>CM067358.1:66233314-66290814 GCA_034190875.2 Urechis unicinctus | reverse complement strand
ACATCCATCCCACTCTATTTGAAATTGAGTAAATCGATACGCTACTTGACTTTTACCCAGCCTGCATCACCATTATACTCACCACTTGCATATAAGCAAGAACATGTTGTCGCGAATAGTTTTATCTTCACATAGATATCTAAATGTTTCTTTCCAAGATGATTTCCAACGAGAGGAATGCAATTTGAATGTCATGTGGTTAATTTTGTCCATAATGGATTACATGCATAAAGTGATTACATTATTTTGCTGTTGTGTCGGCTGCTGTTTTAACTCTGCATTAGATATGCTTGATGATAGTCACGAATATGATTCTTACAGTCAATCAAATGGCAACTGCGTAAAACCTTATGTAATACCATATCACCATTTGGCATGATAAATGTCCACAATAAAGTAAAATAGCTTACCTTTAAAATGGAAGCAATCATCTATCTTCTCTATGAATAATCATCTTGCTGCCTTAGCGCATCAGAGCATATCCTTACTTATCAAGTGCTTTAATAGTAATTCACTCTTGGTAAACCGTCTTGTTTCCGCAGTATATCAATCACAACAACGCACGCTACGTCTAAGAAGACCAAGCTGGAAAAATCCATATATCTGTATTCAATAGGCATTAATGCCCTCTTGAAAATTGCGGGCCCAATTGAAGAACGAACAGTTAATTATCAGTGAATGTTAATTCGACCACATTAGCTTCAAGGCGTGCTGTGTTTTCATTATGGCTTCAATTGCATTGATAATAAAGAGTCTAGATGTAATATGCACGTTTTGTCCTGTTTTGCTAAATTGTCGACACCAAAAGTGTACAAATAGCAGCTTAATCAATCAGAGAATGCAATAAGTTTCAAGGAATGCTCACCATCATCAGTATGCAAAGCCATCATTAACTAGTTTCCCATGGTTTTAATCTTCAGCATGAATGCAACCAGGCGGTGCCATTTCATTTATTGCAAAGCGACCACATTAAGAAGGAATGTTGAAATATGCATACCTTGGTATAATCTTCGTCGGTAAGCGCCATTGCAGTGACCGTATTTGATGTGCAACGTCGATACATAATTGACAGTTAGATTCGACAAACAAATAGTTCAGCATCTCTTGGCATGGTTGACCTACATGCTTTGGGTGGCTCAACGATATGATGCACCGTGCTGGTAAGGAACGATTGCAAACTGATAAAAGAACAGTATACCTGATGGTTATATACAGGTAATGCAGACATTGTAACTCAAGCAGACACCATTTGTTTCAGTATGCATGTACAACTAATACTAATGTATAGTACGCTTACCATAGCACAGCTGCAAACTCCAATGTCACTGCACTAAGAAACAAGCGTCTCATTATGTATGATATTCCACCCGTGCAAAATGCATTCGATATATAGTGGCGTTGTCCCGCGTTTTGACAGATGCCAACCAATAACGTCATTTTGTGTTGCGTTGGCGCTATCGAAAAAATCGGGAAAATGAGACTACGAAAACTCTTATCATAGCTATATGTAATTTATGCTAAAGTGACAAAGACAACTGATTAACGCACTTTCTATTGGCAAAGGCAATCACGCAGCTGTTTACCATAACAGTAATTGGCAAAGACAATCACGCAGTTTTTTGAATGTGATAAGCAATCCCGATTCTGCTGTTTATGGTGCATCGTGTTGACATAAATGTCACTGTGTTCATAAAATATCATGAATATGTCGTGAGTAGGTAGTAGAAACATCGCTTGGGCCAATTATTCAACCCGGAATGAATTATAGTTACTGGGACAGGAAGTCACGCGATCACCACGGTACTGTTGTTCAGTGCTCGAACAAGATGACTTAGCAGCACTCACCTAACAAACGATGCTATTTACAAAAGGAAGGCTCCATGTTTGCGGTGGGGAAGCTCAAGGTCAATACACAAATATATTTGTCTTCAGAATCAGACTACAATCTGCATCTGCATAGTACACAAGCAATCAAGTATCATCCAATGACTAGGTCCCACGAATGTCCGCCGAAATGTCCCGCCTACGTTTGCCCATTTCTTGTATTTGCCAGGCTGTATATCTTTATTATACAAACAACTAACGCGACTCGTATAAGTAGGTTTTTAAGCAGCACGAGAGAACAAATATATCTTATTGTTGAATAAACTCTGATTAAAGTTGCCTGAACAATGTTCTAAAACAAGCTATATGATTTAAAAAAAAGCTATACATATTTGCAAAGAGCATATAGTGTCATAATTTGATAAGATTTGCAGTTAACGCTAGCTGCGTAAAGTAAAGGTTTATCACCTCTTTATTGTTCTCTTTGAAATAACCTCATCTTTATATACTGTACTCTGAATGCTATAAGCATGATTTTTTTGGTCTCCTGTCCTTTACTATATGGCGATTTACTTATCACTTAGGTGTACACATTAACGGGATGTCGCTTAAGTTAACTTACGTAAACCACAACGCAGACTGGTTTTTTATGACATAATCATAGAAGAAAGTTTAATGCACAGTTTATTTTCATACATTGCAATTTCTCCATAGTTATCCTTGCGTAAATTCCACTCTTTTTTGCTAGATATTGACTGTATCGAGGCAAGCATCATTATTTGTCAAGACTAACGCATTCAATAAATTTCCGATTCCGAATGTACCAAAATGTTATACAATAAATGAGTTATCACTTATTGAATATCGAAAGCAAATCGAGTCAGTAAATAAATTAAATAGGTAAAAGCCACTGCAATCAATAAACATGTTCTGCGCCATGCTATGAGGCTATGAATAAATTAGTGCTGTATCAAGACAAGTAATGCTGTAGATATATCACACACCTCTATTCATTCATTCTGCAAAGATAATTCCAATACTTACATTGCGAACAAGTATCACAAAAAAGGAGCAAGCAATTCAGAGATGTATGACGCTGCATAACGTAACATATTATCATATTTGACACTTTAAGTCTCTTTTATAATGTTATATTGGAAAATAGAGGAATGCAATTTCATGAACAAACCAAATTGTGTATGGGAATCCTTGTTTATAATCTCTGCCGTACTTTTACATTATGTTTTCATACTTACACCAGTATATCGGCAATAACAGGATAACGCCACTTGTGTAACATTCATAGAGGTGTCCAAAATTTCCCTTCCCAGATCTTTTTTTTTCAAAAATACGATTCACAGCCTAGTAAATGCGTTAATGTTTTTATAAAGCAAAACGAATTGAACAGCAGGAAACTCATTGGTATCGGCAGCCGTTTGCACATATACGGGTCGCCGATTCGCAACGATAGATCAACCCTACTTCCATCTCGTGTAATGATATCATTGAGCGTTTATTGATAGCACGAGCTGTTATGATGGCTGAGCTACAGTGTATTTTTCGTTGAATTCGTGAGTGTTGGACCATGATGGTACGTGCCCATGAAGGTCACAAAACGTCTATCATATTTATTCAAACACAATTGGCAACATGCTATCCTATACTAAGACCAATGAGTAACTTGCGTGGATTGGATATTTCCGTATATAAAAGACTATTTGCTGTGATGTTGATCAATCCCTGGGTATGTTATTATGTCACTTTCAATATGTGAGTCTTGAATTATCAAGTCATGTTTGAAACTCACAGCATCAGTTTGAGTAACCACCTACAGCTGATATTAATTATAAACCTCAGCTTCCCAGATCCACGAGTGTCACCTGCCACCTCCTCCCTCTCCTTGTACATACCCATTCTCCTAGAGGCACACGACTATCCTCACCAGCTCTCACTGAAAAAGGCTACTGCATATCTCATGAGAGTTGAAATCTGACATTTAAACATATTTTTAAGTTTAGCCCTCTTATGCCTCTAAACATTCAATCCAAATTGATTCTTCGTGTTGTTTATCATGTTGTAGACGACACCGAATGAACTGCATGAGAAATTGGGGGTTTTGGTTGGGGGTTGGGAATAAGTGTTAATAATACCCTCGGACCTCAGGCCCATTTCATAAATACCATTTTCCCGAATTATTTTCATTTTATTTCAAACCATTTCATTAATTCTGGTTTGTCTGTCATTCATAGGTGCACAAAGTCCAAACAAAATAAACTTCTCAGCCTGGCAAGTAGTTTCCGTTTTCCATGATGTAATTATACGTTGTAGAGAATAATGAACCGTCAACATTATTTTGCCTACGGAAAGAAAGAATTTCATAAGACAGGGTAAATAAATGAAGGGCTAGACTTCGATCAGCCACATAAGGTCGGATCGAAAACATTGGCATCATGCTCCACATCACACCACTGATATTGCAAATAGCGAACTCATCAGTGGTAGCCTTCACTGAACGCTGTGACACATCTCTGTCAGTATACAAGCTCTATGCATCATGGAAGTGTGTCGAATGTGCACATGAAACAACTCGAATCATGTGCTACAAATTTTCTTTCGTCATAGTTTTTTTGTAACGAATGGTACTGTCCGTATTACTGTCTCCAAGCGAACGTTGGTAACGCTATGTTATCTATTGCTCGAGTACTATATTGCAATTCACGTAAGGAATGCATTAGTGAACATGTATTAGTCATGATTTCTACTCCATGAATGAATCATCGAAAGTGTGAACGCATCACGCAAAAGATAGGGCACTGACATTCGAGTGTTGAAAGCACTGTGATAGATACCGATGCACGAGAAGGCTCCTTTAACAAACTCAAACTTTTCAATTATCTCTTGCATTATATATAGTTAGCGTCTAAATATAAAAACAATACTCCTATAAACACATCATACTCTTCAAACACCACTGTTTCCTTTGTCTTCTGTCTGTAGCACTGTGAAGAACAATATTGTTATATAATCATTGGATGTAGTTATTGGTCAACTGATTGGTAATAATCTTATACTTGTACTTAGCTCACCTACAGGTATACATACATTCTCTCTCTTGGAATTACATCTCAATTCTCACTGTAATGGGCATTTGAGTTTTTACTCGTCTCCAGATCACACCCATATTGATAAACGGCCTCATAAGCTTTCTCGTATTTCCACTTGAGTACTGTTGGCGATAAACAGGATGGCGTGAGAGTGCTCTCCTTCCCGTCGCGTCATCCTCGCTCTATGAATCCACGCCTTAACCTACTGGTAATTAACATAGTGTAGGATTTGTTGCTACGATATACACAACTCATTATGCGGATATTTCCATGAAAATATACACAGAATGTAGACTGAAGACCAGAGGCACATTGAATACACAAAGGAGCGAAATATGGAAGAAGCCATGAAATCACAATCGGTAAAAGCTATTCCCTATGCTCAGTTATTGAAACTTAACAAAAATGCTCAAGAAATGATTGTCAGTTTGCTTCTTGTGGGCTAGGAATGATTTTTCCTCAAACCAACTGTCTAATTACCCATAGAACAACACACAGAAGCCACCAGGATATTGGCTATCTACGCACGAAGAGGGTTAACAAAGAAAATATCATGCATGGCGTAATAATCATGTTCATTGTGTTGCTTCACCATTTAAGCATCATACAAATATTGGCGGCCTTCATTCAAAGAACAATTTAGGCTTAAACAACTTACAACAATAAGCTCTTGCAATGATGCATTCATCTTAATGAATGTATATCACCATTGGTCGCCATGTCTTTTACTACAGTCGAAAACACTGATTTACGTCACCAAATAAGAGCTTTAACGATTATCAATATTAACTCATTCTCCCAGGGAGACTATTTTATTCACAACGTACAGTCGACGTAAAGTCACAATGTATGTACGCTATTTACGGGGTGAATGCATCGCTGAATCTTGGTCGTCAAGGGTAGATAACGACAATGGCTATAAATGTCTGCAGCTGCGTAAAAGGCTACAAAATGTCTGCAGCTGCGTAAAAGGCTACAAAATGCCTGCAGCTGCGTAAAAGGCTACAAAATGTCTGCAGCTGCGTAAAAGGCTACAAAATGTCTGCAGCCACGTAAAAGGCTACAAAATGCCTGCAGCTGCGTAAAAGGCTACAAAATGTCTGCAGCTGCGTAAAAGGCTACAAAATGTCTGCAGCTGCGTAAAAGGCTACAAAATGTCTGCAGCCGCGTAAAAGGCTACAAAATGTCTGCAGCCGCGTAAAAGGCTACATATTTCTATTTAAAATCTTAACACATGATAATGAAAAGGATGGATGTATGACTCGCGATTAACAGACCATAGACAACATTTACCGAATATGATCAAAGTTTACGAAAGCTGCGCACATTAATATGTTGATCTATGAAATAGAAATAGTTAATCATTGCGCACATTGAGCGTGAGGCTCTTCCTCTATCAACTTAATGCTGCTTCCTATGTCACATGCAATCTCCCATCTTGGCATATTGCGGAAATATATTCAAACTTTCGCCTTGAAGTAACTACAAAGTGAGGTGTGTATATTGTAACCCACGTTCGCAGTATGACTTACCCGCTGTATATTACTGGTTGGTGGTAACGCTGATTCATTTAGCGAGGTCAACCTAACAGGAATGGGAGCATCCTCACGCCTCTCTGTTTATCGTCTAAATTCGAGAAGGCCAACGAGGCCGTATTTCAATACGAGTTTGTTCTGGAGAGTAGTAAATGCTCCAATGTCCATCCCGATGAGAATAAAGATGCTATTCCAGGAGGGATAATAAGTGTATACATGTGGCCGAGCCGAAGACAATTACAGTTAGGTGAACGATAATTGCGTCCAGAGAATAACAATATTGTATTGTTGTACTTTACTGTTTTAATGACAGAAAAACAAAAGGAATCTGTGGTGTTTTAGGAGTATGAAGCCTCTAATGTTGCGATATTTCAATATTCAAATAAGGTTAGCACGCACCTAATTATGCTAACGACAAAATTAAACTAACCACCCAATTCAATTGACATCCAATACTAGCTGACCACACGCAGACTACCAAGTCAACAGACGCTGTCTGCCGCCCACTGGTTAGATTCTCAGCCGGTAATTATGCCTTGGTGTTGAAGAGGGCGTTACGTTATACAGACTGCTTCGTCCTTTAACTGGAGCCCGAATGATGCTCTCTCCACCTGTGGTACTCCATGGTGTTATAATACAGTTGTAAGACAAAGTAGATTTGTGTTGTTTTGAATTATTGACTCGCCATTGCAGCTGTTGAACAATCGATTATAGCTTCAAATGACTGAATATACGCTTTCCATCAGATTACAACGGTCGTCGTCAAACAATACTGTAAATGACTATACCCGAAAGAATGTCATTGGGCGATACCTAACCCCTTTTTATGGACGTTCATGACTCCTGGGACACGTCCTGTCACTTTAGACGGCACCGGAAAATTAACACGAAAACTACTCAATAAGCGAGCTAAGTTCTCAATGCAGAAGGATAACATAGCAATATACGTCAATGTAACAGTTTGTAACATTTCTATAGTTTGCCGAGCATGGTTAGTGATCATATTCACCTGAGCATAAATATCTACAATGCATTCAATACATATACAAGGGTGTATAAGCTATAACGACAGCCGGTCGAGAATCATTTCATGATATATTGCTCCGGAGTCGCAATTACTTATGATCAGGCTTTCATGCAATACGTAAATGTCTTCAATATTTTATGTGAGCGGATCTCCTCTTGACGGACGGCCACTGTTAAACTTCGCAAAATGCCCCGTCGAAAGACGCTTTTGAAATATTGGTAAGGTGATGCAGAGGTGGCTGCCAATAACTCACGTGGTATACCATAAAAAAGCGCACTAGGGTCATAATGCAAACAGTAATGGAACCCTAACTTCCTCATGTGGATCATATAGGTGTTATATGTTGGGTGTAAATGATTGTTTCTCACCTTCAGCCTCGAACCGAGGGACCATGGTTCTTTCTTCTAACCGTAATAGTGCTTAGGACTATTCGCGAGACTACAATCAGGATAGGCCCTTTTAGGGTGACAAAATACTGCGGAGGAGTGTGCGTTCTCGTGAATGCACGTGTTTGTGCATGTGTGTGCGTGTATTTTTGTGTGTGCATCTGTGCTACCACAGTGCCTATTTGATAGTGCTTTCAAAACTCGAGTGTTAGTCACCAATGCGGCCTTCGTAGACATTTATCCGAATCCGAATGACAGGATACGGCGCGTTCACTTTCTGACTTCGAAAATCGGTTTCTTTACACGAAGTATACAAGTTTGCTGGTTTTATCAATAAAACACATCATTTGTTAAAGTGAAGGCAGAACCTCAAGAAAACGTACTATTCTGCAACTCGGAGTTGTTAAATGACGTGACGAGGACACGCCAAAACTTGATCAAAATATATCAATATGCTGATATTGTACTGATGACGTGTGATTTTAAGTATTAGAAGTGATATGCATATGACCCGTGTTAATTTGGTTTTTAGTCTAAAGGCGTGTGATTGTCTGTGGCAAATAATTACATTGGAAAATGTTTGCAATGTTCTATAATTCGCAGTTAATCGATTGCTGAAGCAGCAGTTCGGTGTACATCACAGTTAGATGTCCTCAGTGTTAGTGTTGGTAAAAATGGAGTGTGTGGATATGTGTTTTCAGTTAAATGCTACGGTAATGGAGACAGTGAAATAACCTATTGGATTTACCTTAACTCGTATTATATAATTACAATGTACGCATATCATGCAAATGAATGTAAAATGTAATCCAATCATCATTTAAGCCGCCTCCCGTGACGTAGTGGCTAGCAGTGTCGCCTTTCAAACATCAGGTTGTGGGTTCGACCACTGATTGCTTACATGTGATTCCGATGATCACCACGTAAAATGGGTGTCTAATTTCTGAGAGGTGATGCATCCAACCCAGTGACTCAATGGTATGGTTTCACAGCTTGCTCTGGAAAAGGGTTTGTGCCAGGTGGGCGCTGATACATCCAAGTTCCATAATCAACCTCATCCTTCAACGTTGCGATATCACTTCGTTGTTGAAGGTTGCATACGGTACAAATATTTCCATTACCATTACCAATAAACATTTAAATGATATAAGACAAGTGTACACATCATAAGCAATCAGACATCAAATGTCAAACTGATTATTGCTGATCGAGCTCCAAGACATTCGCATATTTCCACAATGACACTGCGCACGTAGATTGAATTAAGTGTGCTTTGCTTATTGCATCTATTTTGCTTACCGTCAACAGCAAATATGATCGTGGTTATACACACAGCGCGACTTTTTCTAATTTATTACCACCAGTTAAGCTTCTCTTGTTAAATGTCATTCATTAGTTTAGAGTACTTCTGTCACTTAAATAACCTCGCCCCCATACAGTAGGATTATTTCGAAGCATCATTAATTAAAATAATATTTTATTTATGTCATGTTTGTTACATGTAACATTTGAATTAATTAATCCACGGCTCAGGAGGCGTACATCGTAATTACGTAGGGTAGATATCCAGAAGGTAGACAGATAAATGTCTGAGCCATAAGCGTCACATAACAAGCTTCAACAATCAGTCAACTCTACAATGCTACACACTACATTATGTATGAAACACAAAGGAAGCAATCCAGAAGGGGATTAAGTACAAGCTTAACGTAGTACATGTACATACAAGTTGATATTTTCTATTTTAAAGTTTGACACACTTTTCATTCGAAGATTCAATGGACGGGTCAATGAGGGGAAGACGGCTTACTCTCCGACCCTATCCTAAATGTAGAAATGAAGCAGATAGCGTGAATGGCAAATTGAAGTCCATTACCGATATGTTTTGTGGGTAAAAAGGAAATGATAATGATATTTATCATCCCTCAAAAAGCTACTGCTTTCAAAACGGTTATAATCATTTAATCCAATCAATCATGCATTCAAAAGCGCTCCTACATAAAAAATGCTTTACATAACAAATTAATCATTGAAAAAAGATAACAATTGTTGCTGAATTATTGATGCCTGTGGTTAAAGGAACAGTTCCATCTATGTCGTTATATTTCTTCGAGACGCATAAAATGCATTGAGATCAATAACTTTTACAATCTATCCTTGCAGTTGTCCAGTACAAATATTGTAAACTTTTTTTTAAAAATCGAGGTTGCTTTGATTTATGAAATAATAAGACGGTAATTCGATAAGACCACTCTTAACAATCGTACTTATTAAGCAGACGACACGCTGACCACGGCGACTGTCAAGTTAAAATATTCTTGATATATGTATCAGGCAGAGGGTACCTCGGCACCTGGCGCGCGACCAGGAACGAATTCAAAAGTTATGTAAGCTTAACAGATGGTCTGACGTCAGCGCAAGATAGCTATGTTGCAAACATACCTTAGACGTGAAGGCCATAAACATCGAGAAAAGGGAATTGCCAGCAGTATGCATAATTTGTTGTGTAACTAGACTGGTTACAAACGTTAGGATTTGATCCTATGATTGACATTTGAGTTTTGCTGAAATAAATGAAATTGGAGTGTTTTATCAATCAATCAATCTGTATGTGTTTGGTAAATGATATTGCTACTTTATAAATCATGTGTTTTGAATCCCAACGACAATATTTGAGCTCTGTCCTTATTTTGGCAAAGCTGATCTAATCCTCGTACTATTTTTCCGTTCCCCTGGCTTATGAAATACAGTTGTGAGCAAGTCTATTAGCGAGATATAGACTTTTGTTCTTCGTTATGTGTTGATAACACGCACATACATACACACACACACACACACACACACACACACACACACACACACACACACACACACACACACACACACACACACACACACACACACACACACACGCACGCACGCACAAACGCACGCACACACACGCACGCACACACACACACACACATACTCAGTCATACACACAAATACACACAGACACACACATCCATATATATATATATATATATATATATATATATATATATATATATATATATATATATATATATATATATATATATATATATATATATATATATATATATTTGTTGCACGACAAGCCATTGAATTGCACAATCTTAATTAATCGTATCAAACTCCTCTCCAGGGAGTTACAATTGATGCACGGACTTTCTCTTTGTGATCAACACAACTATTATATGTAAACCCACAACCGCAAAATTTCAACGGACGCCTTGGTACTTTTCTATACCATGTTTTTGTATATCACTTCTGCAAGTTGCTGGGAAACAGTTGCAGGAACCATTGGCCCGGTAAGCTGCGTATGAACGTAAATATGCAAATGAAACATTTGCTTAAACAAATGTTCCAGTTGCCCATACACATTATAATGCTGATGTACTGGACGCAAAACGCAGTTCAGAGGGGAGGTCCCAGTAGAATCATCCATCATTTCTAAGTGGCATTCACCAGACATAAGTTATCTGTCTTGCATAGGTTATCATTGTTGGAAACATTATATCTGAGATTCATTATCAATGCATTATGCAAAAGTTGGATGTCAATGAATTTGCTCTAGCTGTCACTTTCAAGCTGTAAATCACCAAAGTAACAGTGTGTTAGAAGTATAAGCAGCAGCAGTCTAAATTGTATATGATGAATGCAGCTTGCGGATACTCCATTTTGTTATTTGTGCGTAAATGCATATGGCTGCGGGAAATACACAATACTTCACAATTATGTATGTTGATTTGATTAGATCCGAACTGCTGGAGCGTTAGCACGGAAAAATCAACAATGATATTAATATATTCTGTTAGAGATTTGGCAATGCTTGTATATTGATATAAATAAACCTGATAACCAGTGTATAGCGACAAAACAAGAACATGGAAGTAATATATAAAATGTACACGTAATATACAAAATGTATCCAGATGAACAATCAAATAGTATATTGCATGTTTGCATTGGCACTGATAATGACTGACCTGTGGTAATGACTGGCGATTTCAAAAAGTAATACTTTATACGGCCCATAGGCAATGTCATATATAGACGATGAATATTACTCATTTATATTTAGCTGTCCGGCTCATCGATAACATACTAGAAGTGAGGGACTAATTTGGTTTGTTTGTGCAAATTTCCGACCGTCGCAATGACTTTTTGTTGGTTACTAAATCACGAAAATTATGTCCGAAATATAACAATGTAACCTATTGTGAGTAAGAATATTCTATTAATAAACAAATGCCATTTAAGTTAATATGAGATGTTTATTGTTGATGTGTTTTGTATTTACTTTGTATCCTAGTCATAAAAGACTAGGATACAAATGTTTTCACAAAAGAATGTCACTTACCTACTCATGAATGTAACAAGATGGTGGAATTACTGGAAAATTGCAAGGAAGACTGAGAGAGAGGTCACCGACATATAAAGCTTGCGTCGATTAGGATAAGGAATTAGTAGGTAATTTTGTTAACAGTCGGAAATGTGTTGATCTTTGCAATGCTATCAGAACCAAATAAACCACCATCTTACATGAGTTTTCCTTTGTTCACGTTGCTCGCTGCAGTCGTTCCTCGGGGAACTAAGACTGTTGGTATCATATAACATTGCGCGGTGGAACCGATTGTCATTATTGTCGATAGTTTTATTGTTCAAAAACCAAATGCGGAAACAATACATGAACAGTTCAATAACTTGTTTACTAACTGATGCTGCCTAGTCGACATGAACCAGAGTAAACTCTGTAGAGCTACAGTTCCCGACCACTGCATTAATGATAGCGAAAAGTGATGTTATGCCTTCGTTTTTCTGAATCATGACTCTTAAAGCTTTTCCAGTAATATCGCTTTGATTGTTTACACAACATTTGACCTTTGCCAAAATGTGGACCTGAAACTGTATCATCCTGACAGGCCATCAGAATGCTGGTCACAAGCAGATATATTTAATGTGCTTCTCCTGTGCTGTCGCTTGGTCAGTGTCAGTGTTTGTGGACTGTTTCCAGTAATCGGTATCCTTCATAATTTGACCTGCGAACATTTATGGGACGCATATCACATACAATAAGAAGAGTACACAGTGGTCAGTCGCTGTATCTGCTGTTCTGCTCTACTCGGCGTGTGATCTAATTTAATAAGGCAACTGATGCTTCGACGTTCCTGCGAGATGTTACACAACCTGAACAATTTACCGGCTTGTTATGTGTGATGTTTGGAGGTCGTTTCAAAACAGCCCAAAATGTCAATACTTCAATAAAGTCATTTGCTTGACCACATTGTTCAGCCTCATTGACTCCCGGTGCCATACAGACTATCTTTATGGCCATGTTGTTTGCGCACATGTAAATGTGTAGGACACGGTCATTGGATAAATTAAACCAAAGGAAAGCTAAACAATCTCAGTGTTTCAAGTCATACCAGAATATCAAACGATGTCAAGAATGTGCCACTCAAGAGGTGGAAATTGCAAGTTACTTTTAAAGTCATTGACATGTCATGAGTATCTTTAGGAGGTCATTGTAAGTGCATCGGTTTATCATTACTAGTGTCCGACATACGAACATTTACAACACATTCCCTTAATAAGTTTTCTCAGGTCTGCTGGAGTCTTAATAACTTCTATACTCTTTCCAAATGAAATATTTCGATGATAAACAGAACATTGATTACATATCACAAAACAATTCAGAACCGCCTTAATTACGTCCAACGTTACGGAGTATTATCCTTGTTTCACAAATACATCAGTGGTGGATACATTCTCACTCGTCTGGATATCACACTAAAATTAGTCTTATCAACACGATAAAGAAATAGATATGAGCCGTACTATCACTTATATCATTCACTCAAAATATTACAAGCCGTATGACATGGACGTACAAGTTTCCGTGATACGGAGGCAAGTAATATGGTAATGTGGTCATACCGATGCTGCATCGCATACTGAATGCTTGAATGCCAATTTCGCGTCTGCTGTACTGTTTGTGAGTGAAATGAATGTGCACTGTGTTTTTCAAGTTTGGGAATGGGATGTTCTCATCTCAGAGATATTAAGACTCATTCTATAAGACCCTCTCAGCAAATGAGATTGCCCGGTAGACGACATGCTGAGCACAAATAACTGTAAGTTTATTGATCCTTGAAATATGCATCAGGCTCATGAAATATGTATATAATGTAAACTGAAGGTCAACGGCACTTGGATAGCAACTAGGAGCACAATAGAAAGCGTCGATTAGAGTGTAATTGACAAAATCTATTCTATCATTTCAGTTATTCAAGCATAGAAAGTGGACTGACACGAGCGCCAGATATTCTTTATTAATAAAATGCTCATGACATGCAGCATCAAGTATATGGAGTGATCCCCATCATAACGTTCACCAGGCAAACATCGGGATATGTCAGCAGTGTACATCATTTATCGACGCATCTCGTGAGGAACATTATTTTATGACCCCATGATAACAAAAGTTGAACAGAGCAATAAAGAGGTGATAAAGCTTGACTGAAAATACAAACAACTCCAAACAAATACACAATCGATATCATATAAAGCCAGACATCAGAAATTGATTACTTTACAACGGCGTTTGACGAAATTAAATCGTTTAAACTTTTTAGAAGTGGTTCAGTTTAAGTTTGAGTGTAAATATGACTACATTAAGAAGTAATATGTACAAAATGCACGGACTTGCTTGCTTGTAAGCTAAATCGCATGTATGCGATTAACTGTTGCAGGTTCAGTTGTTCTTCACTGAAATTGAATTGCCTTTTGAGCTGCTATCTGTTTGCTAATAAAGGCACACGGAACCAAATAAGCCGGAATAGGATCACAGCGGGATCAGAATGGATATAACATTTATATACACATACGTATATTTACGTATCCAAGCGAAACAAACGGAATGAAGCCATTAAAGTACTTGGGGCCTATTCCAAAATAAAGGCCTAAGCTAAAGAACGCCAAAAATCATGTTTTGAAAATAAGTTGAGCATTGGTTAACGTGGCCAAGAATATTTCCTGTCAGTGTTGTAAGCGATATCATAAAGTCGTTATTTGTTGCTTACTTTACAACAGCCGATGATTTATTGGTTTGAAAGCCTTGCTGAAATGAAAGCACGTTTACAGCCGACCTAGAGAAGCATCTTAATAAGCGGAATTCAGAATTAGCGGAATTCAGAAGAGATTTACATATACCCAACAGCAGAGTTGTCTGCATACTGATACCCGCATTCATATATTATGCATGAGTTGCTTTAAGTAGTGTCCACTGTGGATCATACTGGCTGCTTCACAGCAGAGTTACCTCGGGCATTTATCAGTAGATAAAATTATGGTTCATGTATTATACATTACTATGTCATATAACACGTTATAAAACACGTATCAACAGTGCATGCAATGTCATTATGCTGTGTGATCAAATCTATGGTTTCATTCTTTGGTTGAATCGCATCAAGCAGCATATGGCTAAAGCAGGCAAGTTATCGATGAACTGCCTTTCAGATTCTAAAATCAGTACAGCGTTTGTTTCAAAAACTTGCTATGTCCATCATATACAATAAAATTAAAATCGTTATTAATCATCGGCATTTTATGAATATGAAATATGATTCAGTGTGATTATTACTGCACCTGCTTTGTTAATCAGCATTGCATTTTACAAATCCGTATGCTGAGGATGCTTGTAATTTAGCTAGGTAAAAACCCAGCAGCGTATTGATTTATTGAACTTAAAATAGATTGTGATTTAGCTAGGTAAAAACCCAGCAGCGTATTGATTTACTGAACCTCAAATTGATTGTGATGGATGTTTTGCTGTGGCCTTACATTTTACATTTGATGTTGCTGCACGATTGGGAAGTGATATTTGAAAATAAATCTAGATCACATCCTTTGAGCGTATCCTATATCTCAAACGTTTGCGCACGCAGTTAGCGTCAACTTCACATCACATAAGATAATCGAACTATGTTCTTTTTACCAATATATTTAAATTGCTATTTTGTAAACAAATGGTTATTAGTTATGTGGTTAAGAAAAATATTCAGGCAACTTTATTCAGTGTTTATTCAATATTAAGATATAGTTGTTCTCACTTACCTAATAAAGATATATAGCCAGGTAAATACAAGCAATGGGCAAACGTGGGGTGCACATTACGGTGGACATTCTTGAGATCTAGTAATTAAATGATATTTGATTGTAAGCCAATAATTTCAACGTGTTCATCTAGGAGGGAGAACATACTACTCACATGGGAAGTGTCGTGCTGTAATGCAAGAATATGAGGACTTTATGTCAGCATTCATACCAGAGTGCATGCACGGAATTATAGCTCAATGCCTTCCCATGGTAGCAGTTTGATGCTTGTGTACTATGCAGATGCAGCTTGAAGTCCGGTTCTGAAGTAAAAAATATATTCATGTATGGACCTTGTACTGCGGCACCGCAAACATTGAACATTCGTTTTGAATATAGCATCGTTTGTCAGATAGGTGCTGTTAAGTCATCTTGGTCAAGTTTTGAAAAGCAGTACCATGGTGACCGCGTGACTTCCTGTCCCAGTAACTATAATTCATCTTGGGTTGAATAATTGGCCCACGCGATGTATTTACTACCTACTCACGACAAAGACATGCTTGTTATTTTATGAATACAGTGCCTTCCATTACAACATGATGTACTAAACACAGTAGAATCGGGATTATTTATCACATTCATCTTATTACATTTTGTATATTTTAGTTTCAAGGTAATCAAAAATGGGATATAATTACTGACGTGGTAAACAGTCTTATTGTTTTTTTCCAATTACTGCTGTGGTAAACAGCTGCGTGATTGCGTGATTGCTTTGTCAATAGAAGGCATAATAATCTGTTGGCTTTGTCACATCACCATGCATAACATATATCTAACTACAATTGTTAACTATGTCTTCATGTGAGGTGATGCAACACGAACAAACACAAACCAAGGACAGTGCCAGGATATATCGGACGCATCTTTCGCGGATGGGATAACATACACTGGTAACGTTCTCCACAGCGAAATGAGACACTTTCTTAGTGCAGTGACATAAGGGGACTTTTTAGCAGCAGTTGTGTGATAAACATTCTATGCATTAGTATTGGTTGTAACTACCCACTAAAATTGTTTATGTTATATCAGGGATCATCAGCCGCAATGAATGACAATGAGTGTGTTAACATAAAACAACCATTAAATTGTACATGCCAAAGCTGGCAAATGTGTTGAAACATTCCGCTATGGATGACATATCATGTTTGTAGCATGTGTATTCCATCAGATTATGTATTGTATATCCAGCAGTGTTTCATATAATGTACAAGATATAATGCTATGTTAAAACAGCAGCCGACACAACAATTAAAGAAAGAGCATGACGATGTATGTGATCAATCATGTTTACGGTTAAGCCCTTGGCATACAAATTGCATTCCTCTCGCTGGACATTCATCATCCCTGTTCCTTATCCTGTATATTATTCGTATACATCGCTTAAAAAAATTGTGGTGATTTGGGCATGAGTTAAGTTCTTGATGCTTAATTCACTCTAATGCATGCCATCTGCGCCTCCACCATGGCTGACAATCTATTGATAAATAAGTGGGGAAACTTCTAATGGAACGGAACTCAGGAATTGATAATTGATACAATATGTTCTTACAATGCCACCTAAGACGAATTACTTTGCTTAATCACGCAACTGTATTGGTAGCTGGATTTTCCCAATCCGCACTTTACCTTTCTGTAGTATTTAATGACTCACTATGTTGAATAGACCACTCCTACACAATTACGAAGTTTCTGCCGTTCATATTGCGATTGTTTCTGGCACGTGAAGCAGAACCAAGAGCATCAAATTACTAATAGTTGATTAAGCTCGCGATACAGGACAAGCAGATTACCACATAGGAGCCTGATATGAACGATTGTCAAGCGGCAAGCAATGCATGCCAATTCTTATAAATAAACATATCAGGTGCTTGGGTGACGCCATGAGTACGTATCATCATGGTTCAGCATAAAATGTAGCTGTTAGTGCAATTACTAAGCGCTGATTACCGCAGTTGCCTGCCTTCCTCCTTCCGTACAAATTAGCAAATCTGCAAGCAGAGATTACCTTATCCCCATTTGTATGCAATATCATGCTGTCATTGTGTTTCACCGCCTAAGGTCTTTTGTGACAAAAGAAATTGAATTGGCTATTGAGCTACTTAACATTTGTAAATATAGGCGTACAGAACGATTCAACCAAATGCAAAATGTCGAACTTTAAGTAAACAGCAATGTAGTATACTACTGAAACATCTCAGTGCATGTGTAAATCGACGTTTCCATCATGTGATTTTGTTGTTGTAAGCGACACTTTGGGAAGGAAAAGTTGAAATATCTCTGTAAAAGTAACATTAGTAGCAAAACTCTGTCCTTGTCCTTACAAGTGTAAGTATGAAAACAATTGCTTTCATACATTTTTCAATATTTGTTTGTAAAAGAGTCTCAGTGAATAAAATAGACACTCTGTAACAATTTGTTTCCTTAAGCAGCGTCATTCGTCGTTGAATCCTATCATTATGTTTGTGATATCGCTCCTTGATCCAATATATTCACAGCCTCTCAGAATGGCACTGAAAGTGTATATTGATTACAATTCGTTTAATCCATTTATTTTATTGATTGCCTGCGTAAGTACTTATTTATGTTAGAACGCCATAACATTATCATGGATCATGAGCCACAATGAATTACATTGAATGTATTACTTGCATGTAACGATCAAGTATACTGTTCTTTTATCAGTTCGCAATCGCTACTTGGTACATGCCAAAGCTGGCCAATGTATTGAAATATACTGCTGTTGATCACATTGCCGTATGTAGCATGTGAGTTCAACCCGAGTTAGAATTTGTTATCCAGCTGTGCGTCATATAATGTATCAGCACGGTTCATTTTATCGGTAAGCCACCCAAAGCACGTGGGTCAAACGGTTTGTTTTTCGGATCTGATTGTCAAATGTCGCTAAGCGTAAAGACGAAATGCATCAAATACGGTCACTGCAATGCGCTTATTGATTAAGCGGTTATACTGCACACCTTTTTGTGTGACAATTTAGCAAAACAGGGCACAATGCATCACATTAAATCAGGACTCTCTATTATCAATGCAATTGCAGCCATAATTAAATCGCAGCACATCTTGAAGCCAATGTGGTTTAATTAACATTCAATGTTAATTAACAGAGATCCCGCTGTTTACAATAGAGCAATAGTGTCTATTAGAAACAGATATATGGGTTTTCAGCGGGATACGGTTAAGCCCATGACATTGAAATTGCATGTATCTCATCGGGCATCAGCATCCCTGTTGTTCATCCGGTATAAAATTCGTAGTCGTCGCGGGATAATATCGAAATGATTTGGACATGTGTTAAGAACTTGATGCTGAGTTCACTCTAATGTATGCCACCAGTACGTGCTCTGCATCTCCACCATAGCTAGTAATCTGTTGGTAAATAAGTGGGGAAAATTATCATGGGACGGAACTCATCTTGGCATACAACGACAGTGTCTTCGTAAGTACGCTTAATGTCAAAGGGGGATATGCGTTGTATGCGTTTTATTTGTCCGCGGTAAGAAAGTCGTTTTGCCATGGTATGATCTATGCTTGTCATTCCATTGACGGAGAGCTTTTTTGGCGGACGTGTCCACTGTTGTGCATAAATAAAGTATAAGGACTTCGATCAATCCATAACACTGGTTGTTTCTGAAATTGTATCTCATATATAAAATAATCGTAACTGAAGATGGCGGAGAGGACGATTACACCGTCGATACAGCAGAAAAGCATAATTATGCGCAATAGCAAAGTGATCTCTTGTTCCAATCATGATGAACGTCATTTATCTTCCACTCACTCCCAATGCCGTCTGAGATGCAATAATGCTCAACTAACGCAAATCATCCCACCAACAATCACTCCGATGGTGTCAGATGATCTGTCCATGGCAATAAGGTGTTTGCTGGGCTAATAAAAGGAAGAGATTAAGTTTTTTGATAAGCTACGTTTGCCGTGATTATTAAACCCAGGATAAGAATTGGATAATATAATTTGCAATGACGTATTTCATGCCATTCATTAACTTAATGGGTAATTTACCGTGACGATAATTAATTATAACAAGATAATTTAAATTTGATGCTTGACTCGTAAAGGCAACCCATATTAATGGGCATTAACAAATTACAGATTTGGATTGTCATTATTTATCAAGGCAACCTCTGGACAGCATCATGTGTTTCGTCGTTTAGCGAGGAAAGATTCGCTAACAGGTTCTGTCATCGACAGGAAGGAAATGAATGCAAAGAACGATAGAGTTTCTACACAAATGTCAATTTCTATTACGTATTTTCATTCCTGAGGCGCCGCAGCTTTTACAAAGAGTTCTATACATTGATTATGTTGTGCCCGAACACATTTCCCCACAATTCAAAAAGCCCAGCAGTAAATAAATAGCTATCATTAAGATGACATAGGTTAACAGCCTTTATGGAATACAGATAGTGTATTGGCGAAAAGCCTCATGAATAGAAAACAACCCATGTAAAATATATATATATATATATATAGAGATATATATAGAGAGATAGATAGAGATAGATATATATAGAGATAGAGAGATATATATATATATATAGATATATAAATACATATACACATGTGTGTATGTATATATATAAATGGAGATAGACACATAGATAGAGATATATAGAGAGATATATATATATATATAGAGACATACAGGGATATATATAGAGATATAGAGAGAGATATATAGAGATATAACATTTACATACATATATAGATACAAAGGATATATATATATATATATTACATAAACACATATATATATATATATATATATATATATATATATATATATATATATATATATATCTAAATATATATATATTTATTCGGATATTTCTATTTATAATTATATACAGCGTTTGCCTGCCTATATATATATATATATATATATATATATATATATATATATATATATATATATATATATATATATATATATATATATATATATGTATACGTATATGTATATATATATATGACGTCGTTTTGGTCGCGATTATGCATTATTCGCGTAAATATGGGACCCTTTTTTAGCCCCAAAATAGCGAGTTCTTTGATCAAAATAGGAACAAAAATGGTAGTCGTATAAACATCAACCTTTCACAATAGTACGCTTTAATAACTTGCTTCGCAGGGCGAGGTGTTGACGCCATGGGAATAATCTAAGAATAACGTTTGGAGCTAGGGGCATATGTAAATCGACTATCATCTCTACAAAAGTCTCTTCTATATTCTACAGCGCTGACATCATCCTACTCGACTGCATCTTACACACAAATAAATCATTTTGTACATTCTTCTACAGGACTGAACAAATTCCAAATATATCAACTGTAACTTTTCATCATTTTGTAAAACTGTTAAATAAACGAACCGATATCAGTAAAAAGGATGGTAGCTAGTAAGATCCAATTGAATTCATGAATATAATGTATTATCCCCATCCACGCAAAAGATGTCGCAAAATAAAATGATAGATGGAAGTAATTCTGCTGGAGCATTTTGTATGCGTCATCTAAGGCGTTACTTTTAATAGTTCTGAAATTGTTTAACCAAGTCTGAGGCCTAGATTACGTTACAATGTTGCGTTTAACTTGCATCGCATCTTTTACTGTCGTTATTGCAT
Source organism: Urechis unicinctus (assembly GCA_034190875.2). Classification (NCBI taxonomy): domain Eukaryota; kingdom Metazoa; phylum Annelida; class Polychaeta; order Xenopneusta; family Urechidae; genus Urechis; species Urechis unicinctus. The sequence goes on along the minus strand of CM067358.1, from coordinate 66,269,101 downwards.
AGTATACACTGATAATCAGTTACGTACAGAAAGTGAGGCTTGTTCAGTCATAATGAAGACACCTCAATACTAGCAATCCCTAGCGGTTAACAAATGACACAACCAATGTAATCATTTTGGGGCGGCATTTCCTTGAAATTACTGAGAGACAGTCGCAGTTACCCTCGGTTCTGTTGGCTGCACAAATACTTGATTATGCAAATCCGACACGTGCATCAACCAATGATTTAGCTGATTACTGCCCACACACTGAAGCAAAGTTCGCTAACATATAACACACAACATGAAGTTCAGGAATGATGTCCCAGTGGGACCATCCACCAGAGCTGAGTGGCAGTAACCAGCGAATAATTATTTGCGTTGCTTAGCCTAGCAGTATTCCGAACATCATATTATATATTCATCATCAATGCATTATTCACCATGTTGTTCTAGCTGCCGCTTTCAAATTGTAAATCATGCAAGTTACAGCATCCGATGGTGGCATACCCCCATTGAGCCTTAATGCGTTGAATATTCTAGGGCGTAAATTTTGCTATTTGCTTAGGGGCTGAAATGTGTATTTAGATGTATTTATTGTCACACACACTACGTCCGTCTGATAATTTATGGTATCTCCTGACCATCATATTCATTGACTACTGTGCTGTGCTATAGTTATGCTAGTTTGTCCAAATGATGCTCTCTTACTAGTCTGACATCCTGTTTTTTCTGCTATGGGTAAAAGTGCACTTACTTGTATGCCACTAGTATATGTCATACCATATATCTGAGTAGCACAGGAGGATATCTACAGCATATGAGCTCTGATAGCAGGATCTAGTCGAACTGATTATTAAGATCATGGGGCTTAAATCAATATCAATATCCTTTTTTATTTTCCTTAAAATAATCTTGTGTTTAACGCAATAGATTGTTGATCGATGGGAGTCTCAGTGTGTGTAGGTAATTAGATAAGAGAACAACATACTGTATTTATTATGCGTTACATAGTGATAAGTGGCTTGTGTCTTTCAATTAGTCGAACTATCTGCATTGAAAGTGTGTACTTTTGGTGTGTTCTATGAAATGATAATCATGCGTTATAGCAGACAACATCTCGCGAGTCTCTGATGCAGTCTACTTATGGCTCCCTACATAACCGCGCGTGAACATTCAGGGGATTTGTAGAAATCATTTAATAATACCCATGTGATAAGGAACCTTCCACAGAAGTACTTGTTTGGCAGCAAGCCCACAAAGATCATCTTTAGGGCGAACGCCATATGGTGCCTAGTCAATAAACGCCCACGGTCCATCTGCCATATTGGATGACACTACGTAATGTCAGCTTGTTACCGATAATAGGCTTGGTCAGCAGTTAAGGCGTATGATTACCCAGTCTTTATTCTGAGCGTTATAAGGGGTCATTTAAAGAAAATGTGCACATCTCCATCTGATTCGCATGTCTCGTAATATTGAATCTAGAGTCTATGTCTGAATGTTGAACGCTGATGCCTGACTATGCAAATGAATGCTACTCATAGCAGATAAGACCAAACTGCATGCAACCCGCAAATATTGTAATGCTTTTGATAGGATCGACCAGGCATTGAATCTTAATCATTATCTTATTTATGGGAAGTAGTTGGCTTCTGTTGAATTACCGAATCACGAGGTTACAGAAAAACGCGTATTTGACCACACAAGCAAGGAGCGCGGTAAACGGTAACCTTCATCAAGCCACATCAGCATGAGCTGGTCGTCCCACCTCGGTCCTTGATGGCACATTAAAGTAATCTGCCTGACACCACAATATAGCAGCCGCAATCCGCTAGCATAACAACATGTTTTTTTGTCATGTCCGTAATTGTATTTAAAAATACGATACCATTGATGTAGAAAGCCTCATCGTCAATATTTGATACGTTTAATAACGTCCTTGCAAAGGGGTTTTCACAACAATTCAGGATTTTTTATTTCTAAGCCGGAAAGATATTGTTGTTTGCTAAGCTGGCAAAACCCATTAAAAGACCTTGCTACAACTTGATTATATGTAACATATCATGTTGTGTGTTAACAGCAGAGTCCAATTCCATGGCGCCTTGCTATTTTGAGAGTTTCATTTCCCCAAAGACTGATCGCACAGAAATATATACGGGCCAGTGGTACTTTTATGCTCTTATTATTTCCATATATAAATTTATATATATATATATATAAATGTACACTCGTAACTTATAGAAAATTATATCTTAGAAATAGGCATGTCTTCGTTGCTGTCATTGAGTTTTTATGTCTAGCAGAAAAGTATGAAACTCACGCACAGATGTTGTGGAACTAATTTAATGAAAATCAGTCATGCATTTAAGCAATGACATGAGACATCGAGTCTGAGCTGTGTTTTAATTTATTTTATAAACAAGTCATTTAGAATTAAAAGCGCGGCATTCCCCTTCTTGCATACTGAAGGTATACCTAAGAGATTAATTGTACCAGGCAAGAGACAAAGAATCTTGGATAGAGCACGCAGAGTATTGTATCTAGATAGGTATTTAAAAAAGAATAATTGAAAAGTGATGAAGCTTTACAGTGCACACAATAAACATGCAAGAATCATGTGATAGTACAACTACAGTTAAGAATAGAAAATCTGTTGCGTTTTTTACCATATGCTTTGGTTTGGTTTTGGCTAATACTTCGCTAAGAACTAACATGTATTGAATGCACGATTTACTGTTACATGTTCAATAGCGTCTTTGTCTAAATGTATAATGATTTACCAGACAATGAATGCACTAACCTTAAACATTATCATAATAACCTGATATGGTTAGCGTTCAAGGGAAACGAATAGCAGATGCATATCATATGTTCCATGGACGCGGTATCTTAACTGATAATTGTTCGTGCAACATATTTGCATTTGCGATATATTGGAAGGGATTGATAGTTTCCAAGTAAATAATATGAACAAACTCTTCATTGTTCAATGGAGAGCAATGTTTCAATAACAATTCAATAATAAATAAACTGTCGATCATCTCAACAGCACATAAATAAGCTTACATTAGAGCCGTATGTAAATCCCGCCGTGTCGCATAGACTATTTTAGCTATGGTTCTATCTCCTTTCAAACCATTTGAAAAAAGGACTACCTTAAGTTATTAATAATAGCCACAAAGAAGGACCACCAGTAGAGTGGTTCATTATGCATCATATGCCTAGCCAACGACAGGCTTTGGTGTTAACGGACATTGTATTGCCAGTTTGAACCGCTGACTGTTTGTAAATATAGGCAGGCAGAACTTAACAGGATAACAATGCATATAAGATTGACAATCACAAACGAATATGTACTATCCAACCAGATGGAAGGAAGTCATGAGAGTAACAGGGGCTAACTTGTTCGAAGGATCAAACCATTAGAGTCATTGATTTGAAAATTCTTACTGAAATGAATGCTACTGCCAGCACATTTGAACAACTCGTTCGGTATGAGAACAATCCACGTCGACTTAGGAAGAGGCCTAAATGTCGCTTAACATAAGTCGTTTGCTACTGCAATCTAGTTTACATGGGGAGTTTGTAGGTGACCTAGTCCACCAGGAACTAATGGATGTAAGCAACTTCAGGCAGATGTACATATATGCAACAGCGCAATTGTCTGCATCCAAGAGATGCTTTACGTAGTGTGCCTGAATTGACTAACAATCAGCACGGCTGGAACTAGCTCTAGAGTAGTGTTTCCTAGTACCCTGATCGGTAGATCAATATCATGGAACATGTATTATACAGTTTGTGTCATATTGTACTTTATCACACATGTGAGTATGCTTTGTGACAAACTAATCGGTGTCAATCGTTGATTGAATCGCATCAAGCAGAATATGGCTAATTCAGCTGAGCAATCGCTTGACTGACTGTGTCATCACATGCTGTGCCAACTTGAGCTAACGTATGCTACAATGAGTACATTTTCAGAAATGTACCCCAGTGTTCAAGTGTATTTTATTGCATATTTGCAACGTTTATGTTCCTCATATAATTGAAAGCATCTTTGATCATATATGTTCAATTAATGGAACTACCATAACACAATGCGTTAGATCATTACTAAAGTCTCTCGAAGCCAACTGAATGTCAGCCTAAGCATTACAACATTTCACAAGGTAGGATTGTGGGGACGTCCTATATGTCAATACAATAAAAAGAATTTGGTAATACGCTTTTATTAGAATAATGACGTACTGCTTTTCTATGGACACGGTTTCGTATTTTATGCTCTCCAGACGCAGATTGTAGTCAGGCCCAGCAGACAAATAAAGACGCCCCATGTTTTTTTTATGGACACTGACCTGTGGACCGACATATATTGAACCTTCTTTTTGCCATGTATATGGATAGCATCGATGGTCACACCGATTTTGTGAAGTCTTGTTTTATTTATGAACAGTAGTACAGTGTAGGCTGCGTGAATTCTATCCTCAGTTGAATAATTAGATGGAAGATATATTGAAGCATCGAATTTGACAATATGACACTTATCACTTGCGAAGTTAGATGATGGTTGAATTTTGCACTAGTTTAAGTTTAACTAGTACAAAATTCAACCATCATCTAACTTTGCAAGTGATAAGTGTCATATTGTCTAAACAGAGTCAGAACAAATAATTACTTATCAAGCCCTGTTCCATTAACCTTAATATTCTATAGTTAACTGTTGATAATTCGTTTTCGTACCGCACTGAGTGTAGCTTGTTTTTATATAACGATATTAAGCACCTCAAAGCCTGCTAAGTAGAAGCAGCTCAAAATCTCTTATATCTTAATATATATATATATATATATATATATATATATATATATATATATATATATATATATATATATATATATATATATATATATATATATATATATATATATATATATATATATATATATATATATATATATATATATATATATATATATTTTTATATATATATATTATATATATATATATATATATATATATCTATATATATATATATATATATATATATATATTATATATATATATCTATATTTATTTATATATGTATTTATATAAATGCAAGCGTGTGTCCCAATACATACAATCCTTAAGTAAACTGCGCTCCATAATTACTGGTGAATCAATGGAGATAAACTCTCATAAAGCCGAGATTTTGAAACATATAATCACAGTGCCTCAACAATAATCCTAGATTGCTCGGTGCACTTCGGCCATATATAAAACGGGGGATTTTCTTATACCAATGTCAGAGGCAAGTGCCTTATAATAAGCATTTAGTAACAAGAATCTTAGTTAGTATGAAACCGAAGTCAGCTTAACATATGTTGGCCGTTTGTTACTTTTGTGTGCAGCAGGAAATTATGTACAAATACATCGTCGCTATGAAGGTAGCGGAATTGACCGCTGTTATTAAATTGGCTGTCTTTAATGCACCATGTAATTGACTTGGAAGCTGTTTTTATGCCAGGTCCAGCCATTAGGGTTTTCATGTCTATCTATATGGATTCATCAAGGTCAACACGTCCACGTATACGGTTTGCCATTATCAGTGTTGTTATGACCAACATCGCTGAGCTTAAACCCTTATATTGCTATTTTTGCTTGAACGTTTCCTCGAAAAACTCTGGTGCCTTTCTTATTATATACCTTTTCTCTGATATCGCTTTTGAAGCAATATCGACGGTAAGGCCTAGCGCTTGTAATATTGATGTGTCACGTCAAGTCACCTTAATCTTTACATTTAGCATTAGCATTAAAATGACCAGGTAATAATTAGTCATATTATATACTTGTCCACCACCAGGTGTGGTATTTGCTTGGTTTTGGTATCATAGTTAGGTTTAGACGCTGATGTTTAAGTTTGTGACATTCTGTCGCCATGGAAATTGTCACGAAGACATAGTCGGAGATGCGATTGTCCGGACACATCATCAATAGTAGTCAATAAATGTGGGATATTATAATGTTGCCCGCCGTAAAGCGGCTGTTGTTCGTAAAACTATAAAAAATACCAAAAAATATTGAAGCAGGTTCAAATGTGATAACCTCCCAGATAACTCAAAAAGCTCTCAAAACCACCAGGGACACGGACATCTGATAGCATGGTGGAACACAATAGAAGAACCTTTTATTGACCATTTTCTCTATCTTATATCCGATAGGGATGGTAATAAGATCATCAATACCACCTGTGTCCAATTTACATCATGTAATTGACAGTACAATGCCGCTTTAGAAAACGGTCATTTACTTTATAAAGTGGCGAAATGATGAGTCTTGTTAGCACTGCTAAAATCAACAAAGTTATTCCATCCAATTGATCGACAGGAACAACAAGCTGAGCTTTGATTTGCATTCTATGTGATCGTTATTTTACTGAAATATTAATATTGTTCGATGGACTGACCGCTGATAAAGTCAACCCGCACATCTGTGAGAGCACGGACAATGAGTAATTGTGACACATATAACCTTTTATAGTTTCACAAACTGTATTTGAATTGAACAACCGGTTTGCAGACAATATTCAGAACCAGTTAATGTTATTTATTATTGTCGTTCGCTACATATGTTCCTGTGACTCTTGACAGAAAATTCAGATTACACTAGTGTTGTTCGTATTTTAAATAACTAATGAGGGCTAATGTTTTTACTACAAGCAGACATAATTCAATCGGGTTGCAGTATTTGTATTTATGCCTAATGCAACTTATTTAGTCAGCTTGTTAGCTAGATTTGTAGGATTAACTGTTCCATGTCGAAAAACACAAGTATTGTCCATGCCCTGCCGAACGAGTCACAATGCATGACTATATACCCCTCTTTAAGAAGGATCGCATAACGTCGTCACCAAAGCCGGTCTCTAAGTCGCCATGATTTTGCACTATATACTGACGTCCAAGCACACCGCACTGATAGCGTTATATATTTACCGCACTGGCATTGTAGCGTTTTATTTGTTGAGCATATTTTATGTTCTGTTGAATCCTTAGTGTATAGTGTATATACAAGTCGTGCCCCATCACGGAGGTTTGAAGATATACTTATCAATGACGTATACAGCCATTGACATATGGCTGGTTGTCTTTAATGAAAAAGCAAACGGTGATATCACATAATGGCCAAATCATCAGCTGCTGTCAAATTATATCAAACTTTGACTGATTGATTACAGCTACGTTCAGTTTTGAATAATTATCAGCACAAATGTTGCATATTTGGTTTGATATTTTCTTATTTGGCATCCGCATTCAATATCTGGGGTATAGTGAGATAGAAAATGGAATCGATTTCTTTATTTGGATAACAATTTGATGTCACCAAATACCTGCAATCAACATGAATTTCAAGTATGATATATAATGTGTGAGGTTGCCTCATCTCTATAACTAATCAAGGCTTCAAGTATAGATGATGTAGGAGAGTGTTCATTTGACGAGCTACACCAGTCAGCGCAATGAATGCAATGCGGGTGCTTCTTTTGCGGGAGAAATTTTTGCACATATCATCAAAGCCTTAGCTTTGAATAGGCGTGTGATCGCATAACCGTGTACTTTGTTGAACAATTTATTATGTATATGTAAAACGCAGTATTGCATTTAATTTGGAATAAGCACCACGACCATATCTTGTGAAATCAACATCATACAGTCCATTGTGATGCCAAGCCTATGAATTTGTTCCATCGCAATTATTCCCAACAAGGCACGAGAGACACCACCAATGTAACAATGTTTGGCGGTATGTCTTTGAAGTAGCCGGGAGACAGTTGCAGTATCCTGTAGCCCTGTTAAATGTGAAAGATCTTAACGCAGTATTACATTTAGTTTGGAATAAGCACCACAGCCATATCTTGTGAAATCAACATCATACAGTCCATCGTGAATAACAGCAACGTCCAAAAGCCTATAAATTTGTTCCATCGCAATAATTCCCAACAAGGCACGAGAGACACCACCAATGTAACAATGTTTGGCGGCATGTCTTTGAAGTAGCCGGGAGACAGTTGCAGTATCCAGTGGCCCTGTTAAATGTGATAGATCTTAAATATGCAAATTGAACATTTCCATCATCAAATGCGGCCGACACACAACTGCATGAATAGTTTGCTAGTAGATAGTTTAGAGGAGATGTCCCTGAAGAAACATCATTCAAAGCCGAGTGGCATTCACTAGGAAATAGTTAGCGGTGTTTCTTAACTTGTTATTATTCACAATTCACGCTCTATATTAATTATAACGTCTACCAGCGCAATTGATCTCTGTGAGTCTGTAAAGAGTAACCTAACACATGTCACATCATAGATCTGAGTAGCACACAAAGATGCCAACAGCATTTCATTTGAGTAGGATCAAGTCGCACTTATTGGGAAAATGGTAGAGCTTACCTCACAACATATATTCCTATTCTATTTTTTTCGCTGACGTGAAAGACATTTGTAAATAAACGTTATTGCCGTACACCATCAGAAGACGCTATGCAACATACGCTAACGCCATGATAGGTGCAACACCGTCTATTCTTCAGATCGCTCTTTGAGGCTCACTTCATCCAAGTGGATTTGTGTTACCGCATTGAAATATTTTGTAGACGCATAATTTGAATGAAATAATCATCACATCTGTAACATTTATGCTTTGTGCGTAGTGATGTGTAATTGATGCGTATTGAAAACCATGTACGTTTCAAGTCTGCATATTGTTATTAATGCTTTCAAGCCAACAAACATCTGACACATTCTATTTGTAGTTCCTGATAGTTAAGCATACTTTAATATTGAAATGCCAATTATGCATTACAGAACATGTCAAGATATAATTCATAGATACAAGAGGCTTGTACGATTGGGTACCTTCCACAGCACGAGGCATAGTAAACTTAAACGAAGCACATAAAAAGCGTTTATGCCGAATAATCCATTTTGATAGGCACTCGTCCAACCAATCGAATACATATATGTACCATATGTAATTGTGAATGGGTCTTAATGATTATCCGTCAAAAGTTCATACCGTTTACCCTGCAAAGGGTGCATGATACAATGTGGTGCTATATACGGAAGTGCATAATCAATCATTTGTGTTTGCTGACAGGTGATGAAAATTATTCATAATACTATCCACAGATATTTTATTAAATGCCACCAAATGAAGGAATGTTACTATTTCCGGTATTTGCTGAGGTGTGATAACCTTGGGTGGTTTTTAGTACGATTACATTCAAACAACACAAGTGGGTCGATAGTTACCAAGGTGACCAAACTGTAATGACGTATATGCACACATATTCTCAATTGAGTTTACAGATTTTGTCACATATGTCGCTAAGGATTTGTGCACCTGCTAGCGTGTGCTGAATTGCATATACGCTTTCATGTATACGTTGAATGCATCCCAACAACTGCTTAGCCAACGTAGACCGATAATAACATAAAATACCTACTCATCGACTGCTTTAAAGTGAAATATTGATCGTTGGAAAGTCGGTCATAGAGGGCGGGATGCTTAATTGTCGAAAAAAATATATTAAGCATCAGAGAAACTAATCGAAATGTATGATGTCCGTTGTGACAGGCATATTTCGTGTGTGAATGAGGGAAAGTTAAGACAGTGGGATCCATTGGTTTCATACCTTTCAGTTATATTTTGATATCGGCTCGGCGCTCGGAAGCGGACCGGCGCTCGGAAGCATGTCATCGGGGTCCGAGCGCTTTTGAAGTGAAGCACACATGAGCGCACATACCATCATCTGTTTTTCAACCACTCGGCGCAAAGCTGTCATCACATGCCGTCTCCGGTGTTTTTTTTTTATTGACCATCCTCTTATCAATCAGTATCATTGTTTAGGTTAGGGGGTGTCACTTTGCTGTCAATCCCACCAGTAAACGAATTTATCGGTGCTGCGTTGCAGATCTATTACAATTGTTCTATTCCAACTACTGTGTAGGTTATTGTACTTGCTAGTACGTAGGTGAGACGCTAATATAAAATAACTTATGCTGTGCAAACCTGATCATACATTGAAAGCAAATTACGCGAGATGACAACACTACTAATAAGTGTGGATCCGTACACCGATCGCAATATATGTTTAATTTTAAGTGACAGTTTATTTAGCAACGCAACTATGAAATTGCATGTAACCCATGATATCTATACAATTAATTAGCTCCCATCAGGTGATCTCGCTTATTGTCTGCCGAAATTTGCAAAATATATTACTAAAACACTATTATGCCTAACGACGTGATATTAAACAACAAATAATACAATTTACGATTAGCATCACATAGTCATGTAGCATAAATTTCCACTACAAAGCTTAAATCTTAGCGACAGCCGAATAATCTCATAAGAGCAGTTACTGGAGGCACCTCTCATTGCGCGTCATCTCTTATCCGAGACCCACATATTGCAAAATGATGCTTGACGAGGCAAACTTATTGTTATATTCATGGCAATTTCTGCTTAACGCAGCTGCACAGTTAGCCACTCTTGCAATAAGTAAACAGCGCAGTACAGATGCGTTAGAATATTGAACGGCAAATATACCACAAATACCGACTATTTCGAATAATCAACCCCTTTGTGCATTTAAAAAATATATGAAAATTAGTATACAATACGTGATAAGCACAGGGCCCTTACGGTACATCCTCGCTGAGACCTGCAGATAAATTATTCGACATTTATATGCTTCAGATCTTCGAACTGGAAGTCTCTGTTTGAATCCTCGACCAAGGTTTGGATATTCTACAGAACATTTGACCTTATCAATGCCATTAATATTCAATCATGGAAAACTTTTCTGGCCTTGGGATAATGCATGTCTCAGTCAATGGTTTTATAGAATATTGAATGCATTACGTTAACGCATGATGCTCATCCATAAATGTGATGATACAGATCAATGTGAGACGACAACGTTTGTATATATATATATATATAACTATATATATATATATATATATATATATATATATATATATATATATATATATATATATATATATATATACATATATATATATATATATATATGTATATAAATTAAAAAGAATTGTGTGTGTGGACGTGTGTTGGTGTGTAATATTCGGTAATATTGCCATCACATGAAACAAAATTCTTATGCATATATGCGGCGCTCCATCACCGAATTCCCAAATTGTTAAATGGTAAGTAATACCCATTTGTTAAAATCTATGCTAAATATAGTAAAAAATATAATCAGACGTGGCCGCAGTGACCTTAAACCAGAGCAGGTTCAAGTGTTAAGCGTGCGCGTATAAAACGTGGTCCCTTTCACAGTGAAGGCATTGTAACTTTGAATAAACCGACGTAATGTCAATCTGGAAGTTGAGAGTCGCTGTAGAAGTGTGAAGTCACATCACTGATGTTGCGTTGCTTTAGTCACTTCTGCAGTTTTTCGCAACTTATCTCTAGCTAGAGATTGAATTGAATCATGAGGACATTTCACCACAGCTCTATTACTTTCAATACCAGAACAGTATAGTTGTTGCCGGAATGAGATTAAAGGCGTATATATATATATATATATATATATATATATATATATATATATATATATATATATATATATATATATATATATATATATATATATATATATATATATATATATATATATATATATCTCTATATCTCTATATATATAGATGATCATTGGGCCAAAATAGTCAGCGTCATCTCCTAGCCTTACACAACTGCGCTTCCCCGCCAAAGTGTAACGTTAGTTGCAACTACTACTCCCTAAGGTTGGATTCGCATTATTCGGGCAAACTATATCCACTTAAATTTGTGTTAAATACCTTCACATGAATTTTACATTTTGGCCTAAGCGACCATTTTGGCCAGGTTGAAAAATCGGTCATTATATGGCTTTGTTCGATGTATATTTGCTTCAAACTTAGGTTCATGATTTGTGTGACTTTTAACGTCAAAGAACAATTGTTTGTTTTAAATTATATCTTCAAATGAAGAACATACAAATTTTGAAAGTATATATACATCAGCAATTTAACGAGTAACGGGCGGCACAAGCTCAAATATCTTTACGGACGGATATAAAAAAAATGGCGATTTTACTGGGAAATCCGGGGTTGTAAGTCTTTGTCAACTCATTTTTGGTGTTTTGTTCTCAATATATATCAGTTTGATAGCGTTTTATTTAGATAAATAAGAACAAATGAAGCACTTAAGCTTGGAACTCGAGACGCAGATCAGCATTCAAAACGTTTGGAGAATCTCGCTGAATCTCACTGGTTTTCTCGATCTATGATGTGTAATAAATGAAATCATATCGTATCAACGGACTGTTTTTAACAAAGGAATGATTAGCCAGATCGTTATATGTTATCAGTTTGCTCATGTCTTAAAATCAAACTGTCCCCACGAACGCATCCGCGGGCTCAAGCTGAAGGTATATTTTGGGATTGTAACAATTCAAGCTTTCCATACCGCATGGAATTTCCGGTACAGGAGCGAGTATAAACAAAGTTTATCGGTCAGCCATGACCATTTTACACGCTCTCTTTACATTTGATTCTAATCTGGTCAGTATGATTCCAACGTTTAAATATTGAATATCATTAATGTGACAATGAACGTTATTGCTGCGGAAAGAAATTTCATGTACGACAAATTATGAAATACCCGTAGTTTACAGTGGTTAGCGAGCTTCACCGGGCTGCTCCGCAGCTCTACCGTGCACGGTTCAGACTCACTCTTACCGATCACTTACACTTTTCCAACGGCAAATAATACCCAGATACCACGTTAATAGGACTAGATGCCTGCAGCTTGGTTGGACAGATCTACCGATTACCATTGATTTGTTTTTAAATGTATTTCCTAACGTTCATTTAACCGTATTGACTATTGGCCATTTTAGCGAACGGCTTTTGCCCCATCTGTCAGATGTAAACATGGCCTGATCGTGACAGCGGACATGCGCTGGTGGCTCTGTGTTAGTGGGGTGGGGTTACTCTTTCAAATGTGATTTATTTTTCAAAGGTTGAAGATTGATATTTTGCTTTCCACATCCTTGAATTATTTACTTGCATCAGTAATGTTACCCTTAACATGGAAATAGCATGATCTGTTAATATGATGTATCATTGTAATACACTAAAACATGAGTTCTTTATTACATTCCTATAAGTTTTTGATTATGTGTTATATGATAGTTCAGTCTTGGACAGAGTCACACTTTTGTTATCAATTAGTCAGCAGAGTGATCCTTTAGATCTCAGAAATAGCTATCCAAAACAACTGTGCTGGTTTGAGTTTACAGCCAAATTTCATTAGCGGCTAGGGAAATAATCAGACCCTAAGTAGGTTTTTGAAGTCAAGAGCCTCTTTTGTCTGGGTATCTGCCACATCAATATTGGTAATAAAAAAATTGTTGTCAAATGTTCAATGTGTGTAATCCAAACAATTGTTCAATAGTACAATCACATCATTTGAATATATCATGTATAAGCTATAAATGACATGGTCATCTGTCAGTTAGTCTTGAGCACTGTGCATCTGGTCTAGTGTTGAAGGGTTATTAAGCATATCTGAAGCCCCAAATCACACATGAGGCCTTTTTAGAACAGTGCAGTTCCCAAGATGTATCAAACTGCCTGGTTAGGCATGGCTTGGGAGGTCACTTTTTTTGTTGCCCATCCTGGACCTGTTGCTTGCCACTTATAAGGTATAATTTATGGGACCATTAGGCAGTAACCATTAATAGTTATGCTCCTCAGCACAGTTTTGCCCTGTCCATCTGTCTGCTTGTAAACTTTTGGTGTAACATTTTTTTGATAATGCAAGGCACTCTTATATTGATTGTCACTTACAAACAAACTATCAGCCCTTTGTGACCTTATTATTGTAAAATAATCTCATTAGCTATGTTAACCAAATAGGGAATACCTGTTTCAAATTAAACATGAATCACTCTTATATTGATGATCACTTACAAAGTAAATATCAGCACTGCAATACCTTTTGTTCCTGAGTAATTATCTCAATGGGGAATAATTCTTGATGGCACTTTTCTTATAATGCAAGCTAGAAACTTTACATTGACCAAATCTTGCAAACTTTAACTCATAGCTTTATGGCTTTTGATCCCTGACTTGCTAGATAAAAGCAAATTGAATTTGCTTGTTCAAGGAAAAATGTAGCTAAGTTATTATTAGCTTATGGTTGTTTGGGTGAATCATTTCTTAAAAATTTAAATTATTAGGCTCAAATGCTTAAACTTTTTGCATAACTACTTGGCGATGGACTGTTGTTGCTTGACAAGTGGGTTTGGGGGATATTGTTCAGCCCTGGTGTGTCATTGAATACAATGTTATACTATAAACGCTATGATTAAATGCTGTCATAACTTGTAAGTGTCAAAAGCAGCAGAGTTTACTAGCCATCGGCATTCTGTAGTTATTGTTAGGCTGTGAGATTGTCTAGGTGCTTGTGATGACATTTTGCTCAGCAGCATTCGCGATCTGGTAGTGATTAACTGCTTTTACCTCCTGTTCTGGGTTTAATATTATGGACCCAGTATCTCAATTTAATCATATTGGAGATACATATCCTCTGTGTTGGTTAATCTGCCCTATTTAGGAAATTTATTTGTTCAAGATGGGCAACAGTATCAGCTGTCCAAACATCACAATTATGCTCATCTATCTCTGCATGATACCTCCTCATATCAAAGGGAGCAGTGTTTTGCTTTAGGACCACTAGGCTCTTACTTAGTGAAAAGACATTTGGTGATTTGAGATAAATGTATAGTTTAACATAAGAATAGTGATGAGGTCATGTGGCTTCATCTACATTACTGACAGCAATGTAGATGAAGCAACATGACCTCCTCACTATTCTACATGATGAGTTACATTTGCAACATTAAGGTCCATGTGCTAAACCACCATAATAATTCTTCTGCATGCATGTTAATAGTAAATTCACAACTTCATCAATATTGTGGCTTCACCAGTTTTGTGGCTCCACCAATACTGTGGCTTCAATAATATTGCGGCTTCATCAATATTGTGGTTTCACCAATACTGTGGCTTCACCAATGTTGTGGTTTCACCAATACTGTGGCTTCACCAGTGTTGTGGTTTCACCAATACTGTGGCTTCACCAATACTGTGGCTACACCAATATTTTGGCTTCACCAAATGTTGTGACTTCCCCAGTGTTGTGGCTTCATCAATATTTTGGCTTCACCAATGTTGTTGCGGCTTCAACAGTGTTGTGGCTTTACCATTTTTTTGGCTTCGCCAATACTGTGGTATCAACAATGAAGTGGCTTCACCAGTGTTGTGTTTTCACCAATGTCGTAGCTTCACCAATACTGTGGCTTCATCAATATTTTGGCTTCATCATTGTTGTGGCTTCACCAGTGTTGTGGCTTCACCAGTGTTCCGGCTTTACCAATATTTTGGCATCACCAAGATTGTGGCTTCACCAATTTTGTGGCTTCACCAGTGTTGTGCTTTCACCAATGTTGTAGCTTCACTAATACTGTGGCTTCATCAATATTTTGGCTTCTACATTGTTGTTGTTTCACCAATGTTGTGGCTTCACCAATACTATGGCTTCATTAATACTGTTGCTTCATCAATATTTTGGATTCAACATTGTTGTGGTTCACCAGTGTTGTGGCTTCAACATTGTTGCGGCTTCACCAGTGCTTTGGATTGAATTTAATTGTGGCTTCACCAATATTGTGGCTTCACCAAGACTGTGGCTTCACCAATACTGTGGCTTCACCAATGTTGCGGTTTCACCAATACTGTAGCTTCACCAATACTGTGGCTACACCAATGTTGTGGCTTCATCAATATTTTGGCTTTACCAATTTTTGGGCTTCACCAATACTGTGGTATCAACGATGAAGTGGCTTCACCAGTGTTGTGTTTTCACCTATGTTGTAGCTTCACCAATACTGTGGCTTCATCAATATTTTGGCTTCAACATTGCTGTGGCTTCACCAGTGTTGTGCCTTCAACATTGTTGCGGCTTCACCAGTGTTGTGGATTCAATGATATTGTGGCTTCATCAATATTGTGGCTTCACCAATATTGTGGCTTCACAAACACTGTGGCATCACCAATGTTGTGGCTTCACAAGTGTTGTGGCTTTACCATTATTGTGGCTTCACCAATACTGTGGCTTCATCAAAACTGTGGCTTCACCAATGTTGTGGCTTCACCAATATTGTGGTTTCACCACTGTTGTGGCTTCATCAATATTTTGGCTTTACCAATGTTGTGGCTGCAACAGTGTTGTGACTTCACTAATATTGTGACTTCACCAATTTTGTGGCTTCACCAGTGTTGTGGCTTCGTCAATGCTGTGGCTTCATCAATGTTGTGGCTTCATTAATGTTTTGGTTTCACTACTGTTTACAAATGTTTTGGCTTTCTCTTTTTATTATATCCTGTTGAGATATATCAATCACTGGGGCTTAAAAAGACATGTTATGTCTAATTGTCATAAAACCATCAGAATGACAAAAATGACCGAAACAATGAGTATTATCTGTATTGGTTGTGTGTGAGTTTGGGTCATCAGTCGGTTTAAGTAGAAGATTTTTATCAGAGGTTCTGTTTACCCAGGAAGACTGTTAAGCTCCACCTGGTCCTAATTGATGGTCCTGCAGTTATGATGTATGCACCTGTGTACAGTGTCAAATTGATGTACACTTAATCTGCTCTGTATTTATCTGCAATTCATATCAACTCTTCATCACCAGCCCAGCATGACACAGACCTGGGATTCTCTTTATTACCAGTCCATCGTGACACTGACCTGGGGTTCTTATCACCAGTCCAGTATGTCACTGACCTGGGGTACTTATCACCAACTCATCGTGACACTGACCTGGGGTTCTTATCACCATCCCAGTATGTCACTGACCTAGGGTTCTTATCAACAACTAATCGTGACACTGACTTGGGGTTCTTATCACCATCCAAGTATGTAACCAAACTAGGGTTCGCCTAACATGGCATCTTTTTTGTTTGAAGGGGTAAAATTTCTTGAGGCCGGTTAACATCTAAAATGGCCACCCGTCATCGGGACAGGTCAGGACGGGTGGCCATTTTAGTTAATTTCCAGCCCTGTTGCTGAAGACTGAACTGTAGACTTAATCTGAACATCTGGTGAATGTTTTGTCACAGAATCAACATGAGAGAGTATTAGTTTTTACTTCCTTTACTTAATAACAAGAGATTGATCCATGTGACATGTGTATTGATGATCAACCTAATCAGGTTGACAAGAATTAATGTTGTGTAATGTATTACATAGACTTCCTTTATTTCTTATGATATAAGACTGATAGACAGTTTGACAAGTTAATTTTATGTGTGTAACAGAATGTGCAACTATAGCTGGTGCACAGCAGGAGAATCATCTTTTGCTGTATCGTACAGGCAAGCTGTTGTGGACTCACTAATTGTGTCCAGATGGAAACCCTCCAAGACTCTTAAAAGTATATTACTGCTAGTGCAACATAAGATGCTGATGTGGTATTTCTTGCTGATCATTTTCAAATTTATCTGTTCTAATGCCCTCAATTATTTGCTTGATTTCCTGATCACTGATCCTTATGAGGTCAATACATTCAGTCAATTGAGGTCCATTTCTTTTGCTAAATCATCTCTGAATGCTTATATTGTGGATACATGTCTGGTAGAGTTTAGGTGACCCTAGATAAGCAAATGAACTACAATCAAAGTTTAATCATCAGCAAAACAAATTCATTGTCTACCTATTCCTGACCTTGACAGATCCTTCAGCACATTGCCTGCAGATGCAGATGTATTTATTTTATTTTATAACTACTTGTTATTATGTAGCTAACTGAATAAAGGCAATATATTTAAAACTTAAAGATTGTTTAATCCATGTTTTATTCAAAGTGTCCTGAGGGGATTTATATCATTCACATAGAGAAATGAGATTCAGGGAAATTCACAAAGTTAATTCAATGTCCAATAAAGGTATAAAACATGTGATAAAGAATATAAAATGAATCAGTTTGAGGTCAGTGTGACGCTGGATGAAGCATATTGTGAATATATGCAGGAATATATGCATTTGGACACGACATAATATGACAGGAACATACTTTGATAAGTGCCCTGTTGCCTAGCCCTACTGCCCTACAAGACATTACCGTTCGACCTGAAACTATACGGCTGGTTTGCATGATTCCCGTTAATATTTAACCATACGAAAATAAATCATTAAAACGTATAATATAAGAGCGAAGACTGGATTCTTAACGCTCCGTGATGCTGCCTCCACCTCTACAGGTTCATGCTGCGTAAATATAGCCGCTCAGAACTTCACAGAAGCCTGTCAACCCGACAGGGCCGCAAGATTGTCGCTGTGTCACACGGCGATTACTAATGACAGCTGTTTGGACTCTCCCGATTCAAGGGACGAGGATTGTTGTCCAACATCGTTGACAGACAGATTACAGTGTCCAGAGTGGTTAAATAACACGAAGCTGCCCAAGGCAATCGATATGTATAATAGTTACAGCAATAACATAAATGATGGTAATTTGATTATCTACGAATCAGAGAATAAATACGTGCCCTACAAGCATTTTTGACATGGAATCGTCCGTGCTGCAACATTAGTAGGGCGGACAAACGCGGCGCCGATCTCGTTTGGACAAGGCCGTTTTTAGGCCGTTTGGTAGTCTCATGTAAATGACCATTGACAACAAATGACGCAATGATACATTTTGTTCTTTTAATATATTATTAATGAAGAATAGCTTTTCATTTGGTACAATTTTCGTTTTTCTTGCTGGTATTTAATGTGGTGCTAATCGCCGACGAAAATGACGAAAAGTGGTATTTTTTCGGGGCCATAAAAGTTGTGTCGTGATTTATGTACCTAAGGAAAAAGGGCCGTACCTATATATTCTCCATACGATTGCTATATAAATTATACCAAAATGTAGAAGAATGAAAGTGATATGTCGATCCGAGTGATAATCGATCAGATTTTCGAGTTAAATGTTTTAAATCGCGATTTTGCCGCTTCAAAACCGGATAATTCACCGAAACTCAAATAACTTTACGATTATCACTCGGATCCACACACAGGAGACTCTCCTCAGCACATCCGTATGATTATCTCTTCTGTAGAACCAAGAATAAAGCGGTACGGTCAATTTAAAGACACCATGTATTCTGCTTATTTTCATTGAGAAATCTCCCAACGCCATATAGCTTCGGCGCCATGGCAACGGTCCGCGTCCTTGGGAGATTTCATATTGCGACTTTGTCAAAGGTTGGCAAGTCACGTATTGTAAGTTCGTCGATATGGAATTTATCTGATTTACAAAATCAGTTGGACTGTTTCAGTCACTTGTACGATTCACAGCCATTTGGCGTGTGTGAGTGAAACTGTTGGCATGCTTAAATTACTTTTTAAATAATTTATGTCATACCGTTGAATCTATCAACCCTGCTTATTGGAACATCCCAATAAACTATTTGACCTGCATAGGTTGGGAAACTCATCTCTTCTCTCCATCCCGTATCTTTTAACAAATGCGGTAGAACTCTGTTATGATACTCAGAATGCGACAAAACGGGTGTTATTCGAGGAGATATTCGTACTACGTAAACGATAGGAATCTATCTGGGGAAAAGAACATTTATTTTTCCACATGACACAACCAGTTCAAAACGATCCTCCACCAAATTATGCTACTTCCAACCTGACAAACCGCAACATGACATAATGGATATCCTATTGGGGTTTTCTAACCATGAAAGTTTTGCCAGACTTTTCCATGACAGTTGGTTTTGTCACTACCGGACAAGAAACTGACAATTAAAACCTTTTAAGGGAAAAGAATGCAATAAAGATTTCTCGGGACAGTTACCACCGTGCAGGATGATGGTCGCCTGGTGGGTAAAGACAGAAGAGCATTCTTGCGTTGGAGTAGGATGCGGAAGAGGTTTGGGAACTTAAGGCGCTACAGTTAACTGGGTCACGGGGTATCTGAATAGTTTGGAGGTCTTAACGGACTCGATGGGCGCATACGCGCTCGTGACACTCAGAGCGCGAGAGCGGCTATGAGTGGGGAATAGCAAAATAACACTGCTGGTGGTTTTGTGATATCAATGGCTATTAGTGAGTGGCAATTTCCCAATAGAAGCATTTAGAGGGGTTATGAAAAAGTCCAGAGCACAAAGTCAACATTTTGACCATCTGTATCACAAATAACCAAGTTAAAGCTTTACATTTGCATGTTATAGTTAAATGTGGACATAATTACACATTAAAATCTGAGGGGCTGAGTTATCCAAAATAGATGAACGGAGGGCATTCGCAAAATTGCGCAATGCTGGAATTGTTGAACAAAACAAGACGAAGACACCGACTTGTTTTGAACGCATCAAACGGAGTTCCACTAAGGCCGAAACTGTCCATTGCTCATCGTGCAAAGGGGCGTACAGCAAGCTATACTTCTATCGGCACAGGCGCCAATGCAAGGAGGAGATGAGGCCAAAACCAATTTCGGCAATGGTCATCAACTCAAAGGAAGGCAATGACTTTAAAGAGATTTTAAGTAGCTTCCACAGCAATGCCGTTGGAGACTGTTGCAGAACAGACAGCACAATAAAAATGATAGGCAAGCATCTTTGGGCAAAGAAGAAGTACGCAAATCAGTTATGGCTGATATGCGCAGTTCAAAAGCAAGATGACTCTGAAATGAAGGATGCTGGAGACATGTTCCACCGCGGCAACTGGACAACGCTTAGAGAAGCAATCACTAGCCTCACATCAGATGACAAAACACTCAAATATGGATTGAAGAATTCATTATATTATCTACTGATGCGATCAGCTGAAATAATACAGGGAGAGGCCCTTATGCTTTCTGGGGAACAGGGAAAGGAACAGGTAGAGGAGCTTGGGCATTTTAAAAGCCTGCTCAAGCACCACCAGAACCTGATGTTCAGTGATTGTAAATATCTGATTAACAAATCAAGACAAGAACGCTTAAGGCTGCCCGAGAGGACTCCCCCGGAAGAAGTTATGGTGAAACTCAGAAACCACACAGTGGATCGCATCACATACCTTTCAGGAATCACTATCGATGAATTTGCCACTTCCGAATTTGTTGAGCTAAGGAATCTGACTTGTAGTAGGCTCACACTTTTCAATGCAAGGCGAGGTGGGGAGCCTTGTAGAATGACCATCAAACAATGGACTGAACGAAGAAAATGGCAAACCGATGACGATTACCATTCCTCTGAATTGGACGTAACCTACTGTACGGGTAAGGGTAATCACTTGGTAAGCATCATCATCCCAAAAGATTGCTTCAATGCAATGGATTTACTTGCCGACAATGAAAGGAGAAGTGGCGCAAATATATTGGAGGAAAACACATTCATTTTCCCCAATATTGGATTCTCACGGCATGTGGCTGGATGGAGCGCCACGGAAGCAGTGATGAAAAAAGCAGGCATTGACTGCAGTCTGGTAAATGCTACCAACCAAAGAGCTCGCATCTCTACATTATACGCTCAACAGGACGTCTCCCAACAAGATCGCGAGTTGTTTTACAAACACATGGGGCATTCGTCCGAGGTCAACCGCGGTACCTACCAGAGGCCGCTGCCCGCTCTTGCTGTGTCTCGAGTTGGCGCGTTCCTCAACAACTTGGACACGACGGCACAAATGGTCGGTAAAACTGGTGAATATTCTGTCTTGATTGAGACGATGAATGGCACTTCTCAGAGTGCAATTAGTCTTTCTGTGCTCTGTTTATATAGATAATGCTTTGTTGTGACTGGTGGTAGAACTAAAAAAAATAATACTTGAATATATGGCATTGTATGGATGCCAATGCATAATTCAAGTGTCGGGCGGCAGGATAAATTATATATATGTGTTTCCTTTATGTGGTATGGCCAGATTCACTTGAAGTTTATGATCCTGCCAATTTCCAATTGAATGGTCAGTGACAATTTTTTTTATGCTATCATATATGTGAGCTATTGATTGGTGTTTCAAGTTTGGGTTTAGAATATATTTAAGTAATTGGTAGGAAATGTTTTTGCAGAATCAGCTCTAGTTGCACCTGATGAAGATAACAGTTGTGATGAGGGCCCAATGGAAAAGCGCTGCAAATGGGATTCTGCCCAGACAAGCATCATCCACAAGGCTTTTGGACAGTATATCAAGCTTCCAAGTCCCAAACGCAAACTGCCTGGTAACAGTTATATGACTGAAAGCTGTTAATGCGTGAATTTTTGGTTTAATGTTAACTGTATTATCAAGCGGACATGTTGATTAATGTCGGGTGTTTTTAAACTCTGTCCCCCAGGAAAACAAGAGATTATGCGCATCATCCAAGAGAACGGCATAACCTATCCGTACAACAAAGTTCGTACCAAAATAATGAACGAGCAGCGGAAAGCCCAGTCAATGACAAGGAAATCCCTTAACTTTGAATGATTATCAAGCATGAAATGTAACTAACTTTAAATGATTATCAAGCATGAAATGTTAACTTTAAATGATTATCAAGCATAAAATGTTAACTTTAAATGATTATCAAGCATGAAATGGTTGTTGATTAAAGCATGTTTTTCTTCTCATATTCATTCTTTGTTTTAATTGAAGTTACTTTGCTTGATAACCTATCGATTACGTAATATTTGTTAACACAAAACGATTTAATCAGGTGGGTTTTATAAACAACCATTAGGTGCAAAAGTGAGAAATAATTACAGCTCAATATAAATCGCAACGGTAATCATGTTAAACATTGTCGTGATTGGTTGAGAACCGGCAGAATTTTCTCATTAAAAGGGTATTTTTATGTAAATATATCACAATTTTCTAATAGGCACACCAAAATGATCTGTTATATAATTTGTATTTCCAACCAATCTGGTCTTATGATAATACCATCAATATTGGTATGCTTATGTTATAAAAAACCACCATGGGAGGCGAAGTTCCTTTGCCTAATGAGCAGTGTGCCCAGCAATCTGCATGCGTTATGACAGTCACTGCTTTACTCAATCAATTGGACTTCTCTTTTGGGTTCTTTTCAATAAGGATGATGCAAATTGTATCTAACTCGTTGCATACTTGATCCCCGGGGGGGGGGGGGGGGGCACCTAAGTGTATAGAGGTAGTATATATGTGCCGCGCGACGGGGTATGCTTTTTCGGCCTCTCGACTTTTACGACGGGTTTTTGGGCCTCATACTTGTACGACGGGGTATGTTTTTCAGCTTCAATCTGTACGACGGGTTATACATTCGCATAATACCTTGTACGACGGGGTATGTGTTGGTTTTACAATATGGTCAAAATGGTTGATTATATAAAATGGCCAAAATGGTTGGTTTTATAATATGATCAAAATGGTCGATTATATAAAAAGGCCAAAATGGTTGGTTTTATAATATGGCCAAAATGGTCGATTATATAAAAAGGCCAAAATGGTTGTTTTTTTGCATGACAAAACCGTCATGACCTTTTTGGTACAACCATTTTGGAACGGAAATAAGTTTTGAAAAAAATTTAAAATCGTCGGAAATAAGTTTTGAATGAAGATAACTAAATAAAGCCATACAAGGCAGATGTTAAAATTTGGCATCCGCGATATCACATAATTTGAGCCCGCAAATGCAAAATAAGCAGATGACCCAAAATGCGCGCCTACTTTCCGACTAAACTCTCGTTGTATTGCGATTTGTGTTAATGTATTTTACGTTTGTGTCACACAATAAAATGCAGTGTCCAACATGTGATGGCAATCCCTCCCCCCGCTTCTTCGAGGGTGTTAACATCCGAGTTTTATTTCTATTTTATGATGACGAATATCATGAACTGCAAGTATTACTACGGCGTATATGCATATGTTACAGTTACACATTAATCACTTCATGCGCTTGTGTAAGATTTTAGAAGGACGGTGCTCTTAATGCTGCTTTACTGTGTTTAGTGAATACGGCAAAGTAATGTTATTGCTGACATGATATATTACAACGTCATAATACAGATTAATTGATTCTATGTTATTCATGGGATGCAGACTTGTGATGATGCATTGGAACCGTTGGGGGGCGGCTTCGTGCATGTAGATATCCAATTTGTGTCATCCCAGGTCCGTGTTCCGCAGCGCATTATTATATGCCTTCAATATTGCATGAAATGACACTCCATATATTAGTGTAAAAAAGTTCAGGCAATTACAACTTCCCTGTAGGCGGCCTCGTTAACTGTAAGAGTTGACAATGTTAGTGAGACATGATGTGCGGTGAATTGCCAAGCCTTTTGATTGATTCACTAGCTCCAGTCCTTTGAGTTATTAAATGGATCGTAGATTTGGCATTTTAGAATAAGGATACACGCCATAAATATGGTTTGCTGTATTTTATTTTCTAACTAATGGCCTTTTGACCAGTTCATCACATCTAGGCAGACCCAAGACTAAGCGGGAGGCGGGTGATGCAGCGCCTTGTTTGGGATTATTCTCTTGTTTGTACTGTGGTAAAAAATGTAGTAGGTTAAACACAATTTTGCCCGCTTTACAGGATAACAACCGACGTAAAAAGGCGTGCATATATACGCGTAC
The DNA here is from genome assembly GCA_034190875.2 of Urechis unicinctus. Taxonomy (NCBI): domain Eukaryota; kingdom Metazoa; phylum Annelida; class Polychaeta; order Xenopneusta; family Urechidae; genus Urechis; species Urechis unicinctus. Next base: position 66,244,423 of record CM067358.1, on the reverse strand, counting down.
AATAAACTGTCTATCTTTGTATGCAGCAGGATTGCTTATAGACTGGTTGATGTGATTCTAACCCAAGGCTTGTTTTGTCGTTACTGATGGTTTCATCAATACTTAAAGCCATCTCTCTTTATGTTTGCCCTTGCATTAACGTCGGCCTTCTTCTATCGCAACGTGCTGGCATGAGTGTAAGCAGAACCACGTTTGCATTAAGCCACAAAACAACTGCAGATATATCCTGCAATCCAAATGTTGCTTGGTGCTTGGCTTTTGGTGATAAACTTATGGCAATCGCCCGAGCTGTGGCAATGCGACCAAGATGGATGTAAATTTGCACAGAAAAATAGAAATATCTTACTCACTTATTAACATTCGGGGCGGCGGTAAATTATGATTATAGAGCTATTAAAAGCATCGGTCGAATAGTGGTCTACATAGGCGCTATGGCATATTGAGGACATACGTGATAGCATAATTACCTGGAGCCATTGTTGTTGGCTCACTAATCGGTGCCACATTAATTTTGCGACCTCCGCTGCCCAATTAATCTGTAGGTTTTCAGTTTCACCTTGATGTGTCCATTTTATCACAGCGACACGGAACCCTACTTTCATTAAACATAATGACAATTCTCTCAGGTATGAAAGTTCGTCGATGCAATAAATCAGTTGACATCAGTTCCTGTGATTCACCCTTGAAAGCGGCAAGTTAAGCACCTTGGAATACGAAATGAACGAGACTGGAAATATATCAATTATATGATCCATTAATCGTCCCTGTGACAATCTTTGAATTGTTGATGCTTCATCCTGCCTAAACATGACGGTGGTCATCCGATTTTATATTCTTTCATAAGCTTTTTGCTTTCTAGAACATCATTCTGGTGCACAGATGAGCGATTTACTATACCCAAAGCTTAAAACGTCAAGCCAATGCTACCAGGTCGATTTACTATGATTTGATTGACAACCGTAGACGACGAGCATTGACACGCACCACATCCACACCATAGAGTCAGATGTGACCGTTGTAAGAATGATTGGCTCACCATTCGATACTGCTGCTATCAGTTGCTAATCTTCGGTCGTTATTTTAGCTTAAGCAGCGTTGTGGTTTTGCGCAATTTTGAGGATTGATTGTAATCATTTGCAATGTATGGCTTTCATAAGATTACATTCCCCATTATTAACAGAGTACATGATTTGCTTGATGAAATGTAGTCCATAATAATTGGTCAAAATTGATGCCAAGTTGACATGCATTGTTGACGAGCCACTGTCATGTTTTTGCCTGATCTGGTCTAGCATATTACCAGTCACTCAACTGGCACGCTGCACCGTTACAATGCTGGCTAGTGCAGCTGTGATAATGCCGAAATATGGACTGTCTATCAGTGAAAAATATATATATATATATATATATATATATAGAGATATATATATATATATATATATATATATATATATATATATATCTATATAGATACAACTATATATATGTAAATCTATATATTTGTATATATATATAATATATATATATATATATACATAGATATATATATCCTTATGTATAAATATATATATACTTTATATATAAATATATATATACATATATCTTATAAATATATTTTTATATTTTTATGTTTACCCGTTTGAATAAATACATATATATTTTTATATTTATATAAATACATATATATAAACATAAATATATATATATACACATATATATATATTTATATAATATATATATATATATTATACATATATACACATAAGTATATATATATATATTTATATATATACATCTATATATATATATACGTATATTTATATGTGCGCGTGTGTGTATATATATCTCATATATATATATGCATATTTATATGTATATTTATATATATGCATATATTTATATTATATATATATATGTGGGTGTGTGTAAATCTATATATATATATATATATATATATATATATATATATATATATATATATATATATATATATATATATATATATATATATATGTATCACCTTACAATTAACAGAGGTATAGCCAGTAATCAAATGCAGAATATATACCCTATAGCCCGTTTGTCGCTATTGAACATCCCTTCAGCCTCTTATGGCTTTGCTTCAACAATTTAATTTTACTTTTTGTACTTGTGTAAGGAAATGAATAGAGGTAAAGATGTCGGATTATTTACGCAAACCCATGTGTAGTATTAGCATGAAGGCATGACAATGAGGATGTCGATTTCAGAGTTCGCGTTCTGAGCGTTTGTGCGCATCACCGATTAAGATTGTGGTCACTGCTTCAATGAGTAACGTCAGCAAACATGTAATAGGTCCGGTGCAGTATATATTGCGTACTCTTATGACTACTATGCTTCATCGCTTATGTCAGTTCAACTGTTGCGTTTAACAGCTGCACCGAATGGCCCAAACATAATGGCAACCCTCTGAGGTATGAAGGTAATTGCAAAGAAATATATCAGTTAACATCAACCCCAGTGTTTCATCCTTTTAAGTGGTACGTGAAATCCACATTTATATATTGCCTAAAACGATTATGCCTGTCGGTTTGTTTAAGTGATATGAAAGGAGTCGTGGCTGTTTACCGGCATAACAAAACCACAGGAATTGGCAATTATACTTTAGGTTATGCATGCCTATGGTAACAGAAACTCCTGGTTGTAGAGTGGTAGAGACATTACTTTATGTGGTAATTGCAAAATAAATGAAAATGGGACATGTATAATTGATGTAATTGATAAAACTAGTGAATGAGATCTGCATGGGTTACAAACTCGTTTGTGTTGGAATCACACTCAGTGCTGAGACAGCTCATTAGGGTGATCATCTCGAAATCTCAACTGTACAGACTGAATGCGCGTGGCTGAAATTGCAATAACAAATTTGATCATCAGCATTTTGTTTCCATTAAAAAACTGATGTGAAGCCATTAGTGTACATCTATAGTAAGCATGAGTCTGATGGACGATACAAAATGGACATGATGACACTAGTAGCAGAGGTTGCGATAATGCTTATTTGAAAACAGATGAAGGCTGTTCTATACAGAATGGCAGTTCTTGTCAAGTTGTACTGCACGATAAGCAGGTAATGTTATTTTGACAACCAAATACACATGTTCTAAGTGGATAGCTATGTGGTTACACAGTTAGGTTTCATATTTGACAACCAAATACACATGTTCTAAGTGGATAGCTATGTGGTTACACATTTAGGTTTCATATTTGCTTTACATACTTCAACATATTGGGTGTTAAATAACATGCATTAGCATGTCTTGAAAAACAAGACAGTCCTAAAATGTAATTCAGTTCAACCTGCAGAAATGACAATAACCGCACACGTAAGGTTACCATGTCACCTAAGGGTTAGCTATCCAGTCGATACGATAATACTACCCAGACTATGCGTCATGAAGCTATTGGAAATCCGGAAGCACTTGATAATTTATCATTCAAAAGATTATCAATGTTCTAACGTTTACATCCACTGTAGGTGTAAGCATGGTCTTTTAATATCCATCTTCTAATTTTCCTTACATTTCAACACCATCTCCATCTCAAGCATCATCATCTGATAATGGATGAGATGTGCTGTGCAAGATGCGAGAGATGATTAACCTTTTTGCAAAGGGAGGTTTTTTTGCGCAACACAGCGGATGAGATCCATACCTTATCATGAAAAGGTTCACCATAGAAAACGATGTATAACTGGCTACTTGAACAAACAGCGGGATTAATCATTCCAGTTTCAATGGACAGAAATGTTACAAGGTGAGCGGGTGGATTCTTACGTTGGGTATAAAATGTCGTGCCATTTTTACGTGTATTCAGGTTGCCATTGCAATTCGGTAGAGGCTATGTTATTTTGACAACACATAACCAGATCAGTAGTGTTATTAGCTAGGGTTCACACTAAAAAACGAGGTTTCATATTTGACAACCAAATACCAAGGCTACAGTGGGGAGCTATGTGAATCACATCCAGGTTTCATGTGCTTTACAATAATACAACATATTGCGTGGTGGATATTGCATTAGCATGTCACACTAAACAAGCACATTCTCGGAATGTTTCAGTTCAAACTGCTATACGTGACCATAACCGCACACGTAAGGTTACATTTCAGACTAAGGGTTAGCGATCCAGTCGATACGATATACTCCCAGGGTATTGCGTCATGAAGCTATTGGAAAATCCGGAAAGCACTTGATAATTATCATTCCCAAAGATTATAGGGTTCTAACGTGTACACACTGCTCTGTTGTAACATGTTTGAAGATGATGGTTCTTCATTGTCATTACAGTTCAACACCATCTGTGCAAGCTGATCATCTGATAACCACACAGCCTTTGTGCTGTACTGCTGGCTTATGAACGTCTGCACATCATAAACACTCAGTGTCCCTCAGTTCGTCTTTGTGAAAATTATCACGAACATTTTTACTAACCTTAAAGTTTCTAGAGCTTCTTTATTTGGTAAAAGCATGGATAATGGTTCACTTGATGAGCAACTGACATCATACAGTGGTTCTCAAGTATGTAACATTCTGTTGATAAGGTCTCAAATCATATAACTTCAACAAAAATAAATATATATCAATGATTTTATTCATCCTTGGAACAAATGTTAAATTAGCATTCTGCCTAAAAGATGCTTGCAGTTACCGAGACGCGTTGTGCATTTTGAACTTATTGTCTCAGGCGGTACAGCATACTGGTATCACCTGGCATTCTTAGCATAGGTTGCCTCTTACAAAATACTGTCCTGTGCAGAAATGTTGTCCTCGTTACTGTGCACAGAAGAAAACTTCCCTCTGTCTTTAGCTTGAAACATTCTGACGCTGCTACCAATAATGGCCGATTTACTGTGGTTAGTTTGCCAGGTGTAGATGCCTAACAGGGATTCACATCCGGAGTCACACCATATTGTTAGCAGAGATCATACTAAGTATGAGCGGTTTATCAAAATACCAAGTGCTACAGAGAGGATCGAGGAACACAAATATTTTACTTTTCGCCAACTCAGACAATCCCGATCTTTTCAGTAGTCCATAAGTATCAATAAAAGCCCGCTGTGTTAGCTCAATATAAAAAGGTCACAGGGCTACAGTGTTCAAAGATGCATGCATCTTGTCTATAGTACCAAAGGAGACAATATCTGTTACAAGATGGTCTGGAGGTTCCTATCATTGTCATTTATAGAATGTGCGCTTTTAGTATTCACAGCCTATGTTACCGTCCTTGGTGAGACTTGCAACACAGTATGAGGCGTTTTATGGTGATGGCAAATGACTTTGCATTTCCACCAGAGCAAGCTTTGTTTTGTTCAATTATCTAGCAATTTTAAATTCATTATTGTTTATATTATTATAGGTCACTGAAGGCAATATTTACTTATAATACAAACCTGAATAGAATCCACATGTAATGGGTTGCCTGTGGATGTCATAACAATTATATTCGGATGTTGTATCAAATCTGGCAGCTGCTAAAAAGGATTGTGGATGACAGTTGAAAGCTTTATAACACAGTACAGGGGTTAGCATTGGCCTGGCCGCAGCTATCTTAATGCATATTTCTATAAGCGCATAATGACGACTGAGGAAAATGCCATACAAAGGCAAAGAGAAGTACCTAGAGAAGCCTAGAAGTGAGCGTAACACATTCTGTGTTTTGCAATCACTCGGCACAAAAGCTGCCATCTACACGCTCCGGTGTTTTATCATCGATCTTCTATCATTTTGTTTACATGAGGAGGACACTATGGCCTCCCCAGCTCTGACAGTCGGTCCTGCCGAACCATTAAATCGGTGTTTCGTCGCAGATTTGTAAAAGATGTGAATTCACTTTTAACCGTTAGGGTAAGTTACCTTGCTGGTATGTATGCAAAGGAGATGCAGTCGACCACTTGGTGCTGTTGCTCACGTGTAACGACTAACAACGCTCGGTAATAAGTATATGACAGTTTTCTCTCACACCCCGATCGCAGCGCACTAAAGATGATGACAAGAAATATGAGTTGAGTGCAAAATCTAAATATGAACCATGCTGCTGTATATTTTAGATCCTAGGCTACCTTAATGAGACTTTTACATGTAAAGTTTTACATGAATGTAATTGCACATTAGGTGGAGTTGCCTGCCGTCGTTTGTACCTGAGGTAATCAACCAAACTATGATACTATTTCCCAGGATATGACACTAAGCAACGAGTTCAAAGATATCCAATTAGCATCGCCTTAGCCATGAATGGTGCTTCTAAAACTTGCCGATTATAATAGAGTGATATTTTGCCCTACGCTATGCCTGAATAGCTTCATTTTAAAAACAATTCCGCAAAAGTTTACGCATTGTAACAATTTTCTACACGTTTATATATGCATATGTTACAAGAAATACTAATATCATCGGTTCTTTCTGTAGCGATTATTGGCCTTATATACAGAAGAGCCTTTGCTCGAAAACGGGCAGCAACTGTTTGTTATTTTAGTAGTTTAAATGGAAATATCAAGCGTGTTTGGCTAATAATATGAAGACTAATGATGTATGTGTCATCGCCTCCCAAATGACACACATGTCTTACACATGTCGAGCAGGTCAAGCTTATTCTCACTGCACATCTTCAGTAAGGGGACCACGAATGTTCGAAAAGTGGAATGGTAAATAAATGTTAGCAATATTTTGACCTGGCATATTTGCCGTAATTCACGCGGCCAGATGGTGATTAAAGTTGTATTCGATGACACTAGATTTATCTAATTCAGGCACAAGGTTGTAAGCTACATCTCAATCGGGATATTTCATGTTTCTGTGCAGAGGCGGAATATGCTGTTTTGGACATGGTATCATTAGCAAACATCCCATTTGCTATGCCAGGCATGTACATATTTGATAGCTGTAACTCCTTATTCTAGAAAATGTTCACTGGAGTCATTAACGTAAGTTATTACAGTAAGGGTTTTCGTGCCTTAAGATCAAATCTCTCCAATCAATCATTAATTGCAATTTTTGAAATGGCATTGATTAACAGTAGTTTTTCTGTATTCAGCATTAATTAATTTAGTCGGGATCATAAGAAATTATAGGGCAGACCGAGCTACCTGAGAAGCGCTCAACCAAACCTCGAATCATCAAAAATCTTATACGAATGGCAGGAACATTGGGATGAATATATACCCAACAAACAAAGAAAGTCAGCCTGCAGAGGCAGCCACAGAGAGGAGGGTATTCTTGTCCCTGCTCGTATAGGTCACACCATACAACTCATGCTTTTTCACTGAGGGATGAAGCGATCCGTTAATGCATTGCTTGTGCGTACAATCTCAATTCGATGAGAATGTGCTGATATAATTCCTATTAGAAAGCGCTTCTTCTGTGTTCAAAGCCTTTGTGAATTGTTCGAAAGGCTTTATTTTTGTAAGATCCTTGGTTATGCTTGAGTGATTGGACCACATTTTCGATTTTCAATGATACAAATAACACCAATGAGTTTGATTTGAGTGCTTATTAATTTTTGATTTCTTGTTATCTTTTCGTTTTCTTAATAACCCCCACCTTTTTAGGCACCATATAACACACAAGCGTTGATGTGCCTTTAACCCACATTTTATCTCGGTCGGGTGTAATTAATTGTTAGCTAAACGAGCAGGGTGAATTTGTATTCGCAGTTTGAATTGTTTTGGATATTAAACAGCATAGTTCACTGATATATTGTAAATATATATATATATGTATATATATATATTTACATATATAGATATGATAGTGTGGATTACTATAACATATATATATATAAATATATATATACCATATATATGCATATATATCTACATCCATATATATCGATCATATAAGCTGAAGTGCAAATACTATTCAGAAGTTTTCACAAAGAATTATCATAATCATAGAATGATAGTGTGGACTTATCATACCTATGTACAGACTCGATCGTTGTATTTAGAATGTTCCGGGACGATGGTCACAGTTCCCACGTAGTTCTCATAGTAGTCTTGATCATTTCTTGAGCGTACAAGGTACGAGCGATGCAGGTTGGCAGTATGTTGAATCTGTCAGTTGATATCAGCGTTCACTTTTGGGACCAACGTGGTATATGCGCATATGTCAGAGTAGAGCGGGAAATATCGTTCGGGAAGGTTCTCAAATCTTTGAACAATCCTTGATATCACAGTTGCTTACATTTGGCATTGAGGCATTGGAGAGGAAAAGGGGTATAAAAATAGTGCTACTGCGCACTGTATATCCCTTTCAGGTTCTTACATTTTTCAATCATACGTTGTACAATAGTGTTTATTCTAGTATCGAACGTCTGCACGTGATAAAGGTATATAACTTCTTACTGTTGGATAATTCTAGAAGATTAAAGATCGTCGGTGTTGAATATTTTTAATTAATATTCTTGTTGAGAGATGCTAAGCATGGGCGACATGGATAAGCTTATTGAGCAAGCAACAAAATTGGGTCGATTGGGAAACGGTATAATGCAAACCCCAGTCCATTGTCTATGTTGCTTCAAAAGCGGTATCAGAGTAATGGAAGAACTGGAAAGATGTCTCACAACACCACGAGTGAAGGTACAATCACCTGGTGTTAAATTTGCTTGGTTGGGTAGCATTGCAAGGTTTAGACGCTGAAGTTTGCGTCATTCGGCCATGGAAGTTGTCACCAATACATTGAATATATCGTCAGAGATGCAGTTTTCCGGACATGATACCCATAGTAGTTAATATAATAGGGATAGCATTGTGATGCCAATCATGAAGTGTCCAACGCTCGTCATGACATCACAATACACAATGATATCGTAGCAGCTGCAAATATGATAAACTCTCAGTAAAAACAGCAATCCTCAACACACGAGAATCTGAGACAATCTTTCATCGACCATTTTCTTATTCTAATCTCTGATAGGGATGGTGATAAAATCATCTATACCATCTGCGATCCGCTTGTGCAGGCATAATGTTCAATTTACATTATGACAATACAATTCAGCTTTTTAAAATTAGTGAAGTCGGTTTCTCTATAAAGTGGGAAAATAATGAGTCTTACAAGTGCAGCTATTTAATCTATCAAGTCATTCTGTCCAATTGATCGACAAGAAATATTGCTTTGTTTTGCAATTGAATATAGTCACGCAAATCTGATAGAGCACAGTCAGCATATAAAACGAGTAGTTTTGCCACCTGTGTCCTTTATAGTTTCACAACTTGTCATTATATCAAATTGTACATGCCCCTTTGAATAAAATACTAGTTTGTAATTACAATAATTATTATAAATATTTAGCGCCTGAATAGAGCTATTCAGACGTCTCTGATGATGCAGATGAAGAGGACGGTCATGTTACTGCTGTGTCTGGAATTGTCCCCAGGGGGTTACCCTGCCGAAAGCATAAGATAGCTGCAAAGAAAAACTGGGTAATCTATGCTGTGCATCGTTGAATCATAGATGTTTAAGCTTGTAACAAGAAAAATCAATCCACAAATGTTTACAAATCGGAGCGGCAAGCGGCTTGGGTCTGCTTTTCGCCCCTGTTTGACGATGGTAATTGAGTCAGGTATGTTTTTAGAAATATTTATTATGACATGCTGTGGCGTGATGCGCGTCAAATATTAAGATCGGAGGCAAATTATATGAATCTTTGACTTGAAATTCCTCCCTCCATAGCAACTGCCCTACAGCACACGCACGTACTTCATTTGTTGTAAAAATAATTCAAGTCAACTGTCTACCTAAAACAGCGGTTACACTAATTAGAAGATTAATGTGATGGTTGGCGTATTACACATTTTAACGCATCATTGTTTATGATTCTTTGTTACAACCTAAGGTGTCATTGTTTGGTTGAATTGCATTAAGCAATATGTTTCTTATACAGCGCAGGAACCAATTGACTGTCAGTGTTATCATTTGCTCAGTGTTATCAACCGGAGTTAGCAGATTCTATAATGAGTACATGATCAAAGAAAAAGTTTCTATCGTAGTTCTACCTCCGCAGTATTTAAATGTATGCCACAGTGTATTTGACACTTCCAAATTCATTTTATACAAATACATTATTTGTGCAAAATATCCTGATGATACAGTCGTTTAAGGGTGGTGTCGGGTATTTCATCTAGCTTCCTTAAATACCTAACTGTAGAACCCTCAAAGCCGGAGGTTGCAATCACCTTAAAAGGAATGGCCTGATAAGAAGGTAAAAGCCTGAGTGAATATGGAATGATGAAATATAAACGTGTCGTGTTTTATGCTCTAAATGGAAAACACTTTCCTGACACAATAAATACGACAAAGAACTCAAATGACATGAACTCAATTGTCATGAGTGTATTTGATTAATCTACATCGCTCATAGAATCAAAAGTTGCATTCATATGTATAGATGTTATAAATAATTACATGGAAGCGCTAACGTCATCGTTACATAATATAAACGCATATAACATTGGTCGCCTGTAAATTTGTTGGAAAGTATTGTCAAATGCTTAAACGACTGGTTAATGTAAACGGCGAGTGTTGTAGAACATTTCTTCCATATAGCCAATATTTCCCTCGTTTTAAACATTGTGATTCCATTCAACTGACATCAATTTTTTAAGGACAGCATATACTATATAGTAAGCGCGTTTCCGAGCAATAATGGGACTATATTTTTTGTAATCATTTATGATTTAAAACATTTTCCAATCAGATTATGATTATGGCCACGGCATATGTAGTCATGACATGTCATGCAGCTTGTGCGACATGGTAATGTCATGTTTTACACACCATATATAACGTACAACCATTTAATGATATTTGATTGCAAGCCAATAATTGCAGTGTATTCATCATTAACAATACCACATACAGTGCATGTTACTTAATAAATCCGAAATTGATGCTTATGCATGCTTATGGCATCAACACGGTTTCTGTGTGACCAATTACAAAGCTACAAACTATTGTTCTGTTACAAAATAACAATTGATTCGCCAAAACGCGTGAAAAGAGGGTTTCAGTTTGTTTCATATTAACATTGCATCCGATCGATAATTCAACATTAATTATCAGGTTTTGTGT
>CM067358.1:66168314-66228314 GCA_034190875.2 Urechis unicinctus | reverse complement strand
GACGTGTCACTTTAACTGTTCATCTATGTATGCAGATGTCCATTTGCTCATGGACTGATTGATGCATGAATCTAATTCAAGGCTTATTGTTCTATTACTCATTACCGATGCCTTCGACAATGCCTTTCTGATTGCCCTGCATTAAAGTCGGCCTTCATCAATCACCAAGTGTTGGTATCAATGGGAACCAGAACCACCAATGTCCTAAGGTTCACAACAACTGCGGATATATCTTGAAGTCTATATTTGCCACATATTGCATGAAATTCGGAGATAATCTTATGGCGATCGCTGATGCAACGAGACCAAGTTGGACGTACATTTGATGTAAAGAAATATAGAAATCGCTTATTCGCATTCTACACGACTGGCCGTTGATTCATGATCACTTAATATATGATTCGAAGAAAAGTATATCGTATCGCTTTCTGATATCACAGAAGGAAATTAGTTTGACATCCATTATGCTTTATGGTTATTAATGATATCATAGGAGCTTACCTAAAAACGTGCATAAGCACGATACGCTATGAGCCACCGACCTCTTTATTTCATTTTGATCATCCATTCTTATCTGCATCGATAATTATGATCTCAAGAACAAGCTGCACCCCACTGCAATAAAACCACGTGCATAGATTGTATATAATTGACATTGCCAAAGATTTTGATTATGATAGTATAACACTTCAGTTGTTTTTAGATGTGGGGATTACGTATAACAATAGAGATATTAAAATCATCTGTTAAATAGTGAGATACAAAGTTGCTTTGGTATATTGAGGACATACTTGATAGCATAGATACCTGGAGTCATTTTTGTTGACTCACTAATCGGTGCCATATTCATATTGCAACCTCCGCTACCCAATAGAAGTGTTGGTTTTCAATTTCACCTTGATGTATTCAGTAAATTACAACAACACGGACCAGTACTTACATTTAGCATAATGGAAATTCTCAGACGCATAAAGGTTCGGTCAATGAAATGAACCAGTTGATATCAGTTCCCGTGATTCACCCTTGAAAGCGACAAGCAAGGCCGTCGATAATGATATGACAAAATTGATGCCAAGCTGGCATTCAGCTTTGACATGCCATTGCCGTTGATAAGAAAATTAAACCCAGCCAATTAAGAATCATGATAATACCCTTCTAAAGTTGATGAAATTGAATAAGTTGCTCATGGGCAGTCAAACGAGATTGCAATTAAAGTAAGAACCAAATTAAAGTTCATAGTGTACGGGCGTTATGTTGGCTTTTTGCTACTGTTGTTTGAAGATGGGCTATTTAGGGCGATGGCGTAGTCATGGCAGCTACTGTGGCCAAATATCAACATTACCCATTTATCCAAAATATTTGGCGTTTCTTCATATTGCCCTGCTACCAAGCTAGTGATGTTTGCGCCCGAATTTGAACAATATAGGCGTTTTGTTTGTTGAATTGCTATAATGGTAGGGTTTGAAGTATGCTTTTTGAGTTCCAAATATTGCTCACCAGACTATGAAAGTTTTCTCCGTGAAAGTGTTTCAACCAGGTTGAAAATCAAATGTAAACGAATCCGGTTTATGCCTTCGTCAATGAACCTTAAGATGTGTACACGTGAATTTATTAACCGTTTATCGGTTAAATTATCGGGGGATTAATCATCACTGTTATCTGATATAATTACACGCCATTTTGCCATCATGGTTCATAACGGCTGCCATGCAGCATACAGATTAAATCAGATAATCAAAACTGCGAAGTTTATGCATTGCATAGGTAATATGTGTAGAGTGTGTGTAACAGGAGATATATCTCAGATTATGGCCGATATAAAGGTACAACCTACGATGGCCGTATCTCACATTCATCTTTATTTTTTTCTATTTAACATATTGTTCCTGCTGCTGTCTGCTGTCGACAGTGTCTATATTGTCATGTATGTCAATTTCATGAAATGTGATGCCATTTCTTACCATGTCGTGTTTTTGTTGAGCACAAAACGTTTGTACAATAACATACTGCGTAATGTTTATTCAGTTATTCATTGCGTTGCTTATGGGTAATGATCTGGGGGACAAATGATGCACCTGGGCCCGACCCAGGCATCACATTGTATAGAAGGTCACCATGGAACAGTTATAATCTAACTGCGAACCTAGCCAATACAACGGGTATTTACAATATGTAAACTCGCTTGCATTACATAAATATGTTGACAACAGTATAATAACTGCAAGCTCATGAGATTCATAATGTATTAAATAGTTCACAAATCGACATACATAGCGAAATATTATACGTTTCGAATGCGGCTACAGTAGCATGCAATCATTGTGCACAAGACGCCTTTGTCATTTGATATTGTCATAACGTGGCTGATTAATGGAAGGTAACGTAAGTATGTAATTTGAATCTATTGCATATGAATAACCATCAATTGTGAATGTGAGGTCTAATATCAAAGAACACCGACAATCTAAGCATTTGCTATCAAACCAGCTTAGTTTGTCACGGTATGTTCAAACCTGGCTAGCGATTCAATAGCAAGAAACATTCAAGGGGAGCCATCATTGATATGTAAGGATATATGAGGTATATCACAATTACGCTCTCTTCGTAATGTTATCAATAATAAAAAAAATGCCCATGGCATAGTCATAATACTATAATAATAACGTTACCAACCCGCCAGTCATAGCTCTTGGTTGATATAGATATATATTTATATAAATATATATATATATATATTTATATATATATATATATATATATATATATATATATATATATATATATATATATATATATATATATAGAGATATATATATATTTATGTACAAATATAGATATATATACATATATATATATATTATATATATATATATGTATACATATATATATATATATATATATATATATATATACATATATATATATATCTGATATATATCTGTACATATATATACATATATATATATACATGTATACATGTATACATATACATATATATATATGTTTATTTATATATATATATATATATATATATATATATATATATATGTATATATATATAGGTATATATATATATATGTATATGTTATATGTATATATATATATATATATGTATCTATATATATATATATATATATATATATATATATATATATATATATATATATATATATATATATATATATATTTATATATACGCAATCATGATTTGATCACAGCCACAAGCAAAAAAATTGAAGATCAATTCAAAAGGCAACATTATCCGCCATTATTCACAATAGCTGGAACGTGTGTTCAATTGCACAGTTAAATCGAGTACTAATTATACTACATGATGTGCCCAGGTGCGATGTGAGTTGGATGATATCGTCAATGCTGCTTTACCAATAATTGGGCTAACATTACTTATGAAGGCGTTATGAAATATGTTTACTCATTCAATTACACATGCGGACTTGACTTGTGACGATGCATTAAGACTGTTGAAGTTGCCGCATGTAGATAACTCCAATAGTCCTCCGTGGCCAGTCTATGACGAGGATTTGGTGTTACGAGCCGGGCATTCAATATTGCATGGAGCGACACCCTTTGTGAGTCCAGACACATATGTGTTTGAATAATTATGACTCTCTTGTTTACAGCTCGTTCATAATCAAAGTTGGCTATAGCAGTGAGATACCTACCTCTCAGACGCCAAAGCAAATGGGTACCTTTTGCATTTTAGAAAAATCAGAAATAAATATGTTGGAACTGAGCTGCTAATTACGGATATCCTAAGAGTAAAACGTACATAAACACAATATGCCCTGTGCTACTGAACTTTGTTTCTAGTATGCTGAATATCTCATCTTATCTGCACAGTTATGGGTAAAATATTGTGAAGCAAGCCCGATCACATGAGCTGATTGGACAGTCGAAGCAGCAGGAACAGATCGCAATAAGGAAATCACTTTAAAAACTCAAATTGAAAAATATTTTTGGCACATTAGCAGGGGTGACTCCAAACCAACGAACTATTATATATTCAAATGCAGCTTGGGCTGTCCCCACAGCTGCAGAGCCAGGTTGAATATTTCTTTATTTTGGATTGAGAAGGAAAAACTAAATATAAGAGGTTAGATTCCTTTTTCTTTGGGATTGAGGTGTTACAAATAACATGCAAGTGACACGAGATGAATAAGTCACTTTGGATTAAGAGTGTAAAACAAAATGTAAGTGGCACAAGATGTTCCTGTCACTTTGCATTGTGAGAGTAAAGCAAGATGTAAGTGGCTCTAGATAAACCTGTCACCTGACTCAGTATTACCTGTAGGAGTCGGCTACTATCTTCAAAGCATTTTATTAATGAAAACAAAACCTGATATCAACGGTCACATGTTCTACTGCTACTTCGGTTGTAAGCATGCAATCTTGAAAGGAAAGAAGCATGCAAAAGAATCATGCCAATGCACTTTTACTGCAATGGGTGTAATGCCAACAAGTGTGAGTTTTGTAATTCTCCAAGAGTACATGCATCAGTTTGATCACACACACACCATTACTCGTGGCTCATTAGCTAAACGAGCAAGATACATGTTGCAATTACCACCCAACACGATTTCTGTTATCATCGCATCACTTGATTACCGTTAGCGTGCATGATCGTTAACACCTGTGGTTTTGTGAAGCTCAATAACCAGCAATGGTTTGCATTTGTTTGAACAAACATTTCTGCAAATCTATATGAAGAGCTGCTGCAAAGCTCGCAATGATACGATTAGTAACAGCATATTATCATCATAACCTGGTATTGGATGGCACAGTTATATCCAACTACTGGCTTGATATCAACATAATCCATCGCCAAAAGCCAATGCCACATGTGTTATATTGTACATGGTGTGCACTTACATGGCCGCTGCGCGTTTTATATTAATTGGTAACATTCAATAGAATAAAAACAACAGAGCAGATTGAAGGTTGTGTATGATGTCTAGGATTAAGACTTCGTGATATAGTAGAGGGACATTATCTATAATGACCTCTGACGTTATCGGCTTAGGATTGAGTGCCGCTTAGCTATGCTGTTCTATATGTTATATAACATCAGACCAGACTGGCACGTAAATATCATGTAATCTGCTTATATATAACAGACTGTACTGTTGCCTGAATGGCATAGCGATATAGAGATATATAGTCAAATAGACAATGTCATCACATGTGACTAACCAAGACCCTTTTATGATACCAGAAACAAATCATAACGTTCCTATAAAATGATCCAAACATCATGTGCATGATAAACGATGTTCATGAAGGGACTTTCACATTTTCTGCCCTTGGCATGAAACTTACTATTAGATCAGACTCAAAGATTATGTATTTCTTCATGCCCGCCTTCCCTTTTCTCAAACTATATAGTTATGATGCAATAGCATCTGAATCGAACATAGTACCGACTCCATTATGTATAACCAAGAGTATTGTTACCCTTTGATGTAAAATAGCAACTAAGTGTGATTTTCGTGCCGATCTTTATCATATTATTTGTAACTGGTTCATTCTATAATTAGTGACTCACGCATGGAGTAGCATGTCATTATTGCAAACAGTAAGAGAATTGTATTAAATATTGGATATCCATCACGCGTGAACGAATACAAAAATGTTAATGCGTATACAGCATATTTTGCTGAGAACTTATCAATTGCTGCATGATTTCAAGGCGTGTAAAGGGTCAAATGTGTTTGGTTGATACAAGAATAGATTTCCAATATCAGAAATACTTTAATGACAATTGAATATTACTCAATTTCTATCATTTCCCATACTATAATGATTAACATAAAGCAGATGCTAAATTCTTTGATTTGCAGTACATTTAATTTTACAAAGATTTACAAAGATGGCCACCCAAAGTCTTTATGGTGACGAGTGGATAGTAGGTACTATGCAAATGGTGAACAGCAATTGACCGCAATATCCACATGGTATATAAATACATCGGGTTAAAGCATCATTTGAAACCTTTGCCGTTAAAATATCAAGTTGGTTTTCTTAAAGTGTTCAGAGAACTGGCTGCAGCTATCTTGGTTGGTAAAATGTGTTATGAGGTCACAACTATTTCTTCTTTGTTCCGTCATTGTCAAGGATTTCGCCAAGGTGTATAAATGTTCCCGTATGCTTATGTTGTTAGTATTCATAGTTGAAAAAAAAATCAAAGCTAATATTATCTTATGCATAGAGCATATATATACCTGTATAAGATCCCCATAAATAAAACATACCGGTTGCAGTGCTCCTTTGTGCCCTTTCTTACATGTCTTTGCCATGTAAAAGGTGTGATGACCATGCTTGAATAACAAATTAAAAATGGAACGTATAGCGTTTGATAACAACTCACACAGAGTAACTAGTGGACGTTTGTCTGATCACCTCTGGAACTCCATTAGCAGCTGAATTTTATCATTTGCTAGATACTAATGATTTATCAAATATGTCTTCATAATCTTTTTCCTCGGATAAAACCTCTAGATTGAAATCGCGCTTTCGCTATTCGAAAGTTCAGTTTGTCAGACCTAGTTGTAGTATTTTATATTTTGCGCATCGCTGTACCACTAGGTGATCGGAGTGGTATTTGATTCCTGGTAAAATCAGGTAAATAAAGATTGCCTCATTTTTAATACATCAAGTTTTAATCATGTTACGCTACTACAATAACGACTCATTAACGAAACTGTGTGTGTTTTGCTTTTCACAGAGTAATCATCACGGAATTTAAACGTCGTTCTGCACACCACCTGCTCATTTAGGTTGATTCAAGCAAGATTATTGATAGTAAAAACAATGAGCTTTGAGGAAGTAACATCCAAAACCATAAGCTGATTCACGTTGTGACTAATATCAATGACTTGTACTGGGGACACTACACATTGCATTTAAATGCAATAAATATAACAGTATCAACCCTCATAATGTTAGGCATCTAATGATAAAAATTGTTCTTTGATCCTGTCATTTAAATGGAATGCATCAACCTGGTTTCGATACGATTTTAGGCAAATGATAAAATCTCTGAACGACGTCACTGATCTAGATTTCTTTATAAATATCAATGATGTTTTTTTTTACATAAAATTAAGTTTATCACAGTCACGTATGGTTTGTGATCAAAACTGGAGTCAGTAATATATTTGTTACTGGTTAATACATACAATAGCATAAATAATTTGGAAAAGCTATCTTATTCCCGCTACGAAAGGCTACTAAACGATGAAACCTCAGTTACTACGTAAATCTATATGTTGATAAATAAGCTGGAATTAGAAGCTGTTCACTTCCTTCATCTGGAGCCAAAAATGACCTTTAAACATTTGTTTCCCTTTATGATAATTGCGACTGTGTCTGCGGAAATGGAATTATGACAATTGAAAACAATATGGTCGAATGATTTATATTTATCATGGATACTCGATTAGTGCAAAAGTGTTAAAGCATTGAAACGTTGACGAACGTTACATAATATTAAGATTAATGCCCAGTGGGCACAACACGTGGAATCCACGTGGAAAATACGTGGAGAAACTGGTGTAATTCACGTAGATAATACGCGTAAAAGGCAAGTTGAATTCACGTGGATATGGACACGTGGAAAACACGTGTGCTCTTCCACCTAAATTCAACGATACAAAATATCTGTATTCAGGTGGTTTTTACTTCCTCTTTAGTAATTTTTTTGTTTTTTAATATATTTCACAAGATCATTGAACCAAGTACATTTATTTCTCAGAAATATCCAACTATAAGTGCTACATGATTACAAATAAAAATATTAAACATGTTTTAAACATTACGAGCAAATATCAACATACAAAGGCAACAAATTATGAAACATGAAACACATTAAACCGGTCACTACATGCATGAGCATCATGAATATACACAGATATAACATGATTTACTTTCACCCTAATAAAATGCAAATTATAAAATGTACTTAAAAGGCCACTGAAATGCAAAACCGAATTTTTGTTATCGCATTTTGATGGTAATTTTTAAGTGACTTTCTGGGTGACGTCACCTAATTGACACAAAGCAGTCAAATTCGTCTGGGTAAATGGCTTTCATCAGTAAACCACTAAACGAAAGTGAGTGAATGAGTTCGATGACGTCATACAGGAAAGTCTGCGAGTTTGATCGGTAATATCTCGGCAACCAGTTATGACATCTCAGTCATACTGTTGTCAAAATGTCACAAAATCATCTTCATAATTAGATGACAACACAAATTTGAATTTTGCATGTAAGTGGCTCTTTAAGTAAACGATCTAGTCAAATCTATGAAAAATATAAATGTGTGAGTAAATCAACAATCATTACCAATAGGCAATATTTAAACTTCTCTTGGGTGCATTCCTTAGTCGGTTGGCTAGAAAGACATTAACAGCAGCCTCGGTGAACCCATGACTCTTCACTACACTTTCTGCACAGTACAAAGAGGACAATATAAGCTATCTAATTTCATACATCGTACAACTGACTTTCATTATTTATTGTGTATCATTAAAATCAAAAAAACTATCCAAGTAATTAGCCAATGGTGAACCTACCGACAATTAATTTGCAGAGTGCCATTTTCTCAAAGCTGGCTTTGTCACCTGACCCTTTCAAGTTAAGCTTGCACTGCAGGGAATTAGTGATTAATCTGCAAGCAATATGTCTGAATGAATACAATTGGTGCATGAAAATTTCTTAAACATTGCCAATTCAGACAAAATGCATAAGTGCAAGTTGTTTGGATCATGGATTTACATCATATACATAGAGAATCTCACCTGCTTGTCAAATCGTTCATCGTATCCCGGACAATGCACAATGTTTTTCATACACTTCTGAAACTGACACAAAAATGTGACATTTGGAAAATATTTCATTGCTGTTTATTAGATCTAATGCCCACTCCTCCTTGAAAAAACTGCAATTTTACATACCCACAAATTCTTTCTCTGGTTGCTCATTTAAATGTTGAAGTTCCTCAGTGCTGTTCATCTGCACAGCTTCAGGAAGCATTTTGCCACTATCGGCCAGCTTTCTCCTCTCCTGCCTGTTCAGTATATCCCTGATTTGCAGAGGCAGGAGAGGCAGCGCTCCTGAAAACCTGTGCACAAACAAATTATGCAGTGTTCAATTACTATGCTGCTGACTACAAACTCATAAATAATACCTTTCTCAATAGCAGCATTAAAACAGAGAAAATATTTAAAGAAAATATTCACAAATGCTCAACCGACGACTGCTAGAATGAGTGACAGATGAGCCATGACTGTGGGACTGAGTGACAAATGAGCGATGACGACCGTGTGGAAGGGATTGACAGATGAACGATGACTGTGAGATGGACTGACTGATGAACGATTACTGTGAGATGGACTGACAGTAGCCCTACAAGACGTCTGGTATAAATTCATGTTACCGTTACACCAGAGCTAGACTGACAGATGAACGATGACTGTGAGATGGACTGACAGATGAACGATGACTGTGAGATGGACTGACAGATGAACGATGACTGTGAGATGGAGGAACAGTCAACAGATGAACCATGGCGTGTGTATAAGATGGTTGTGGTGTATTAAGGAGCAAGCCTCCAAAAAACCACGAGGCGTGCGTACAGCCTTTCCGCTGCAACTAACTAGCTGCAACGGCTGGCGCTTTGCTGAGAGCGATAATACAGGTTTCATGCACCAATGAGCATAAAATCATAAACCATGAAGACATTATATACGGCAAGCAGTTTTTGTACAGCTACTTGAGTAAACTTATTTTCATTGAAAGAATAACATTTGAATATGACTCACTTGTAAACTTAGAAACTGTCAAAAATATAGCAAATGAATTCTCAACTTTCCAAAACTGCAGCAAACGCGCCAATCAGCGGTTAGCGGTTAACCCCCGGTGGGGTCTCCACCACGGACCAGCAGGTCACGGGTTCGAACCTTGCCTACGTTTGGAGAGTATCTCACCTGAATTTCGACTCATTATTCCAGGAGACCCCTGTCACGATAGTAACTAAGCAGATGAAAGCCAAAAACCGTCATCATCCCCAGAGCTCATAGATCGATAACACCAAAAGTTGTGAAACCCACTATATCTTGGCATATCTAGCACAAGCCTAGCTGGGGCTGTCAGGTTAACACATGGCCATATTTCTGGTATAAACTGAAAAAAAGAATATTTAAATAATAATTTACAAATGGGTCCTAAAATACACGTCTTTTCCACGTGTTTTTGACACGTCAATTCCACGTGATTAATACTCGTGGAATCCACGTGGATATCACGTGAAAACACGTGGATCCACCAATTCACCAAAAATCCACATGATTTCCACGTGGATTCCACGTGTTGTGGCTACCGGGACAAGTAACTAGGCCAGTGGACTTCTACCAATTGCATATATATATATATATATATATATATATATATATATATATATATATATAGATATATATATATATATATATATATCTCTATATATATATATATATATATATCTATAGATCTCTCTATATATATATATATCTATATATCTCTATATATATATATATATATATATATATATATATATATATATATATATATATATATATATATATATATATATATATATATATATATATATATATATATACATATGTATGTGACATTCTACGACTCTTCGCCCACCACTTACACTAGCCGAGAAGTTTGATTATCTTCTAAAAATCAATATAATATGAGTATTAAGGAAACTTGCCGTTTTGAATGGATGAAACACAGAGGCAGATTTTAATTTATTACAGTCATAAACAGAACCTTCAAACCTCAGAAAATTGCTACCATGGTTAATGTAATGACCATTCCATGTCGTTGCCATATTTTGGCGACATCGGTATATCAACATTACAGGCACGAATTGAGCCGACATTAGATGGGATACAGCATAACGCTCAGCAAAGCAGCGTTGCGATCAACATGGTCACTCTTACAACATTGTTTTTGCACTGAACTCACACTCTTTAACCATATGGCGACATCGTCCTTGCCGGGAAGCTATGGTATATCATAAATCATTCCTTATCTACCCAACTACGTTTTTGCAAGACGCAAGACAATCTATTCTTTCAATGTTCAACTGAATGTCAGAACGTAATTAATCACCATCCCGCCCAACCCGCAACTGAAGCCCTCTACAGTCAGAATCAGCATCCTTGACAATGCTAG
This sequence comes from Urechis unicinctus, assembly GCA_034190875.2. NCBI lineage: Eukaryota > Metazoa > Annelida > Polychaeta > Xenopneusta > Urechidae > Urechis > Urechis unicinctus. Next base: position 66,217,070 of record CM067358.1, on the reverse strand, counting down.
GAGTTATGAAATCCATGCATCAAGCCCTGAACAACACTTAATCAATATATTGAAAGAATAGATACTGATGCTAAAGCAAGAAAGGACGTTATGATATGCAATTTCTACCTCTCAGTACATCTATTTCCGACTTTTCTGGTGGGCCGCAATTGTTGTTTGTACGTGAATATTACTATCGTAGTGAGGCTATTGTCACAATGTCGCCATGCCACAGATCCTACTATTGCTTTTCATGGAAAGCCATGCAATGTGTGGATTTTAAACGAAAGTTTCTATATATACCGCCATTAGTTTGTGAAATTTGTAATCCTGATTTTGTCCCATTTGTTCTAACAGTACGGATTGTATAAGTGCGGTTATAATGGCGTGGTAAACCGACAGAATGGGGCTATACAACCATAACTGAAAGTATCAGTTATGTAAAATGACACTGGTGCAAAGAGCCCAGAGTCAGATTCATTCATCCGTAGGTCCATGAACCAATGACTAAATGTTACTAATCCGCGTGTAGAAACACCTGTTGTTAGATTTACTAGATGCGCTCATGTCATACGCTACCCACACGTCACCCCATGGGCAATTTTAGAACAAACGCCCTAGTTTTATATGGGGTCGACATCGATGTGATGAACTGGTCAAAATTTGTCAACTATTTGTCAGCTTAAGCAAATACCATAATACAAATTGTATAAACGGCATGTATCGTGATTCTGAAGCATCCCATCCGAGGTTCAAATAATAACATGAACCACCAGAAGTTCCGAGTGAATAAAGCGCAAGGACGCTCGTGAATATACTACTCCGCGTTTGTTACTAACATTGCCAATACCCACAAGGCAGTAAATAGGTCAGAAAATGTACATGGAAACCTTGCGGTGTATGATATTAAAGGCTCGTGGTGATACACATAGTTTTACCAAAGCATCACCAACCACCGATCGCCGTGGATGACGTAGTTATCTACAAGCGTGCTACCGTCATCAATAGTCCGAATGCATCGTCGCAAACCTAGATCGCATGTGCTCCTACGGCGAGTAAATCTATTTGATGACGTCTGTTTATGTCAGTAATAATAAGCATTTATGATGGATGCTATTGCTTTTGTTGAAACGTTATTCAAATTTAATCACAGAAGGCGAATCCGGGTTGTGTTTTACAGATAATTGCCTTTTACTCATGTAGCGAATAGTTCATGGTCGCGTGAATAGCAGGCTTTCATAAAGTTATTTAACCACCATGCCATTGTTTCGCTTGGGAACTCAGACAGAAATTGGATCCGACTTGCTTCTCTTTCTAAAACGGCAGAACAATAAGGTCAATCGTCAATCAAGGAAGCAATTTAGTCAGAACGAGTTATCATTTTCGGCTTGGTTGATGACCAAATTGCTATGTGTATGTTTTCGGTAGCAGAACCCTCAGAGCCAGAGTTGAGATGCACAACAATCACCGTAACATGAATTTCATGATGAGAAACTGAAAGCGCTTTACTGGACTAGGAATGATGAAACATTCAGATGGCTATATGACGTCTATCGTAATATGTGGTTTTCTGAAGGGCAACCACTTTGCTGACTAAATAGACGCAATGAAAATGTCAATGAAAAGACGCTTCTTTGGTAATGGTGGATGTAAACAGCGATTAAACTATGTCGCTTGTAACAGCGTATTAGAAGTAGAAGCAGCAGCAGGTTCAAGTGTATATACTGAATGCAGCATGCAGATATTCGCATAAATTCATATGCGGGAAATACACAATACTTCACAATTATTTATGTTGGTTAGATCCGAACGGCTGGAGCGTTAAAACAGAAACAACAATCAAGATATTAATATTATATGATAGTATATAGAAGCAATGCTTGTTAATAGACATAGATAAACCTGATAACCAGTGTATATTGCCAAAACAAGAACATGAATGTAATCTATATGCTGTACACAAGTAATTATCAAGATGCATTGGCACTGATAAATGACTGACATGTGGTAATGACTGATGATTTCAAAAAGTATTACTTTATTCGGCCCTCTATTCATCCATAGAGGGTAGTTTCACTGAATACACGAAATGTGACTTCTTCTGGACGAAGTTGAGACTCATTGACACATTTGGCGGAACCCACGTAATATATATGCTAAAGATGCTATCGATCAGTGGCAAAGTGTTTAAGCAATTATAAATAGTAAACGATGTTGGACAGATATGAAACATTATCAGTGAACATAACTTCGCATGGTCTTCCGCGATGTACACAAGCCTTTGTGTATTAAGCAGGTTATTATAGGTTTTACAGGTAATTATCAATGATTGTTGTTTCTATCTCTAATATGTATAATATGCTGACACTAACGCTTAGACATTATAATAACACTGTGTAAGTACTTAAAAGCGATTGTATCTTTATTTACAAATCAGCATGCAAAGCACTCGACTGATGCGACTAAGTAACGCTGTTAGGATTTCCGTTCATTACTTTCATCAATTAGGGGCTTGATTGACCTATGCCAATTACTCAACCCACATACGACGGGTGTATATCCCATCTGATGTCTGGCAGCACTAGATGAGTAAGGGCGTGCCGTGCGTGCATAACTACGACCGTCCCACATTAAGGGGTACCATTACCGTACGTTTACGTTCCGGACGACTTTGGCAATCAGACAGATGTTCCCTTTGCTTCGCATGTACATATTGCTACGCTAGGTATTTGAGAAAGCGCATCTCTATACAGTTTCTGTGACATAATTGTTGTGTTATGCGGATATATGTAATGTGCTTCTCCTGTACTGTCGCTTGGTCAGTGTCCGGTGTTTGTGGACTGTTTCCAGAAATCGGTATCCATCATAATGTGACCTGCGAACATTTATGGGACGCATATCACATACAATAGGAAGAGTACACAGTGGTCAGTCGCTGTATCTGCTGTTCTGCTCTACTCGGCGTGTGATCTAATTTAATAAGGCAACTGATGCTTCGACGTTCCTGCGAGATGTTACACAACCTGAACAATTTACCGGCTTGTTATGTGTGATGTTTGGGGGTCGTTTAAAAACAGCCCAAAATGTCAATACTTCAATAAAGTCATTTGCTTGACCACATTGTTCAGCCTCATTGACTCCCGGTGCCATACAGACTATCTTTATGGCCATGTTGTTTCGCGCACATGTAAATGTGTAGGACACGGTCATTGGATAAATTAAACCAAAGGAAAGCTAAACAATCTCAGTGTTTCAAGTCATACCAGAATATCAAACGATGTCAAGAATGTGCCACTCAAGAGGTGGAATTGCAAGTTACTTTTAAAGTCATTGACATGTCATGAGTATCGTTAGGAGGTCATTGTAAGTGCATCGGTTTATCATTACTAGTGTCCGACATACGAACATTTACAACACATTCCGTTAATAAGTTTTCTCATGTCTACTGGAGTCTTAATAACTTCTATACTCTTTCCAAATGAATTATTTCGATGATAAACAGAACATTGATTGCATATCACAAAACAATTCAGAACCGCCTTAATTACGTCCAACGTTACGGAGTATTATCCTTGTTTCACAAATACATCAGTGGTGGACAAATTCTCACTCGTCTGGATATCACACTAAAATTAGTCGTATCAACACGATAAAGAAATAGATATGACCCGTACTATCACTTTTATCATTCACGCAAAATATTACAAGCCGTATGACATGGGCGTACAAGTTTCCGTGATACAGAGGAAAATAATATGGTAATGTGGTCATACCGATGCTGCATCGCAAACTGAATGCTCAATGTTCCGTCTGCTGTACCGTTTTTGTGTTAAATAAATGTGCATTGTGTTTTTCAACTTTGGGAATGGGATGTTCTCATCTCAGAGATATTAAGACTCATTCGATAAGTCCCTCTCAGCAAATGTGATTGCCCGGTAGACGACATGCTGAGCACAAATAACTGTAAGTTTATTGATCCTTGAAATATGCAGCAGGCTCATGAAATATGTATATAATGTAACCTAAAGGTCAACGGCACTTGGATAGCAACTAGGGAGCAAAATAAAAATGGTCGATTAAAGTGTAATTAACAAAATCCATTCTATCATTTCTGTTATTCAAGCATAGAAAGTGGACTGACACAAGCGCCAGATATTCTAGTTAATAAAATGCTCATGACATGCAGCAGCAAGTTATCCCCCATCGTAACGTTCACCAGGCAAACATCGGGATATGTCAGCAGTGTTCATTGTTCTGGACAACGTATAATTACCTCATGGAAAACGGAAACAACCTTGACATTGCCAGGCTGAGAAGGTTTATTTTTGTTTGGACATTGTGCACCTGTATGGATAACAGACAAACCAGATTCAATTAAATGGTTTGAAGTAAAATGAAAATAATACGGGAAAATGGGAATTAGGTTGGTTTGTTGTCAATTTGGCATGGGCTGAAAACAAAGCGTGTATCCGTCGTGAGTTTCAAACATGGCTTGAATAGATCAAGACTCACATATTGCACGTGACATAATGAAATACCCAGGGATTAATCAACATTACAACAAATAGTTTCTTATATACGGAAATGAAAAACAGCATTCATAGCAAGTTACTCATTGGTCCTGATATAGGATAACAATGATATCATTAAACGAGATGGAGGTAGGGTTGATCTATTGTTGCGAATCGGCGACCAATATATGTGCAAACGGGGGCCAATACCAGTGAGTTTCCTGCTGTTCAATTCGTTTTGTTTAACAAAAACAATAGCGCATTTGCTGGGCTGTGAATCACATTTTTGAAAAAGAAAATTTCTGGGAAGAGAAAATTGGGAAATTGGAATGTTACACAAGTGGCGATATCCTGTCATTGCCGATATACAAGTGTAAGTATGAAGACATAATATAAGAGAACGGCAGATATTTCAAACAAGGATTCCCATAATCAATTTGGTTTGTTCATGAAATCACAGCAATTGCATTCATCCATTTTCCAATATAACATTGTAAAAGAGACTAAAAGTGACAAATAAACTCTTTATAATAATGTTACGTTAAGCAGCGTCATACATCTCTGAATTACTTGCTTCTTTTTATGTGATACCTGTTCGGCATGTAAGTATATGGAATGATCTTTGCAGAATGAATAATAGTGGTGTGTCATATATCGACAGCAAAACTTGACTTGATATTGCACTAATATATTAACAGCCTCACAGAATGGCGCAGAACAAGTATATTGATTACAGTGGCTTTTACATATTTAATATATGTACTGACTCGATTTGCCATCGATATTCTGTCATTAATAACTCATTTATTTTATAACAACTCGGTACATACGGAATTGGAAATTTATTGAATGCGTTAGTCGTGATAAAGAATGATGCTTACTTTTGATGTTGTCAATGTCGAGCAAAATAAAAGGTGGAATTTACATAAGCATAAATATGGAAAAATCTATATGAAATTAAACTGTGCATTAACCTTTTTTCTATGATTATGTCATGAAAAAAACGAGTCTGAGTTTTGGTTCACGTAAGTTAACTTAAGCGACATCCCCTTAATGTGTACACCTAAGAGATAACAAAATCGTCATATAGTATCCGACATGAGATCTTTCGCAGAACATGCAGAGTGCCGTATATAAAGATGTGGTTATTTAAAACAGAACAATAAAGAGGTGACAAAGCTTTACTGAAAATACAACAACTCAAAACAAATACACAATCGATATCATATAAAGCCAGACATCAGAAATTGATTACTTTACAACGGCGTTTGACGAAATTAAATAGTTTGACTTTTTAGAAGTGGTTCAGTTTAATTTTGAGTGTAAATATGACTACATTAAAAAGTTATATGTACAGAATGCACGGACTTGCTTGCTTGTAAGCTAAATCGCATGTATGCAATTAACTGTGACATGTTCAGTTGTTCTTCACTGAAATTGAATTGCCATTTGAGCTGCTAACTGTTTGCTAATATAGGCAAGCGGAACCAAACAAGCCGAAATCGGATCACAGCGGGACCAGAATGGATATAACATTTATATACATATATGTTTATTTACGTATCCTAGCGAAACGAACGGAATGAAGCCATCAAAGTACTTGGGGCCTATTCCAAAATAAAGGCCTAAGCTAAAAAACGCCAAAAATCATGTTTTGAAAATAAGTTGAGCATGTCAGTGTTGTAAGCGATATCATAAAGTCGTTATTTGTTGCTTACTTTACAACAGCCATTGATTTATTGGTTTGAAAGCCTTGCTGAAATGAAAGCACGTTTACAGCCGACCTAGAGAAGCATCTGAAACAACGCTTGCCGTGCTGCTGCAACCTTGTTAACTTCTTGTTGTCTGCATACTGATACCTGCATTCATATATTATGCATGAGTGGCTTTAAGTATTGTCCACTGTGGATCATATTGGCTGCTTAACAGCAGAGTTACCTCGGGCATTTATCAGTAGATAAGGTTATGGTTCATGTATTATACCTTACTATGTCATATTACACGTTATAACACACGTATCAACAGTGCATGCAATGTCATTATGCTGTGTGATCAAATCTATGGTTTCATTCTTTGGTTGAATCGCATCAAGCAGTATATGGCTAAAGCAAGCAAGTTATCGATCAACTGTCTATCAAATGCTAAAATCAGTACAGCGTATGTTTCAAATATTTGCTATGTCCATCATATACAATCAAATTAAAATCGTTATTGATTGTAGTCCGGTTCTGAAGGCAAATATATTCATGTATGGACCTTGTGCTGCGGCACCGCAAACATTGAACATTTCTTTTGAATATAGCATCGTTTGTCAGGTGGGTGCTGTTAAGTCATCTTGGTCGAGTTTCGAACAACAGTACCATGGTGACCGCGTGACTTCCTGTCCCAATAACTATAATTCATCTCGGGTTGAATAATTGGCCCACGCGATGTATTTACTACCTACTCACGACAAAGACATGCTTGTTATTTTATGAATACAGTGCCTTCCATATCAACATAATGCACTAAAAACAGCAGAATCGGGATTATTTATCACATTCATCTTATTACATTGTATATACAACTCTTTAGTTTCAAGATGATCAAAAATTGGATATAATTTCTGACGTGGTAAACAGCTGTTTTATTGCTTTTTCGAATTACTGCTGTGTTAAACAGCTGCGTGATTGCGTGATTGCTTTGCAAACAGAAGGCATAATAATCTGCTGGCTTTGTCACATCACCACGCATAACATATATCTAACTACAATTGTTAACTATGTATTCATGTGAGGTGATGCAACACGAACAGACATAATTGGTTGACATTTGCCAAAACACAAACCAAGGACAGTGCCAGGATATATCGCGGATGGAATATCATACACTGGTAACGTTCTTCAAAGCGAAATGAGACACTTTCTTAGTGCAGTGACAGTGGAGGACTTGTTAACAGCAGTTGTGTGATAAACGTTCTATGCAATAGTAACTACCCACTAAAAATGTTTATGTTATATCAAGGATCATCAGCCACAATGAATAACAATAAATGTGTTACTTGCATATAACAATCAAATGATTGTTCTTTGATCTGTTCACAACCATTAAATTGTACATGCCAAAGCTGGCAAATGTGTTGAAACATTCCGCTATGGATGTCATATCATTTTTGATTATGTATTGTATATCCAGCAGTGTTTCATATAATGTACAAGATATAATGCTATGTAAACACAGCAGCCGACACAACAATTAAATAAAGAGCATGACGATGTATGTGATCAATCATGTATACGGTTAAGCCCTTGACATACAAATTGCAATCCTCTCGTCGGACATATATCATCCCTGTTCCTTATCCTGGATATCATTCGTAGACATCGCTTAAAAATATTGTGGTGATTACGTCATGAGTTCAGTTCTTGATGCTTAATTCACTCTAATGCATGATTTCTGCGCCTCCACCATGGCTGACAATCTATTGATAAATAAGTGGGGAAAATTCTAATGGCACGGAACTCTCTTAGCACATAATGACAATGTCTCCATAATGGCCAAATTGCAATTCATATAGAAAGAGGAATATGCACATGTTAGATGACTGTCTTTTTTTTTGTCCCAGGTAAGAAAGCCATTGAATGAATGTACATAAACTTACATATCTATTTATAATGAAACCACAATCCTCCAATGCTTGATTTGTTTTGGACAAAATGGTCCCTCACCTGTCACAGGTATATTTCGTCTGCTATGCTGTATGGCACTGAAAGCCGAGCGTTCAAAAATACTTTCTTAGCCAACCCCAAATGGTTGCACATTTATGCGCTTTGTCTGCTCCACTCAGGAATTGACAATTGATACAATATGTTCTAATAATTCCAACTTAGACGAATGACTTTGCTTAGTCATGCAACTGTATTGGGAGCTGAATTTTCACAATCGGCACTTACCTTTCTGGTAGTATGTAATGACTCTCTATGTTGAATAGACTACTACTACACAATCACGAAGTTTCTGCCGTTCATATTGCGATTTTTTCTGGCACGTGAAGGAGAACCAAGAGCATCACATTACAAATAGCTCGTGATACAGGACAAGCAGATTACCACATGGGAGCCCGCTATGAACGATTGACAAGTGGCAAGTAATGCATGCCAATTCTTATAAATATACATATCAGATGCTTGGGTGCCGCCAGGAATACGTATCATCATGGTCCAGCATAAGCAGTAGCTGTAAGTGCAATTACTATGCGCTGATTACCGAAGTTGCCTGCCTTCCTCCTTCCGTACAAATTAGCAAATCTGCAAGCAGAGATTACCTTAGCCCCATTTGTATGCAATATCATGCTGTCATTGTGTTTTACCACCTAAGGTCTTTTGTGACAAAAGAAATTGAATTGGCTATTGAGCTACTTATCATTTGTAAATATAGGCGTACAGAACGATTCAACCAAATGCAAAATATCGAACTTTAAGTAAACAGCATTGCAGCATGCTACTAAAACATCTCAGTGCATGTGTAAATCGACGTTTCCACGATGTGATTTTATGGTTGTAAGCGACACTGCTGATATTTTTATGTGGATGAGTATTATAAGGGGAGTAGGGCTTGTCTATCGCTTTGAATTGGCGACAAAAATATATGCAATCCGCTGCCCATACAAGCGCGTTTCCTGATGGTCAATTTGTTTTGTTTAATGAAAATATTGGGCGCATTAGTTGGGTTTTGAATCATATATTTGGAAAACAAAAGATTTGGGAAGGAAAAGTTGAGATATCTCTGAGAATGTAACACTAGTAGCGATACTCAGTCCTTGTCGATATACAAGTGTAAGTATGAAAACATCATGTAAGAGAACGGCAGAGATTTTAAATAAGGATTCCCAGAATAAATTATGTTTCTTCATCAAATCACAGCAATTGCTTTCATACATTTTTCAATATTTAATTGTAAAAGAGGCTCAATGAATAAAATAGACACTGTAATAATTTGTTTCCTTGAGCAGCGTCATTCTCCGTTGAATCCTACCATCGTGTTTGTGATATCGCTCCTTGATCCTGCACCAATATATGCAGAATGACGCTGAACATGTATATTGATTACAATTTGTTTAATCTATTTATTTTATTGATTGCCTCGATGGACCTACAAGATTCAGTCATGTGTTATTGTGTAATAGTTTGATACTTGTGAAATGGGACATTGTTATCTATGGGTTTGTCTTGGTTAAGAATAATGATTGCTTGCGATGCAGTCAATGTCTAGCAAGAACGAGTGGAATTTACGCATATGAAAGAAAAAATCATGCATTCGAGTTCTTTCTGTGATAATGTTACGCAAAAACGAGTCTCAATATTGTTTCGTTTTTTAATAAATAAATAATCCCTTTTATGTGTGCACCTACAAGATCTGTATATCGCCGTAAAGTATTAGGCAAGAGACAGTAAAATCTTGCATAAAGCCTGCATAGTATTGCCTATTTGGATGCGGTTATTTCAATCAAAGCGTTAACGAGATGATGAAATGGATAGATTTACAACGGCGTTTGACGAAATAAAATCGTTTTACTTTTTAATTGTGATTTAGTTAACTTTTGCGTGGAAACATGACTACATTAAAAAGCAACATGTACATAATGCGCGGACAAAGGTGTTTGTAAGCTTACTTGTATGTATGGGATTAAATGTTACAGGTTTATTTGCTTCTTCATGTAAATCCTAATGCCTGTTGAGCAACATAATGTTTGGAAATATAGGCAGACAGCCAAACACCAGACGGAACAGGATCACAGTGGGGTCAGAATGGATACAAACTCATATTGATATTTACGGATCTAAACGAAACGAATCGAATGAAACCATCAAAGCCGTCATTTGTTGCTCACACTAAAACAACCAACAATTTATTGTAGATGCGCTGAGCACCTCGATAGCAGTGCTTTTGTTGCGCTGATGGAAGATGACATTTTTTATTTCTAATTAGGCGTCAAAACCACAGTTATATTCTGCTTTTGAAACTATTCCATTTACAGGCTAATTCAGTTAATTCGTCGCTCTGGAATTAATAAAATTATGCACCGTTTTCGAAAAATGTATATTCATCCATTCACACTAAATGTCCACATGAGCATCATTTTACCGAAGTAAATCCGCGTTAGCCTCTCCTCGATACGTCATCGATACGTACCATGCGTCTGGTTAAAATGTATGTCACGAATTGGACAATATTCTCTAAGGATCATGGTCACCAATGGCATTTGGAGGCGAATCGGGAAAGCAGCTAATACAGAACTTACCATGCGTTATGTTCTGCAGTAACCTTGTTATCTTTTTGTCTGCTTGGTAGGCGACATAGTCTACCAGGCACTAATGGATGTGAGCTACTACCGGAATTCCGTACCGATTTACATTACCCAACAGTCAAGTTCCCTGCATACTGATGCCTGTATTCCTATGTTATGTATGAATTGTCTTTAGCAGTGTCCACTGAGGATTATTCTAGCTACATAGGACCAGAGTTAACTCGGGCACTCATCACTAGATAAGGTAATGGTTCATGTATTATACATTATTATGTCATATTACACGTTGTAAAACACATGAAAAGTGCATGCAACGTAATTACGCTTTGTGAAAAATGTATGGTTTCATTCTTAGCTTTGGCTGAATTGCATCAAGCAATACATGGCTAAAACAGATATGTTATCGAGTGACTGACAGTCTGATCACGTGCTGTGAGCTAACAGATGCTATCATCAGTACATAATCAGAGAATCTTTGTTACCACACTTTTTTACATCATATTAAAGAAATTATGATTACAGTGTGAGTATTACTGCTTCTGTTGTTGCGTTTATCCTCACCGCATTCTGTAAATTCGTATAGTAAGGATAATTGTGTTGCAGGTTGGGTAAAAGTCTAGTAGCTTATCGATTTACTCAACTTCAAATAGATTGTGATGGATGTTTTGAAAAACGAGTTTTGCTGTGACCATATGTTGTTTAATTGCTGTTTCAGGATCCAAATCACATCATATGAGCATATCCCAGTTTTTAAATGTTACGTGCGCAGTTGCCGTCAACTGTATATCATATCATATAATACAATTATGTTCGCTTTTCTGATATATTTAGCTATTTTAGTAATCATATAGTTTGGTTTAAAATAATTCTTGGGCAATTATAATCAGTGTTTATTCAACATTAAGCTATAGTTGTTCGATCTTGTTGCTAATAAACTTATTGTCCGGTAAGTGACGCAATAATCTGGGTTAGTTGTTTGTTTAATAAAGATATATAGCATAACAAATAGAAACATTCGTCAAATGAGTGCTAAAAAATTTGGTGCACGCTCGGGGTGATATTTAATTTCAAGCCCACAATTTTAATGTGTTCATCATTAGGTGAGAAATAGAATCGCATAGGAAGTGCCGTGCAGAAATGCAATGGGATAAAAACTTCCTGTCCTGTCAACATATCGACCAGATTTATGCACTGAATTATTTATATATATTCGTGTATAGGTCTTGGACTGCTGGACGGTTTTGTAATAATAGAAGAAAACCCAAGTCAGCACGATGTAACATAAAATGCAGAATCGAGATTGTTTAAATTAGTTGGCTTTGCCACTTCACCACAAATAACATATAACTATTATAAGAGTTTTGGTAGTAAGCTATGTCTTCAATTGAAGTAAAACAATGGACAACGCCAGGATATATCGGATGCATTTTGCACAGGTGGAATATCTTTAACTGGTATTGTTTTTCATAGGGAAATTAGACACTTGATAGATTCTCTGTGCAGTGACATTGGGGGACTTGTTGTGTGATAAACGTTCTATGGATTAGTTATAGTTGTACCTACTCAGTTATATACAAGGTGTCTGCGTAAGTAATTATTCATGTTAGAAGGCCATAACATTATCATGGATCATGAGCCACAATGAATTACAATGAATGTATTACTTGCATGTAACGATCAAGTATACTGTTCTTTTATCAGTTCGCAATCGCTACTTGGTACATGCAAAAGCTGGCCAATGTATTGAAATATACTGTTGTTGATCACATTGCCGTATGTAGCATGTGTATTCAACCCGAGTTTGAATTATTTGTTATCCAGCTGTGCGTCATATAATATATCAGCACGGTTCATTTTATCGGTAAGCCACCCAAAGCAAGTGGGTCAAACATGCCAAAAGATGCTGAACGGTTTGTTTTTCGGATCTGATTGTCAATTGTCGCTAAGTGTAACGACGAAACTCATCGAATACGTTCACTGCAATGGCGCTAACCGAAAAACATTGCACCAATGTGTTCATATTTCTACATGCACTTTGTAGATTGTTGCTTTGTAATACATGAAATTGCGAAATGGCGCCGCCTGGTTTCGGTCTTAGAGAATAACCACAGGTCCACATAATCATCTCTTATTGATTAAGCGGTTAAATTGCACACCTTGTGTGTGACAATTTAGCAAAACAAGGCACATGCACTCTATTATCGATGCAATTGCAGCCATAATGAAATCGCAGTACATCTTGAAGCCAATGTGGTTTAATTAACATTCAATGTTAATTAACAGAGATCCCGCTGTTTACAATAGAGCAATAGTGTCTATTAAAAACAGATATATGGGTTTTCAGCTTTGTCTACTTAGATGAAGCGTGCTTTGTAGCACCTGATACCCTGAGAAAACAAGACGATTTAGCAATGGTGAATTACCTACTATTTATGCAATTGGATACATGATTTGTCAGTCTGTTACCATTATGTTGATTGTTAAAGGTCATATTCGTGATCATCAAACAGATATAATGCTGAGTAAACACAGCAACCGACACAGCAATAAAATAATGAGAATGAACATGCATGTTAATCAATCATGTATACGGTTAAGCCCATGACATTGAAATTGCATGTATCTCATCGGGCATCAGCATCCCTGTTGTTTATCCAGTATATAATTCGTAGTCGTCGCGGGAAAATATCGAAGTGATTTGGACATGTGTTAAGATTTTGATGATGAGTTCACTCTAATGTATGCCACCAGTACGTGCTCTGCATCTCCACCATGGCTGGCAATCTGTTGGTAAATAAGTGGGGAAAATTATCACGGGACGGAACTCATCTTTGCACACAATGACGGCGGTTTACATAAGTACGCTTAATGTCAAAAGGGGGATATGCACGTGCTGGTTACATGCGTTTATTTGACAGCGGTAAGAAAGTCGTTTTGCCATGGTATGATCTATACAGGTCATTCCATTGCCGGAGGCCTGTTTTTGCGAAGGTGTCCACTGGTGTGCAAAAATAAAGTAAAGTATCAATCCATAACACTCGTTGTTTCTGAAATCTCAAATATAAAATCATCGTAACTGAAGATGGTTCTACCCTGAATCCCATTATTGTTCACAAACTATTAATCTTGCAGAGAGTTAGTTTGGCAGAGAGGACGATTACACCGTCGATACTTCCGAAAAGCTTCGGGCAGTTGCATAAATATGCGCAATCATGATGAACGTCATTTACCTTCCACTCACTTTAGTCAGATCGTCGATTGTGTACAAGTAAATGAATATCCTTAAACCATTCCCAATGCCGTCTGAGATGCAATAATGCTCAACTAACGCAAATCATCCCACCAACAATCACTCAAATGGCGTCAGATGATCTGTCCATGGCAATAAGGTGTTTGCGAGGCTAATAAAAGGAAGAAAATAAGTTTTGTGGTAAGCTACGTTTGCCGTGATTATTAAACCCAGGACGAAAATTGGATAATATAATTTGCAATGGCGTATTTCATTCCATTCATTAACTTAATGGGTAATTTACCGTGACAATAAATAATCATAACAAGATAATTTAAACTTGATGCTTGACTCGTAAAGGCAAACCATATTAATAGGCATCAACAAAATGCAGATTTGGATTGTAATTAATATCAAGGCAACCTCTGGACAGCATCATGTGTTTCGTCGTTTAGCGAGGAATGATTCGCTTAAAGGTTCTGTCATCGACAAGAAGGAAATGAATGCAAAGAACGATAGAGTTTCAACGCAAATGTCACTTCTTATTAAGTATTTTCATTCCTGAAGCGCCGCAGCTTTTACAAAGAGTTCTATACATTGATTATGTTTGCCCGAACACATTTTCCCAAAATTCAAAAAGCCCAGCAGTAAATGAATAGCTATCATTAAGATGGCATAGGTTAACAGCCTTTAGTGGTATACAGATAGATTATTGGATAAAAGCCACATGAAAAGAAAACAACCCATGTAAATCATATATATATATATATATATATATATATATATATATATATATATATATATATATATATATATATATATATATATATACATGTAAATAAATATATATATATAAATATATATATATATATATATAATATATATATTATACAGGAATCTCCGCAGGGCCATTAAGCGTCGCGGCACCGCTACGCCTTCATCAAAGTCATACATAAGCCGCTATCTCTTAAATAAAAGCGCTATGCCTTAAACTCCATTCGCTACGCTTTGGTATACTGTGCCTAATAGCCGGGGAGGTTGTATGGTGCGCGTCTTATGGATCAGTTTGTCTTATGGATCAGTTTGTGAAAAAAACTGGCTCATCAAAAAGTGCTGAACCCTCAGCAGCAGAACCAATTCTGCCACCTCCTAAGAGGTCTAAGCATCGGTCAACTGGGTTAAACCCTGACTGGAAGAAAGACTTCCCTTGGGTGGAAGAGTTTGAAAATGGTAATTATATAACAATTTAAAGCTCAGATAATTTTATTTTACTTTTTTAAAATATATTTGGATATAAATGTTTGAAAAAAAAATAATTTGTTTTTGTTCTTTTCTTCAATTTCAGGCATGAGATGCCACCTGTGCATTGTGCACCAGAGGCGGCCAAAGTATTTTAGTATTGTTTGCTTATATTGTTAAAATAAATTACCCAAAGGTACTTGGTAAAGAAGACATTAAAATGCAGGAAATCAGGTCTAAAAATACTGATTTAAAAAAAAAAATCGCTACATGGAAGGGGGTACACCCCTCCCGTACCTACCCCCCGTCATATGCCCCTACTCCTTAAATTATTTCTGCGGAGAACCCTGTATATATATATATATATATATATATATATATATATATATATATATATATATATATATATATATATATATATATATATATATATATATATATATATATATATATATATATCTATATATATATATATCTCTCTCTATATATATATATATATATATATCTAATATATGATATATATATATATCTCTATATATATATATATATATATATCTCTCTCTCTATATATATATAGAGTACTCTCTCTATATATATATCTATATATATATATTTTATCTCTCTCTCTATTCTCTCTATATATATATCTCTATATATGTCTCTCTATCTATATTTATATATTCTCTATCTCTATATTATATATCTCTCTTATTTACATGTATATATTTACCCTATATTTATATATATATATTTACATATACACATATACATATTATTGTCATATATATATATATACATATATTTATGTATATATACAAAAGTCTTTTCTATATTCTACAGGCTGATATCACCTATCTCGACTGCATCTTCCACACAAAAAAATCATTTTGTACATTCTTCGTCAGGACTGAACAAGTTCCAAATATATCAACTGTAACTTTTCATCATTGTGTAAAAGTGTTAAATAAACGAACCGATATCAGTAAAAAGGATGGTAGCTAGTAAGATCCAATTGAATTCATGAATAGAATGTATTATCCCCCTCCACTCAATAGAGGTCGTTAAATAAAATAATAGCTTGAAGTAATTCTGCTGGGACCTCTTTTTAATGTGTCATCTAAGGCGTTACTTTTATTAGTTCTGAAATTGTTTAACCAAGTCTGAAGGCTAGATTACGTTACAATGTTGCGTGTAACTTTCACAGAGCATCGCATCTTTTACTATCGTTATTTCGTAGTATACAGTGATTATCAGTTACGTACACGAAAGTGAGGCTTGTTCAGTCATAATGAATACAGCCTCAATACTAGCGATCCCTAGCGGTTAACAAACGACGCAACCAATGTAATCATTTCGGAGCGGCATTTTTCTTAAAATAACTGGGAGACAGTTGCAGTTACCATTGGTCCTGTTGGCTGCAAAAATACGTGATTATGCAAACCCGACACGTGATTTAACTGATTACTGCCCACACACACAAGTTCGCCGACATATAAGACACAACATGAGGTTCAGAAATGACGCCCCAGTGGGACCATCCACCCGAGTTGATTGGCAGTAACCAACGAATAATTATTTGCGTTGCTTAGCCTGGCAGTATTCCGAGCATCATATTATATATTCATCATCAATGCATTATTAACAATGTTGCTCTAGTTGCCGCTTTGAAACTGTAAATCATGCACGTTTCAGCACCCGATGGTGACATACCTATGTAGCCGTAATGCGTTGAATATTCTAGGGCGTAAAATTATGCTATTTGTTGAGTGGAGGAAATGTTTATTTGGATGTTTTTATAGTCACACACACGTCGGTCTGGTATTTTGTGGTATCTCCTGCCAACCATATTCATTGACTACCGTGCTGTGCTATATGTATGTTAGTTTGTCCAAATGAATGCTCTCTTACCAGTCTGGCATCCTGTTTTTTTGCTTACACCTACGGTTAAAAGCGCAATTACTTGTATGCCACAAGTATAAGTCATACCATAAATTTGAGTAGCACGTGAGGATATCTACAGCATCTGAGCTCTGATAGCAGGATCTAGTCGAACTGATTATTAAGATCATGGGGCTTAAATCAATATCAATATCCTTTTTTATTTCCCTTAAAATAATCTTGTTTTAAACCCAATAAATTGTTGATCGATGGGAGTCTCAGTGTGTGTAGGTATTTAGATTAGAGAACAACATACTGTATTAATTATGCGTTACATAGTGATAAGTGGCTTATGTCTTTCAATTAGTCGAACTATCTGCATTTGAACAGTGTGTACTTTTGATGTGTTCTATAAAATGATAATCATACTTTATAGCAGACAACATCTCGCGAGTCTCTGATGCAGTCTTCTTGTGGCTCCCGCGCGTGAACATTTAGACGTTTTGTAGAAATCATTTAATAATACAAGGTACCCAAGTGATAAGGAACCTTCCACAGAAGTTCTTGCTTGGCAGCAACCACACGAAGATCATCTTTAGGGCGAACGCCATATGGTGCCTAGTCAATAAACGCACACGGTCTATCTGCCATATTGGATGACACTACGTAATGTCAGCTTGTTACCGATAATAAGCTTGGTCAGCAGTTAAGGCGTATGATTACCCAGTCTTCATTCTATGCGTTACAAGGGGTCATTTAAAGAAAATGTGCACATCTCTAGGTGATTCGCATGTCTCGTAACATCTGAATGTTGAACTATGATGCCTTACTAATCAAATGATAGCTAATCATACCAGATAAGACCAAATTGCATGCAACCTGCAATTATCGTAATGCTTTTGATAGGATCGACCAAGCATTGAATCATAATAATTATCTTATTGAAGGCAAATAGTTTGCTTCAAGAAGTTGCAGACAAACAAAGCGTATTTGACAACACAAGCAAGGAGAACGGAAACGGTAACCTTCATCTAACAACATCAACATGAGCTTGTCGACTAATTCGTTCTTTGATGACACATTAAAGTAATTTGCCCGACACCACAAAATAGCCACCGCAACCCGCTAGCATAACAACATGGTTTTTTTGTCACATCCGTCTTGTATTTACAAATACGATACCATTGATGTTGAAAGCATCATCGTCAATATTTGATTCGTTTAATAACGTCCTTGCAAAGGGGTTTTCACAACAATTAAGGTTTTTTTATTTTGAAGCGGAAAAGATACTGTTCTTTGCAAAGCTGGCAAAACCTATTAAAATACCTTGTTACAATTTAATAATATATAACATTTCATGTTGTGTGTCAGCAGAAGAGTCACGGCGCTTGCTATTTTGAAAGTTTCATTTTCCCAAAGACCAATCGCACAGAAATATATACGCGCCAGCGGACCTTTTATGTTCTTATTATTTCCATATATAAATTTCATATATGCATGTCTATATCTCTCTCTCTCTCTCTCTCTCTCTCTATCTATATATATATATATATATATATATATATATATATATATATATATATATATATATATATATATATATATATATATATGCTTATATATATAATACTCTATATATATATATATATATATATATATATATATATACAAAGCTAAGTAAACTCGTTATATATAGCTGTGTTTAATATTGTTATGTTCGGCCAATATATATATACTTAATGTATACCTAAGAGATTAATTGTACCAGGATAACCAGGCAAGACAAGGAATCTTGCTTAGAGCACGCAGAGTATTGTATATCTAGATATGCATTTCAATAAGAGTTATTGATAAGTGATGAAGCTTTACAGGGCACACAATAAGTACAAAATTTATATCATATACACCATGTTGCAGGTAACATCTGATAGTACAACTACAGTTGATGAATAGAAAATCTGTTGAGCGTTTAACATTGCTTTAGTTTGGTTTTGGAAAAATACTTCGCCAAGAAGTAACATGTATTGTACGCACGATTTATTATTACAGGTTCAATAGCGACTTCGCCTAAATGAATATATTTCTGTGCACCCCCGTTGTAATGATAATGGTTAAATTTATAATGAAATTACCAGACCAGGAATGCACAAACCATATACATTATCATAAAAACCTAACACGGTTAGCGTTCAAGGGAAACAAATGGCAGATGCATACCATATGTTCCATGGACGCCGTATACTTAACTCATAATTGTTCTTGCAACCTATTTGCATTTGCGACATTTTTTAAGAGTTTGATAGTTTTGCAGCTAAGTTAATAATATGAACAAACTCTTCATTGTTTAAAGAAGAGTAATAATTCAATAGCAATTCAATAATAAATAAACTGTCGATCATCTCAACAGCACATGAATAAGATCACATTACAGCAGTAGGTTAATCACGCCGTGTTGTATAGACTATTTTCTCTATGGATTTATCTCCTTCCAAACCATTTGAAAATGGACTACCTTACGTCAATGGTAATAGCCACAAAGAAGGACCACAAGTAGAGTGGTACATTAGTGTGCACCATGTGCCTAGCCATAGACAGGCTTTGGTGATAATTGCCAGTTGACAGGATCACAATGCATACAGGATTGACAATCACAAACGGATATGTACGTATTCAATCAGGTAGAATGAAGTAACGAAAGTAACTGGGGCTAATTTGTTTGAAGGATCGAACCATTGGATTTATTGATTTGAAAATTCTTACTGAAATGAATGCTCATGCCAGCACATTTGTACAACTCATTTGGTATGAGAATAATTCACGTCGACTTAGGAAGGCACCTCAATGGCGCTGTACATAAGTCGTTAGCTTCTGTAAATATCGTTAACATGGGGTGTGTGGTAAGCGACCTAGTCCACCAGGCACTAAATGGTGTAAGCATCTTCAGGCAGATGTACATATATGCAACAGCGCAATTGTCTGCATACTGATACCTGAATTCATAAATAATGTATGAGTTTCCTTGAGTAGTGTGCCTGAATTACGTAACAATCAGCCCGGCTGGAGTTTGCTTCAGAGTAGTGTCTCCTCGTACACTGATTTGTCAATCAATATGATGTTACATGTATAATACAGTTTGTGTCATATTGCACGTTATCACACACGCTATCGTGTATGGTTTGTGACAAACTTATCGGTGTCAATCGTTGGTTGAATTGCATCAAGCAGTATATGGCTAATGCAGCTGAGCAATCGCTTGACTGACTGTGTTACCACATGCTGCGCCAACTTGAGCTAACGTATGCTACAATGAGTACATTTCAGAAATATACCCCAGTGTGCAAGTGTATTTTAGAGAAAATTTGCAACGTTTATGTTCCTCATATAATTGAAAGCATCTTTGATCATATATGTACAATAAATGGAACGAACATAATTCAATGCGTTAGAGTATTACCAAAATCTCACTTACCCAACTGAATGTAAGCCTAAGCATTATATCATTTTACACGGTAGGATTGTGGAGACGTCATATATCCGGATACATAAAATAGAATTTGGTAATACACTTTTGTTAGAATAACAAGGTCCTGTCGCCATTCCGACCACATATTATACACTGAGTGAGCCTTTAATGCTTTTCTATGGACACGGTTTCGTATCTTATGCTCTCCAGACGCAGATTGCAGTCAGGCCCAGCAGACGAATAAAGACGCCCCATGTTTTTTGATGGACACTGTACTGTGGAACGACATATATTGAACCTTTTTTTTTGCCATGTATATGGATAGCATCGACGGTCACGCATTGTGAAGTCTTGTTCTTGAACAATAGTACAGTGTAGGCCGCATGAATTCAATGCACAATTGAATAATTAGATGGAAGATATATTGAAGCATCGAATTTGTTTAACGTATATCATTTTTGTAGCATATGTGTTTCGACCAGATTATAAGTGTGATTGATATCCAGCATATAAATATCCAGCATTGTCCCTCAAGAGTAACGACACTACATCGAATGCGGTCATTACAAGTACACTATCTAAATTGGATTGGTCTGTATAATTCTGCAACCACTTTGAACATGATCGCTTTAGAATAAGTGGGAAGGCGCCACCTGGTTTCGTTCACATTCAGGGCAAAGGCAATGACCATCACATGGGTAACTAATAAATGTATTGAGCATTCCCTGAGCCTTACTATTTTCTCTAACTGATTAAGCAGCTATTTGTACACCTTTTGTGTGGCAAAACTAGACAAAACGTGTGTCCTTAAATTTGCTTTAAGTGTACTTTTAAACCCTTCATCTTCATACAGTTGCAGCCTGAATCACACTGCCGAGAGTCTGAAGCTAATGTGAAGCCATGGAACAGTTATGTCTATTGAATGTAGATATAGGAGATTTTGTGCTGCGTCTACTTGGCGATCTTTGATGTTCTTATATATAAATATTTATATATATTTCGATATTTGTATTTATAATTATATACAGCTTTGCCTCTGGAACTCTCGTAGGTGATTAGCCCAATATAGCGAGTTATTTTATCAAAATTGGAACAGAAACGGTAGTCATATTGATATCCGCCTTTCACATCAGTGCACGTTCATAACTCGCTTCGCTGAGCGAGGTGTTGACGCCATTGGAATGCGATGAGAATAACTTATGCAGCTGGGGGCGTATCTAAGTTAGTCCGCAACTGAATGAAATCTGTTCATTTTGAATTTTCCAATCGACCATCATCTCTACTAGCGTCTCTTCTATATTCTACAGCGTTGATAGCATCCTACTCGACTGCATCTTCCACCGCAAAAATTTATTCGGACAGTCCTCTTCAGGGCTGAACAAAAAGATAGGTACCTCGCATTACTGATGTTAGATAGCAAAGAGTACATACGGTATTCTTCCTGTTCAATCTTTATATTTAGCAATAGCATTAAAATTAACCAGGTAATGATGTGTAAGCTTGTGACATTCTGTCGTCATGGAAATTGTCACGAAGACATTGTCAGAGATGCAATTGTCCGGACACATCATCCACAGTAGTTAATAAATTTGGGATATAATAATGTTGCCAACCATAAAGCGGCTGCATTCGTAATACTCTCATAATACAAAACAATATCAAAGCAGGTTCAAATGAACCTCCCTGTTAAATCAACAAGCTCTCAAAACCACAAGGGACACGGACATCTGATCGCAGTGTGAAACGCAGCAGAAGAACCGTTTATTTACCATTTTCTCCATCTTATCTCCGATAAAGATGGTGATAAAATCTTCAATATCATATAAAGACTGAGACCCACTTGTGTTCAATTTACATCATGTAATTGACAGTAAAATACAGCTTTAGAACAATATTCATTTACTTTACAAAGTGGCTAAATAACGAATCTTGTCAGCAATGCTATAATCAAAACAAGTTATTCCATCCAATTGATTGAAAGGGACCACTAGATAAGCTTTGATTTGTATTCTATGTGATCGCTATTTTACTGAAATTTTAATATCGCTCGATGGACTGACCACCGATTTAGTCAACCCGCAAATCTGTGAGAGCAAAGACAACATATAAAGTGAGTAATTGTGACACATATGTCCTAATATAGTTTCACAATCTGTCTTTGTATTGAAAAACTGGTATGCAGACAATATTCAGAACCAGTTCATGTTATTTATTATTGTCGTTCGCTACATATGTTCATGTGAATCTTGAAAGTAAATGCAGACTGCATTAGTCTTATTTCGTAGTTCAAATAATTCATGCGGGCTTATGTTTCACTAACAAGCAGACATAATTCAATCGGGTTGCAGTATTTGTATTTATGCCTAATGCAACTTCTTTAGTCAGCTTATTAGCTATTCATTTTAAGTATAGTCGATTTGTAGGATTAACTGTTCCATGTTCATGCCCTGCCAGACGAGTCGAAATACATGACAATATACCCTCTTTGAGTAGTATCGCATAACGTCGTCACCAGAGCCGGTCCCTAAGTCGCAATGAATATGCACCGTATATTGGCGTCAAAGTACACCGCGAATGATAGCGTTGTATTTTTATCTCACTGGCATTTTAGCGTTTTATTTGTTGAGAATTTTTATGTTCTGTTGAGTCCTTATTGTTCCGTGTATATACAAGTCCTGCCTCATCAACGGAGGTTGAAGATATACATATCAATGACCCATATAGCCATTGACATATGGAGGTTGAAGATATACATATCAATGACCCATACATCCATTGACATATGGCTGGTTGTCTTTAATGAATAAACAAACGGTGATATCACATAATGGCCAAATTATCAAACATTGACAAATTAATTGCAGCTTCGTTACGTTTTTAATAATTATCAGGTTGCAGTTTTTGTATTTATACCTAATGCGACTTATTTAGTCTGCTTGAAAGCTACTTATTTTTAGTATAGTCGATTTGTAGGATTAACTGTTTCATGTCGAAAAACACAAGTATTGTACATGCCCTGCCAGACGAGTCGCAATACATGACTATATACCCTCTTTGAGTAGGATCGCATAACGTCGTCACCAAAGCCGGTCCCTAAGTCGCACTGATTATGCACCATATACTGGCGTCAAAGCACACCGCACATTATAGCGTTGTATATTTATCGCACTGGCATTGTAGCGTTTTATTTGTTGAGATTTTTTATGTTGAATCCACATTGTTCAGTGTATATTCAAGTCCTGCCTGAAAACAAACATATCAATGACCCATACAGCCATTGACGCATGGCTGGTTGTCTTTAATGAAAAAGGAAACGGTCATATAACATAATGGCCAAATTATCAGCTAACGTCCTTGTCATCTACTGTCAAATTCTATCAAACATTGACTAATTAATTGCAGCTACGTTAAGTTTTGAATAATAATCAGCACAAATATTGCACATTTGTGACTATTTCTCTACATATTGATGAATAAAAATGAGGATGAAGTTAGACATATATTTGATAAAAGCCATTTATTTCAAATACTGTATATTCCTTTATTAATGCCCCTCCCCTAATTAACGCCCCCCTTCCGTTTTAAAGAAAAGATCAAATCATTGCTTACCATAAATTTATTAATTCATCCTTTTATATCCTCAAACTTTCACTATTCTGACACACATTAACACATAAACTGTTTTAGTTTGCTCCGTACGTGTTGTTTTTTACGCATAAAAGACATGGACATGATGTGACTGTTGGGTTTTTTTGGTATATAAGACTTAAACATGATGTAAATTTTATCGATTTTTGACGCTTTATAAACGCCCCCCCCACTTTCCAAAATGTAACGCCCCAGGGGGCGCTAATAAGGTAATATACGGTAGATTAATCCAAGTGTAATATGCTCTCCACTTGGCATGGTACAAGGCTTTACATACAGTGCGAAAGTTCCTCGAGTTAATTAATTGAACATTGTTTTTGGGCCAAGAGGGCGATGATATCCACCGACGCGTGATATATATTAGCTCTTGGAAGCGATTTGTATCAAGAAAGTGTCCTCCTTCTTCTTTCGTGTGCGCTTAAGTGGGACAAGAAGACTAAATATATATGCTGTGCAAATTGGACTAGAGATAAACATTTTATGTACAATAGATTTGTTTTTTTGTTATGAAACAAACACTTAACGAGTAGCAGCTTAGTGATATATATGCAACTCGAGCATGAAATTATGTGACATTTATATGCTTCACATGGATGTCTTTGAACTGTAAGTGTCTTTTTGAATCCTTGACCAAGGTTTGGATATTTAAAAAAACACTTGACCCAGTGGAGCATTGACCGCATACATGCTATTAAAGCATTGACCGTATACATGCTATTAATGTTCAATCATGGAAAAAATGTCTTGCCTTGGGGTATTGCATGTCTCAACAGAAGTCAATAGTTTTGTGGATCATTGAATGCACTAGGTTAACGCATGAAGCTCACCCGTAAATGAGATGATACTGATCAATGTGAGACAACAAGTCCGAGTTATTCTGTGCCTCTGTTTTATTCAAGTCATTTTGTCATTCAAGTAACGCGACATCCCGCTACTGTGATCAATGATCAAAGACAAGCGTCAGGACATCTTGCATAAAGTATGAACAATTGTGTATATAGATGAAGGTGCATAACATGACACATCCGTTTTGTAACAAATTATAAAACATCTTAAAAGTGATCAATATTTGTTTTGCTTGGCCAAGAAGTAACATGTACAGAATACACACACTAAGTTGTTTGGTAAGGTAAGACATATCTGCTTCTATCTGTTATAGGTTCAATTTCGTCTTCATCGTACAAAATAGTACTTTGTGTATCATCATTGCGATATTGACCACCTATCCTTTCATTTGACTTTCAAATACACGAGGTTTGTGAAGATTCGCTAGACAAGGCGCGATTAACGTTTGATTTCTGCAAAGTAGTTTCGCTATTTCAACACTGCTGAGAGGCATGGGATAGTACAGTACGTTTGAAGACGTCATGTCTTTCACCCTGCAATTATTACTGAAATTAACTCTAAGTACCTGAAATGTTTGACGATTCTAATGCTGAATTCCTCAATCCCCAGTCATATTATCCAAATTCGTTAGGTAAATACAGTATCCCCACCACGGCCACAAATATCTGATGAATGAAAATATCCCACCATACCGGAATGCTATTATAATTGTCGACGTCACAATGCATCCATAGTGATGAAACAAATGATTTGATTTCCAAAACGCTTGGAAACAGGGTTTCATTTTGTTACATATTTACATTACATACTATCAACTTTTCTACATTAAATATCAACAGTTTATCCAAAACGTAACACAGAGGGCGCACCTGCATGTGCAGTAACAAACAGACGAACTAGGCGTAATAAGCCACCTGCTACCTTGATACAGGCCGCCTATGGACCGAACGGTCTATATATCTTGGCTTCCCATCACCCATCAGTCTTTAACGTTCATTTTAAGGAGCACGTAGTAATAAAACTAAGATGTCGGATGCTGCAACAAGATGTTTAGAAGTAAGCCATCGGATGCTCTGTACCCAGAGAACAATTATGTCAAAATGATTGATGAAGAACAGAAAAACAACTGTGGAACCAGTAATAAGCAGTATATCTATGTAATATTCTTGTAAGCAAATGCCTTAAACATATCGGTTATTCAAAGTGATCACAACGGAGTTAACCATAAGTCATACTCTACAAATACACCCGATTATAAGAATGCTTATGGATCCCTTGTGTGTACATAGTTGTTTCATCAGCCAAATGCAAATATGTTCATAGAATATGTTTAACAAACTGCCGACCACTTATTGGTAGCATGGCAGTATTTGTGAGGCTCAATTTGTGTAAGGACATTAATTAATTACCAAATCTGCATCTGTCATAAGCATATAGTTAACCATTCACGTTCAAGTATGTGGCGTAATTAACGATTGGAAACAACCGGAAAGCATATTTGCTTATGGCATAACCTGCTGTAAGAGTAATGTCCCGCAGGAATGCATTTCTCAAAGTGAACAATCCAAGAGGTTCTTTAGACAAAACTCTCGTTATATCGCAATTTGTTTTAATGTATCTTACATTTGTACCACACAATAAAATGCAGTGTCCAACATGTGATGGCAGTCCCCACCCCCTTTCTTCGAAGGGTGTTAGCATCCGAGTTTTATTTTTATTTCATGGTAACCTATATCATGAACTGCATGTATAAGAACGACGCATATTCATATGTAACAGTTACGCAATGATCACTTCATGTGCTCATGTCACATTTAGAAGGCTGCTGTTCTTAATGCTGCTTTACTACGGTTAATGTATACGGCAATGTTATGTTATCACTGAAATGGTATAGAACAACGTTATACAACAGATTTATTCATCCTTTGTTATACATGGGATGTAGACTTGTGATGATGCATTAGGACTGTTGGGGACGGCTTCATGCATGTAGATAACTCATTTGTGTCATCCGAGGTCCGTGTTCCGCAGCGCATTATAACATGCCTTCAATATTGCATAGAATGACACTCGGGTAACTACAACGTCCCTGTAGGCGGCATCGTTAACTGTAAGAGTTGACAATTTTAGCGAGACATGATGTGCGGTGAATTACCACGCCTCTTGATTGAGGCACTAGCTCATGTCTTTTAGGTTATTAGGTGGATTTTGTATTTAAGAATCAGCATACACGTTATAAATATGGTTTGCTGTATTTAATTTGCTAACTAATGCCATTTTGACCAGTTCGTCACATCCAGGTAGACCCCAGACCAAACGGGAGGTGGGCGATACAGCGGCGTTGTTTGGCATTATTCACTCGTATGCACTGTAGTAATAAATGTACGAGGTTAAACACAATTTTGCCCAGTGCAGTATGCATGGGTGGTAAACGGGGTTGTGTGTGGTATATTATTTCGATCCGTTGCAACATCACGAACAACAATTATATTGCGTAATCAATTCTAAAATATATAACACAAAGGATTTAAGGATAACAACCGACGTAAAAAGGCGTTCATATATACGTGTACAATAAACTGTCTATCTTTGTATGCAGCAGGATTGCTTATGGACAGGTTGGTGTGATTCTAACTCAAGGCTTGTTGTGTCGTTATTGATGGTTTCATCAATACTTAAAGCCATCTCTCTTTGTGTTTGCCCTTGCATTAACGTCGGCCTTCTTCAATCACAACGTGCTGGCATGAGTGGGAAGCAGAACCACGTATGCCATAAGCCACAAAACAAATGCAGATATCCTGAAATCTATATTCGCCATCCACAAGTTGCATGGCAATCGCCCGAGCTGTGGCAATGTGACCAAGATGGATGTAAATTTGTACAGAAAAATAGAAATATCTTACTCATTTAGTCACATTCAACTTGACCGATCTAAATCATTGGTTCATAATCTATTTAAACAGGAATAAAGGCTTTTGTAGGAAATATATCGTATCGGTTTTTGGTAGCACAGACGGAAATGATTTTGACATCCATTATTCTTAATGGTAATTAATGATATCCTAAGAGGTTGCGGGAGAACGTACATTAACACTATACGCAATAAGCTATAGACCCATTTATTTATTTTTGCTGTCTTGATTATCCAATCTAATTGCGCAGATAGTTATGATCTCAGCAACGAGCAATATCCTACTGCAACTAAACCACGTGCTAGTTGCATAGATTGTATGACATCGGCATTACCATGGATCATTGCGATAGAAGAACACATTTCGGGGCGGCGGTAAATTATGATTATAGAGCTTTTAAAAGCATCGGCCGAATAGTGGTCTACATAGGCGCTATGGCATTTTGAGGACATACGTGATAGCATAATTACCTGGATCCATTGTTGTTGGCTCACTAATCGGTGCCACATTAATTTTGCGACCTCCGCTGCCCAATTAATCTTTAGGTTTTCAGTTTCACCTTGATGTGTCCATTTTATCACAGCGACACGGAACCCTACTTTCGTTAAGCATAATGGCAATTCTCTCAGGTATGAAGGTTCTGTCGATGAAATAAATAAGTTGACATCAGTTTCCGTGATTCACCCTTAAAAGCGGAAAGTTAAGTACCTTGGAATACGAAATGAACGCGACTGGAAATATACAAATTATATGATCCATTTAATCGTCCCTGTGACCATCTTTTTATTGATGATGCTTCATGCTGCCTACACATGCTGTCATGTCGGTGGTCATCCGATTGGCTATTATTTCATAAGCTTCCTGCTTTTTAGAGCATCTTATTTTAATTGCCTCCTGGTTTACAGATAGAGCGATTCTCTATACCAATAGCCTGAAGCGTCAAGCCAATGCTACCAGGAAGATTTACTATGATTTGATTGACAACCGTAGATGACGAACATTGACAGGCACCACATCCACTCCATAGAATCAGCCGTAAGAATGACTGGCTCGACACCAGTTACATTACATTTCCTAATCTGATCAGGGTACATGATTGGCCTGATGAAATGTGGTCCATAACAATTGGTAAAAATTGATGCCAAGCTGACATGCATTTTTGACGAGCCACTGCCATGTTTGTGCCTAATCTGGTCTAGCAAATTACCAGTCACTCAAATTGCATGCTGTGTATCCAGAAAGTAGGCTCCATCAATCACCCGCAGGAGTTTTCATGTACTAACTTTGTGGGCTACTCATCAAGTCAGATGTTACATCCGCACTGCACTGGTACACTGCTGGCTACTGCAGCAGTGATAATGTCAAAACATGGAAGGACTGTCTATCGTCAAATCGCTCGCGGAAAGATTGTCTCGTGTTCTATAACCTTGACTGATTGGTTAATTGTTCGGTATTTGGTGAAAAGTCATTATGGAGTTGACAGTCTTAATACTCATGATCATGTATGAGTAATTAAGCAATTTGATGATAATTTATCCCACTCAATAACGAATCATAATTTGATTATAGGATCCTTCTGAAGTCTTTGAAATTGGGCTCAAGTTGTTTATGGGCTGTTAAATAAAACTGCACTGAAAGTAATAACCAAATTAACAGTCATAGTGTACCAACGTAATGATGCGCATTTTATTACAGTTGTCTAAAAATGTGGCTGGTTACTAGCATATCAAAACCGCAGGAAATGACAATTATACTTAAGTTTATGCATGCCTATGGTAACAGAAGCTCCTGGTTGTAGAGTGGTAGAGACATTACATTTTGTGCCAATTGCAAAATAAATGCTACTCGTTAAGCAAATTGGACATGTATAATTGATGTAAGTGATAAAACTAGTGAATGAGATCTGCATGGGTTACAAACTCGTTTGTGTTGGTATCACACTCAGTGCCGAGACAGTTCATTAAGGTGATCATATAGAAATCTCTCTTGTACAGACTGAACGCGCATGGCTGAAATTACAGCAAAAAATGTGATCATCGGGTTTTTGTTTCCATTAAGAAAATGATTTGAAGCCATTAGTGTACATCTATAGTAAGAATGAATCTGATTCGCACGCCTCGCGTAGGATACCAGGTGACAGGCACATCCATCGCCATCCCAACACTTGTTTACCGCCTCCATGTAAACGAAAAAGGTACGCCACCTTTTACTATGCCGACATATCATAGATTCACGGCACCCTTCTATTGCCCTCTTCAGTAAAACCGAATGCAGGTGACAGCTCTTTTGAGGATTGTTGAGTAGTGTTAAACAGTAGTTCTTTTGTCACCCAGCATAACAGTAAATCAGACAGTGTCGTGTTGAATGGCCGAATTATATAAACACTGTGATGATGGTGATTCGCAACACTGAATGGCACACTTAAGCATATAGATACATTAAACCAGTCGAAGCAACACCGGTAACCTGCTTGGTTTGTCCCTAGTTCCCTATTTCAGACTGTTATATCCACCGCAGACACAGCAGATTGACCATACAAAATGATCTAGATGACGCCAATAACAAAGGCGGCGATAAAACGGTCAATGCTCATTTGAACACGGATAAAGGATGTTCTATACAGAATGACAGTTCATGTCATGTAATGCCGAATGCACTTGTTCAGTGTTGGTAGCTATGTGGTTACACAGTTGATTCCATATTTGCTTTGTATACTTCAACATATTGTGTGTTACGCTTACATAAAATGCATTAGCAGACTCGTATTGAAAAACAAGACAGTCCTACAGTGCAATTAAGTTCAACCTTCAGAATTGCAAATAACCGCACACTTTAGATAACCATGTCACCCAAGTGTTAGCTAGCCAGTCAATACGATAATGCTACCCAGCCTACGCGTCATGAAGATATTGGTCATTCGGATGACTCCGCTAGACTATACTTTATCATTTGTGGGTTCTTTTGTATGGAATAAAACCTAATTACTCGTGTCATTGTTGCTGCAGGCTAATGAACGGCTGCACATAAAAAACACTCAGTGGCCCTCAATTCGTCGTTGTCTAAATTATCACGAACATTTTTACTAACCTTAAAATTTTTAGATTTTCTTTATTTGATAAAAGCATGGTTAATGGTTCACTTGATGAACGATTGACATCATACAGTGGTTCTCAAGTATGTAACATTCTGTTTATACGGTCTCAAACCATATAAATTCAACAAAAATAAATATATATCAATGATTTGATTCATCCTTGGAGCAACTGTTGAATTAGCATTCTGCCTAAAACATGTTTGAAGTTACCGAGGCGCGTTGTGTATTTTGAACTTATTGTCTCAGGCGGCAGAGCATACCGATATCACCTAGCATTCTTAGCATAGGTTGCCTCTTACAAAACACTGTCCGTTGCAGAAATGTTGTCCTCGTTACTGTGCACAGAAGTTAACTTTCCTCGGTCTATGGTTTGAAACATTACTGCTACCAGTAATGGCCAATTTACTGTTGTAAGTTTACCAGGTGTAGATGCCTCACAATGATTCACATCCAGAGTCGCATTATATTATCAGTAGAGATCATACTAAGTATGAGCGCTCATACTTAATTATCGAACTACCAAGTGCTATAGAGAGGATCGAGGAGCACAAATGTTTTACTTCTCGTCATCTCCTATTCAGTCAATCCCGATCTTTTCAATAGTCCATAAGTATCGATAAAAGCCCGCTGTGTAAGCTCAATATAAAATGGTCACGGGGCTGCAGTGTTCAACGATGCATGCATCTTCCACATTTCAAGCTCTTGTCTATAGTATCAAAGGAGACCATAAATGTTGCAAGATGGTCTGTAGATTCCCACCATTGTCATTTATAGAATAGCCAACGACTTACCGAATGTGCGCTTTTTAGTATTCCCAGCCTATGTTACCGTCCTTGGTGAGACTTGCAACACAGTGTGATGGGTTTTATGGTGATGGCAAATGACTTTACATTTCCACCAGAGCAAGCTTTGTTTTGTTCAATTATCTAGCAACTTTAAATTCAATATTTGTAATATTATTAAAGGTCACTGAAGGCTATCTTTACTTATAATACAAACCTCACAGAATCTACATGTAATGGGTTGCCTGTGGATGTCATAACAATTATATGAGGAGGACACTACGGCTTCCCCAGCTCTGACAGTCGGTCCAGCCGACCATTTAATCGGTATTTCGTCATAGATTTGTAAAAGTTGTGAATTCATTTTTAACCTTTAGTGTAATTTTTATATATGTAAAAGAGATGCTATCGACCACTTGGTGCTGTTGCTCATGTGAAACGGCTTATAACGTTCGGTAATAAATATATAACAATTTTCTCTCACACCCCGATAACAGTGCACTTAAGATGATGACACGACTAATGTGAGTGGAGTGTCCTACGCTATGTCTAAATAGCTTCATTTAAAAAATGTCCGCAATAATTTACGCATTGTAAAAATTTTCTACACGTTTTTAGAGACAAATATGCATATGTTACAAGACATAATAGTATCATCGGTTCTTTCTGTAGCGATTATTGACATTATATACATAAGAGCCTTTGTTCGAAAACGGGCGGCAACTGTTTGTTATTTGAGTAGTTTAAATGACACACATGTCTTACACATGTCGAGCAGGTCAAGCTTGTTATCACTGCACATCTTCAGTAGGGGACCACAAGGGCTCATAAAGTGGAATGGTACATTTGAAGTAAATGTTAGCATTTTTTTGTCATGGCATTGATAACCACTATTCATTTGTTTGTCATATTTGTCTTCATTCACGTAGCCAGCCGATGATCGAAGTTGTATTCGATGATGCTAGATTTATCTAATTCAGGCACAAGGTTGCAAGTTAGATCCAAATCGGGTTATTCATATTTCTGTGCAGAGGCGGAACGTACTGTTTGGACATGCTATCATTGGCAAACATCGCATTTGCTATGCCAGGCATGTACATATATGATAGTTGTATCTCCTGATACTAGAAAATGTTTACTAGAGGACCATAAAAGTCAATAACGGAGGTTAATACAGTAAGGATTTTTGCGCCTTAAGATCACATCTCTCCAATCAATCATTAATTGCAGTTTTTGATCCGCAAAATATCAATTTTTATGAAAGCAGGCCGAATACT
Organism: Urechis unicinctus; assembly: GCA_034190875.2. Classification (NCBI taxonomy): domain Eukaryota; kingdom Metazoa; phylum Annelida; class Polychaeta; order Xenopneusta; family Urechidae; genus Urechis; species Urechis unicinctus. The sequence continues at coordinate 66,183,926 of CM067358.1, read as the reverse complement.
ATTGGTTCATTTGATCTCCGTATAAAAAGCACCAGGTGATTTGAGAGCTTTTTGATACTTGATTTCTTCTTAACTTTTCGTTTACTTAATTACCCCCACCTTTGGAGGAACCATATAACACACTAGTGTTGGTGTGCCTTTAACCCATATTTTAAACTTGCCTTATCTCGGTCGGGTGCAATAACTGTTTTCTGTGCATCAACCACAGGACAAGTACTAAGGATGAGACCTTTCTCTTTATCCTAGACCAACTTTACATTCTCAAGGTTGTTTTTACTTCAGGACATGACTAGAAACCAATGTTTTCAGTTTCGTTGTAAAACTTGAGGCCGAAAGAGGGGAACGATAAGACGACATCAATGCACAGATAAGAAATTCTTTGAGATAATCACAAAAAACTCTACTCCGTGCCCAGATATAAAAAAATAACCCAGCAAGAGTACATGCAACATGCTTAAACGGGCAGGGTATATCTTGCAATTAGCACCCAACAAGACGTCTGCGACCCGCTTGTGCAGGCATAATGTTCAATTTATATCATAACAATACAGATTATGGAAATTAGTGAAGTCAGTTTCTTTATGGAGTGGGGAAATAGTGAGTCTTACAAGCACAGCTACATATTCAATCAAGTCATTCTGTCCAATTGATTGAAAAGGAATATTGTATAAGGTTAGTTTTGCAATTGAATAAAGTCGCGCAAATCTGTGCATATAAAACGAGTAATTTTGCCATCTGTGGTCTTTATAGTTTTACATCTGGTCTTTGTATCAAATTGTATATGCCCCTTTGAAAAAAAATACTAGTTTGCAATTACATAAATTATTATAACATCAATGTTTAGCGCCTGAATAGAGCTATTCGGACGTCTCAGAAGAGGCAGATGAAGAGGACGGTCATGTTACTGCTGTGTCTGGGATTAGTATGAGCCCAGGGGGTTACCCCGCCGAAAGCATAAGGTAGCTACAGAGAAAATCTGATTAAGCTATGCTGTGCAATGTATATATATATATACACATATAGAATATATATATATAAATATACATCTATACATATATATTTACATATATAAGAGAAATATATATATATATAAATATATATTTATACATATACATATATATATGTATATTTGTGTATATATATATGTATATATATAATTTATGTATATATATATGTGGGGTATTCATATGCACATATATATAAACACATTCATGTAGATATATATATATATATATATATCATTTATATATATATTTTTTTTTATACATTTATATTATACATATATATATATATATATATATATATATATATATATATATATATATATATATATATATGTATGTATGTATATATATGTATACATGTATATATATTGATACATATATATTTTGGATTGAAAGACTACTTCCCTATAAAACACATTTATCCGAGCTAAATTATAATGTTAGTCAGTTACAAAAATACCGCTGGTCAAGTATATGCAGACACATGATTTTCCCTGGTTACGTTTTTGAGAAAGAGCATCTTTGAATGCGTACAAAGATATTTTCTAAAAATAATCCATCGCAGTTGTAATTTTAGTACGCATGTGGCTTTGCCATGTAAGTATCAACATCATTCCCTCCTTCGAGTGTGTTAACATTGCAGGTTTATTTTAATTTTTATAATAACGTATATCATGAACTGCATGTATTACTACGACGTATTTTCATATGTTACAGTTACGCATTAATCACTACATCTGCTCCTGTGAAATTTTAGAAGGATGGTGTTCTCAATGCTGCTTTACTGTGTTTAGCGTATACGGCACAGAAATGTCATCACTGAAATGATACAGAACAACGTCATAAAACAGATTTAATCATCCTATGTTCTACATGGGATGTAGACTTGTGACGATGCATTAGGACCGTTGAGAACGGTTGCATGCATGTACATAACTCATTTGTGTCATCCCAGGTCCCTGTTTAATAATAATTCCGCGTTCCAATGCGCATTATTACAGGCCTTCAATATTGCATGGAGCCACACTCCATATAGTAGTGTATATAAGTTCGATGGAGTAATTACAACTTCCCTGTTGGTGGCCTCGTTAGCTGAAAGGTTTGACAATGTCAGTGAAGAATGACGTTTGGTGAATTGCCAAGCCCTAGGCTACAAGATAAACTTTTGATTTGGCACATCCGAATCAGGATACACATCATAAATATGGTTTGCTATATCTAATTCTCTTTTACTGAATAAAGGCTTTAGGACCAGTACATTACAATCAGGCTGACCACAAAATCCACCATTACTCAATATTACCTTTCTCTCTCAGACACAGAGCAAGAGCTGGCGATGGGTGATACAGCGGCGTTATTTGGCATTATTCACTTGTATGCTCTATGGTAATAATCGACGAGATTAATCGCAATTCTGGTCAGTGCAGTATGCATAGGTGGTAAAAGGGATTGTGGGTGGTATATTATTTCTTTCCGTTGCAACATCACGATCGTACTAATTGAAAGTACGCCGCAACATTAATATCGCATAAACCAAATCTGTGTTATCCAACAAAAGGGATTAACGGCTCCACTTGTTAAAAAACCGACGGTGCGTATAGACGTGTAACTTTAGCTGCCCATCTATGTACGCAGAAGGACTTTGCCATTTGCTCATGGACAGATTGATTCAAAGCTTATTGTTCTATTATTCATTACCGATGCCTTCGACAATACTTTATACCTTTCTATTTGCCCTGCAATATAGTCGGCCCTCATCAATCACCAAGTGTTGGTATCATTGGGAACCAGAACCACCAATGTCCTAAGGTACACAACAACTGCGGATATATCTTGAAGTCTATATTTGCCACATATTGCTTGACATTCGGTGATAATCTTATTGCGATCGCTGATGCAACGAGACCAAATTGGACGTACATTTGAAATATAGAAATCGCTTATTCGTATTCTACACGACTGGCCATCGATTCATGATCACTTTATATAGGATTCGAAGAAAAGTATATCGTATCGCTTTCTGATATCACAGAAGGAAATTAGTTTGACATCCATTATGCTTAATGGTTAATAATGATATCATAGGAGCTTACCTAAAAACGTGCATGAGCACGATACGCTATGAGCCACTAACCTCTTTATAACATTTTGATCATCCAATCTTATCTGCACAGATAATTATGATCTCAACAACAGGCAACACCCTACTGCAATAAAACCACGTGCTAGCTGCATAGATTGTATATCATTGGCATTGCCAAGGATTCTGATTATGATAGAAAAACACTTCAGTTGTTTTTCGAAGTGGGGGTTGCGTATATTAACAGAGATATTAAAATAATCATGCGAATAGTCAGATGCAAAGGTGCTTTGGTATATGGAGGACATACTTGATAGCATAAATATACATATATATTGGGTGTAAACGACACTGCTTTCCTTTAACACATGTATCCGAGCGAAATTATCATGTTAGTTATATATATAGATATATATATATATATATATATATAGAGATATATATATATATATAGATATAGAGATATATATAGAGATATATATATAGATATATATATATATATATATATAAATGTATACGTATATATACATATATAAAATATATATATATATATATCTATATAAATATATATATATCTCTTTCTATAGAGATATATATATATATATAGAAATATATATATATATATAATATATATATATATATATATATATAAAATATGTATATATACGTATATATTTATATATAAATATATATATATTTATGTATATATATATAAATATTAATTCATTATGCATATATATAAATGTGTGTGCATATATATATTCATTTTTACATGTATGTAATCATATATATACATATATACAGATATAAAATAGATTTAGATATACATATATATATATATATATATATATATATATACATGTGTGCGTGCGTGCGTGAAAAGATATGAGCTAGCATCGCATGATAAACGTCGCCTGGATCACAGTGATATTTATGTTTGCCCGTGTGGTCGGTTGCAAGTCAACATGGGTCATATCTATCGGTTATAATAGATCAGATGTGTCCGATGTCGTGTCACTCTTAGTTCATACCCGATGATATCATACGCCTTTATATCCATATCCGTCGTGGTGTAGGCCATATCAGCTTTTTGTTAGTGGCCATAAACGTGTAGTGAATTGTTGCTTTACTATTGCTGTAGCGTATTATTGTTTCGCCATCGAGTATATCCAGCACTCACTCTTCCTCCATGTTCGGTAGAGGATTACCTTTTTCTCCTTTTTACCATCATTTTTTGTTCGGCCACAGTTATACCATTCTTGTCTTGAAAGTTATAAGGCTATCATGATATGTCGCCATAATACTTTCCAATTCCACTGTACGCTAGCAAAAAGGTGTGAAAACTGCGATAATGACTCCACCAACGCAACAGCTGTGCTGTAAAATTGTCTAACTGATGATTAGCCTCATGGATACTTTCCTATTGATTATTGAGCCATGTGATTTAGCAGCAAATATTCTTTTTGAGATGCAGAGAAATGGTGTGAATCAGCCTATGGCGACATTGATATGACGTCACACTTCATATCCCCGCAGAGACTGTCAACTTCCATCGTCCATGAATTATGAAAAATATATCATGCGTCGTCATTAAAGCTTGGCAGCCTCTTAATGTAAATCCTTATTGTGTTACATTCACACATTAATCGGGCGTTGTGCATACTGATTTGTGAATGATTTAGGGGAATGAATATAACTTCAGGGTTGACATCGAAATGATTCAATGAATTATCAATTGTCATTGAATCATGTTTAGTCCCAGCACAATTATTTGCTACAAGCATACTATATTATGATGAAAGTATTCTTTCATTAAGTGGCCTTTGACGATGAAAGCATACTATCTTTAAGTGCCTTTTCATGACGATTCAGGGGGACGTCTAGGCACGGATAAACGCATTAGTAACATATATCCTATATATTATTCAATAAGAAAGATATACAAGATGCATGAAAGCATGTCAGGGCGCTTTATTGTGAATTTCAAGTGCGCGAAACATCTTCATCACGCAGCGCCAAACTTGTACCTGCCGAAACCCAACTAGGATTTATACCCTAAGCCCTCTTAAAGAAACTCCAAGCTGTCAGACGAACAGCGTTTTCATAACTGACGTTTTCTTCAAATCGTCTGGCATATGGGACACAATATGTAGTTCGATGGTGATGTCCAGAAAAAAACATCCATAAAAGCTGAGTGGCATTCATCAACGAATATCCCGGACAAGAGGGCGAAGTCAGTCTGCAAAGTCCCATTACTCTGTTGCATCTCGTCTAGGCTGCGTTGACATATTCATGAATATGCGAGGGCTTAATGGTCCAGTTATTTTGAGGCATAGAGGTATTTTTGTTGTGTAACGTTTATCACATTTGCTTACCAAACTGAAATTCACTATGGTTGTGGAGCATCAATTGTGAATACCATATAACTACTGTGGGAATACAAATAAGTGTCTTAGTACTTTTGCAGCAAAACATCGCTTAGAATTCTCACTTTCAAAGTAACGATGTGGCAATGCCTTTAATAAAGTTTGAACAATGCATTCCTGCTGGACATAAGTCGTAGATCAGTTAATGCCAGAGACACACTGTTGCCATTAGTGTACGGGTTTGTCAATAGTTTCAAATCGTTAATTACATCAGGCCTGTGTGTGAATGGTTAACCATGTGGCAAAGGCCGGTGTGCTAATAAATTGATGTCGTACACTAACTATGCCTCACATATAATGTCATGATAACAATATGGAAGTGGGCGGCACTAATACTGGCTTGCTTCACTAAACATATTTGCATTTCATTGGCGAAACAACTATATAAACACGAGGGATTCTTAGGCATTCTTATCAACGTAGGGGTTTTGCTGAATTTGACTTCGTATTGTTCACTTTGAATAACCGATATGGCATGGCTATGGCATTTGTTTCCTAAAATATGATATAGAAATAAAGCTTTTCTGAGTTTCACAACTGTTTTTTTTCCTTTTTTCGATTTGTCATTTTGATATGATGTTCATCGGGGTACCGTTAATGTAACGACTTCCTTCTAAAATTATTGCTGATCCATCTGACATCGTTGTATAATTACTACCGGCTCTGATTGTTGGTCGATGTGCGGCCAAGATACAAAAAACCGTTCGGTCACTAGGTCCCTGTATCTAAATAACAAGACGTTTATTAGGCCAATTACATTAGTAACAAGTACTATCTAGTTTGTTCGTTTGTTGTTGCAGATGCAATATAAAAGTTATAGTACTTTGTGAATATATTAAGACACGAAAGCCTGATTATTAATGTTTAATAATCGACAGTATATAATGTAAATATGGAACAAATTGGCGAATTAAATCATTATTTTGTTATATCAATTTAAAGTGACATTGACAATTATAATAACATTTCGTAATAGTAAGATATTTGTGGGAAAACTTAACGTATCCAACAATATTGTATGGAATTGGAAATGGCCTATTATACAGGCAATGGCATCAATTATTGACTATTGTATGTAAAATATGAATAATATAATTGTGATGCATATTGTGATAGAATCCTGCTTTTACAAAAACCACGCTTTGTCTGCTTATACACAATTCCTATTGCGTGTGTGCCAAATGTTCCCCTATAATCTAGTTAATTATTGGGGCTTCGTCAATCAAAATGTTGGTGCATGGTCCATTGTCTTTTAATGATAAAAATCCATTTCCTTTAAAAGCAGAAATTTCTTTTCATCGGCGAAAATGCAATGGCATAGAAATATTAATATTGAGTCATATGGTATTCACAATATATCCAACCAGATCTGGCTTTTCAGATTTCATATGCTATAGGCATCTTTGCGCAACTCAAGTCCATGACATATGCTATGTACACATAATAGATCAACGAACTGTCTGTTCCGTTCAGCTGGTCGCGTTAACAGATACCAAGTAGTAGTCCGACCAATGAGATATCATGCATTTAACCAAATGAGCTTTCCTATAGCATAGTAATAGAGTAATTGTTTAATTCCGTGGCGTGTTCTGCGTGTAGGTAATATGGACAAATCAACACCACGTAAGCATTATATATATATATATATATATATATATAGAGAGAGAGATATATATATATATATATAGATCTCTATATATATATCTATATATAGATATTCTATATATCTCTCTATATATATATCTATATATGTATATAATATATACATATATATATATATTAATTTACATACATGTAAATATATACATAAATAAATACTTATATATGTAAATATATATACATATATATATGTATATACCTATATATATACATATATATATATACACATATAAATACACATATATATATATATAAATATATATATATATATACATATATTTATATATATAAATATATATATGTTGTGTTGTTAGTGATGAATACACTGCAATTATTGGCTTGCAACCAAATATCCTTAAATGGCTGTTCGTTATATGTGGGGCTTGAACAATAACCCAACCATGTCTCACAAGCTGCATGACATGTCATGACTACATATGCTGTGGCAATAATCATAACTATATGATAACAATAAATATAGTCCCATTATAGCTTGGAAACGGGCTTACAATATAGTATATGCTGTCCGTAAAATTTGACGCCAATTGAATAGAATCGCAATGTTAGAACACGAGGGGTCAAGTTATCTGACTAATTTTTTATTTAGTTACGTCTTGGCTAATCTACATATCTTTATCAAGTGCGATATGTAATGTACAATCCAAAATTATTATTTTCTAATTATTACAACAACAATCATATATAAATAGAATATATTTGCAACGAAAGTAAATCTGAACAATATTAGGAGTTGGCCTAATAATATATATGAAAATAGAGAGAACTATGTTGTTGTTAATATCTAAAAAAATAAAACAGCGAATACAAATCTATTTGCCATGCATTTTTCACAATAAAAAAATAGAAAACAGAGAGGCAACAAATGAGTTTTGAGTGAATGTTGGAAAAGTTTGATGCGTTCGATAATGTGACTGCGTCCATTCATAGTCGGTGAATTTCCTAAAAAAATGTTGCATTCGAATATATATATATATATATATGTATATATACATATATATTTATATATATATATATATATATATATATATGGATATATATCTATGTATATATAAATATATTTATATATATTAATATATATATATGAATATATATATATATATTTATGTATAAATATATATATATATATACAAATGTTTTGTATACTTTTATTTACATATATATGTATATAACCAAATATATATATGCATATATATATATATGTATATATATATGTACATATATATATACATATATATATATATACATATATGTATATATATATGTACATATATATATACATATATATATATATACACATATATAATATATATATGTATATATATATGTATATATATGTATGTATCTCTATATATATAGATCTATATATACCTCCCTCTCTCTATATAGATCTATATATATATATCTATATCTATATATATATATATATATATATATATATCCTATATATATATATATATATATATATATACATTTGTATAAATCCCTTTGCACTTATGCCTTGTAAAATTCCACATATTATCATGCTACTTGGTTGCTTAATGTGCATTGCGAGTAAACGTTTCTGGTTATTGAGCTTAACAAAACCACAGGTGTTAATAACCATGCATCCCAATGGTAATCAATTCATACGATGATCACAGACGTCTTGTTGGATGCAATTTGTAACATATCCCCTGCCCGATTAACTGATGAGAGGTATGTTGCATGTACTTTTGGAGGGTTATTTTTATTTTTGTTTTTATGTTTGTATGCAAAGTTATATTATTCAAATATCTGGACACGGAGTAGAGGTTTTTGTGATTATCTCAAAGAATTCCTTATCTGTGCATAGATGTCGTCTTATCGTTTCCCTCTTTCGGCCTCACGTTTTTCAACGAAACTGAAAACAATGGTTCATAGTCATGTCCTGAAGTAAAAAAAAAAAAAACCCTCTATTAAGTAAAGTTGGTCTAGAATAAATAGGAAGGTCTAATCCTGAGTACTTGTCCTGTGGTATATGCACAGAAAACAATTAATTGCACCCGACCGAGATAAGGCAAGGATAAAATATGGGTTAAGGGCACACCAACACTATAATTGTGTGCTATATGGTGGCTCCAAAGATAGGGGTAATTAAGTAAACGAAAAATTAAGAAGAAATCAAGGATCAAAAAGCACTCAAATCACCTGGTCCTTTTTTATACGGAGATCAAATGTGCCAATAGTATTCAGCCTGCTTTCATAAATTGGATATTTTGCGCATCCAAAACTGCAATTAATGATAGATTGGAGAGATTTGAACTTAAGGCACAAAAATCCTTACTGCTATAACCTCCGTTATTGACTTTTATGGCCCTCTAGTAAGCATTTTCTAGTGTCAGGAGATACAACTATCAAATATGAACATGCCTAGCACTGTAAAGGGGATTTTTGCCAACAATAGCATGTCCAAACAGTACATTTCGCCTCTGCACAGAAATATGAAATAACCCGATTTAGATCTAACTTGCAACCTTGTGCCTGAATTAGATAAATCTAGCATCATCAAATACAACTTTGATCATCAGCAAGCCACGTGAATTAAGAGAAATATGCCAGGTCAAAATATTGCTAACATTCAGTTACCATTCCACTTGTTGAGCATTCGTGGTCCCCTACTGAAGATGTGGAGTGAGAATAAGCTTGACCTGCTCGACATGTGTAAGACATGTGTGTCATTTTGGAGGCGATAGCACATACATCATAAACCTTCATATTATTAGCCTTACACGCTTGATATTTCCATTTAAACTACTAAAATAACAAACAGTTAATGCCCGTTTGCGAATAAAGGCTCTATTGTATATAAGGTCAATAATCACTACAGAAAGAACCGATGATATTAGAATGTCTTGTAACATATGCATATTTGTTTCTAAAAACGTGTAGAAAATTGTTAAAATGCGTAAACTATTGCGGATTTTTTTAAAAATGAAGCTATTGAAGTTTTTGAAGCACCATTCATGGCTGTTTGGTAATGCCTCTGAGCATGAAGTAAGGCGATTCTTATCGGATATCTTCGCCATAAAACGCATCACACTGTGTCGCAAGTCTCACCAAGGACGGTAACATAGGCTGGGAATACTAAAAAGCGCACATTCGGTAAGTCGTTGGCTATTCTATAAATTACAATGGTGGGAATCTACAGACCATCTTGCAACATTTATGGCCTCCTTTGATAATATAGACAAGAGCTTGAAATGTGGAAGATACATGCATCATTGAACACTGTAGCCCCGTGACCTTTTGATATTGAGCTTACATAGCGGGTTTTTATTGATATTATGGACTACTGAAAAGATCGGGATGGAGTGAATAGGAAATGACGAGAAGTAAAACATTTGTGCTCCTCGATCCTCTCTGTAGCACTTGGTAGTTTGAAAACAGCTCATACTTAGTATGATCTCTAATGACAATATGGTGTGAATCACTGTGAGACATCTGGCAAGCTAACAACCGTAAATTGGCCATTACTGGTAGCAATGTCAGAATGTTTCAAGCTATAGACAAAGGGAAGTTTCTTTTGTGCACAGTAATGTGAACAAAATTTCTGCACCAAACAGTATTTTGTAAGAGGCAACCTAAGCTAAGAATGCCATGTGATACCAGTATCCAGTACCGTCTGTGACAATAAGTTCAAAATGCACAACGCGCTTCAGTAACTGCATACATGTTTTAGAATTCTAATTCAGCAGTTGTCCCAAGGATGTTCAAATGAATAATATCATTGATATATATTTTGTTGTTGTTGAATTTATATGATTTGAGAACGTATCAACAGTATGTTAAATACTTGATAACCGTTGTATTGTCAATCGATTATCAAGTGAACCATTAACCATGCTTTAATCAAATAAAGAAATTCTAGAAATTCTGATGGCCACTTAGTGTTTCTGATGTGCAGCCTTTCAAAAGCCTGCAGTAACAATGACACGAGAAATAACGTTTTATTTCCAGCTTGTAACATTTTTGAGAATCAGGTAGCGCCATAATAATTTCTGTTCATTGTATATGGAATGATTCATTCCGATGTTTGTCCGAGTAGCCAGTTATAAAATTCATTGAACACATCCTTTTCTATGGTGAACCTTTTCATGACAGGGTATGGATATCAACCGCTGAGCAGCGCAAATACCTCTCATCTCATCCATTATCAGAAAAGGATGCTTGAGATGGAGATAGTGTGGAAATGTATGGAGAATTGGAAGATGGATATCAGAGGACCATGCTTATACCTACAGTGGCTGTAAACGTTAGAACATTGAGAATCTGTTAAATGATAAAGTATAGTCTAGCGGATGCATCCGAATGACCAATATCATCATGACGCGTAGTCTGAGTAGTATTATCATATCGACTGGCTAGCTAACCCCTGGGCAACATGGTTACCTTAGGTATGCGGTTATTTTCATTGATTGGTTGAACTTTATTACATTTTAGGACTGTCTTGTTTTTCAAAACGAGTCTGCGAATGCATTTTATTTAAGCGTAACACACTATATGTTGAAGTATACAAAGCAAATATGAAATCAACTGTGTAACCACATAGCTACCCACATTGAACACGTGCATTTGGCTGTCAAAATACTGCCTTAATATTACATGGTCCTTGGTGCAACATAACTTGACAAGAACTGTCATTCTGTATAGAACATCCTTTATCCGTGTTCAAATGAGCATTACCCGTTTTATCACCGCCTTACATATAATTGGTCCGGTACAGGTTACTAACGTCATCTAGATCATTTTGTATGGTCAATCTGCTGTGTCTGCGGTGGATATAACAGTCTGAAATAGGGAACTAGGCATAAACCAAGCAGGTTACCTGATGTTGCTTCGACTGGTTTAATGTATCTATATGCTTAAGTGTGCCATTCAGTGTTGCGAATCACCATCATCACAGTGTTTATATAATTCGGCCATTCAACACGACACTGTCTGATTTACTGTTATGCTGGGTGACAAAAGAACTACTGTTTAACACTACTCAACAATCCTCGAAAGAGCTGTCACCTGCATTCGGTTTTACTGAAGAGGGCAATAAAAGGGTGGCGTAAATCTGTGATTTGTCAGCATAGTAAAAGGTGGCGTACCTTTTTCGTTTACATGGAGGCGGTAAACAAGTGTTGAGATGGCGATGGATGTGCCTGCCACCTGGTATCCTACGCGAGGCATGCGAATCAGATTCATTCTTACTATAGATGTACACTAATGGCTTCAAATCATTTTCTTAATGGAAACAAAAACCTGATGATCACATTTTTTATTGCAATTTCAGCCTCGCTCATTTAGTCTTTACAGTAGAGAGTTCTATATGATCACCTTAATGAACTGTCTCGGCACTGAGTGTGATACCAACACAAACGAGTTTGTAACCCATGCTGATCTCATTCACTAGTTTTATCACTTACATCAATTATACATGTCCCATTTGCTTAACGAGTAGCATTTATTTTGCAATTACCACAAAAAGTTATGTCTCTACCACTCTACAACCAAGAGCGTCTGTTACCATAGGCATGCATAACCTGAAGTATAATTGTCCATTCCTGTGGCTTTGTTATGCCGGTAACCAGCCACGGCTCCTTGCATATCACTTAAACAAACCGACAGGCATAATCGTTTTGGCCAATATATTAATGTGAATTTCACATTAATATATTGAAACATTGGGGCTGATGTAAACTGATATATTTTATTGCAATTACCCTCATACCTCAGAGGGTTGCCATCATGATAGTGCCATTCTGTGTCGCTGTTAAACGCAACAGTTGAACTGACATAAGCGATGATGCGTAGTAGTCATAAGAGTACGCAATATATGCTGTACCGGACCTATTATATGTTTGCTGACGTTACTCATAGAAGCAGCGACCGCACTTTTCAATCAGTGATGCGCACAAACACTCTTCCTCATTGTCATGCCTTCTTGCTAATACGACACATTGGTTCGAGTTAATGATCCTTCATCCATACCTCTATTCAACTCTATACACAAGTACAAAAAGTAAAATTAAATTGATGAAGCAAAGCCATAACAGGCTGAAGGCATCTTCAAATGCGATAAACGGGCTGTTGGGTATATTTGCTGCATTAGATTACTGGGCTATACTTCTGCTATTTATAAGGGATACATATATTATATATATATATATATATATATATATATATATATATAGAGATAGAGATAGATATATATAGAGATATATATAGATATATATCTATAGAAATATATAGAGAGATAATTATATATAGATATATGATTAAATATATATATATATGTATTTATATTAAACATAGAGATATATATATATATATATATATATATATATGTATATATATATATATATACCACTCATGATCATATATATATGTATATGTATATATATATAGATATATATATAAATATATATATAGATATATATATATATAGATATATATATATATATATATATATATATATATATATATATATATATATATATATATATATATATATATACATATACATATATATATGATCATGAGTGTTAAGACTGTCAACTCCATAATGACTTTTCACCAAATACCGAACAATTACCCAATCAGTCAAGGTTATAGAACACGAGACAATTTTCCGTGAGCGATTTGACGATAGACAGTCCTTTCATGTTTTGACATTATCTAACTGGTGTTCAGCCAATCATTCTTACATATGTCGCGGCTGATTCTATTGTGTGGCTGTGGTGCGTGTCAATGTTCGTCACCTACAGTAGTCAATCAAATCATAGTAATTCGTCCTGGTAACATTCGCTTGACGCTTCAGGCTATGGGTATAGAGAATCGCTCATCTGTACACCAGGGGGCATTTAAAATATGACGTTCTAGAAAGCAGGAAGCTTATTAAGGAATGGCCAATCGGATGACTACCAGCATGTGTAGGCAGGATGAAGCATCAACAATTGAAAGATTGTCACAGGGACGATTAAATGGATCATTTAATTGATATATTTCCAGTCTCCTTCATTTCGTATTACAAGGTACTTAACTTTCCGCTTTCAAGGGTGAATCACGGGAACTGATGTCAACTGATTTATTTAACGACGAAGGTCGCAAAATTAATGTGGCACCGATTAGTGAGCCAACAACAATAGCTTCAGGTAATTATGCTATCAAGTATGTCCTGAAAATGCCATAGCGCCTATGTAGACCACTATTAGACCGATGATTTTAATAGCTCTATAATCATACTTTACCGCCGCCCCGAAATGTGTTCCTCTATCACAATGAGAATCCATGGTAATACCGATGTCAAACAATCTTTACAACTAGCACTTGGTTTAGTTGCAGTAGGCTATTGCTCGTTGCTGAGATCATAACTATCTGCGCAGATAAGATTGGATTATCAAGACAGCAAAAATAAATAAATGGGTCTATACCTCATTGCGTATAGTGTTATCATTATTTACCGTTAAGAATAATGGATGTCAAAATGATTTCCATCTGTGATACCAAAAACCGATACGATATATTTCCTACACAAGCCTTTATTTATGTATAAATATATTATGAACCAATGATTGAGATTGGTCAAGTTGAATGTGAGTAAGTGAGTAAGATATTTCTATTTTTCTGGTCAAATGTACATCCATCTTGGTCGCAATGCCACAGCTCGGGCGATTGCCAAGCAGCTTTTGGATATATCTGCAGTTGTTTTGTGGCTAATGGCATACGTGGTTCTGCTTCCCACTCATGCCAGCACGTTGTGATTGAAGAAGGCCGACGTTAATGCAAGGGCAAACATTAAGAGAGATGGCTTTATGTATTAATGAAACCATCAGTAACGACACAACAAGCCTTGATTTAGAATCACACCAACCTGTCCATAAGCAATCCTGTTGCATACAAAGATAGACAGTTAATGGTACACGTATATATGCACGACTTTTTACGTCGGTTGTTACCCTGTAAGGCCATAAATCCTTTGTGTTATATATTTTAGAATTGGTTACGCAATATAATTGTTGCCGCCGTATCACCCGCCTCCCGCTTAGTCTGGGGTCTGCCTGGATGTGATGAACTGGTCAAAATGCCATTAGTTAGCAAATTAAATACAGCAAACCATATTTATGAGGTTTATCCTGATTCTGAAATGCCAAAGTCATGTCCATTCAATAACCCAAAGGGCTGGAGCTAGTGAATCAATCAAAAGACTTGGCAATTCACCGCACATCATGTCTCAATAACATTGTCAACTCTTACAGTTAACGAGGCCGCCTACAGGGAAGTTGTAATTACCCGAACCTTTTTACGCTACTTTATGGAGTGTCATTCCATGAAATATTGAAGGCATGTAAAAATGCGCTGTGGAAAACGGACCCCGGATGACACAAATGAGATATCAACATGCATGAAGCCGTTCCCA
>CM067358.1:66088314-66163314 GCA_034190875.2 Urechis unicinctus | reverse complement strand
TTTGTATACAAATTTGCATATATTTTTCAAATGCACAAAGGGGGTAATTATTCGAAATAGTCAATATTATAACGTATCTATACTGCGCTGTTTACTTATTGCAGGAGTGGGAAACTGTGTAGCTGCGTTAAGCAGAAATTGCCATGAATATAACAGAAAGTATGCCTCGTCAAGCATCATTTTGCAATATGTGGGTCTATGTTAGATAAGAGATGACGCGCAATGAGAGGTGCCTCCAGTAACTGTTCTTATGAGATTATTCGGCTGTCGCTAAGATTTAAGCTTTGTAGTGGAAATTTATGCTACATGAATATGTGAAGCTAATCGTAAACCGTATTATGTGTTGTTTAATATCACGTCGTTTGGCATAATAGTGTTTTAGTAACATATTTTGCAAATGTCGGCAGACAATAAGCGAGGTCACCTGATGGGAGCTATTTTATTGTATAGATATCATGGGTTACAAGCAATTTCATGATTGCGTTGCTAAATAAACTGTCACTTAAAATTAAACATATATAGCGATCGGTGTACGGATCCACACTTATTAGCGGTGTCGTCATCTCGCGTAATTCGCTTTCCAAGTATGATCATGTTGGCACAGCATAAGTTATTTTATAGTAGCGTCTCACCTACGTACGTGCAAGTACAATAACTTACCCTTAATACAGTAGATGGAATAGAATAATTGTAATAGATCTGCAACGCAGCACCGATACATTATTTTACTGGTGGTATTGACAGCAAAGAGACATACCCAGTCTCCCTATACAATGATACTGATTGATAAGAGAATGGTCAATGAAAAAACACCGGAGACTGCATCTGATGACAGCTTTGCGCCGAGTGATTAAAAAACACATGATGGTATGTGCGCCCATGTGCGCTTCACTTCAAAGGCGCTCGGTCCCCGAAGCCAGGCTTCCGAGCGCCGGTCCGCTTCCGTGCGCCGAGCTGCTATCAAAATATAACTGCAAGGTATGGAACCAATGGATCCCACTGGCTAAACTTTCCCTCATTCACACACGAAATATGCCTGTCACACAGGACATCATACATTTCGATTCGTTTCTCTGATGCTTAATATATTCTTTTCTACGATTAAGCATTACGCCCTCTATGGCTGACTTTCTAACGATAAGTATTGCACTTTCAATTGTCGGCGAATAGGTATTTCATGTTATAGTCGGTCTAAGTTGGGCCAAACAGTTGTTGTGTTAAATTCAACTAAAACATTCATAAAAACGTATATCCAATTCAGCACACGCTAGCAGCCGCACTAAATCCCATTTCTGTATACTCAATTAAGAGTACGTGTCAATCGTCAATGCACGTTTATTACGATTTTAACTTAGTAAGACAATCTCAATTGTAACAGACTTAATTAATGTGTGAAATAAGAAAGGTTCATTATGTATATTCCTTCTATTTGGGCAATTGAATTCATGGTTTTTCCATTTATAAAAACATGTCATTTGCTCTCCGAAATTTTAAATACACCGCTGCGACGGGTACATCAAAAAATAGATGGGGAAGCTGTCAATATCAATGGTTTGCTGTTTGTTCACCATGCGAATGCAATGACGGAAATTAAACAATATTGAACATGTTGCAATTCTTAACTGCTTGCATGTAGTTATCTCGTTGCATCATATTAATTATCTCAATGTGCCATCGATATCAAGATGTAATGACGAGCTCATGCCGCTAATAAAAGGGTTACCTTAACTTGGCCATTGCATGGCAGAAACTTCAGCGCTACGGTACGTTTGAGTGACGTGATCTTTTAATATCTATTTATGCATCCAATTACCTTTATGCTGAATACCCCGCTGTTACCTGTAAACTGCATCTAACTTCAAAATATACTGTGAACATAACAAGACATGCGGGTTAATTCATCTCGCTAACATGGATGATATATATATATGTATATAGATATATATATATATATATATATATATATATATATATATATATATATATATATATATATATATATATATATATATATATATATATATATATATATCTACATATATATATATATAAATATGTACATATATATATATATATAAACATATATTTGTATGTATTGTTATATATACATATATATATATTTCAACGTATATATATATATATATATATATATATATATGTATATATATATATATATATATATATATATATATATATATATATTTTAATATATATTTATACATCCAATTAACTTTGTGCGGAATATCCCGCTGTTACCTGTAAACTGCATCAAACTGCAAAATGTACTGTGAACATAACAAGACATGCGGGTTAATTCATCTCGTTATCTCTATGGATGATATAGATGTATATATATATAGAGAGAGAGAGATAGAGAGAGAGATAGATAGAGAGATAGAGAGAGATATATAGATAAGAAATAGAATAGAGAGAGAGAGAGAGAGAGAGAGAGAGATAGATATAAAGAGAGACTAGAGGTACATCTCTTTCTAGAGAGAGATCTCTAGAGAGAGATCTCTAGAGATAGAGAGAGATAGAGATATATGAGAGAGAGATCTATAGATAGATATAATATATATAGAAATATATACATAAAATATATATATGTGTATATCCTTAAATATATATCTATATTTATATATATATATTTATGTATATTTAAATATATTCTCTGTACATATATATATGTATATATTTATACATATATGTATACATATAGATATATGTATATATATTCAAATATATATATAAATTTTATATACATTTATATATATATGTACATATATATATATTGCATATGTGTATATACGAAATAACAGTTTGGTCACCTTGGTAACTATCGACCCACTTGTGTTGTTTTTTTTTAAATGTAATCGTACTAAACACCACCCAATGTTATCACACCTCAGCTAATACCAGTAATAAAACATCCCTTCATTCGGTGGCATTTTATAACAAATCTGTGGATCGCATTATGAATAATTTACATCAGCTGTCAGCAAACACAAATGATTGATTATTTACTTCCGTATATAGCACCATGTTGTACCATACATCCTTTGTAGGGTAAAGAGTATGAACTTTTGACGGATAATAATTTCTTTATCACGACCCATGCATATGGTACATGTAAGTATTCCATTACCTATCAAGATGGCTTATTCGTAATGGGACAGTTGAACGGCATGAGCGCTTTTTATGAGCTTCGTAGATTTCTTCATCAAGAAAACAAAGTTTACTATGCCTCGTGCTGTGGAAGGTACCTAATCGCACAAGCCTCTTGTATCTATGGATAATATGTAGAAATTAAGTGTAATTCACAATTAGCTTTTAAATATTAAACTATGCTTAGCTATCAGGAACTACAAATAGATTGTGTTAGATATTTGCTAGACTTAGTCAGCTTGAAAGATTTGATAAGACTTGAAACGTACTTGGTCAAGTACGCATCTATCAATTAAACATCACTACGCACAAAGCCTAAATGTAACAGAAATGATGATTATTTTATTCAATTCCGACGTCTACAAAATATTTCAATGCGGTAACACAAAGCAACTTGGATGAAGTGAGCCTCAAAAAGCGATCTGAAGAATTGCCGGGTTTACTCTTTACAGACTTACAGAGATCAATTGCGCCGGTAGCCGTTATAATTAATGACTGTCGATGACTGTTTTATGACTTACTTGTCATTTATTCGAATCATTTTAAAGACAACATTGCAATAACATCCAAGTCATCAAGACCGGTGTTAGAACAATAATAATCGCAGTATAGTTACCAGCACGCTATAATTAAACATTATGACAATGACCAGACTGTTAAGAGAATTGTGAATAATGACAAGTTAAGAAACACCGCCAATTATTTCCTAGTGAATACCACTCAGCTATAAATGATGCTTCTCCAGGGATATCATCTCTAAACTATATATTGCGTCCTACATATTCATGTAGTCGGCCGACCTCAGCTTTAGCATTTGTTGATGGAAATGTTAATTTTGCATATTTAAGAACTATCACATCTAAAAGAGCAACTGTCTTCCAGCTACTTCAAAGACATGCCGCCAAACATTATTACATTGGTGGTGTCTCTTGTGCGTTGTCGGGAATTATTGCGATGGAACAAATTCTTAGGCTTTTGGACGTTGCTGTTCATCACGATTGACTGTATTATGTTGATTTCACAATATATGGTTGTGGTTCTTATACTACTAAATCCAATACTACGTTTTACATATACATAAAAAAAAATTCAACAAAGTACACGGTTATGCGATCACAAGCTAAGACTTTGATGATATATGCAAAATATTTTCCCGCAAAAGAAGTACCCGCAATTGTACAATTGTTGGGTCGGGTATTTGTTATGCTAATCATATATGCTGTAGGATATTGCGGTCTACCATTCTTTCGACTGCTGTCCTGTCGCTTACCATACACAGTGTTTTAAAAATGATAGACAGTTTGATGTCATATCCATGCACAAATTTGTAACAAGCTAATTATTTACGTTGATATTGAAAGACACCTATTCAATGAAATGTAGCTTTACTTATGTTTCGTGCAGAAACAATCATGGTTTCATGTGCTTTATTTAGTATTCAGACACATTATAGTGTCATGCTCGAGTGACTCATATATCACTAAGCTGCTACTCGTGAAGTATTTCTTGCATAATAAATGCACAAATCTATTGTACATAATATGTTTATCTCTAGTCAAATGTTTATCTCTAGTCTCTTTGTCCCACTAAGGCGCACACGAAAGAAGATTGAGGAAACTTTCATGATACAAATCGCTTCCAAGAGCGAATAGATGTCGCGCGTTGATGGATATCACCGCCCTCTTGGCCCAAAGACAATTTTCAATTAATTAACTCGAGGACCCTTCGCACTGTATGTAAAGCTTTTTACCACGCCAAGTGGCATGCGAATTACACTTGGACCAATCTATGTGAAATAAATAGCTTTTATCAAATGCATCTCTAACTTCATTCTTATTTTCATTCAATATGTTGAGAGAAATGATTGTCAGCTTAACTTGTTTTGAGTCCCACGATGTAAATTGTATCCCAGACATAAATGCAAACACTTAACCATCAAAAATTTGTGACTGAAGAATATATATAGAAACACGATTTCATTTAGCTGTTTCAAAGAATATTGCCACTTTTCGTCAATGCAGCCTCATTTATATAAATTACAATTGCTGAGGCTGTATTCGTTGCACTGGCTGGTGTAGCTCGTTAAATGAACACTGTCATACATCGTCTATACTTGAAGACTTGATTAGTTATGGAGATTAGGCAGGCACACACATTATATATCCTAATTTGAATTCGTGATGTTTGCAGGTATTTTGTGACATCAAATTGTTATCCAAACAAAGAAATCGTCACAATTTCATCCGAAATTTATACCAATTTCTATCTCACCATACCCCAGATATTGAATGCCGATGCCAAATGAGAAAATAACGAACCAAATAAGCAATATTTGTGCTAATAATTAATCTAAACTTAACGAAGTTGCAATTAATTAGTCAATGTTTGATAATTTGGCCATTATGTGATATCACCGTTTGCTTATTCATTAAAGACAACCAGCCATATGTCAATGGCTGGATGGGTCATTGATATGTATATCGTCAACCTCCGTTGATGAGGCAGAACTTGCATATACACGGAACAATAAGGATTCAACAGAACATAAACATTCTCAACAAATAAAACGCTAAAATGCCAGTGCGATAAATATATAACGCTATCATGTGCGGTGTGCTTTGACGCCAGTATATGGTGCCTATTCATTGCGACTTAGGGACCGGCTCTGGTGACGACGTTATGCGATCCTACTCAAAAAGAGTATATAGTCATGTATTTCGACTCGCCTGGCAGGGCATGAACATGGAACATTAATCCTACGAATCGACTATACTTAAAATGAATAGCTAATAAGCTGACTAAAGAAGTTGCATTAGGCATAGATACAAATACTGCAACCCGATTGAATTATGTCTGCTTGTTATTAAAACATTAGCCCTCATGGGTTATTTGAACTACGAACTAAGACTCATGTAGTCTGCATTTACTATCAAGAGTCACATGAACATATGTAGCAAACGACAATAATAAATAATATGAACTGGTTCTATATATTAATACAAAGACAGTTTGTGGAAACTATAAAAGGACATATGTGTCACAATTACTCATTTTATATGTTGTCCGTGCTCTCACAGATTTGCGGGTTGACATAATCGGCGGTCAGTCCATCGAACGATAATAAAATTTCAGTAACATAACGATCACATAGAATGCAAATCATAGCTCATCTAGTTCTTCTTGTCAATAAATTGGTTAGAATTACTTGTTTTGATTATATCAGTGCTGACAAGACTCATTAATTTGCCACTTTATAAAGTAAATGACTATTTTTCTAAAGCTGAATTTTACTGTCAATTACATGATGTAAATTGAACACAAGTGGGTCAGCTGCTGTCTTTTCTTAGATATTGATGATTTTATCACCATCCCTATCGGAGATAAGATAGAGAAAACGGTCAATTAAAGGTTCTTCTATTGGGTTCCACAATACGATTAGATGTCCGTGTCCCTGGTGGTTTTGAGAGCTTGTATGATTTAACTAGGAGGTTATCACATTTGAACCTGCTTCGATATTGTTTTGTATTTTTATAGTATTGCGAACGTCAGCCACTTTATAGTTGGTATCATTATAATATCCCACATTTATTAACTACAATAGATGATGTGTCCGCACAATTGCATCTCTGACAATGTCTTCGTGACAATTTCCATGGCGACAGAACGTCACAAACTTATACATCAGCGTCATAACCTAACTGTGATACCAAAACCATGCAAATACCACAACTATTATATGACACATTATTACCTGGTCATTTTTAATGCTTAATGTAAAGATTGAACAGGAAGAATGCCGTATGTACTCTAAGCTATCTAACATCAGTAATGCGAGGTATCTATCTCTTTGTATTGTAAGCAGGTGCACGGAATGTTTAAACGGCAACGGGATTCTTTGTGTATACATCCCTTAAGTAATTAAATGAACTGGATTGAAGACAAGCTAAGATCTTTATTGAATAACCTGGATTTTTAAATGATGGCAATAAGCTCAAGGTGAATTGACGTGACACGTCGATATTACAAGCGATAGTCATAACCGTCGATATTGCTTCAAAAAACGATATCAGAGAAAATGAAGAATGCGAAAGGCACCTGAGCCTATCGAGGAAACGTTAAAGCAAAAATAGCAATAATAAGCTGTAGGCTCAGCGATGTAGGTCATAAAAACGCTCATAATGACAAACCGTATGCGTACCTGTGTTGACCTTGATGAATCCACATGAAATCACAGCCCTAATGGCTGGGCCTGGCTTAAAAACAGCTTAAAAGTCGATTAAATGGTTCATTAAAGACAGCTGCTAATTTCACTACCTTCAAAGCGACGATTATAATATATTTGTAATATTTCCTGCTGCAGACAATAGTAACAAACGGGAGAACATTTGGTCAACATATGTTAGGCTGACTTCGGTGTCATACTAACTAAGGTCCTTTTTACTAAATGCTTATTATTAGCAACTTGCCTCTGACATCTGTATCTCCCGTTATATACATGGCCAAAATGCACCGCGCATTCTAGAATTATTATTAAGGGACAGTGATTATATGTCTCAAAATCTCGACATAATGAGAGCTTATCCCATCTGATTCACCAGAAATTGTGGACGCTCTGTGTACTAAGTGATTGTATGTATTTGGACAGTTTGCAAATATATGTATACATATAAATATATATAATTATTTATATATATACATATATATATATATACATATATATATATATATAAATGTATATATATATATATATATATATAGATATATATATATATATATATATATAGATATATATATACATATTAATGCATATATATACATATATTTATATATATGTATATATTTATATATATATAAACATATATATATATATATATATGCATATATATATAGATAGATACATATATGTGGCTATATTTGCATATACATATATTCATAGACATATATACACATATACATGCATACATATATGATAGAGTAATATGTATATATACATATATGTATATATATATGTACGTAACTATATACGAATATATGCATGTAGATATGTATGAGTATATCAATATATATGTATGAATGAATATGTATCAAGTATGATATATATATGTATAAATTTATCTGTATATACATATATAAATATTATATCTGTATATATGTATTTATATTTTTGTGTAACTTTATATGAATATATGCATGCAATATGTATGTATGTATATACATATATATTTATATGTATACATATATATATATCTATATATATGTGTGTATATATGTATGTATAAATATATATATATATGAATAAATATATATATATACATATATATACATATATATATACATATATATATATATATATTTATATATATATACAAATATATGTGTGTGTGTGTATGTGTGTGTCTGTGTGTTCCACTTGTCATTCCACAATAAAAGGGCTGTTTGCGTCTTTGCACAAGAGTTTCCATATGATCAAAAGACATGTGCTTATGTATTTAATCGATGATGTGTCGCCTGTCGGCGGTTTCAGATACGAGAGGGGCATAGGTTACTATTGTAGTCGGGTGCATTATTCGCAATAACTGGCTATTTCGTCACTACATGTGGCTAACCCTTCAGCTAGAAAATATTCAATCATCAGTGTCGTTACCCTTGAGGGACATTGCTGGACAATTATAGGAAACACCGCTAAATATCAATCACAATTATAATCGGGTCGAAATACAAAATGAAATACGTTAAACAAAGTCGATGCTTCAATATGTCTTCCATCTAATCATTCACCTCGAGAAGGAATTAACGCGGCCTACACTGCATTATTGTTCATAAATAAAACAAGACTTCACAACATATGTGCGACCATCGATGCTATCCATGACAAAAAGAAGGTTCAATATATGTCGTTAGGCAGTACAGTGTCCATCCAGGGGTGTCTTTATTTGTCTGTTCGGCCGGACCTCAAACTGCGTCTGGAGAGCATAAAATACGAAACCGTGTCCATAGAAAAGCATTAAGGGCTGACTCCGTGCATAACATGTTGTGCAAATGACGACAGTACGTCGTTATTCTAATAAAAGCGTATTACCAAATTCTTTTTATTGTATTGGGATATATGATATCCCCACAATCCTACCTTGTGAAATGATGTAATGCTTAGGCTGACATTCAGTTGGTTTCGTGAGACTTTAGTAATGATCTAACGCATTGTGTTATGTTAGTTCCATTTATTGAACATTAATGAACAACTATGCTTTCAATTATATGAGGAACATAAACGTTGCAAATTTGCTATAAAATACACTTGAACACTGGGGTACATTCCTGAAATGTACTCTTTGTAGCATACGTTAGCTCCAGTTGGGGCAGCATGTGATAACACAATCAGTGAAGCGATTGCTCGCCAAATTAGCCATATACTGCTCGATACAATTCAATCAACGATTGACACCGATAGGTTACTCACAAAGCATACACGCATGGTAACCACATGTGTGATAACGTGCAATATGACACAAACTGTAAAATACATGCACAGTCATATTGATCTACCGATCAGTGTACGCGGAGACACTACTTTAAAGTTAGCTCCAGCCTGGCGAATTGTTTGTTAATTCAGGCACACTACTTAAAGCAATTCATACATTATTTCAGATTTCAGGTACCAATATGCAGACAATTGCGATGTTGTATATATATAGATATATATATATATATATATATATATAGAGATAGATATATATAGATAGAGATATATATAGAGAGATATATATAGATATATATATAGAGATATATAGATATAGATAGATATATATATATAGAGATAGATAGAGATATATATATATATATATCTATATATATATATATCTATAGAGATATATATATATATATAGATATATATCTATATATCTATCTATATATATATCTATATATATATATATATATATATATATCTCTCTATATATATATATATATATATATATATCTATATATATATATATATATATATACATTTGTCTAAAACTGCTTACATCCATTAGTGCCTGGTTGGACTTGATCGCTTATCAAACTCCCCATGTTAACGAGATTGTAATAGCAAACGACTAAAACTGACAATACGTAGCGCCATATAGGTGCCTTCCTAACTCGACGTGAATTGTTCTCATACCGAATGAGTTGTACAAATGTACTGACAGTAGCATTCATTTCAGTAAGAATATTCAAATCAATGACTCTAATGGTTTGATCCATCGAACAAATTAGCCCCAGTTACTTTCGTGACTTCCTTCCAACTGGTTGGTTACGTACATATCCGTTTGTGATTGTCAATTATGTATGCATTGTGATCCTGTTGAATTCTGCCGGCCTATATTTACAAACTGTAAGCGGCTCATCAGGCAATTCAATGTCTGTTATCACCAACGCCTGTCGTTTGCTAGTACATGGTACATATGTAATGTAGCGCACTAATGTACCACTCTACTGGTGGTCTTTCTTTGTGGCTATTACCATAGACTGTAGTCCATTTTCAAATGGTTTTGGAGGAGATAGAACCATAGCGAAAAAAGTCTATACGACACGTCGTGATTTATCTACAGCTCTAATGTGAGCTTATTTATGTGCTGTTGAGATGATAGACAGTTTATTTATTATTGAAATGCTATTGAATTACTACTCTCCATTAAACAATGAAGAGTTTGTTCATACTATTAACTTAGCAAACCAAACGTAGTTGACATTATGTGAATCTTGATCTTTTTCTGCAAAACTATCAAACCCTTCCCAAATGTCGCAAATGCAAATAATTTGCAGGAACATGTTATGTATACCTAGTCCATGAAACATATGATATGCATCTGCCATTCGCTTCCCTTGAACGCTAACCATATTAGTTTTTTATGATAATGTATATGCAATGTGCATTCCTGGTCTGGTAAATGATTATACATTTAACTATTATCATCACAAGGGGGGTGCACAAACATATATTCATTTAGGTGAATACGCTATTGAACCTGTAACAGCTTTTCCAAAACCAAACTAAAGCATATGTTAAACGCTCAACAGATTTTCTATTCATCAACTGCAGTTGTACTAACAAATGTTTCCTGTATCTGGGTGAATATGATATAAATTTTGTACAAAACATATTTATTGCGTGCACTGTAAAGCTTCATCAATTTTCAATTATTCTTTTTTTAATATACCTATCTAGATATACAATACTCTGTGTGCTCTATGCAAGATTCCTTGTCTCTTATCTTGTACAATTATTCTCTGATGTATAACTTAAGTATGCACGAAGAGGAATGTTGCATATTTATTCTAAATGACTTGAATATAACAACATTAAAACACATCTCAGACTCATTGTCTCATGTTATGGTCTATGCTTGAATGCATGACTGATTTTCGTTCAGATCAGTTCCACCACATGTGTGCGCTAGTTTCATTTTTTTTTGACTGAAAAAAACTTAATGGCTGCATCGAAGACACGCCTATTTCTACGATATAACTTTTTATGAGTTATGTGTCAAGCATTCATACATTGAAATAGTTCGCCATGATTGAATCTTAATGTCATTGGCTCAATCCTGCATGAATGGCGTATAGACGAGCCGACGTATTGCTTTGTACATTAATCTTCTGTAAATATATATATATATATATATAGAGATATATAGGAGAGATATATATATATAGATAGAGATATATATAGATATATAGATAGAGAGAGAGATAGAGAGATAGATAGATAGAAATACATAGACAGAGACAGAGATACAGATATAAAGAGAGGCAGAGAGAGAGACACAGATAGATACATATATATAGAGACAGATAGAGAGATATATAGAGACCGAGATATAGAGATAAACAGATAGCCAGAGAGATATATATATATACATATATATATATATATATATATATAGAGATATATATATATATATATATATATATATATATATATATATATATATATATATATATATATATATATATATATATATATATATATATATATATATATATATATATATATATATATATATATATATATATACATAGATATCGAGTACTAATTACACTTCATTGTGTGCCCAGGTGCGATTTGATTTGGATGATATCGTCAGTGCTGCTTTACCCTGACTTTGTCTTAACAGCCAATAATCGGGCGGAAATTACTTATAAAGGCGTTATGAAATATGTTTACTCATTCAATTGTACATGCGGACTTGACCTGCGGCGATGCAAAAAGAATTTTTAGGTTGCCGCATGTAGATAACTCTAATAGCCCTCCGTGGCCAGTATATGACAAGGATTTGGTGTAATGAGCCGGGCATTCAATATTGCATTGAGCGACACTCTTTTTGAGTCCAAACTCATATGTGTTTGAATAATTATGACTCTCTTGTTTTCAGTCTCGTTCATAATCAAGGTTGGCTATATCAGTGAGATACCTACCTCTTAGACACCAAAGCAAATAAGTACCGTTGAATAATATTTTGGTATTCATCTGCATTATTCACTTTTGTGCACTGCAGTAATCAACTACGAGGCCCATCCGTGTACACGGCAGGAGGCTTTTGGATTTTTACCTGGATATTCGTAAAGCATTCACCCAAAACATGACCCGACAATAAGGGGACAGTATCTTCACTTCTATTGTTAATCAACGCAAAGAAAGGTAATGTACAGTAGGGTAAAACCTGCAGTCTTGCAGCACGCATTAACATGATCTATCAATATGAATCTAGGATTATCCCTCAAAAAGAATGGCGAATGAAAGTGGTAGTGATGACGAAAGCCCGTGGGACGATAGGGACGTCCAAACGGAGGAGTGGCGACTGAATAACCTGGTGTGGTGCTCTTGTGCACGCTGTCAAAGAAAGCCCAGTATTCAAGAATATATGTGTTGCCAGTGAAGCAAGGCGATTCAAGCCCGATCCATATTGCTCACCCAGACTTCAAAGCAGTTTGCCTCACATCAGCTGCGCAAGAAACGACATATCAAGGGAAATCTTCATGAGCCTCTGACGAACGAGTATATATGAGTTGTAAATTTATTATTTGAGATCAAATTTTATTTGCATAATATCCATCACGTAGAATCAATATATCAAATAAATCAAACAAATATCATATTGACTATATACTTTCTTTACTGACCATAACAATTAAGTAAATCATAACAACAAATGAATGCATTCGATTAAATCACTCAATAATTCTTGTTGTATGTAACAACTTGTAAGAAACGTTTTAAAAAATAACATTATCCAGGACTCGATTATTACTGCCACTTAACTATGTTGCGAATAAATGCGTGAATTATGCAAATAATCTCATATTATTGTGCCGACACTTTAACAGCATGACCACCTGTAACAGCATTGGTATCATATAACAAACACAAAGGTTTTAAAGTCAAAGCATGGTATCAGCAATATGAGAAACAAACAGATCAAATTATTATGCAAATAATCTCATATTATTGTGCCGACACTTTAACAGCATGACCACCTGTAACAGCATTGGTATCATATAACAAACACAAAGGTTTTAAAGTCAAAGCATGGTATCAGCAATATGAGAAACAAACAGATCAGATCAGCGACTGCAAGATTAGTCTACATGCATGTCACAATCACCTTTTGTACCACTAAGTTGAATGAGTTCCAAAGAAAGGAATGTCATCGAGCATTCACATGGGTAAAATCATTGTTTCTAGAACTGAAATCTGCAAAAGCATCTTCCTATGTTGCTCTGTGCATAGATCCTAGATTGCTGGGAAGATCAGGTAAAGGAAACTCCATGCCAGACACCAGAGAAGGATCGAGTCTTCGACAAACAAGCGATCATCACCTGGAAAATAATAATTATATAAACACAGAATTACATTCAACATCAAGGGTAGTTCCTATGGAATTTAGAAGGAGGATAATACTTCACTTATATAACAGATATGTTTCATATATCCTTTAATAGATAATGTATAGACAATATCAATTATTTAAATGTACGAGTTAGGAGTTACACAGACACTCGTTTCAATGCATTACAAATAAGAATTATAATCTCAGGCTATTCACAACATCATGAAGTTAAACTGCCACCGTATATCAAACAAATGAAAATAACAAATATACATATAATATGCTACAAAGCTAGCAATAGAATTATTATTTTGCTAAGCAGGATGAAAAAACTACCATCTGACAATAGTTTGCATACTATGTAGCAGAATGTTTGGAAGATTCAGTATATGCTAACATAAACATTAATCTCTGAAATCAGTAAATTAATAAACCAAAGAAAATGATATCTAGTTTTTGGTTGTAAAGAAGAGGGTGATGATTAATAAAGGAAAAGATACAGGAACTGACGAGAGGCTTTGGGATATTTTCTATGGAAGTGACTGCCTGTCCCCGGTTGGAGTTTTCGTTGTGGTCCATGGCTGCTAAGCATGTTACTTACCCCCATACTATTGTATGAATGAGTTTGGGTGAATATATTAACCTTGTACTGTGGTACACCTCGACAGAACATGCCCATGCCCGACCATAACAAGATAGTGTAAAGCTCATGTGATGCATTAACACTAATAACCGAACTGACATACAAATATACTCCGGCAAAATTAAGTGTATTGATGGCATGATAAAATAAAGCATCAACATCATTAGTATTGTTATATATCTACTTTACCTGTATGCTTTTGATTTTTGTCATCTTTGTCGGGTCATCCCAGAGTCTCGGGCTTTGGATCCGGATTGTATAAGCAGCATCTTTACTTTGAAGTAGTGGTCACAGTGATGGAACTCGATACAAAAAATGTATGCCAACAATATGGCAATTGGCAACCATTTCTCCTTGAGAAGTGGAATCATGAAATTGACATTAACAAACAAACATACACAGCAATAAGACCTATGAAGTAAAATCCACACGATTGCAGAAACCGATTATGTTTATATAACGATGTAACAAATTATCTGTGCATTAAAACAATGAACAATTATTACCACTGGATCTTCATTGCACGCTGCACAATACCAACAAAGATGGTTGCTGACAGACTGTATTCATGGAGCCAGTACCTCAGTTTCCCGAGAAGTTGACACTTTTGGAGATTTCCTTTGTGACACTTTTTGCTATGTGAAAAACTTCGAACGATGATCCGTCTGTAGGCACTAATTAGGGAATATCTGTCAGTAGCAACACCTTCCACAATGACATGGTGGGCTTCCACCTCCTGAAAACACCACCGGAAAAACTCTTACTTCATGGCATTGGAATTGGCAACCCTTCCAAAGCTAACAACTTGTATGGTAAGAATAACTCTTTCCTCCATGACGGTGTATACCAGATATTTGGCATTATGACAGGGTGAATTGTATTGCCCATCCCGCAATAGCCGCATGGTCTGACAGAAAATCTGGCAAGCAGGGCATCTTGATACTTGTTGTACTGTGCCTACACAACTGAACACAAATGGTTGTCTTGCAATTATAGATTGTGATAAAAATAGAATGTTCAATTGTCCTCATGTGAACAGAATGCCACCAGCAACACAAAGTTGTTCATCCAGGCATTTCATTACAATGGGGTTGTGACTGTCAAGTGCCTTAACAGCCGCCCAAAGAAGTGTATGTCACTGACAGCATTGTTCCATTCTTACTTTTCTTACACTCAAGGATCTGATCAACACAAGTCTTCTGAAAAAAATCGTCCAATTGTTGGGCTGTAGAAGAACCGTTGTCGTTCCTCCACTTACACCATTCTCAAATCCGAATAATCCCTCACCTTCAGACACACTGGGATATCGTTCGGACGCCTCGTAGGTAAGATCATCCTCATCAGCATCAACATCCTTATAACGGACAAAACTGGTGGTGTTGAACTGAATAAAGGGACAGGGGGGTTCACTTGGTGCAGATGTACTACTCAAGTGGTCGTTATCCTGTAGTGATGGATCTTCCCACATATGTCTTTGGTCTTAACGGGAATTGAGATTATTTATCTAGGTACTGAGTGAACCAAGCTGTGGTGAAGTCATTCTCCTTTGAAACAGAGCAAGCGTTATCCATGACCAGACTGGATTCATAAAGCTCTTCATCAGAGGATTGTCAAATAGGCGAATCAGTAAGATTTCCTGTAAAAGCTGTAACCACAGGTTGAAGATTTAGTTCAAATTTAGTTTCTATCATACTCACTTAACATTGACCACATTCAGGAACTACTCCTTCTGGTGATCATCCACATTGATAACATAAAATAATATGTGCTAGCAGGTCTTTAAAATCTGCAATATTCTACAAGATAGAAAAAACCCTGATAAATTGCTAATAAGGAAATATCAAAAAAGCATAAAGGCTATGACGTAATAATAATGGCAAAAGCAGTTTATAGCCGTTTGTATGGAGAATTATTTATATTGATCAGAAATAGAATATATATCCCCACATGTCCGCCTTGGGCACTCACCTGTTTTTCTTGCCCTTTTCTTCACCTGTCTCTTGACTTTCTTGTAATACATAGCGGCTTGTATATCGTGTCCAAACCAATCGGTGGTAAAACATCAAAGCATGGCGTATTTAGGCAACCTGAGGAAGCTAATTTCTCTCTTCAAACCTTTAGTTTACTATGCTTCTTGCACCCAAAATTAATACAGTGCACCATATTGCTGGGCAAAATGCAGAAAAACTACGACGATAACTCTTTGTTTTTTTCGGCAGAGTGAACAGGAAAACATGCAGTCACGGGTTCCGTCGCGGCTGATCCAACTGCGTCACCAAAATATCTGCACCAAAATGGCCGCGCCTAGTCGATACTTTTCCCAAAGTGTATGCTTTGTTTTAACATAGCAATAGTGAACAACGGGTTAATTTCATTCGAACCCACTTTATCTTCGATAGCTTTATTCAATAACGCCAGATGATTATACACTATCCATTTAAGAAAACACTATTTAATCAGAATAGCTAACGGCAGTTAATACGTTTTAAATAATATCAGCCACTTTTATACTTCATTGAATGTAGAGGAAAGAATTTTACCAAGCTTGGAATAATAACTCTGTACGATGTCTTCATTAGGAGCAGATTAGTATGCAGGGTGTACACAACGCATGTGTACAACTTTCCGTTTGCAGTTGTAGATGGAGAGTAGTTAACGATAGCGTACCAAAAATATGGGTGCGCAATAACTGATAACGCGTTGCATACCAGAAGTAACAGTGCGAGTATGCATTGCAATATATATTGAAAGCTTCTGTGACAAAGGTAATTATGTATGGCCGTGGTGAGCAGAGTGAGTAGTTAACCATTGTAGTTTTCTGCTACTAGAACGCCAACAAGATAAGACTTAGATAATTGATTCTGAGGTGCGACCTCATATACTGTTTTCTCTGTACGTTCTACGTTGTACCGCATGAATGAGCGAACCTAAATGCAGATAATCAATGGCGAAGTAATCTATATTGTAATGGTATGGAATAAAGATGAGCTTAGCATGCAGGTTGATTTGAGAATGGTTTTCGACTGAATGTTGCTCAGACACGATCGATGATTTCAGTGGGCCATCACCTCAAACCTGCATCACAGGTGGAATATTTTATTCACTCGTTGTGTCAGAGAGTTATCAACTGAATTCTTTGTTGATTCCGAGTTAACAGAGTATTGGGGAAAGTACCATGACGATTGATGCAATTGATAAAACGACTATTTGCTGCTGTAAGTTCGTGTTTATATATTAGAGACGGTTGCTGCATTTGGCGTTTAGGGAACGCCGTATATTTGTCCACCGGAAGATGCTCCGCATTCACAGGTAACATTATCGTCTCTGCGGTAACATTCGCCGACGAGAGATATGTATATGCAGTGCATACATTATACGCAAGAATGCTGACAAAACGACGATGGGTTTATCTTTTGTCGAAAGCACCGAGAAAATTTTTACATCATGCTCACTTTTCGTATGTGTTTTTAGTACTGATGCAAATAAGTTTACAAAAGGCGCCGGTGCAGCCTTAACGGAAGCGAATTGTAAAATATGTGGAAATATACCAATAAGATAACTCATACGAAGATCTCGCTTTATTTCCACCTCGATCACGTCAGTACCACGCACAACATGCTAGATGATGCACCTACTACGCTTCTTGAAGTTGTGAACTTAACGGATGGCCCTTTCGGTGTTATAATAACCACGATAATCGCTTATCCTGTCTCAAACATCTAAGCAACCAAGACCTTCCTGTTAGCTAATTTACAACATGTGAACAAAAACGACCTCAACAGAAAAAGACCTCTCTGAATATGCAAAGAAGGCCTTTGTAATAGCTCAGTCTGGTTGCACTCTTACTGGAGGCCGTAACAGGCGTGGTGCAGAGCATATTGAATGACATTGCTGATATAGTTTTGACAGCACTTGAAGATGGAAATATCTCGGATCATGAGTTTTAACTCGTCAGGGCTTAGGTTACAAAATATATCCAAATGAAGGGAGATATTAAGACTAGATCTGTAATAGCTTACCAGACTGTTTTAATTAATGAAAACAAAACGCACTGATCCAACATGGAAAAGACGAAACATTTGTAGGTTGTCTCTCTTGTACAGATTGAAAGCGCGTGGCTGAAATGGCAGTGAAGCATCAGGTTTATATTTCCATTAGCATATGAGCAAGTGACATCAGTCGTTGAATCACGCCATTCTTCTATTGTCCTCGTCTGTAAAACCGAATGCGAGTGACAGGTGTAATAAGAGTTGTTGAATAGTGTTAAACAGTATGTCTTCTGTTTTCCTGCATAACAGTTAATCAGACAATACCGTGTTGAATGGCCGAATAATAAAAACACTGATGATGGTGATTCGCAACACTGAATGGCTTACTTCAGCATATAAATGCATTTAACCAGTCGAAGTATCATTAGATAAAGAGCGTGGTTATTCCCTAAATTACTATCATAGGCTGTTAAATTCACCGCAAACACAGCAAACACAGCGGATGGGCAACACAGAATGGTCTTGATGATGCTAGGTACAGAGGTTGCGATAAAACAGGCAATGCCCATATGAACAAGGATAAAGACTATTATATATAGAATGGCAGTTCTTGTCAAGTAATGGTGCACTGAGGAGTATGGTATTGCCGAATACAATTGATCAAAGTGGGTAGTATGTGGGGACATAGCTGATTTCATGGTTGTTTTATATATTTCAGCATATTGTGTGTTCCACTTTATTAAAATGCATTAAACGAGAATGTCCCAAATGTTCATCACGTTAAACCTGCAGAAATAAACATAAACGCACATTTAAGGTAACCATGCAACCCAACGAGTTGACAATAAAGTCGATGCAATAATGCTTCCTAGACTGCGCGTGAAGAAGAAATTAGGATGACATCGCTAGACCATACGTTATCATTCAACTGGTTCTCAATGTTCGAACGTTCACATCCACTGTAGGTGTAAGCATGGTCTTCTTATATCCATCTTCCAATTCTCCTTACATTTCAACACCATCTCCATCTCAAGCATCATCATCTGATAATGGATGAGATGTGCTGTGCAAGATGAGAGAGATGATTGACCTTTTCGCAAAAGAGAGGTTTTTGCGCAACACAGAGGATGAGATCCATACCCTGTCATGAAAAGGTACAACATAGAAAAGTGTGAGGTGGATGAATTCTAGAACTGCCTACTTAGACAAACAGCGGCTGAATCATTACATATACCACTAACAGAAATTGTTATGGCGCTTACTAACTATCAGGTCAAATTGTCAAATATAGTAAGCGTGCTACTCAAAGGCAAGTGGCAACGACAATGTGACTGAATGATGACACCTGGTAAGTGTCTAGAGTGACTGGCCCAGATTAATTAAAGTTGTAAACTTCGAATAACACGGTATTGCATAGTAACATATAATAATGTCACTTTCAAACTTTATTATAAGTTGTCGTACTGGTAAATATACAAAGGAGATATAATCGACCACTTCGTGCTGTTGCTCATGTGAAACGGCCAATACCGCTCGCTAATAAAAATATAATAAATTTCGTTTTCTAACATCCTAATCACGCGTTTACAGTAGCGCGCTAAAGTTGATGATACAAGTTATATGTGTGGGTCCATAAGCTCAATCCGAATAGGGAACATGCCACTTTATATTTCATATCGCATTCTACGTTTTCCCTGACAACGTTAATATGACTATCGCATATGACTTATGGCATGAATCTAATAGCTAATGCTGTCGGCAGGTGCTATTGCCTGCCGCCGTTTGCAGCTGACGTTACAAACCAAACTATGATATTATTTTCCACGAAATGATACTAGCAAGTGTAAAGATATCTGTTAGCATCACCTTACTTCAAGCTCCAAATAGAGATAGGTACAAATAATAAACAGTCATGCATTGTGCTTCGAAAACATGCCGATTAAAATGTGATGATAATCTGTTCTATGCTATGCCTGAATAGCTTTATATAAGATATTTTCCTCAATAGTTTATGCATTTTAGCAATTTAAGCACATTTTAGGAACAAACTTGCACATGATGAAATGTATACTTTCATCCGCGGTTCTTGGTGAAGTTATTATTTACGTAGTCTGCAGAAGGGCTTTGAAAAAGAACAGCAACTTTTCGTGATGGAAATATAGATTAAATGGAAATATCAAATGAGTTTGGCTGGAAATATGAAGGCAATTGATGTCTATGCTATCGCCTAAAAAATGAGCGGCATGTCGAACAACCCAAGCTTATTCTTAATCCTCTGTGCCAACATATGAATAGTACAATGGCTACGTGACGTACAACCCATGTTTCTTGGTCTCGAGTACAGCCTATTGTACGTGTCTTCAAACATGGAGTAATTCGTATATCTCCGAAAGGTAAAGCGTGCATTGCTATTAATTATTGTTCCATGTTCAAAAACGGGTTGAGAAGGGTGAGTTCTCATCTAAGTGATCATTAGTTGCTGTAAATGTAAGAGACTGTATTCATATTGCTTTTGGACCGAGAGGGTAAAGCAAATTGAAACAGGTTAGATTTTTCTTTATTTTGGATTGAGAAGGAACCACTAAATATAATAGGTTTGATTCCTTTTTCTTTGGGATTGAGGTGGTAAAAATAAAATGCAAGGGACACGAAATGAATAATTTACCTTGGATTGAGTGGTTAAAGCAAAATGTACGTGGCTCAAGTACCTGTCACTTTGCATTGTGAGAGTAAAACAAGATATAACTGGCTTTAGATAAACCTGTCACCTGCTATGCGAGTACTGCGAATTAGACTCACTATTACCTCTAGGAGTCGGCTACTATCTTCAAAGCATTTTATTAATGAAAACAAAACCTGATATTAACGGCCACGGCTATTCTACTGCTACTTCGGCTGTATGCATGCAATCTTGAAAGGAAAGAAGTATGCGAAAGAATCATGCCAATGCACTTTTACTGCAATGGGTGTAATGCCAACAAGTGTGAGTTTTGTAATTCTCCAAGAGTACATGCATCAGTTTGACCACTCACACCATTACTCGTGGCTCATTTGCTAAACGAGCAAGATACATGTTGCAATTACCACCCAACAGGATTTCTGCTATCATCGCATCACTTGATTACCGTTAGCATGCATGATCGTTAACACCTGTGGTTTTGTGAAGCTCAATAACCAGCAACGGTTTGCATTTGTTTGAACAAACATTTTTGCAAATCTATATGAAAAGTTGCTGCAAAGCTCGCAATAATACCAATCGTAACAGCATATTATCATGATACGTTGCTATTGGATGACACAGCTAAGTTATATCCAACAACTGGCTTGCCATCAACATAATTCATCACCAAAAGCCAATGCCACATGTGTTACATTGTACATTGTGTGAACCTACATGGCCACTGCGCGTTGTTATATTAATTGGTAGCATTCAAAAGGATAAAAACATCAGAGCAGATTCAAGGTTGTGAATGATATGTATGATTAGGACTTCGTGATATGGTAGAGCGACATTATCAATAATTACCTCTGAAGTTATCGGCTTAGGATTGGGTGCTGCTAAGCTATATATATATATTTGTATATATGTATATATATATATATATATATATAAATATATATGTATATATATATATATATATATATATATATATATATATATATATATATATATATATATATATATGCATGTGCATGTATGTATATATATCTTCTTCCTCTCCTACATCTATTTATTCTTCTTCTCGCTCTCTTTTCCTCTTCTTCTTCTTGACTTTACTTTTATTCTTTTATTTATATATATATATATTTAAATATATAGAGATATATAAATAAATTTATATCTTTATATATATATTTATATATGTATATATATGTATATATATGTATATGTGTATATATATATATATACTTTATAATATTTATATATGTATATGTATTTATATGTATATCTATATATATATATCCATATATATACACATATATTTATGTCTATATAAATAAAAAAAAATATATATGTTTATATATATATAAATATTTATATATAAGTATATATATATGTAAATATATATATATATATTCATATGTATATATATATAAAATGTATATATATATATATATATATGTATATTTATATAACTATATATGCATATATATATTTATATATATTTAGATATATAAATATATATATTAATATATATATATATATGAATGTGTGTGTGTGTCTAAGTGCGTGAGTTAGTGCATGTGTTGGTGAGTATGTTCGTTTTTATGTCTGGATAGTTTTACGTATGTCAATTCATATATATATATATATATATATATATATATATATATATATATATATATATATATATATATATATATATATATATATAAATATGTGTATATATATATTTATTTATATACATATATATATACATATATATAAATGTTTATATTAATATATATTCAATATTGATTAATGTATATATATTGAATATATATTAGCATATGTATATTCAATATATATATATATAAATATTTATTTGTATATTTTTATGGATAAATATATACATATATATATATACATATTTATGTATATATACATTAATATACTTATATATATATATATTTATATGTACACATATATATATATATATATTTATAAATATATACTCCTTTTCTCGGACATCAAAGTTACGTGCGATAAGTAGTTATTGCGGTACTCATCGAAGCTTATTGTTTAGTAATACAGCAAGCCATATGAATGATTGGTTGCACTCTATCCCCGATCAGGCAGTGACACCCAGCTTTCATCATGTTAGTCATGTACATTGATCACAATAGGTAATATTGTCTGATTTAAGTATATACTACAGATGTATACGTATGCAATTGTTGAGATATTATCAACAAACCATGACTTAGATTTATTACCTTTTGCTGTTCGACCCTTCACAAGCCGACATATTTGATTCGTGTTGAATCATGATGATATTTGCATACAATCCAATTCAAATGAATTTCGTTCACTCTCGTGTTTTATGATGGGACAAACCGAACAATCTTTAACTATTCATACAATACTGGAGTTATATATGCTAGTTAACTTCAGAAAGGATAGCTGGCTCAAGTGAAAATGTAATGTAATTTTATATTAACTTAGAAAGCATTGTATATTGTTGGGTTGCGTGTGTTGTTATTTCGGTAAAGTAAGTGGGGTATCCGAAAAACGCACGATAGCCATAAATGCATATATATGTACAGACCATCATGTAACAATTTTGATTACTTTACATCAAATAATCAAGAGGTAGAATGATGGAAAGTGCATGCATTGTTAAATATTGTAGCCGCGTGATTTTGCAAAACCAATAAGACTCGCTTCTCTGTACAGATTGATGGTCAAACACAACAGTTTGTCACGATACTTAAGGGTTTGATGGGCAACTGAAAAGGACAATATTGGTCGAATAAAAATTACCGAGTGTGAAGATCACAATCTCCTATCTTGAACATGATAAATTGATGCAACCAATTAATTGATCACAGGCCGTTATGCAGCAATAAGGACAACATTGCTGTAAGGACCGGTTAATTAAAACAGAATTCTCCTTGTTGTTTTAATATACGCGATGTAACAATGGGTTGTCAGTGCATCATTTAAGGCCACATTATACGAAAAGTACATGGGTGGAAACAGCTTTATCACCCTGATATATTGCCCATCAAGTCAACAATTATTCATGATTACATGTAATGAATACATCTGCGAGTACGAGGGTTAATTTCGTTGGGCGCGTTTTTACAGTGTTGGTTATATGCGGTAGCACCACCGCCTGAAACGAAACGTTTGAA
This sequence comes from Urechis unicinctus, assembly GCA_034190875.2. Classification (NCBI taxonomy): domain Eukaryota; kingdom Metazoa; phylum Annelida; class Polychaeta; order Xenopneusta; family Urechidae; genus Urechis; species Urechis unicinctus. Next base: position 66,138,811 of record CM067358.1, on the reverse strand, counting down.
TAACGTGAACAATTGAACTGTGACTCACACCCACCCCGAACGAAAACACCACTAACTATGTAATGCACTTCTTTATTATGTTGGCCAGTGACGTCACAAGTGAACACATGACAGATAATGTTACAAAAGGGAGCAGAAACGAAGAATGTATTATCTATCAACTTAACAGTCCCTAACTGTTGACGCTGTGGAATTGTTCGGCATGTTGAGCAATCTTTGTGTATGCTACTAATATAATAAAAAGTGTCATTGTGTTGTTTCAATGTGGTAAAAGTCATAAATAGTGTTAAGGGTAGTAGCATGATATGGCCCGAGGAGGAACAAAAGCACAATGAAATCAGCATGTGGCTGCCAAATGGTTACATAACATGGACACTTGAAGGTTCGCACTTGGGAGTTGCTTCATAGATAAGGAATTTCTATGATACCACGCATACCATCTGTACAGATTGCATAAAAAAAATGATGTTCAGTCAAATAGCGGTCATATCATAGATCAGTTATCTCCTAATTGTTTCGCCTTTCACCAGTGACACTTACCCAGTGCCGTCATTATCACATATTGTTTTTCAATTTCTGAGTGGAAACCGGCACCCAGAATAACACTTTCTTAATGACAGCATTATCAAATAATATTGAATTATCATCCTTCAATATTATTCACTGCCAATCTTCTCAGATATATGGATGTTCGATAAGACAACACATGTTTAGCATCACATGCTCTTCCGGGCATCACTTCGCGCCATCACAACCTGATTATAATCGCTATTCAACACAGACTAGTCGTCATCCGTGTCACCAGTGGCTCTAATACATCATACTGTATAGTCCAAATGAGCAAATGAACGTTAAATTGCAGTGTCAGCGTGTAATGCATATCCAAATTCCAATTGCTATCGAGAATGTAAATACTGGCCGTGCGATTTTTACTGTTTTAATTCACGCTACAATAAATTAATACTTGATTTTAGTTTTAAACGCGATTTATATCGCATTTAAAATATATGTTCGGCGTTGGCTATTCGTCAAATAATTTTCATAAAAGATTGCAAAACAAGACATATAGGTATTGGTTCATAAAAAGAATGACGTGGTTTCACAGCTACCGTAGCGATGCACCTCCTTAATCATAATGTTTTATACTTGTGGTGCTGTGACAATTTACGACTCCTCGCCTACCACTTACATCAGCCGAGAAGTTTGATTATCTTGAGAAATACAATTCATACGAGTATGAAATGGATGAAACACGGAGGCTGATTTTAATTTATTACAATCATAAACAGAAGCTTCAAACCCCAGAAAATTGCTACCATGGTTAATGCAGAATAACACTCAGCAAAGCAGCATTGAGATCAACAAGGTCACTCTTTAAACATATGGCAACATCGTCCTTGCCGGGCAGCTATGGTGTCTCATAAATCATCCTTAATCGAACCAACTACTTTTTTGCAAGACAATCTATTCCTTCAACGTTTAACTGAATGTCTGAGGCAAGAGGCATATTCATTTAGAACAGCAAATATATGGTGTAAATAAAGAAGCATTTCATGGTGTTGGATTGAAGGTGTGTAACAATATTTGGTTGCCTTTACTGTGAATATTCAGAACAGAAGTATGCTTCATTTCGATTTTATCACTTGCTTTTTAGAAGCTTCAGTCCCACACAGCATACAACTGCATATATTTATTGGGCCGTGCGGGTCAACTTATCGAGCAGGCGACGATCTACAATTGTGGCAACCAATTGTTCAAGTGTGTTTAAGTAATTAGACCCCTATCCCTCCCTACCCGCAATTAAATCGCTTTACAGTCACAATCGGCATTCTTGACACTGCTAGGAGTTATGAAGTCCATGCATCGAGCCCTGAACAATACTTAATCTATATATTGAAAGAATAGATACTGATGCTTAAGCAAGAAAGGACGTTTAAATATGCTGGAAGTATATGATTTCTGCCTCTCAGTACATCTTATCTATTTACTTTTCTTCCGACTTTTCTGGTCACCATATCACCATGCGATAGATCCGACAATTGCTTTTCATGTAAAGCCATGCAATGTGTGGATTGTAAATAAAGGTTTCAATATACACCGCCATTAGTTTGTGAAATTTGTGATCCTGATTTTGTCCCATTTGTACTTACGCGCAGAGATTGTATAAGTGCGGTTATAACGGCATAGCAAACCGACAGAATGGGGCTAAACAACCACAACTTAAAGTATCAGTAATGTAAAATTGACACTGGTGCAACCAGCCCGGAGTCAGATTCATGCATTGGTAGGTTCATGAACAAATAACTAAATGACAAAAACATCCCTATCGTGCAGTTTATTCTACAGGTAAATACGCACGCTCCTGTGCGTCGTTAATAATCCGCGTGTAGATACACCTGTTGTTAGATTTACAAGATGCGCTCATTTCATACACCACCCACTCTTCACCCCATTGTCAACCTCAGAACAAACGCCCTAGTTTTATATAGGGTCGACATCGATGTGATGAACTGGTCAAAATTTGTCAACTAATTGTCAGCTTAAGCAAATACCATAATACAAATTATGTAAACGGCATGTTTCCTGATTCTGAAGCATCCCATCAGAGGTTCAAGTAATAACATGAACCACCAGAAGTTGCGAGCGAATAAAGCGAAAGGACGCTCGTCATTATACCACTCCGCGTTTGTTACTAACATTGCCAATACACACAAGGCAGTAAATAAGTAACTTACAATTGTTTAGAAAAACCTACATGGAAACCTTGCGGTGTGTGATATTAAAGGCTCGTGTTGATACACATAGTTTCACCAAAGCATCACAAACCACCGATCGCCGTGGCTGGCGTAGTTATCTACAAGCGTACTACCGTAATCAATAGTCCGAATGCATCGTCGCAAACCTAGATCGCATGTGCTTCTACGACGAGTAAATCTATTTGATGATGTCGGTTTATGTCAGTAATAATAAGCATTTATGATGGATGCTATTGCCTTTATGGAAACGTTATTCATCTTAATTGATAATTTAATCATAGAAGGCGAATCCGGGTTGTGTATTACAGATATGTGCATTTTACTCATGAAGCGAATAGTTCATGGTCGCGTGAATAGCAGGCTTTCACAAAGTTATGTAACAACCATGCCATTGTTTCGCTTGGGAACTCAGTCAGAAATTCGCTCTGACTTGCTTCTCTTTCTAAAATGCCATAACTATAATGTCCATCGTCCAATCCAGTCAGACATAGAATAACTTTCGATGACTGCACCTTATCGCTCGATACGACTGTGATCTTTGTAAGTTCACTGGGCGTGGGAGATAACCTGACAATTCTTACTAGCACCTGATTGGTTGGTTGGAAGTTTTTATCGTTAGCAGCCGACGTGTATTGTTTAACCATTTGTATGGTCTGTTATAGATGTTCCTTGGATACATCCAGCCGAGTGACGTCACTCAGCTCTATTGTCATCGACGTCGATATAAGCCAATCAGAAGGCATAAAGCATTGGTGCTAAGCAAATATTTACTTTTGACATGACATCGTGTATCTCACTAGGTATCTTTCGTTACAATTTACATGTATATGGTCAGCAGGTCGACCACATTTGGGGCTGCTCCAGGGAGATATCTTTCCAGTCCAGTGACGTTACAAGTCTCTAGTTGATTATTTTTGGCAAATGTCCGTTCACGATGATTTCTTTCTGTGTCATTTAGGGCATGGGAAAATGTCAGATGTCAAGTATGTAGCGATGATATGCTAAAAGTTACAAATCATATAGGAATTATAACCCTAAACACAGGTTATAAAGTCAGAACTAACCGCTTTTTACATCCTTGCTGCGACACTGCTGCGAAATCACTGTTAATTGTTTCGTTACCAAAACCACGCGGTTGTTATAGCAATGAGATTCCACTCAACACAAAAGTTAGCTATTGTTTTTGTTCATGGAAATCCGTCTTGTCTAAAAACTAAATAGTCCAGCATATTTATATATATATATATATATATATATATATATATATATATATATATATATATATATATATATATATATATATATATATATATATATTATATACATATATATATATATAAATATATATATATATATGCATATATATATATATATAAATATATATATTTTATATATATATATATCTACATATATATATACATATATATATACAGATATATATATATATATATTTATATATATATATATATATATATATATATATACATATATATATACATATATATATATATACAGATATATATATATATATATCTATTATATATATATATATATATATCGATATATATGTGAATACATATATATATATATATATATATATATATATATATGCATAAATATATATATCTATATTAATAAAATAAATATATGTATATACATATATACTATATATATATATACAAAAATATAATATATATGTAAATAGACATATTATATATATATATATAAATATATATATATATACATATATATATATATATATATATATATATATATATAGTTGTATATGTATATGTACAACTGTTATTTTTGTATTTTTATATGTATATATATATATATATTGATATATATTTATATACATATATGATTATGTGAGCCAACAGAATCAAATGCATCATAACAGGATTACGATGGAAATAGAATGCCTTACATGAAATTACCTCGGGCCGATTTCAAATTAGGTAACACAATAACTAATAGGAGCTGCTAAGACACAGCTAAATGCATCCAAATTCCTTGATTGATTGCGCTCAGCTATTAGCTGACCTTGTATTAATTATATGTTCATTTCTTTGAACATTAACATACAAATTATATTTTTGTGCGAGAGGAAGGTGGCATTAGTTAATGCAAACAACACTTAGCTTCCAAATGATCATTTCCATTATGCAATAGGCAATATATACAAACAAGCCTTATTTGCCCATATAAATGTTTTCTGTATAAGTTTATTGCTGGCTGATTCGTCTGTCACTAAGGAACTGCCACTGGTTAGAGCTCATGTCATCAATTTCACAAGGATCCTGCAAACCGGATACACACTAAAATAACAACAAATCTTCGGGAAATTACCCAATCAGAGATGACAACTGATAGGCGCATCCAAACATGGCATGTATATGTGTGTCTCAGACCCTGGCGCAAAATTGAATATCTGAAACATGTGACTATATCGAGTTGGTTTTATGTGTTTATTAATCTGGATGAAACTATCTTGGCTGGTTAACAGTTTCATTGGGTCACAACGCTATATTCATATTTCTTATTAAAGTCGCAGCAGATTATGTCGTGATTGTTAAAATTATTATCTATCTGTAACATTTAGAAGTCACCATTGGTAGGCAGTGGTTGAAAAGTTCTCAGTAGATTAAATTTTAAATATTATTATACTCAATAAATAATGCCTATCCTGTATCTGTGACTATTGGCACGATTCACAAACATTATCTGTTCGACATATTTCAGTGCGACTTATCAGTTTCGGCTTGGTTGATGACCAAACTGTTATGTATGTGTATGTTTTCAGTAGCATAACCCTCAGAGCCAGAGTTAATAGAGATGAGATGCACAACAATCACCGAAACATGAATTCCATGATGAGAAACTGAAAGCGCTTTAATGGACTAGGAATGATGAAACATTTAGATGGCTATATGACGTCTATCGTAATATGCGGTTTTATGAAGGGCAACCACTTTGCTGACTAAATAGACGCAATGAAAATGTCAATGAAAAGACGCTTCTTTGGTAATGGTGGATGTAAACAGGGATTAAACCAGTTTCGCTTGTTAAATGAAGATATGCATCCATTTGTGGTGATGTTTTATTTATATACACGGAACCTCTAACATTTATGTTGCACAGCGACTGACGCAATTAACGCTTTGTGTCTTCGAATGTTTATGGAGCCGAATGACTTGTACAAGGTAAATGATGTTTGTAGGAATATATAATATGTATCCGACAGCTCCCTCGTGTTCAATTTCATACAAGGAGTAAAGTATATCACATGGGACAAACTGTTTGCGTGCATTTGGCAATCATAGCTCTGTCAATATTGTTGTCTCAGTTAATAATTACTATAGTTAATTGAGTTCTTTATTTGTTCGTTAATATATTATATAATGATGTAAGATTCATAAAAAAACTCATACATTTCTTGTGGCGGTGAATCTTGCCTCATACAAAAGATAATTTAAGTATCTATCACTTACTAACGGCTGCCGGTAGCACTGCTAATTACAATGAACAATTTATTCGGTTTGAAGTATATAATATGATGACGTACCAGCATCAGTAATTAATTGACTGATGAATATTGTGGAACATGATTGGATTAGGAATTATTTTTCTCTGATTCTGTTCAGACGCCAACACGGGTATCCTTAGCGCAGTTATTTGACAATAGGATTTTGTTCCTGTTTAAAGATAGGCCATATGTGTTGCATCTGATTCCATCCGTAAACATCTGTTTCGTACCTGTAACAGCACCCTGCTGCATTTGGATAATTGTACCCCATCAGAAGCATTAAGTACCAACGACCCCATCTTCAGTTAATATCCTTAGCTACTGTTGCTATGTAGTTATGCAGCCATGGATAGTTGGATTTGGCAAACCACGTAATTGACTTGGACGCTGCTTTTTGTTTTCACAATACAGGCCTAGCCCTCAGGGCAATTATTTTGTGTCTATCTATGTTCAATAGGAGCTGTCAAAACAACTGTACAGGCTGTAATGTGATTTGAGTGTTCAACTTTCATACATGGGGGATCTTAGGGCATCATGTTATTATTTGTTCTAGCGATAAAGTACCCACTGTACCCGATATGCGGGATATTGGCACATGTAATTTACATTTCTCAACCAAAGCGGGCTATCCAGACAGTTGACTCGGGAAACATGACATTTACACCGAGGCGCAGTCGTTCAAGTTGGCATAGTGATAAACACGTCAATGGTTCTAAATATTGTTAAATCTATATACCCTTACTTTGCATCTAATGACCGAGTATACTGTTATAAGGAACATTTCAAACATCATTTGTTGCACGACAAGCCATTGATTTGCACTATAGTGGTCGATCGTAACGAACACCTCTCCAGAGAGTTACATTTGATGCACGGACTTTCTCTTTGCCTTCAATCAAACTAACATAATCCGCAAACGCAATTATGCAACTTGCTGCTTTTCTATAACATGGATTTGTATATCACTTCTGCAGGAATTGCACCACCCCTGTATTGCATTAGGTCGTTATACCTTTCCAGTTGCTGGGTAACACTTGCAGTAACCATCGGCCCTATTTGATGCGTATGAACGTAAAGATGCAAATAAAAAATTTGCTTCAACAAATGTTTCAGTTAACGGTTGCACATACACGCTATTTTGTCAATGTACTGGACACAAAACGTGCTTGAGGGGTGACTTCCCAGTAGAATCATCCATCATTACTGATTGGCATTCACCAGACAATTATTATCTGTGTTGCATAGGTTTACATTGTTCGAAAAATCATGTCATAGATACATTATCAATGCATTATGCAGAAGTTGGATGTCAATAAGTTTGCTCTAGCTGTCACTTTCAAGCTGTAAATCACACAAGAAACAGCGTGTTAGAAGTAGAAGCAGCAGCAGGCTCAAGTGTATATGCTGAATGAAGCATGCGGATACTCCCTTTTGTTATACACAAGGGGTGATCGTTAAAACCGAAAAAGCAATCAAGATATTAATATTATATTCTGGTATATAGAAGCAATGCTTGTAAATAGATATAAATAAACCTGATAACCAGTGTATAGCGACAAAACCATGACATAGCAGGAATATATCAACTGTCCACGAATAAATATCCAGATGCATTGACACTGATAAATGACTGGCCTGGGGTATTGACTGGTGATTTCAAACAGTATTACTTTGTTTGGCCCCCTTTTCATCCATGGAATGAAGTTTCACTGACGACACGAAATGTGTCTTCTTCTGGACGAAGATGAGACTTATTGACACATTTGGCGGAATCCACTTAATATAAATGCTGAAGATGCTATCGATCAGTGACAAAGTGTTAGAGTAATTATAAATAGTAAACGATGTTGAACAGATATGAAACATTAGCAGTGATTACAACTTCGCATGGAATTCCATGGTGTAAACAAGCCTTAGTGTATAAAGCAGGTTATAATAGGTTTTACAGGTAATTATCAATGATTGTCGTTTCTATTTCTAATATGTATAATATGCTGACACTAACGCTTAGACATTATAATAACACTGTGTAAGTACCTAACAGTGATTGTATCTTTATTTACAAATCAGCATGCAAAGCACTCGACTGATGCGACTAAGTAACGCTGTTAGGATTTCCGTTCATTACTTTCATCAATTAGGGGCTTGGTTGACCTATGCCAATTACACAACCTACATACGACGGGTGTATATCCCATCTGATGTCTGGCAGCACTAGATGAGGAAGGGCGTGCCGTGCGTGCATAACTACGACCGTATCACATTAAGGGGTACCATTACCGTACGTTTACGTTCCGGACGACTTTGGCAATCAGACATATGTTCCCTTAGCTTCGCATGTACATATTGCTACGCTAGGTATTTGAGAAAGTGCATCTCTATACAGATTCTGTGACGTAATTGTTGTGTTATAGGGTTAAATTTCATGTACTGTCGCTTGGTCAGTGTCCGGTGTTTGTGGACTGTTTTCAGTAGTCGGTATCCATCATAATTTGACCTGCGCACAGTTATGGGATGCATATCACATACAATAAGAAGAGTACACAGTGGTCAGTCGCTGGATCTGCTGCTCTGCTCTACTCGGTGTGTGAGCTTATCTAATAAGGCAATTGATGCTTCGACGTTTCTGTTGGATGTTCCACAACCTGAACAATTTACAGGCGTGTTATGTATGATGTTTGGCGTTCGTTTAAAAACATTTGCTTGACTACATTGTTCAGCCTCATTGACTCCAATTGTCATACAGACTCTCTTTATTGTCTCGCGCATATGTAAATGACTAGGAAACGGTCATTTGATAAATTAAACCAAAGGAAAGCTAAATAGTCTCAGGGTTTCTATACGCTTTCCAAATAAAATATTTCGATGATAAACAGAACATTAATTGCATATCACAAAACAATTTAGAACCGCCTTATTTACGTCCAACGTTACAGAGTATTGTCCTTGTTTCACAAATACATCAGTTGTTTATATTTTCTCACTGGTCTGGATATCACACTAAAATTAGTCTTATGAACACTATAAAGAAATAGAATGGAATGGGAATGGAATGTTCTCATCTCTGAGATATTGAGACTCATTCGATAAGACCCTCTCAGCAAACGTGATTGACCAGTAGTCGAATTACTGAGCACAAATAGCTGTAAGTTTATTGATCCTTGAAATATGCATCAGGCTCATGAAATATGCATATAATTTAAACTGAAGGTCAACGGCACTTGGATAGCAACTAGGGAGCAAAATGGAAAGCGTCGATTAAAGTGTAATTAACAAAATCCATTCTATCATTTCAGTTATTCAAGCTTAGAAAGTGGACTGACACAAGCGCCAGATATTATAGTTATACAATGCTCATGACATGGAGGCTATGTTGCACCTCTAAGGCTAGGAATGTTCTTCCACTGTCTAAGGTAGGCGATCCTTGATAAACCTATGGTGGCATCCCCTATCGTAACGTATGGGATAACATTCAGCTAATTTTCCTTAAATAAATATAAAAAACGCTTTGGGACGGCCATGGGGACGTACCGTCATCAATTCAACGAAGAATAAGGTATACGGTTCGTACAATTAATAAACGCTCATTCCCACTGTTAAAATAGATTGTTGCCTGTCCCTCTCCTGCTTTTACAATCAGTAAATGTACATGTAGAGATAACCTTAGAACCATTTGTATGCAATATCATGCTGCCATTGTGCTTTAACACCTAAGGTCTTTTGTGACATATGAAATTGTATTGGCAACTGAGCTACTTAAAATTTGTCAAAATGGTCAGACAGAACTATGCAACCAAGAGCAAAATCACGAAATTCGCCATGCAGTAATACCACTAGAATCATATCAAAAAAACACTCTATAACAATCTGTTCCGTTAGGCAGCGTAATTCATCTCTGAATTCGGTATTTAAAATGATCTCAGCAGAAATTATGGATAGAGATGTGACCAATCATATTTCGACTGCAAAATTTACTTGATCGGGCAGTATTCACCTACTCATAAAATGGGGCTGAACATGTTTATTGATTACAATGAAGTTTTCCTACCTGATTTATTTAGTGACTCAATTCGTCTTTTATATTCAATCATTGATAACTTACTTAATTATAGCATTTTGGTACATAAGGAATGGTAAATTTATTGAATGTGTTAGTCTTGGCATAGGATGATGCTTGCTTTCGATGTAGTCAATGTCTAGCAAGGAATTCACATAAATATGCTGAAACCGATCTTTATGGAAAAAAACCGTTCATTCATGTTTTTTGCTATGATCATGGTATGAAAAAGCGAGTCTGAGTGGTTCACGTAAGTTAACTTAAATGACATCCCTTAAATGTGTACGCCTAAGAAATCAGTGTATCGGCATATATTGTAGTAGACAGGAGACAGGAGATGTAAGCGATATCATAAAGCCTTTATTTGTTGCTTACTTTAAAACAGCCGACGATTTATTGATTTGTAAATCTTTACTGAAATGAAAGCACATTTACAGCCAACATAAAAAAAGCATCTGAAACAAGCTTTCCATGCTGCTTCAACCTAGCTAATTTCTTGTTATCGTTTTGTGGGCGACTAATTCAACCAGACATTAATGGATGTGAGCAATTAACGGGATACCGAAGAGATTTACAAACACCGAACAGCAGAGTTGTTTGCATACTGATACCTGCATTCATATATTATGTATCATTGGCTTTTAGTAGTGTCCACTGTGGACACTCCTGGCTGCCTAAGAGTAGAGTCATCTCGAGCATTTATCAGTAGATAAGGTATTGTTTATGCGTAATATATTATTATGTTAGATTAAACGTTATAACACACTAATCAACAGATACAGTGTCTTTAGGCGGTGTGATCAATTATATGGTTTCAATCTTTGGTTGAATTACACCAAGCAATATATGGCTAAAGCAGGCAAGTTACCGATTCCCTGTCAGTCTGATCACATGCTGTGTAGGCAGCAGGTGCTGCAATAAGTACAGTGTATGTATCAAAATATGATTACATGGTGATTATTACTGCTCATGTTGTGTTTATCATCACTGCATTTTGTAAATCCGTATTATAAGGGTAAAAACCCATTAGCGTATCGATTTAACGAACAGCAGATAGATTGTGATGGATGTTTTGCTGTGACCATGTATTTCTTAATTGATGTTGCTGCGAGATCGGGGCGCGATCTTTGAATATAAATCAAGATCACATCATGTGAGCGTATCCCATATTTTAAACGGTTGCGCGCGCAGTAGAGTGAACTGCACATCACATTAAATAATAGCACTATAGAACATTTCAGGACATTTTAGAACATTTCCGGCAAGTTTAATCAGAGTTTATTCAACATTAAGATATAATTATTCCCTCGTGCTAAAAATGTCGGCTAAACATTTCGGTGGACGTTCGTGAGACATGGTAATAAAATGATATTTGATTACATGTATAAAATCGACACTCTGTAATAATCTGTTACCTTAAGCAGCGTCATTCATCATTGAATTCCATCATCGTGTTTGTGATATATATTGTGTATATAATTACATGGAATGAATAGATGGATAGCGTTCTTGCACCAATATATTCACAGCCTCTCAGAATGGCGCTGAACATGTATATTGATTACAATGCGTTTAATCCATTTAATGTATTGATTGTCACGATTGAACTACAAGATTCAATCAAGATTTATTGTGTAATAGTTTGATACTGATGAAATGGGACATTTATCTAATGGGTTTGTCTTGGTTTAGAATAATGATCGCTTGCGATGCAGTCAATGGTAACCCTAATCCAAGAACTAGTGGAATTTACGCGTATGAAAAAAAGCCATGCATTCAAGATCTTTCTGCGATAATGTAATGAGAAAACGAGTTTTGACTTACGTATGTTAACATTTTTTGATAAATAAATAATCCCATTTATGTGTACACCTACGAGATCAGTATATCACCGTATATTATCAGACAAGAGACAATACAATCTTACGTAAAGCCTCGATAGTATTGCAAATATCGATGCGATTATTTCAATCAAAGCTTTAAAGAGATGATGAAGCTTTACTGAACATAAAATAAGTAAACATAAACAATATCAATATCATAAAGCGCCGAATGCAACATATGGATAAATTTACAATGGCGTTTGACAAAATAAAATCGTTTTGGTTTTTAGATGTGCTTAAGCTTACGTTTGCGTGGAAACATGACTACATTAAAAAGCAACATGAACATAATGCACGGACAAAGGTGCTTGTAAGCTTACTTGTATGTATGGGATTAAATGTTACAGGTTTATTTGCTTCTTTATGTAAATCCTAATGCCTGTTGAGCCACTTAATGTTTGTAAATGTAGGCACACAGCCACACACCAGACGGAACAGGATCACAGTGGGGTCAGAATGGATATAATATTTACAAACTCATATGGATATTAACGCATCCAGACGAAACGAATCGAATGAAACCATCAAATACGTCATTTGTTGCTCACACTAAAACAACCGACAATTTATTGCAGATACGCTGAGCACCTCGATAGCAATGCTATTGATGCGCTGAAGGAAGGTGACGGAATTCTCTAAGGATCATGGTCACCAATGGCATTTGGAGGCGAATCGGGAAAGCAGCTAATGCAGAACTTACCATGCGTTGTGTTCTGCAGTAACCTTGTTATCTTTTTGTCTGCTTGGTAGGCGACATAGTCTGCCAGGAACTAATTGATGTGAGCTACTACCGGAATTCCGAACCGATTTACATTACCCAACAGTCGAGTTGTCTGCATACTGATACCTGTATTCCTATATTATGTATGGATTGTCTTTAGTAGTGTCCACTGTGGATCATTCTTGCTACTGAGGGGCAGAGTTACCTCGGGCACTTATCAGTACATAAGGTTATGGTTAATATATTATACATTATTATGTCAAATTACATGTTGTAACACACTTATCAACAGTGCATGCAACGTAATTATGCTTTGTGAAAAATGTATGGTTTCATTCTTTGATTTGGTGGAATTGCATCAAGCAGTACATGGCTAAAGCAGACAAGTTATCGATTGACTGATGACGAGCTGTGAACTCACAGATGCTATCATCAGTACATAATCAAAGAATCTTTACTATCACACTTTTAAACATCATGTTTAAAAAAATATGATTACTCCTGTTGTTGCGTTTATCATCACCGCATTCTGTAAATGCGTATTGTGAGTATTATTTTGGTGCAGGTTGGGTAAAAGTCTAGTAGCGTTTCGATTTCTTCAACGTCAAATAGAATGGGATGGATGTTTTGAAAAATAATTTTTGCTGTGACTATATTTTTTTAAATTGCTGTGGCAGTGCGATTGGGTTCCAAATCACATCATATGAGCCTGTCCCAGTTTTTAACTGTATTTTTCTGATGTATTTAGCTATTTTGTAATCATATTTTTTGGTTTAGAATTTTATTCTGGAAATTTTAATTCGAGTTTATTCAACGCCAAGATATAGTTGTTCTATGTTGCTGCTTATATATATATATGTTTATTTCGTACTCAAGGTACCTGCATAAACAATAACTGTGATACATAAATTTAAACTATAGTGCTACATTCAACGGAAAAAGAGATAAAACTGTTACGATACTAAAATATCTTGTATCATCAAATAAATCATTTCATCGTCAAATTCATCAATCATAATTTCATTGTTTTTAACGCAAAACAATGTATTTAAGATACAGACCAAAGCATTCTGTTCATCTGTTAACGAATCTTTCTTGATAATCTGTGTGATATTGAACCCCACCTCATTATGTACATTAATGTTGTATTTGTGTCTAAGGTAAGCAATATTGCGACCCAAAGGTGAAAGGGCATTAGAATAAGCATGTTTGATCACATTCTTAACTACTGCATTGTCACTGTGATTCATTTGAACAATCATTTTCAGCGTTTTAATGCATAAGGAAACGCTAATGTGTAGTTGGCCACTTAATGGCCCCAGTGCGCAAGTATGCGAAGCAATTGGAAGGTTGAGTATTCGCCTAACAGCCTTATTCCACTGAACACATATTTTTCTATAACCATCAGAATCAATGGTCCATAACTGGGAACCATAAAAACTGCAGCAATAGGAATTGAATAATTTACACAATGTGTTTTTATGCAACTCTCCAAAGTTCCCCATCATTTTGTTAAAAGCAACATTAAACATAGAACATTTTGATGTGTAATCACTAAAATCATTCAACTTGTTATCAATGACGTTCCCCAAGTGTTTAATAGTTGTAGTCCATTCAATAGTAGAGCCATACAATATCACCTTATCAAATTCATTGACTGCCCTGCCATATTTTATGCATTTTGTTTTCAAAGGATTAAAAACTACATTATATTTATTAGCAAATCGTTCACATATTTTCAACATATTGTTCAGTGCAATGAGACTTGGACTGAGTAAGGTAATGTCATCAGCATAACCAAGCGCACCAACATATTCGCTGCCTATATGACAGCCTAGTCCAGACTTTTTTAACCTTTGTATCAGCTCATCAATGTACACAGTAAATAATATCGGTGATATGACACCACCTTGTTTAACACCGTTTGATACATGACACTCTTTTGATAAGCATGCATTCCATTCAACAGATATAGTCTGTCTCGAATAGCTATCCATAAGAAACCTAACTATAAGCGGAGGCACTTTACGCTGCAACAGCAATTTGAATAATTTTCCATAATGTACCCTGTCAAAGGCTTTACTAGCATCTAACAGACAACTAATTGTCCGGTAAGTGACACAATAAACTGGATTAGCTGTTTGTTTAAAAAAAGATATATAGCATTGCAAATAGAAGCAATCGTCAAATGAGGGCTGAACATTTCGGTGGACGTTCGTGGGACGTAAATGATATTTGACTGCAGGCCAACAATTTCAATGTGTTAATCATTAATTGAGAACATAGCATCACATAGCAAAGTGTCGTGCAGAAATGCACAGGATGATAACTTTCTGTCAACATTTTCGACCAGAATTATGCGCTTAATTATACCTCAACGCCTTCTTATGGTCACCTTCATTCGTGCATGGATCTTGTTCAGCGGCACAGGAAACATTAAACTTTCCATTTGTATATAGCGTTGTTGGTCACCTGAGAATCCTGAACAACGGTATAGTGGTGACCGCGTGACTTATTGTCCCAGTAATTCTAGTTAATCTCGGGGTGAATAATTGGCCCACGCGATGTAATTATTATCTGCTCGCGATATGAATGGTTTTGTATTAATAGAACGAAATCCGAATCAGCACGATGTACCATAAAATGCAGAATCGGGATTGTTGAGCAAATTTACCTGATTAACTGATTACACCTTTAGTTCCAAGGTGATCGAAAATTGGACGTAATCACTGATCATTTACCAATTACTTTTATGGGTAACAGCCGCGTGATTGCCCCTGCCGATACAAGGGTATAAATCAGTTAGCTTTGTCACTTCACCACAAATAACACATAACTATGATTAGAGTTCTTGTATTTTCATTGTCCCGATGTATTTTTGATCAAGCAACAAGTTGTAAACTATGTCTTCAAGTCTAGTAAAACACTACGAACACACAATGTTGGTTGACATTTGCGAAAAAAAATGGACAACGCCAGAATATTTCGGGTGCATTTTGAAAAGGTGGAATGTCCTTTGCTGGTATTGTTTTTCATAAGGAAATGAGACACTTGCTAGTTTCTCAGCGCAGTGACATTGGGGGACTTGTTAGAAGTTGTTATGTGATATACGTTCTATGGATTAGTTATAGTTGTACCTACTCAGTTATATACAAAGTGTCTGCGTGAGTAATTATTTATGTTAGAACGTCATAACATTATCAAGGATCATGAGCCACAATGAATTACATTGAATGAATTACTTGAATGTAACGATCAAATATACTGTTCTTTTATCAGTTCGCAATCGCTTCTTGGTACATGCAAAAGCTGGCCAATGTATTGAAATATACTGTTGTTGATCACATTGCCGTATGTAGCATGTGTATTCAACCCGAGTTTGAATTTGTTATACAGCTGTGTGTCATATAAAAAACCAGCATGGTTCATTTTATCGGTGAGCCACCCAAAGCACGTGGGTCAAACATGCCAAAAGATGCTGAACGGTATCTTTGTTGGATCTGTTTGTCAATTGTCGCTAAGTGTAACGACGACAATCATCAAATACGGTCACTGCAATGGCGCTAACCGAAAAACATTGCACCAATGTGTTCATATTTCTACATGCACTTTGTAGATTGTCGCTTTGTAATACATGAAATTGCGAAATGGCGCCGCCTGGTTTTGGTCTTAGAGAATTACCCCAGGTCCACATAATCATTTCTTATTGATTAAGCGGTTATATTGCACACCTTCTGTGTGACAATTTAGCAAAACAGGGCACAATAAATCAGGACTCTCTATTATCAATACAATTGCAGCCATAATGAAATCGCAGCACACCTTGAAGCTAATGTGGTTTAATTAACATTCAATGTTAATTAACCGAGATCCTGCGGTTTAGAATAGAGCAAAAGTGTCTATTAAAAACATATATATGGGTTTTCAGCTTTGTCTGCTTAGATGAAGCGTGCTTTGTAGCGCCTGATACCCTGAGAAAACAAGACGATTAGCAACAGTGAATTACCCACTACCCATTATTGCAACTGGAATAGGACTTGATAAGCAAGTATTTGCCCTGATGCAGTAACGACAACAAGATGATTATCGTGGCAAAGATACATGATTTGTCAGTGTGTTACCATTATGCTGATGGCTAAAGGTCATATTCGTGCTCATCATCAAGCAGATATAATACTGAGTAAACACAGCAACCCACACAGCAATAAAATAATGAGAATGAACATGCATGTTTTTCAATCATGTATACGGTTAAGCCCATGACATTGAAATTGGATGTATCTCATCGGGCATCAGCATCTCTGTCGTTTATCTAGTATATAATTCGTAGTCGTCACGGGAAAATATCGAAGTGATTTGGACATGTGTTAAGTTCTTGATGCTGAATTCACTATAATGTATGCCACCAGTACGTGCTCTGCATCTCCACCATGGCTGGCAATCTGTTGGTAAATAAGTTTGGGAAAATTATCATGGGACGGAACTTATCTTTGCACACAATGACAGTGTTCGACATAAGTACGCTTAATGTCAAAAGGGGGGTGTGCACGTGTTGGTTGAATGCGTTTATTTGTCCGCGGTAAGAAAGTTGTGTTGCCCTTGTGTGATCTATACTTGTCATTCCATTGACGGAGGCCTGTTTTTGCGAAGGTGTCCACTGTTGTACATAAATAAAGTTTAAGGACATCGATCAATCCATAACACTTGTTGTTTCCGAAATTGTATCTCATATATAAAATCATCGTAACTGAAGATGGCGGAGAGGACGATTACACCGTCGATACAGCAGAAAAGCTTCGGACAGTGCATAAATATGCGCAATAGCAAAGTGATCTCTTGTTCCAATCATGATGAACGTCATTTACCTTCCACTCACTTTAGTCAGATCGTCGAATGTGTACAAGTAAATGAGTATCCTTAAATCATTCCCAATGCCGTCTGAGATGCAATAATGCTCAACTAACGCAAATCATCCCACCAACAATCACTCCGATGGTGTCAGATGATCTGTCCATGGCAATAAGGTGTTTGCGGGGCTAATAATAGGAAGAAATTAGGTTTGCCGAGATTATTAAACCCAGGATGAGAATTGGATACTATAATTTGCAATGGCGTAGTTCATCCCATTCATTTACTTAATGGGTAATTTACCGTGACAATAAATAATTATAACAAGATTATTTACACTTGATGCTTGACTCGTAAAGGCAAACCAATTTAATGGGCATCAACAAATTGCAGATTTGGATTGTAATTAATATTAAGGCAACCTCTGGACAGCATCATGTGATTCGGCGTTTAGCGAGGAATGATTAGCTTAAAGGCTCTGTCATCGACAGGAAGGAAATGAATGCAAAGAACGATAGAGTTGCAACACAAATGTCACTTTCTATTACGAATTTTCATTCCTGAAGTGTATTTATAAGAATATTCAGCTTTGCCTCTGGCTATATATATATATATATATATATATATATATATATATATATATATATATATATATATATATATATATATATATATATATATATATATATATATATATAAATATATATATATATATATATATATATATAGAGTATATATATATACGTATATACACATGTATATCTATATATATATATATGTATATATAGTGATATATATATCTATATATATGGTGATATATTTATATTTGTGTATATACATATATTTATTGACATGTTTATATATATGCATGCTATATATATATACATCTCTATATCTATATATACTATTTATATATACATATATATATATATTTATATATATATATATCTAAATCTGTATTTATAATTATATTCAGCTTTGCCTCTGCCTATATATATATATATATATATATATATATATATATATATATATATATATATATATATATATATATATATATATATATATATATATATATATATATATATATATATATATATATATAAATAATGATGAAATAATGGCTGGAATGGCCATCTAAGGCGTTGCTTTTATTAGTTCTGAAATTGTTTAACCACGTCTGAAGGCTAGATTACGTTACATTGTTGCGTTAAACTTTCACAGTGCATCGCATATTGTACTATCGTTGTTGCATAGTATTCAGTGATTATCAGTACACGAAAGTGAGGCTTGTTCAGTAATAATGAAGACAGCCTCAATACTAGCGATCCCTAGCGGTTAACAAATGACACAACCAATGTAATCATTTCGGGGGCGGCATTTCCTTAAAATTACTGAGAGACAGTCGCAGTTACCCTCGGTCCTGTTGGCTTCACAAATACTTGATTATGCAAATCCGACACGTGCATTAACCAATGATTTAGCTGATTACTGCCCACACACTGAAGCAAAGTTCGCCGACATATTATACACAACATGAAGTTCAGGAATTATGTTTCAGACCATCCACCAGAGCTGAGTGGCAGTAACCAGCGATTAATTATTTGCGTTGCTTAGCTTAGCAGTATTCCGAACATCATATTATATATTCATCATCATTGCATTATTCACAATGTTGTTCTAGTTGCCGCTTTCAAACAGTAAATCATGCAAGTTACAGCAGCCGTTGGTGGCATACCCCCATTGAGCCCTAATGCGTTGAATATTCTAGGGCGTAAAATTATGCTATTTGCTGAGGAACTGATATCAGTATTTAGATGTATTTAATGTCACACATTCTACGTCCGTCTGGAATTTTGTGGTATCTCCTGCCCACCATATTCATTGACTACTCTGCTGTGCTATAGTTATGTTAGTTTGTTCAAATGAATGCTTCCTTACTAGTCTGACATCCTGTTTATCTGCTTATACCTATGGTTAAAAGTGCAGTTACTTGTATGCCACTAGTATATGTCATACCATATATCTAAGTAGCACGTGAGGATATCTACAGCACATCAGCTCTGATAGCAAGATCTAGTCGAATTGATTATTAAGATCATGGGGCGTTAATCAATGTCAATATCCTTTTTTTATTTCCCTTAATATAATCTTGTTTTAAACGCAATAGATTGTTGATCGATGGAAGTCTCAGCATGAGTTGGTAATTAGATTAGAGAACAAAATACCGTATTTATTATACGTTGAATAGTGATAAGTGGCTTGTGTCTGTTAATTAATCGAACTATCAGCATTTGAACAGTGTGCACTTTTGATGTGTACGACAAAATGATAATCATTCGTTATAACACACAACATCTTGCAATTCTTTGATGCAATCTACTTGGGGCTCCCTTCTTAACCGCGCGTGAACATTCAGGTGATTTGTAAAAATCATTTAATAATACACGGCAACCAAGTGATAAGGAACCTTCCACCAGATGTCACTTTAGGCTAGTCATGCCTAAACGCACGCCACGGTCCATCTGCCATATTGGATGACACTACGTATTGTCAGCTTGTTACCGATAATAGGCTTGGTCAGCAGTTAAGGCCTATGATTACAAGGGGTCATTTAAAGAAAATGTGCACATCTCCAGGTGATTCGCATGTCTCGTAGCATTGAATCTATAGATGTCTGAATGTTGACCGCTGGTGCCTGACTTAGCAAATGAATGCTACTCATAGCAGATAAGACAAAATTGCATGTAACACGCAATTGTCGTAATGCTTTTGATAGAATCGACCAAATCATTATCTTAATTAAGGGAAGTAGTTGGCTTCTGTTAAATTACCGAATAAAGAAGTTACACAAAAAAGCGTATTTGACAATACAAGCAAGGAGCGCGGTAAACGGTAACCTTCATCTAGCCACATCAACATGAGCTGGTCATCCCACCTCGGTCCTTGATGACACTTGTAATCTGTCCGACATCACAATATAGCAGTCGCAACCCGCTAGCATAACAACATGGTTTTTTTGTCACATCCGTAATTGTATTTACAAATACGATACCATTGATGTTGAAAGCATCATCGTCAATATTTGATTCGTTTAATAACGTCCTTGCAAAGGGGTTTTCACAACATTTCAGGTTTTTTTATTTTAAGCCGTAAAGATATTGTTCGTTGCAAAGCTGGCAAAACCCATAAAAAGACCTTGTTAAAACTATATAATATGTAACATCTCATGTCGTGTGTGAAAAATATATACGGACCAGCGGTCCTTTTATGCTCTTATTATTTCCATGTATAAATTCATATATGCCAAAATATATACGGATATATATATATATATATATGATCTATATATATCCATGTATAAATATATATATATATATATATATATATATATATATATATATACATAGTATATATATATAGATATATATATATATATATATATATATATATATATATACACATACATACATATATATATATATATATATATTATATATATATTATATATATATGCATATATATATATTTATTTTTATTCATTTATATTTATATGTATATAAAATTTATATATAAATATATATATATATATATATATATATATTTATATATATAAATATATATATACATATATATATGAATAAATATACAATTCACTAGTAAACAAACTGTCGATCATGTCAACAGCACATGAATAAGCTCATATGAAAGCCGAAGGTCAGATCAAGATTCACATAATGTCAATACGTTTGGTTTGCTAAGTTAATAGTATGAACAAAGTCTTCATTGTTTAATGGAGAGTAATAATTCAATAGCAATTCAATAATAAATAAACTGTCGATAATCTCAACAGCACATGAATAAGCTCACATAAAAGCCGTAGGTAAATCACCATTTGAAAATATATTACCTTAAGTCAGTAGTAATAGCCACAGAAAAGGACCACCAGTAGAGTGGTACATAGGTGCGCAACATTACATATGCACCATGTGCCTAGCCAACGACAGACTTTGGTGATAACAGACATTGAATGGCCAGTTGAGCCGCGTACTGTTTGTAGATATAGAGAGGCAGAACTCAACAGGATCACAATGCATACAAGATTGACAATCACAAACGGATATGTACGTATGCAACCAGATGGGATGAAGTCACGAAAGTAACTGGGGCTAATTTGTTCGAAGGATTAACCATTAGAGTCGTTGATTTGAATATTCTTACTGAAATGAATGCCAGCACATTTGATCAACTCATTTGGTATGAGAACAATTCACTTCGAATTAGGAAGGCACCTAAATGGCGCTTACTATAAGTCGTTTGGTACTGCAATCTCGTTAACATGGTAAGTGACCCAGTCCACCAGACACTAATGGGTGAAAGCAACTTCAGGTAGATGTACATATATGCAACAGCGCCATTGTCAGCATACTAATACCCGAATCCATAAATAATGTATGAGTTGATTTAAGTAGTGTGCCTGAATTGACTAACAATCAGCCCGGATAGAGTAGCGTCTCTTCGTACACTGATCGGTAGATCAATATGATGGTACATGTATTATACGGTTTGTGTCATATTGCACGTTATCACACATGTGGTTATCGTGCGTTTATGATTTGTGACAAACTTATCGGTTTCAATCGTTGATTGAATTGCATCAAGCAGTATATGGCTAATTCAGCTGAGCAATCGCTTGACTGAAAGTGTTATCATATGCTGCGCTAACTGGAGCTCACGAATGATACAATGAGTGCATTTTATGAAATGTACCCCAGTGTTCAAGTATATTTTAGAGCAAATTTGCAACGTTTATGTTCCTCATATAATTGAAAGCATCGTCGATCATATATGTTCAATAAATGGAACTAACATAATTCAATGCGTTAGAGTATCACTCAAATCTCTCTAAACCAACTGAATGTTAGCCTAAGCATTTTACAAGGTAGGATTGTTGGTAGGTCATATATCACAATGCAATAAAAATAATTTGGTA
Source organism: Urechis unicinctus (assembly GCA_034190875.2). Lineage (NCBI taxonomy): Eukaryota > Metazoa > Annelida > Polychaeta > Xenopneusta > Urechidae > Urechis > Urechis unicinctus. The sequence continues at coordinate 66,116,024 of CM067358.1, read as the reverse complement.
ATACACTTTTATTAGAATAACGAGGTCCTGTCGTCATTCCGATCACATGTTATACACTGAGTGAGCCTTTAATGCTTTACTATGGACACGGTTTAGTATTTAATGTTCTCCAGACGCAGATTGTAGCCAGGCCCAGCAGACAAATAAAGACGCCTCATGTTTTTTTATGGACACTGTACCTTGGAAAGACATTTATTGAACCTTCGTTATGCCATGTATATGGATAGCATCGATGGTCACACAGATGTTGTGAAGTCTTGTTTTATTTATGACCAATAGCACAGTTTAGGTCGCGTAAATTTCTTTACCCGGTTGATAATTAGATGGAAGATATATTGAAGCATGGAATTTGTTTAACGTATATCACTTTTGTAGCATATGTATTTCGAATAGCTTATATGTGTGATTGATATCCTGCGGTGTTTCGTATAAATGTCCAGCAATGTCTTTCAAGGGTAACGACACTACATCGAATGCGGTCATTACAAGTACACTATCTAAATTGGATTGGTCTGTATAATTCTGCAACCACTTTGAACATGATCACTTTAGAATAAGCAAAAAAAAAGGCGCCACCTGGTTTCGTTCACAATCAGGACAAATGACAATGGCCATCACGTGGGTAACTAATAAATGTAGTGAGCATTCCCTGAACCTTATTATTTTCTTTAATTGATTAAGCTGGTATTTGTACACCTTATGTGTGGCAAAACTATACAAAACGTGTGTTCTTAAGTGTACTTTGAAACCCTTCATCATTATACAATTGCAGACTGAATCACACTGCTGACATTCTGAAGCTAATGTAAGGCCATGGAACAGTTATGTCTATTGAATGTAGATATAGGAGATTTTGAGCTGCGTCTACTTAGCGAGCTTAATATCGAGATATTAAAACGAGATACACTCAGTACGCATCAGTGAACTATGGACTATTAAGGTTAATGGGCCAGGCCTTGAAAAGTAATTAATTGTTTTGTCTCTGTATAGACAATATCACCCTTAACCCTTGCGAAGTAAGATGGTGATTAAATTTTATATATATATATATATATATATATATATATATATATATATATATATATATATATATATATATATATATATATATATATATATATATATATATATATATATATATATATATATATATATATATGCAAACGTGTGTCCCAAAACATACAATCCCTAAGTACACTGCGCTCCATAATTGCTGGTGAATCAGCGGGGATAAACTCTCATCAAGCCGAGATGTGAAAAGTATTATCACAGCGCCTAAACAATAATCCTAGATTGCTCGGTGCACTTTGGCCATGTATATAACGGTGGATTTTCTTACACAAATATCAGAGACAAGTGGCTAACAATAACCATTTAGTATTAAGGACCTTAGTAAGTATGACACCGAAGTCAGCATAACATGTGTCGGCCAAAGCGTACCCCGTTTGTTACTTTTGTCTGTGGCAGGAAATGATGTACAAATATATCATAATCGTCTCTTTGAAGGTAGCGGAATTGGCTGCTGTTATTAAATTGTCTGTCTTTAATGAACCATTTAATTGACGTGGAAGCTGTTTTTAAGCCAGGCCCAGCCGTTAGGCCTGTGATTTCATGTCTATCTATGTGGATTCATCAAGTTCAACACAGCCGCGTAAACGGTATAGTCCGTAGTCATCATGAGCGTTTTTATGACCTACATCGCTGAGCTGAAAGCTTCATATTACAAATTTTGCTTTAACGTTTCCTCGATAAGCTCTAGTGCCTTTCTTATACTTCCTTTTCTCGAATATCGCTTTTGAAGCAATTTCGAAAGTAAAGACTACCCTTGTAATGTTGACGTGTCACATCAATTCGCCTTCAGCTTATTGCCATCATTTGAAAAATCAAGGTTATCCAATAAAATCTTAGCTTGTCGTCGTAGTGTGATCAATCCAGTTCATGTAGTTACTCAAGGGCAGTATACACCAAGTACCCCGCTGCCGTTTAAACAAGGACTCCTGCCTATCCGTAAATTGCTTCCTGAAGGCGTTGCACATTCAAATTATCTATCGGCTATCAAAGAAGTTTTGGTTCATAACCGGTTAGAATCTGTTTACGCTTCTATTGACTGAATATGGTGTTATGATAACAGTTCAGCACCTCTACAGAGATCTAGATTAAACCTGACAACCGCATGATCGTCAGCAGCTGCACACATTCACCGTAGTACATATGGGCAAGCGGTTTTAAACGTCTGTGTTTTTACGTGTTAGAATAGTCATTCTGTGCACCTGCTTACAATACAAAACGATAGGTACCTCGCATTACTGATGTTAAATAGCCAGGAGTACATACGGCATTCTTCCTTTTCAATCTTTATATTTAGCATTAGCATTAAAAATGACCAAGTAATAATTAGTCATATAATATGGAGCATTTCCTTGGTTTTGGTATCATAGTTAGGTTTAGATGCTGATGTGTAAGCTTGTGACATTCTGTAGCCATGGAAATTGTCACGAAGACATTGTCAAATATGCAATTGTCCGGACACATCATCCATTGTAGTTAATAAATGTGGGATATCATAATGTCGCCAACCATAAATCGGCTGACGTTCGTAATACTCTCAAAATACAAAACAATATCGAAGCAGATTCAAATGTGATAACCTCCCTGTTTAATCAACAAGCTCTCAAAACCAACAGGGACACTGACATCTGATCGCATTGTGAAACACAGCAGAAGAACCTTTTATTGATTAATTTCTCCATCTTATCTCCGATAGGGATGGTGATAAATTTCACATCTTGTCAGCACTGCTATAATCATAGCAAGTCATTCCCTTTATGTGATCGTTATTTTACTGAAATTTTAATATCGTTCGATGGACTGACCGCCGATTAAGTCAACCCGCAAATCTGTGAGAGCACGGACAACATATAAAATGAGTTATTATGACACATATGTCCTTTTATAGTTTCACAAACTGTCTTTGTATTGAAAAACTGGTTTGCAGACAATATTCAGAACCAGTTCATGTTATTTATTATTGTCGTTCGCTACATATGTTTATGTGACTTTTGATAGTAAATGCAGACTACATTAGTATTATTTCGTAGTGCAAATAACTCATGAGGGCTAATGTTTCACTAACAGACATAATTCAATCGGGTTGCGGTATTTGTATTTATGCCTAATGCAACTTCTTTAGTCAGCTTGTTAGCTATTCAGTTTTTAGTATAGTCGATGTGTAGGATTAACTGTTCCATGTCAAAAAATTGTTCATGCCCTGCCAGACGAGTCGCATTACATGACTATATACCCTCTTTGTGTAGGATCGTATAACGTCGTCACCAGAGCCGATCCCTAAGTCTCAATGAATATGCACCATATACTGCCGTCAAAGCACACCGCACATGATAGCGTTGAATATGTATCGTCCTGCCATTGTAGCGTTTTATTTGTGAGCATTGTTTTGTGTTCTGGTGAATCCTTATTGTTCAGTGGATATACAAGTTCGCCCTCATCAACGGAGGTTGAAGATATACCGATCAATGACCCATACATCCATTGACATATGGCTGGTTGTCTCTAATGAAAAAACAAACGGTGATATCACATATTGGCCAAATCATCAACTGCTGTCAAATTCTATCAAACATTGACTAATTAACTGCAGCTACGTTAAGTTTTGAATAATTATCAGCGCAAATATTGCATATTTGGTTTGTTATCTTCTTGTTTTGCATCAGCATTCAATATCTGGGGTATGGTGAGGTAGAAAATGGAATCAATTTCGGACGATTTCTTTGTTTGGATAACAATTTGATGTCACCAATTACTTGCAATCAACATGAATTCTAAGTATTATATATAATGTGAGTACTAGCCCCATCTTTAAACTAATCAAGGCTTCAAGGATAGACGATGTATGACAGTGTTCATTTGACGAGCTACAAATCATTCATTGCTGAGTGGCATTTACTATGAAATAATGGTGTTTCTTGACTTTTCATCATTCACAATTCATGCTCTATTAATTATAACGGCGACCGGCGCAATTGATCTCTTTAAGTCTGTAAAGAGTAACCTAACACATGTCATATCATAGATCTGAGTAGCAAGCCAAGATGCCAACAGCATTTTACATTTGAGTAGGATCAAGTCGCACTTATTGGAAAAATGGTAGAGCTTGCCTTACAACATATATTCCTATTCTATTTTTTTCGCTCATGTGAAAGACATTTGTCAATAAACGCTATTGCTGTGAACCATTCGAAGCCGCTATGCGACATACGCAAACGCCATGATAGGTGCAACCCCGGCAATTCTTCAGATCGCTCTTTGAGGCTCACTTCATCCAAGTGGATTTGTGTTACCGCATTAAAATATTTTGTAGACGCAGGATTTGAATGCAATAATCATCACATCTGTAACATTTATGCTTTGTGCGTAGGGATGTGTAATTGATACATGCGTATTCAAAACCATGCACGTTTCAAGTGGTCTGCATATTGATATCAATGCTTTCAAGCTGACTAAGTCTAACAAATATTTGACGCAATCTATTTGTAGTTCCTGATAGCTAAGCATACTTTAATATATAAATGCTAATTATAAATTACAGGAAATGTCTAGATATTATTCATAGATGAAAGATGCTTGTACGCTCAGGTACCTCCCACAGCACTAGGCATAGTAAACTTAGATTTTTGATGAAGAGGCAATGAAATGTACGATGCAAATAAAAAGCGCAGATACCTTTCAACCGTCGCATAACGAATAATCCATTTTGATAGGCAATCGCCAAACCAATCGAGTACTTACATGTACCATATGTAACTGTGCATGGGTTTTAATTGAGTAATGATTATCCGTCAAAAGTTCATACTGTTTACCCTTCAAAGGTTGCATGATACAATATGGTGCTATATATGGACGTGAATGATCAATCATTTGCGTTTGCTGACAGGATGTAAATTATTCATAATGCAATCCGCAGATATTTTATCAAATGCCATCAAATGAAGGAATGTACTATTTCCGGTATTTGCTGAGGTGTGATAACCTTGGGTGGTTTTTAGTACAATTACATTCAAACAACATGGATGGGTCGATAGTTCCCAAGGTGACCAAACTGTAATGACGTATATGCGTACATACAAACAGCGAGGATGAATTGTTTAGAGCAACTGCTTATAATACACTTGTACTTCAAAAATTACTAGCACTCCAAATCAAGATGCTTGAATAAAAAGCAGAATGATTGTACATGACATTTATGTGGAGCAAATATATGCTTCATGGTTGAATGGCGACACTTGAAACAGCAAGGAGATATATATATATATATATAGCGTCAAATAAAAGGGTTACCTTAACTTGGCCATGGCATGGCAGAAGACTTCAGTGCTACAGTGCTTTTAAGTGAAGTAGCTTTAATTACTATTTATGCAACCAATTATATGTGAAATAGCCCGCTGTATTTGAACACTTTATTAACTATATATATATATATATATATATATATATATATATATATATATATATATATATATATATATATATATATATATATATATATATATATATATATATATATATATATATATATATATATATATATATATATACATTATATATATAATCCATGGAGTTAATAAAGTGAATTAACCCGCATTGTATATCACAGCATATCTTGAAGTTTGGTGCAGTCTACAGATTCAAATACAGCGGGCTATTTCACATAAAGGTAATTGGTTGCATAAATAGTAATTAAAAGATCACTTCACTTAAAAGCACTGTAGCACTGAAGTCTTCTGCCATGCCATGGCCAAGTTAAGGTAACCCTTTTATTTGACGCAGCAGCATGAGCTCGTCCTAACAGCATATCGATGGCACATTGAGATAATAAATATGATTCTACGAAATAACTACATGCAAGCAGCTATGATTTAGAACATATTGTTTTGTTTCCGTGGTTGCATTCTCATGGCAAACAAACAGGAAACCATTGAAATTGACAGCATCCCCATCAATATTTAATGCACCCCCGTAGCGGTGTAGTTAAAGCTCGGAGAGCAAATGCCATGTTTTTATAGATGGAAAAATCTTCGTGACTCCAATTGCCCAAATAGAAGGAATATACACAATGGTCCTTTCTTATTTCTTATATATATAATAATCGACGAGGTTACTCGCAAATCTGGCCAGTGCAGTGTGGATGAGTGTTAAACGGGGTTATGTGTGGTATATTATTTCGCTCCGTTACAACATCACGATTGTATTAATTGAAAGTGCTTCGCAACAATAATATTGCGTAATCAATTCTAAAATATATAACACAAGGGATTTATGGATTTACAGGATAACAACTGACGGGAAAGGGCGTGCATATTTACGTGTACCATAAACTGTCTATCTTTGTATGCAGCAGTATTGCTTATGTACAGATTTGTGCGATTCTAACTCAAGGCTTGTTGTGCCGTTACTGATGGTTCCATCAATTCTTAAAGCTATCTCTCTTTATGTTTGCCCTTGCATTAACGTCGGCCTTGTTCAATCATAACGTGTTGGTATGAGTGGGAAGCAGAACCACGTATGTCATTAGCCACAAAACAACTGCAGATATATCCTGAAATCTATATTTGCCACCCACAACTTGCTTGGCTTTCGCTGATAAACTCATGGCAATCGCCCGAGCTGTGACAATGCGACCAAGATGGATGTAAATTTGATGTACAGAAAAATAGAATTATCTTACTCACTTACTCCCATGCAACTTGACCGATCTCAATCATTTGTTCATAATCTATTCATATATGAATAAAGGCTTGTGTAGGAAATCACAGAAGGAAATTATTTTGACATCCATTATTCTTAATGGTAATTAATGATACCCTAAGAGCTTACGGGTAAACGTACATTAACACTATACGCAAAGAGCTATAGACCCCTTTATTTATTTTTGCTGTCTTGATTATCCAATCTTATCTGCGCAGATAGTTATGATCTCAGCAACGAACAACACCCTACTGCAACTAAACCACGTGCTAGTTGCATAGATTTTATGACATCGGCATTACCATGGATTCTCATTGTGATAGAAGAACACAATTCGGGGTGCGGCTGTAAATTATAATTATAGAGCTAATAAAAGCATCGGTCGAATAGTGGTCTACATAGGCGCTATTGCATTTTGAGGATGTACTTGATAGCGTAATTACCTGGAGCCATTGCTGTTATCTTACTGATCGGTGCCACATTAATTTTGCGACCTCCGCTACCCAATTAATCTGTAGGTTTTCAGTTTCACCTTCATAAGTCCATTTTATCGCAGCGACACGGAACCCTACTTTCATTAAGCATAATGGCAATTCTCTGATGTATTAAGGTTCTGTCGATGAAATAAATCAGTTGACATCAGTTCCCGTGATTCACCCTTGAAAGCGGCAAGTGAGGTACCTTGGAATACAAAATAAACGAGACTGGAAATACATCCCTTGAATTGTTGATGCTTCATCTTGCCTAAACATGTCGGTAGTCATCCGATTTGCCGTTCTTTCATAAGCTTACTGCTTTCTAGCATATCTTATTTTAAATGCCGCCTGGTGTACAGATGCGCGATTCCTTACACCCACAGCTTGAAGCGTCAAGCCAATGCTACCAGGACGATTTACTATGATTTGATTGACAACCGTAGATGACGAGCATTGACATGCACCACAGCCACACCATAGAATCAGCAGTGACCGTTGTAATTATGATTGGCTGGACACCAATCGATACTGCTGCTATTAGTTGCCTATCCTCGGTCGTTACTATAGCTTAAGAAGCTTTGTGGTTTTGTGCAATTTTTAGGATCGATTGTAATCATTTGCAATAAATGGTTTTAATTAGATTACATTCCCTATTCTGATCAGAGTACATGATTGGCATGATGAAATGTGGTCCATAATGATTGGTCAAAATTGATGCCAAACTGACATGCATTTTTGACGAGCCACTGCCTTGTTTTTGCCTAACCTGTGTCGCAAATTACCAGTCAGTCAAATGGCAAGCTGTGTATCCAAAACATAGGCTCTATCAATCACTCGCAGGAGTTCTCATGTACTACTTTTGTGGGCTACTCATCAAGGTCAGATGTTACATCCGCACTGCACTGTTACACTGATGGCTAGTGTAGCAGTTAGGAACTTAAGACATTATATTGCATGCATATATGTTGCATATATATATAGAAATATATATATATATATATATATATATATATATAGAGATATACATATATATATATATATATATATAGATAATAGATATATATAGATATTTATATATGCAGATAGAGATAGGAGAGAGATATAGAGATATAGAGAGATACATAGAGAGAGATAGAAAGAGATAGAAGATAGAGAGAGAGAGAGAGATCTCCTCTATCTCCTAGAGAGAGAGAGAGAGAGAGAGAGAGAGTAGACAGATATCTCCCTCTCTCTAGAGACATAAAAAATAGAGAGATCTCTCTTTATTTCTTTATCTATATCTCTAGAAAGATATCTCTAGATCTCTCTCTCTATCTCTCTATCTCTATATATCTCTCTATATATCTCTCTCTATATATATATATATATATATATATATCTATATATATATATATATATATATACTCTTAACTTCCAGATTGACATTGCGTAGGTGACAGGCTAATTCAAAGTTGCCATCAGCGTGCCACATGCCGCACGCTTAACACCTGCACCTGCTCTGGTTTAATGTCGCTGCGGCCACGTCTGATTATATTTATTACAATATTGAGTCGCGATTGTAAACAATGGGTAATTCTAAACATCGATGAGTGGGGATTTCGTTCAAAGATGCCCGGAACAAATGTACGCTGTAATGGCAATATTACAGGGCGCACAACCACACATGTACACACACATATATATATATCAATATATTTTGCATATATATATATATACATATATATATATATATATATATATATATATATATATATATATAAATATATATATATATATATATATATATATATATATATATATATATATATATATATATATATATATATACGAATACGAATGCGACCATTTTGGACATTTAGCAAAAAACTAACCATTTTGGAGGGACAAAACATATAGTCAATATGATGGTTATTTCTTGTTTTCTGTTGGTCTGTCGGTAACATGTTTCGCTTTCGTAAACTTATCTTGGTTTTTCATTGTTTTACTAAACATATAAATTTTGTGTACCAAAATGGGCGTTCCAAAATAGTTTGGGTATTAGGGACATGTAAAAAACCACCTATTTTGGAACATAGCAAAAAACCAACTATTTTGGGACATAACAAAAAAAAAACTATTTTGGGACATAACCAAAAACTAACCATTTTGGTACATAACAGAAACCCAAACGCTTTACGAAGCAATAAAAACTATTTTGCGACAGCGTGGTGAACTTGTTGTGGCGGGAATTAAATGTTTGCATCTATGCCATGGGATATGTCTTTCATCCCTGTCTGTATGATGGGGAATCTTAATTTGAAATGATAATAAGCGATAGAATTAACGTGCAGTTAATGGGCAATGCATGTTTAATTAACGACGATTCATTTATTTCACATTGAAAGAGGTACTATCCAACGTAATTCAAACATGGAGCAGCAAAGTCTTTAAATGTCTGGCGCTTTCGAGTGCCGGGTCAGGCGCATGTACAGATATATCTACACCGAGATACGCACACTGTGAAACTGGAAGTCGTACAGGAACTCGTGGGATGGAACGCGCAATATGTGTCGAGAGTCTACATATGAACTTGACAGGGGTCGGCTTTCTTATCATTGAGAAAACACGAACATAGAGACCTATACGCTCCGTCGCTAAGTGATCTTCGATGTTGCAAGCGAGGTTAAGCCCCAATCTTGCACACATTCCACATAAGTATTATCTCTGCTACTAATATAACAACACTGATGTAGTTATAGTAATACAGTGCAACCTCGTTAAAGGGGATGCCTCCTTGGCCGGACTAACATCCCCTTTAACGAGGCATCCCCAATAGCGAGGTCCCACCAACCGTACAATACACAACGTGATCATCGCCGTAGCCTTGCTCTTGAGCGAATCGTCTCAAATAATCCACGAGCATATGTCGTTCTTTCTTCGTCATGCACGGGCTTTCGTCGTCGTCGTCAGAGTCGTCGTTGTTGGGGCAGCGCGTTTTTGACTGACTTGCTCGAGGAGAGTGGCATCGTCGTATTCGCCGCTTGTCGAAACGGGATCATCAAGTGACACGAGTCGATCGAACTCCTCTCTTGGCATGGTTGGCGGCAAAGAGACGTCGTACAGGTCACCGTAGAAATCGTCAACGGCGGGCTAGTCGGTTCGAGTGAAGCCGGCTTTACGGTAACAGCCGGCGATGGTCACGGCCTTTACCATCGACCACGAAGACTTGGCAAGGTAGATGGCGTCGAGAAGGTTGATCTGTCGGGCAACTCGCAGTGCTTGTGCCGATTCGTCAGCGTCAAGGGCATTTATGATTCGTCCATTCAACGCGCTGCGGTAATGTCCTTTCCAGTATCCGTATCACTCATTGGTACATCCGATGGATCAGACTCGTCGTATTGGGCGGCAGGAAGTGTAAAGTGATGTTGGTCAGCGTCACCTGCGGTGAGTGGGCAGAACAGTTGTCGATCAACAGGCAGACCTTATGTTGGTGAAAGTAGAGCTTTCGGTCCCATTTAGCCAGCCAGTTTGCGAAGATCTCTCCCGTCATCCATGCATTTTTCGAAGAAGCGTACTCGACCGGCAGTTTTGTGGTATCTTTCGGAAAACAGCGCGGGCGACGGCTTTTACTGATGACGAGCAGCGGCAGCGTTTCCGTCCATATTGGCGCAAAGTAGGACGGTGATCCTTTCCTTGGCGGCTTTTCGACCGGCGAATTCCGCCGTGGGCAGGCAGTGTTCCTTGTCATTGAAGGCCCGGAAGTAAAGGGCCGTCTCGTCTGCGTTGAATATGTCCTGGTCACTGAAGTCGGCGGGAATTTCAGGAAATTTGTCTTGGAGCCAGTGGCGGGCGGACGGGTTATCGGCGTCTTGTTTTTCACCTTGCTGCTTTTTGAAGGCTACGTTGAACCGTGACTTCAAGCGCCACAGCCAACCAGATGATGCTTTGAAACTCGGCACCCTCTTCATTTCCGCTAGCTGGAGAGCCTTTGATTGAATTTCTGTTCCGGACAGTCGTGCGCCTTGGGCCCACTTCTGTTTGAACCACGTAAACAGTGCCTCATCCAGTTCTTCGTCTCCACCCGCTCTCTTTCTTTTTCGGCTTTCGTATTGGCCGGCTCCTTGTTGCTCCAAGATGTCATTCCTGTGCTTTACTAAGCGCGATATGGCGGATGTGGAAACTTCCAATTTCATGGCGATTGTAGCTTGGCTTTGGCGACTTCTTTTTAGTTCTTTCAGGATCTCTACTTTCTTCTGTAGGGTGAGGTCTTTTCTTCGAGGCATTGTGACAGTTTCTTTGGCAGTTTGATGATGAATGATGACACTTCTGCCTTTTAAACCACCCGACTTGACACTTGATCAGGGAGTCAAGGCGTCAATGTGAACTCGCTGGGCTCCGCAACCACCGGAAACGGGAATTGGGCACGCTGACAGTGCACAATCGTAATCTCCAATCGTAAGTCACGCTTGTTAGTCAGCCGCCAGCATCCCCTAGATGATTTAACTACCTCATCAACTTCGTTTAACTCGGGTGATCAGAGGTCGGGTGATCAGAGATCGTTAAGTAATCAGGATTAAGCCGTTACAGTCGATGGTATTTAAAATCGATCGATGGCAACGCGTCCCTTTTAACGAGGCGATTCGTCTAGAATGTCCCGTTCAACTGAGTGAAATAGCATTGCTTGGAATGGTTTCCTGGTCTGCGTCCCCATCATCGAGGAATCCCCATTGGCGAGGTCCCGTTTAACGAGGTGGCACTGTAGACGATTTATATAAATCCCTGTGGCTCCCACTCTTCAGCTCGATATGGTTGTTTGTTTGTCCATGGAGGCGTCTCCGTTGTTCATCATAAAGCTTGATCATCCAATGTAGCTCACAGACAGGCATGCTTTTTTCGCTCTAGTTCATAGAAATATACGCTAATAACTTAATGATAATCGTACTACCGCTATGTAATCTCTATTATTTCTGATTATATCATCTGTTATAGTACTAAATTCATAGTTCTCCCTAGGGAACAGATTTCACATGGCCATAATTTGTTTAAAAGGGGTTGGATTTGAAATGCAGGTAACATATTAATATCACAGCTATCGAACAAGTAAGGCCACTGGTAAACACAATTTTAACACCGAGGCCATGGGTAAATATAGTTTAAAAATCTTTTTTTACTGTCAAAAGCTATGATGAAATATTATTGCATCATTAACTGAGTAAACTGGGCATGTGTTATGTTGTCTATAAACTATAAAGTGATTAAAAAGGTCACTTGTATGACAATTATGCATGTTTATTGACATTTCAAGCATAATTAAGAGTTTGTGGCACATCTATTTGGAACCAGCACTGCTTATTACAATTATGCATAGTTAATGACATTTCAAGCATAATTAAGAGGTGGTACAAGTGCCATGGAACTTGCGCTGCTCATTCAAATTATTTTCCAAGTAGGGAACGTCCCATTGGCAGCTTTGACTTAAGAACTTCTTTCTTCCCTGAAACAATCAACATGTACACATATTAAGCAAATTACTTGGCACCACTAATCCAGAAATAACAGTTCTATTATTCAACCAAAACTGGAGGCAAGAGATGTGTGGTTCAGATTGATGGGTCATCCCACAGATTGTTAGGTAGTGTTCCTTGCTGGTACAACTATAACCTACCATTTGTCTGAATGAATGGTGTAGAACAACTCAAGGTGTCAAAGTGAGGTTGTGTGTGAGGGTAGTGTCAAATGAATAGTGTCACATGCATTCTGTATAAGATGGTGACCATAAATGTTTTACAGACTAAATTGCTGTTGAACTCAAGATTGCAGCACCGCAGCAGGTTTTAGATTGCCCGGACATCTTCAGAAAGATGCACAGAACAATAAGAGAGATTATTTTAGAGCTACACAGATTGTATATTGAGTCAGTGTAACTACTACTTTTGTAATAATCTATCTGCAGTGTAATGCTGAGAATAGAAGATATAACTTACTGATTAAGCATCAGATAAAGTTACTTAATCATGAAACATCACATGGCAGTGCATGGATAATCTACAAGCTTAAAAACAATTCAGCATATATCACAATTGTGCAACAATTGTATATAATATATGACATCTACCATAAAAGAGATACTGGGAATGATCTGTCTGTCAAATTTATCCTGATTAATACAGTATATTCTGAAGTATATATACCATACATGGGAGTAGTTTCCTTAGACTGGGGATCTGAATATAACTTCTGAAGGCAAGTTGTAGAGCTTGGGTCTGCCTTGTATCCCATTAGAAGCGGTCTGCATGTGCATTGGTATATTGTTTTCATATTTCGCTATTAGTTTCTAGTTATAGCAGACTTGTAATCACTTTCATAATATAGCCCAGGCCTTTATAGACCATGCAGTGGATAGTGCCTTTTATATGAAGGTCACTTAACTAGAATTCATTTATAATGCAAAGAAGCCTTTCTTTGCTTTATACCTTGTCACTAGTTAACAGATCACAGAGGAATGAAAAATACTCACTTGTGTCTTTGACGCATGTTCTGCTCGAGACATCCTGCTCTGATCTGACTGTAGAAATCAAGTTGTTTTTGTTGGCATCTTTAAGTCTGGGGTCTACAGGGCTTGTTGTTCTAGGCAGACTTGTGGCATAACTGGTACTTGCTTGGGCTGCTGGTTCAGTATCTAATAAACAAAAGCACATACATTTTACAATATGCATTTGCAAAATTAATATAATTGACAAATTACAGACTATGCATTAATTCAGATGTAAACAATGAGGAGCAATGTTTGTATCACTGCATATTTCTGCCATTGCTTTACATTTGTTCATAAGTATGTGACCTGCATATTGTGCGAGTTTTCAGAACCATTTAATTGATCATTTGCTGACAATCGGACCATGTTCCAAAGGACCATCTTCCAAAATGTCGGTATGGTTGTGGTACAAAATTGAAAAATACTTCATCATATAATGTCTCTCGATACAACCAAACTAAACGAACCAACTGTCAAGGCAATCCATTTGTGCCAAGAACACGCCCACTTTAGTTATGGTCAATTCAGGCAGTGGTCTCTGATAGGTTCCCAATCTAACATCTGAAATAGGTACCTATTAATTAATGAAACATATATGGGTAGATTGTTGAAATATACATATTTGGTTGGTTCAGAATAGAATTTCTTCCATATTCACAGTACATTGGCCCAAACTTTAACAGAGCTCTATATATATGATAATGCATTTCAATTTATTAGAGAACTAAATAGGAATGGAAGTTTGAAGAGCAATGCGGTTAGAAGATAGAGACCCAGTATACAGATGCTGGTTATTTATTTTCACAATATAACACCTCATAAAATGTTTCCACACTCACTTATAGGATACCTGCAGAGGTCAGATCACAAAATACAATGTCAGGAAACTTATGTGAGGCCACATCAGCTGTTTAGCTGAGAACATTCAATATTATCTACTGTCAAATTACATAATAATAGTCATGGTTTTCATAGCACAGATGCCCATTTATTATGCAATTAAATAGTTATGCAGTTCAGAGGCTGTTTATTTAGTGGCTGGTGTTATTTGTATTAGGTGACCCTCTGGTGATATCTGACACTTTCAAGTCTATATTTGCACCATCAACTTATTCCCTCTTTTGATAGACCATCACATTGGCCATTGCCTGAATAGGCAACAGCCCAATATGCATGTGATGTTATGACTACCCCCAAGTATTGATTATAATTGCAACCTGAGGACCCTTTGACCTTTGAGGTCTATCATATTAAGATAATTGGCAATAGTTAAGTTTATGAAACACCAAGTGACGGTGGATAAGCAGCCACTGGTATGTGTTGATAAATTTATAAAACCATCAATGGTGCTGCAACATTAGTCTTTTCAATCATAACTTGCCAAAAAGCGCAGTACCATACACATTATGGTTATGTCTTACCATCATGTCCATATAACATCATATCTATCTTCATGGCTGAAGCCTAGTGAATGGAGTGAAGGGCATCCATTAATTGTTAAAATTGTAAAGTTAATGTTTCATAGTCAAGTTCTCTTTGCATTTACATTTCACCGAACCGTCTTAGCTATAATAGCAAAACAAGTCTATCAAACAACAATTTGTTTTTCAACTTAACAAAACCATCCAACAGTATTGAAACGAAAGCTGCTAACTAGTTCTTATGAACCAAGTGGAGCTTGTGCTCAACAAGGGAGTACCCGATCGACTGTTGGTCTGTTGGGCTACTGCTAACGCCTAAATTGTGGAACAGCTGATCGCAATCGTTCCGTCAAAGGAATTGGGTCATGGATATAAATTCGGTCAGGGTAGGGGTAAAACGCGGATTAGGTAATACAGAACACGCAGTAATCGAGATAGTATATTATTTTACCGACACAGCTTCTTTTCCGTCCATGTCCGAATGTATTTGTTGGGAAATCCGTAGTTAACAACTAATTTCTATGCTTTCTGCGAAGTCACGAGGAAGCAGTCTAATTTAGAGTTATTGTTTACGAGTTTCGTAATTTATGAAATGTCATTATTAGCCGTAATACTGTAACAATCGTATCATTCTTAACTAGGGCTGTGATAAAATAAATTAGATTTATTTTTAATGATCATTATTTGTCGGATTGGCAATTTTATGTGACTAGTTTTGCGCTCTATATTTCGCCGATCTGTCGTTCATCTGGGGTCAAAGTTCGAAGCCAGATTATCATGGCTAGTGTCAAAGAGTGAATTTGGTAGCTTCGCTTGTACGAATGGGTTTTTATATCAAGTGTTTTGTTATTATATGGTATTCAATGATCCAACAGTGTTGAATACTGTGTGAATAATGTATATTTGGTAGTTTGTCAAGAAAGTACTTGACTTTTACGGTCAGACTTGATTATTTTGGTCACATGACCATACAGAAAGTAAACAAGGCGGGGTCATTGAGAATAAGAGGGCATGTGTAGACTAGGTGAGTTCCATGGAGGGACCCGGGGTTATTGAATTATTTTACAAGTATTATACGGGAAATCATTATAAAAGCTTCTGCATTTTCAATATCATGTGGGACCAAGAATAAAATGGTACGGTTAATTTAAAGTCACCATGTATACAGCTTATTTTCCCAGAGAAATCTCTCAACGCCATATAATTTCGGCGTCTGGTAACGATTCGCGTCCTTGGGAGATTTCATATTGCGACTTTGTCAAGGGTTGGCGAGTCTGAGTAGGTCACGTTTTTTTGAGTTAGTCGATATGGAATTAACCTGATTTACAAAATCAATTGGACTGTTGTAGTCATTTACACGAATCACAGCCATTTGGCGTGTGTGACAGAAACTGTTGCCATACTTAAAATGCTTAATGTCATCCCGCTGAATCTATCAACCCTGCTTATTGGAACATCCCAATGAACTATTTGACCCGCATTGTTTGGGAAACTCACTTTTTCTCTCCATCCCGTACCACGGTGTATGATGATGGTCGTCTGGTGGGTAAGGACAGAAGAGCATTCTCGCGTTGGAGTAGGATGCGTAAGGGGTTTAGGAACATACAGCGCTACAGTTAACTGGGTCACGGGAGTATACGGAGGTGTCTTGGCGTATATGAATCGTTTAGAGGTCTTATCGGACTGGATGGGTGCATAGGCGCTCGTGTCACACAGAGCGTGAGAGCAGATCTTGAGTGGGGAACAGCAAATAACGCTGCTGATATCAATGGCTATTAGTGAGTGGCTGTTTCCCAGTATTAGCATTTAGAGGGGTTATGAATAAGTGTGCAATCATTCGTCGATTCTATGAAATCAATAATACTATCACTTATGCTTCCAAATGTAATGGTAGGTTGGGGATAAGAGTTACTTTTGAATCAACATGACACTTTTAGCAGTAAAAAAACACATATCCCATTTTATACCATATATGGTGCATCCATGACTAATCAGTAACTGATACAGAAATGATCAAGAATATACATAGTGATAATTCCATATACATCTATATCAGGGTAAAATGATATGATGAAATGATCATGCAACATATCAATTGTCATTAAATAGCTCAGTTTACATAGACTTGTTGTGTTCAAACCTTTCTGCTTAAGCAATTTACTTGCTCTACAGCATACTATCTACAGTGACTTCAAAGACCAATGAACATCATTTTCTGTTTAAAGGATTCATAAAATTATACATCAAAGTTTTAAAAATTATTGATGATAAGTATAATCATATTTAATAGACATGGTAATTACATGACAACACAATAAAGAGTCAGCAGCTACTTTCAAGACTGATTTTGAGCTGAAATTGTCATATCTCGTTGTACATATCTAAGGGGTAGGGTGTACCATGATCATATAATTGTTTTTTCACATAAGGTTTTCACAGAGACACCTTTAGCAAAATCTGAACCACCTGGGGCATTTATACGTCAGGTTGAGTTTTATTGCACAATATATCCAATCTATCGAACCAGCGTTGTCATATCGCAGTGGGCGATATTTGAAAACCCAGACTGAGAATCCAGGTTGTCGAGTCACTTTAGCGACACTATATAGATTTCTCGCTATCATCTGGTTGCTTGTTTATAAGCGTCTTAAATAACGACATAATATATTCAAGAGTTGTGGTTATTGCTTACCAAATCATAAGATATTCTCGGCCAGCAACGCAACTTCATCTCAAAGCACGAGATGCCATACGAATTATCCGACCAGCCGAAGCATTTCGGTTTGTCCGGGCGAATATATATCTGTCTCCAGCTCATTGGAAAATGTCGAAACCAAATATATATATTTTTTATTCCCCCTATCGAACGTCACGTGGATAGAATATATTTGTGAAGGAAGTAATTCTAAGCAATATATCAGAAGTTGGGATTATTATATATCGGATAATAACGAGAAACAAGCTGTTAAATGCAGAGTACCAAAATGGTCGTCAGTCCAATATATGAAAAAATTTTTCAAACGTCCCTAACTAACATCTGCGCGTTGCAGGGGTCAAAACCTTGCA
The DNA here is from genome assembly GCA_034190875.2 of Urechis unicinctus. Classification (NCBI taxonomy): domain Eukaryota; kingdom Metazoa; phylum Annelida; class Polychaeta; order Xenopneusta; family Urechidae; genus Urechis; species Urechis unicinctus. Next base: position 66,097,785 of record CM067358.1, on the reverse strand, counting down.
ATGGATAAATGTGAATGGAAATAGTCAACAAGGTAACATCAATTCTAACTAAAAAATTGCAGAACAAAGCACTCAAAAAGAGCTTGACATTTTTGGCACTCACATCGTTTGCCAAGATGTGACTGTGTGCCAAAAAAGTCGGTCGATTGTATCAAAAAGGTCGCATTCGTATAAATAGATATATATATATATATATATATATATATATATATATATATATATATATATATATATAGAGATATATAGATATATATATATATATATATATATATATATATAGAGATATATATATATCTCTCTATATATATATAGATATATAAGAGATAGATATATATATATATATATATTTATATATATCTATGTATAGATATATATAGATGTATATCTGTATATATATATATAGAGATTATTTATCTTCTCTATCTATCTATATACATTTATCAATATATATACATATTTATATATATATATATATATATATACATATATATATATATATTATATTTATATAAATATATATATATACATATATGTATATATATATATGGATATAGATATATATGCATATAGATGTGTGTATATATATATATATTTATATATATGTATATATATTTTTAATATAAATATATATATTTATAACGTAATATACATTTTTGAATTACCAATTCATAAAATATTTCGTGTTAGTGCACCCTATTGCTAGAACACGAGTTTACAATTAATCCAACTAATGTTCTACTCGTCTTGCCCAATATACATATCTTTATCAAGTGCGATTGGTGATGTACAATCCAAAACTATTTTTTCTAATTCTTACAATCAAATCATAATAAATAGAATATATTTGCAAGGAAAATAAATCTGAACAATATATCAGGAGAGAGAACTATGCTGTTTATTATCTAAAAAATTCACACTGCGAATACAAATTCATTTGCAATAAAAAGAAAAACAAAGAATTTTGATTCATACGATGGACACAGACGTCTTGTTGGATGGTAATTGCAAGATATACCCTGCTCGTTTAGCTTATGAGAGATATGTTGCATGTACTCTTGGAGGGTTGATGCATAGAAAACAATTAATTGCACCCGACCGAGATAAGGCAAGGATCAAATATGGGTTAAAGGCACATCAACGCTAGTGTGTTATATAGTGCCTAAAAAGGTGGGGGTTATTAAGAAAACGAAAAGATAAGAAGAAATAAAGGATGAAAAAGCCCTCAAATCAAACTCATTGGTGTTATTTGTATCATTGAAAATCGAAAATGTGGTCAAATTACTCAAATATAACCAAGGATCTTAAATAAATCAACTCTTTCGAACAATTCACAAAGGCTTTGAACACAGAAGAAGCGCTTTCTGATAGGAATTATATCAGCACTTTCAGCACTGAGATTGTACGCGCAAGTAATGCATTAACGGATTGCTTCATCCCTAGGTGAAAAAGCATGAGTTGTATGGTGTGACCTATACGAGCATGGACAAGAATATCCTCCTCTCTGTGGTTGCCTCTGCAGGTACAGGCTGAATTTCTTTGTTTGTTGGGGATAGATTCATCGCAAGGTTCTTGTCATTCGTTAAAGATATTTGATGATCCGAGGTTTGGTAATGCGCTTCTCTGGTAGCTCGGTCTTCCCTATAATTTCCAAGGATCCCGACAAAATGTTCTTGCATCGAAAAATTAATGCTGAATACAGCAAAACTACTATCAATCAATGCCATGTCAAAAACTGCAATTAATGATTGATTGGAGAGAATTGATCTTAAGGCACAAAAACCCTTACAATAATAACTTACGTTAATGACTTGTATTTTCCTCTAGTAAACATTTTCTAGTATCTGGAGTTACAGCTATCAAGAATGTACATGCCTGGTAATGGAAATGGGAAGTTTGCAAACTAACAGTAAATCGGCCATTACTGGTAGCAGCGTCAGAATGTTTCAAGCCATATACCGAGGAAAGTCGACTTCTGTGCACAGTAACGAGGACAACATTTCTGCACCGGACAGTATTTTGTAAGAGGCAACCTATGCTAAGAATGCTAGGAGATACCGGTATGCTGTACCACATGAGACAATAAGTTGCACAATGCGCCTCGGTAACTTCAAACATGTTTTAGGCAGAATGAGTCAAATCATTGATATATATTTATTTTTGTTGAAGTTATATGATTTGAGACCGTATCAACAGTATGTTACATACTTGAGAAACGCTGTATGATGTCAATCGTTCATCAAGTGAACCATTAGCCATGCTTTTATCTAATAAAGAAATTCTAAAAATTTTAAGGTTAGTTAAAATGTTCGTAATAATTTACACAAAGACGAACTGAGGGTCACTGAGTGTTTTTTTTATGTGCAGCCGTTCATAGCCTGCAGCAACAATGACACGAGCAATTAGGTTTTATTCCCAACAAAAGAACCCACGAATGATAAAGTATAGTCTAGCGGATGCATCCAAATGACCAATATCTTCATGAGGTAGTCTGAGTAGTATTATCGTATCGACTGGCTGGCTAACACTTGGGTGACATGGTTATCGTAAGTACGCGGTTATTTGCATTTCTGAAGGTTGAACTTTATTACATTTAAGGACTGTCTTGTTTTTCAAAACTAGTTTGCCAATGCATTTTATTTACGCGTAACATACAATATGTTGAAGTATACAAAGCAAATATGGAATCAACTGTGTAACCACATAGCTACCCACATTGAACAAGTGTATTTGGCTGTCAAAATACTGCCTTAACATTACATGCTCCTTGGTGTAACATAACCTGACAAGAACTGTCATTCTGTATAGAACAACTTTATCCGTGTTCAAATGAGCATCATTACCCGTTTTATCGCCGCCTCTGTTACTAGCGTCATGTAGACAATATTGTATCGTCCTTCTGCTGTGTTGGCGGTGAATATAACAGTCTGAAATAGGGATCTAGGGACAAACCACGCAGGTTACCTGATGTTGCTTCGACTGGTTCAATGCATTTATATGCTTAAGTAAGCCATTCAGTGTTGCGAATCACCACTATCACAGTTGTTTATATGATTGGGTCATTCAACACGACACTGTCTGATTTAGTGTTATGCTGGATGACAGAAGAAATACTGTGTAACACTACTCAACATTCCTTAAAACAGCTGTCACTTGCATTCGGTTTTACTGAAGAGGGCAATAAAAGGGTGGCGTGAATCTGTGATATGTTAGCATAGTAAAAGGTGTGTTCCTTTTTCGTTTACATTGAGGCGGTAAACACGTGTTGAGATGGCAATGGATGTGCCTGTCACCTGGTATCCTGTGCGAGGCATGCGAATCAGACTCGTGCTTACTATAGATGTACACTAATGGCTTCACATCATTTTCATAATGGCAACAAAAGCCTGATGATCACATTTTGTATTGCAATTTCAGTCACGCGCATTCAGTCTGTACAAGAGAGATTTCTATATGATCACCCTAATGAACTGTCTCCAACACAAACGAGTTTGTAACTTATGCAGATCTCTTTTATCACTTACATCAAGTATACATGTCCAATTTGCTCAACGAGTAGCATTTATTTCGCAATTGGTACAAAAAGTAATATCTCTACCACTCTACAACCAGGAGCTTCTGTTACCATAGACATGCATAACCTTAAGTATAATTGTAAATTCCTGTGGTTTTGTTATGCTAGTAACCAGCCACGGCTCCTTGCATTTCTCCTAAACCTCCCGACAGGCATAATCGTTTTGGGCAATATATTAATGTGAAGTTCACACTTAAAAAGGTGAAACATAGGGGCTGATGTAAACTGATATATTTCTTTGCCAGAACCCGCATACCTGTTGAACTGACATAAGCAATGATGCGTAGTAGTCATAAGTGTACACAATCCATGCTGTACCGGACATATTATATGTTTGATGACGTTACTCATTGAAGCAGTGACCACACTTCTTAATCGATGATGCGCACAAACACTCAGAACGGCAATTCTGAAATCGACATCCTCATTGTCATGCCTTCATGCTAAAACGACACATGGTTTCGCGTTTGATCCTTACATCCCTCTATGCAACTTCATTATTTAGTACAAAAATTAAATTGATTAGCAAAGCCATAAGAGGCTGAAGGCATGTTCAATTGCGATAAACGGGCTATAGGGTATATATCCGCATTTGATTACTGGCTGCACCTTTATTATTTATAAGGTTATTTATATATATATATATATATATATATATATATATATATATATATATATATATAGATATATATATATATATATATATATATATATATATATATCTATATATATATATATATATATATATATATATATATATATATATCTATATATATATATATATATATATATATATATATATATATATATGTGTGTGTGTGTGTGTGTGTGTGTGTGTGTGTGTGTGTGTGTGTGTGTGTGTGCGTGTATGTGTGTGTATTTGTATGTGGGTTGTGTGTGTGCGCATTTGTGGATGTATTTGTCACACCAAGGTATGACAGTGGAACTGCTTTATTGTGAACTTGCACTTATTGTTGTTTATACGCAGTATAAATGATTTATTGCAATCAGGCAAAATCATGGCAGTGACACCAAGCTGATCAGATTTCTAAACGATTGACTGCCTCTTTCACATTAGTCATTCTCATTGATTACAAGGGGAATATTGCCTTAATTTAACTAAGAACTCGAAATCTACATTTGTATTCGCTCAGATGTTATCAACAAGACACGACTTTGATTTATTACCTTGTGTTGTCTGCCTCCAATCCCCTTAACAAGCCGACATGTTATGGTCATGATTACATCCGCATGCAATACTTTAGCTTTTAATCGGCAACTGAAAAATCAATTTCGGTCGAATGAAAGTTTCCGAGTGTGACCATCACAATTTTTTCTCTTGTACATGATAAACTGATGCAGCCAATTATACCTTAACTCTTCACAGGCCGGTGTGCAGCAATAAGGACGTCAAAATAAAGCAACTAAAAGACAAAGTGAACAACCTTGAAGGCATGCTTAGAAATCATGAGCAGTATGGAAAATGTACTAGTACTCAAATAACGAGTCTTAAAGAAGATGCAGGTGTCTGCTCTTTTATAAAAGACAAGTTCGATGGCAACAGCATTGTCAGGTTTTACCCAGTAGGGAAAAATTCAATCGGGTTGACGAAAGAAAAATACTATTGGTCAAATTCACAAACTACACCATTAAGTCATCAATAATGAAAAACCGATATCGGCTGAAAGGGACATATATCTTTATCAAGACGATTTGACCAAGAAACGAACCGAAATACCTTAAAGCTGCAGATTTCCCTAAAAGGAAAAACTAACAAATGACACATGGATTCGAGATGGAAATATCTTTTTGAAATTTAAGAACACTTTGATCAGGAAGACTTCATCTCCTGACGAAGTTGACCAGCTGAATTAATAGATATCTTGGAAAGCAACTAGTGCGACAACAGAGGGGCATAAACCGAAGGATGACACAAGCATCGTCAGCAACATTTTATTGGTCTCTTTTTCAAAGATCCTATTAAATTTGGTAGAAGAGATGATTTATCAGTCTTCATGTATTATCAAAACAATATTAATGGAATATGAAACCAGCTCCAAATTGAAATATATAGTTAGAATAGTGCATCGATCAAACACCTCTTGTTGCTACCGACGTATTTTCAACAACTATCTTAGATATAATATACAAGATAAACAGCGAGCAGCAAAATGTTGCATAATGGTAGATATGAATCTCAATCTTATAAAGTTCAAAACGCATGTTAAAGCTGACAATTGTCATGAAAATGTTTTATTGTAAACGGGTCTGTTCCAACGATTACAAAACCCACAAGGTAGATACCTACATCTGCCACACACATTGACCACATATTTTCCAATGACCTAACACTAGCTACATCTGGCATTATTGCCACCGACATTTCATACCACCTCGCTACATTCTATCTAACACATACAGAACAAACTCACAACACAAGTAGAGATCTCACACTTAAACTCAATTTATGGATTTTTGTCTCATTGATCAATACAGAGGTTCATTTGAACAATCATTTCCAATTTCCTTTTTAACAAGTTTCAACGTAAGCTCAAGTGCAATTACTATTTAGAATTTTTCACAAATCAAATTTTATCATAATCAAAGAATGATGGTGCGGATTACTTAACGTATCATTATCTATGCGCAGACTCGATCGTTGTAGAAATATTTAGAATGTTCCGTAGTTTGACTATATAAGGATGGTCATCGCCGGGCGAGACAGTTCCCACGTAGTTCTCATAGTAGTCTTGATCATTTCTTGAGCGTACAAGGTACGAGCGATGCAAATTGGCAGTATCGTTGAATTTGTCAGTTGATATCAGCGTTCACTTTTGGGTCTAACGTGATATATGCACATATGTCAGAGTAGAACGGAAAATATCGTTCGGGAAGGTTCTCAAATCTTGGAACAATCCTTGATATCACAGTTGCTTACATTTGGCATTGAGACATTGGAGAGGAAAAGGGGTATAGAAATAGTGATACTGCGCACTGTATATCCCTTTCAGGTTCTTACATTTTTCGATCATACGTTGTACAATAATGTTTATTCTAGTATCGAACGTCTGCACGTGATAAAGGTATATAACTTCTTACTGTTGGATAATTCTAGAAGACTACCTAAAACATCGGTTAACATTAATTACCCTGTGCTGCAACCTTGTTAGCTGTGGAAGTGTTGTAGATGATTAAAATCTACAAGACAATTATGGATGTGAGCAATTTACGGAATTTCGGGCCGATTTATGTATTCCCAACAGCTGTGGGGTTTGCATACTAATTCGTGTTTTCTTGAATAATGTTTAAATGGATTTAGAAGTGTACTTGGGTTCACTATCTATCAACACGACTGGAACGTGCTGAAGTGTAGAGCCTCCTAGTACACTAATTAGAAGATAAATGTGATGGTTGGCGTATTATACATTTTTACGTCATATTACACATTTTAACGCATCATTGTTTATTATCCTTTGTTACAACCTAAGATGTCATTCTTTAGTTGAATTGCATTAAGCAGTATATGTCAAATACAGCGGAGGAAACAATTGACTGTCAGTGTTATCATTAGCTCAGTGTTATCAACTGGAGTTAGCAGATGATACAATGAGTACATTATCAGAGAAAAAGTTACTATCGTAGTTGTACCGCCGCAGTATTTAAATGTATGCAATAGTGTATTTGACTGTTCCAAATCATGTTATACAATCAATTAAAATCATCCTTGATCACCAATATTTTGTGGATACTTAAAATGATTACAATGCGATTTGTATTGCTACAGTTATTATCGGTGTATACTGTTGATATCATGCAAGTATAGCAGAGTTCAATATCAAATATATCGGGATGGCGTGTTTGAAACAATGTTTATGCTTCGAATATAATATTTTATATGTCACAGCAAAATTAGGTGTCAATCGCTGAAAATGGATGTAGACAATTCTACTCAGTAAAAATATATAAGATAGTGACCGAAAAGTTTGCTGTAGTATAAATCTTTTATAGCCCTGAACCTGTGACATTCGGCATGATTCACATACATTATTTGTGCATAATATCCTGATGATACAGTCGTTTAAGGGTGGTATCGGGTATTTCATGTAGCTTCCTTAAATACCTAACTGTTGATCCCTCAAAGCCGGAGGTTAGCAATCACCCTAAAAGGAACTGAGTGGATCTGGAATGGAAAACGCTTAATATAAACGCATATAACCTTGTGCGCCTGTAAGGTTGTTAGAAAGAATGGTCAAATGCATACTCGACCAGTACATATAGTCAATATTTCCTCTCGTTTTAAACATTGTGATTCAATTCAACTGACATCAAATTTTAAGGACAGCATATACTATATAGTAAGCGCGTTTCCACGCAATAATGGGACTATATTTTTTGTAATCATATAGTTATGATTTTAAACATTTTCCAATCAAATTATGATTATTGCCACGGCATATGTAGTCATGACATATCATGCAGCTTGTGGGACATGGTAGTATCATGGTTTACACACCACATATAACGTACAAACATTTAATGGTGTATTCATCATTAGCAATACCACATACAGTGCATGTTACTAAATAAATCAAAAATTATGCTGATGCATGCTTATGACATCAACACGGTTTCTGTGTGACCTATTACAAAGCTACAAACCCTTGTTCGGGGGCGATGAAGGAAATGCGTGGTTGCTGCCGCTTTACCCGCTTTCAATATGGATGCGCATGTTGATCGTATTTACAATTCGTGTATGTCACTGACATCACACTTTCCATCAATTAGTAAAACTGAGTCTGCCAAACGACTGAACGTTGTTTGAAAGGATGGTAACCGAATCCTTCTGAATTCATGATCAGCATATTATATATTTGACTACACACAGGCATGTCGTTAAAGTAATTGATACTAGTCTTTTCGCTAGGAAATACTTGCCCACGTCATACAAGGTGTAGCTTTGAATATATATATATATATATATATATATATATATATATATATATATATATATATATATATATATATATAGATATATATATATATATAGAGATATATATATATATATAGAGATATAGATTATATCTATATCTATCTATAGTATCTCTCTATAGATATCTCTCTCTCTCTATAGATCTTTATATCTCTCTCTAGAGAGATATCTATATCTATATATATGTCTCTCTCTATCTCTATCTCTCTCTAGATCTCTCTCTCTCTTTATGATCTCTCTCTCTCTATATCTCTCTCTCTCTCTCTCTCTCTCTCTCTCTCTCTCTCTCTCTATCTCTCTATCTCTCTCTCTATATATCTCTATCTCTATATATTTACTCTATGTGTGTGTGCTGATTGCTTAACATAATCAGAATGTTTGGTTACATACACAATTTAGAATTAATAATCAGAACACATTGTTGCATGTGACTTTTGGTATGAATTAAAACCCTGCCATAACTTGTGCTATCAGCACCATGTAGTGTATAATGATTAGCACCAAAGCAATTCTTCTTATGTCGTTATAATAGCAAACCTAAAACTCCTATTCCCTTGTAATACACGAGCGATATAACCAATGAATTTATTCGAGAGTGCTATCACTCAGCTTGGTCAAATTAGTTGGACCAATCTTTTGTTTCTGTTAACGCGACACGGTGAACGGAACAGACAGTTCTTTGATCTATTATGTGTACATAGCATATATCATGGATATGAGCTGCGCAAAGATGTCTATAGCATATGAACTCTGAAAAGCCAGATCTGGTTGGATATATTGTGGATACCATAAAACTCAATATTAATAGTTCTATGCCATTGTATTTTCTCCGGTTAAAAGGATATGGATTTTTATCATTGGAAGACTTGATGGACCATGCACCAACATTTTAATTGACGAAGCCCCGGTA
>CM067358.1:66035814-66083314 GCA_034190875.2 Urechis unicinctus | reverse complement strand
TTGCTATATTTAATTTGCTTTGACTGATTAATGGCATTTAGACCAGTAGATCACAACCAGGCTGACCACAAAATCCATAATGACTTAATATTTCATCTATCTCTCAGACACCAAAGCAAGAGATGGCGGCGGTTGATACAGCGGCGTTGTTTGGTACTATTCACTTGTATGTACTATGGTAATAATCGACGAGGTTAATCCTAAATCTGGCCAGTGCAGTATTGATGGGTGGTAAACGGGGTTGTGTGTGGTATATTCGTTCGTTCCGTTGCAACATCACGATCGTACTTATTGAAAATTCATCGCAACAATAATATCGCATAAACCAAATCTGTGTTATCCAACAAAAGGGAATAATGGTTACACTTGTTTAAAACGACGGGAAAGTGCGTGCGTATATACGTGTAACACTAACTTCCCATCTATTTACGCAGAAGGACTTTGCAAGAGCAAGAGCACGATACCCTATGAGACATCGCCATTTTTATTTCATTTTGATCATCCAATCTTATCTGCACAGGTTATTATGATCTCAACAACAAGCAACACCCTGCAGCAATAACACACCGTGCTAGATGCATATATCATTGGCATTGCGAAGGAATATGATAGTAAAACACAGTTGTTTTTCGAAGTGAGGGTTATGTATATTAATAGAGATATTAAAATTATCTGTTGAATAGTAAGATACAAAGGTGCTTTGGTATATTGAGGACGTACTTGATAGCATAAATACCTGGGTTCATTGTTGTTGATTCACTAATCGGTGCAACATTTATATTGCAACCTCCGCTACCCAATAAAGGTGTTGGTTTTCTGTTTCACCTTGATGTATCCAGTAAATTACAACGAGGTATAAAGGTTTGGTCAATGAAATGAATCAGTTGACATCAGTTCCCGTGATTCACCCTTGAAAGCTGCAAGCAAGGCCGTCCATAATAACATGTCAAAATTGATGCCAAGCTGACATGCATTTGTGACGAGTCACTGCCGTTTTTTTTCCCCTAATCAGGTCGAAAAGGTTACCAATTCCTCAAATGGGACGCTGTGTATCCTAGAAATAGGCTTACAAAATCACTCCAAACTTACGTTGGGACTACCCGCAATGTGTGTTACAGCTGCAAGTTAAGGGTTTGAAGTATGCTTTTTGAGTTCCATATATTGCTCACCAGACTTTTCAAAAAAGGTTGAAAATCAAATGTAATCGAATCCGATTAATGCCATCGATAATGAACCTGAATATGTATGCACGTGAATTGATTTACCCTTTATCGGTTCAGTTATCGGAAAGTTCATCATCACTGTTACACGCCTATCACGTCCATGTCAGATGTTACAGCTACAAGTTAAAATGACTGCTCTGTTAAACAGCCGGCTAGTACAGCATTGATTACATCATAAACTGCAAGGAATGCCACACTCTTGGAAAGCTCAATCGGGCACAATAAGGCATGTCTCGTGTTCTGTAACCTTTACTGGAACCCAAATGGGCAATTGTTCGGTATTTTGTGAAAAGTCATTATGGAGTTTTGACACACTGACAGTCTTAATACTCATTATCATGTACGATTAATTATTGCAATTTGTTGATCAAAGTACATAACGGCCGTCATGCAGCTTACAGATTAAATCAGATCAAACTAAGCTGTGATGTTTGTGCATTGCATAGGAAATATGTGTAGAGTGTATGTAAGAGGAGATATATCTCTGATTGTGGTCGATATAAAGGTACAACCTACGATGGGCGTATTTCACATTCATCTTTATTTTCCTCTTTGCTATTTAACATAATGTTCCTGCTGCTGTCTGCTGTCGACAGCGTCTATATTACCATGTATGTCACGTTCATGAACCAGGGCGCCATTTCTAACCATATCGTGTTTTTGTTGAGCACAACACGTTTGTACAATAACATACTGCGTAATGTTTATTCAGTTATTCATTGCGTTGCTTATGGGTAATGACCTGGGGGACAAATGATGCACCTGTGGCCCGACTCAGGTATCACGTGAAATAGAAGGTCACCATGGAACAGTTATAATCTAACTGTGCACCTAGCCAATACTATGTGCATATACAATATGTAAACTCGCTTGCATGACATAAATATGTTGACAGCAGTATAATAACTGCAAACTCAAGAGATTCACAATGTATTAAATAGTTCACAAATCGACATACATAGCGAAATATTAAACGTTTCGAATGCGGCTAACATAGCATGCAATCATTGTGCACAAAACGCATTTGAACATATATCTTAAGCCTCGCGAACGGTGATATGATTTGATATTGTCATAACATGGCTGATTAACGTAATTATGTTATTTGAATCTATTGCATATGAATAACCATCGATTGTGAATGTGAGGTCTAAAATCAAAGAACGCCGACAATTAAAGCAATTGCTATCAAACCAGCATAGTTTGTTACATTATGTTCAAACCTGGCTGGTAGTTCAATAGCAAGAAACATTCATGCGGAGTCATTATTGATATGTAAGGATCTATGAGGTATAACACAAGTGCAATAATTATGAAACCACACTAAGAATGACAAATGCTTAAGATTCTTCACTTTAACAAAATGTACCAACTATGACAGGTGCTATATTTTGCCATTTAATTACTCAGCCGCATCACATTTGATTTAAGAGAAACACGACTGATGTTAAGACATTCTTTATCTTCAAATTCATACTTGCGCACCACATTCTTCATGATTTAGATAACACCATGTAAAAACCCTAAGATACATAGTGCTATGCCGTGGGATAATAGTTTTGTTCTCTAGGAATTAATCACCTAAGATTCGTGTGTGGCTGCCCATCCGTGTACACGGCAGGAGTCTTTTTAAATTTTACATGGATATTTGTAAAGCATTCACCTAAAAAGTGACCCGACAATAAGGGGACAGTATCTTCACTTCTATTGTTAATTAACGCAACGAAAGGTAATGTACAGTAGGGTAAAACCTGCAGTCTTGCAGCACGCATTAACGGCATTGGTAAGCATGATCTATAATATGAATCTAGGATTATAAAATCAGAAATAAATATGTTGAAACTGAGCTGTTAATTATTGATATTTTCAGAGTAAAACGTACATAAGCACAATACTCCCTGTGCTTATGAACTTTGTTTCTGGTATGCTGAATATCCCATCTCATCTGCACAGATAATGGTAAAATATTGTGAAGCAAGGCCGATCACATTAGCTGATTGGACAGTCCAAGCAGCAGGAACAGATTGCAATAAGGAAATCACTTTAAAAACTCCAATTGAAAATTCTTTTAGGCACATTGGCAGGGGTGACTCCAAACCAACGAACTATAAGATATTCAAATACAACTTGGGGGTGTCCACACAGCTGTGGAGCCAGCCATAGAGAGGAGGTCATTCTTACCCGTGTCTACCTTTGCAAGCATGTGCAGTGCCATAGGTGTGCCATTAAACCTATACTTATCTTACTTTATCTCGTGGAAGACCCAGTCATTTGTCTACTATCTCAATTTCCAAGCTGTCAATTATATTGCTAAGAACATTACTTAGCGCGATGCATGCGATTTCAATAGATACAATCTCTACTTTTGATCATTGATAATCGCACATTGTATTGTTCTTATCAGCGGTGCCGAATTTCGCGTATATTTGGATACCACAAATTTAAGCAAAGAAAACTGTTAGAAAACTGTTATACGGATTTCGATGTTGTAGATCATCAAGGGAGTATATGTAATGGTAAGGGCATGCTGCACGGCCAATAAAAGCAGGGTCAAATGAAATTTGGTCCGGGCCTGATTTCACATTCGCGCTAATATATGATGTGACGTCAATGGATCCAACAGCGCCAACGAGAAGACGTGCTGTTTACTGGCAGTGCGTCGTCGGTCATTAACCAGTTTGTGCGAGATGCAAGAATTTGGCTTGTTACAAACCATGTTTATGCATTATGTTGCGGTTTGAAAGTGGAAAACTCCAGCCTTGTCAATTCGCACCAAAGACGAAGACGACTGGTTCGACAAAACGAAAAAAGAACGGCGAATGAAAGTGGTAGTGAGACGAAAGCCCGTGGAACGATAGGGACGTCGAAACAGAGAGGTGGCGACTGGATAACTTGATGTGGTGCACTTGTGCAGGCTGTCAAAGAAAGCGCACTATTAAAGAATATCTGTGTTGCCAGAAAATGCCAGAAGCAAGGCGATTCAAGCCCGACATATATTGCATATGTGAGCACCCAGACTTCCGAGCAGTTTACCTCACATCAGCTATGCTTAGGACTGCACTTGTCGCAAGAAACGACATATTAAGGGAGGTCTTCATGAGCCTTTGACGAACGATTATATAATAGTAGGATCAATATATCAAATAAATTAAACAAATATCACATTGACTTTATACTTTCTGTGATGACCATAACAATTAAGTAAGTCATAACACCAAATGAATGCATTTGATAAATCCACTCAATGATTCTTGTTTTATGTAACAACCTGTAATAAAAGTTTTAAAATATAACAATGCAGGACTCGATTATTGCTGATACATAACTTTGTTGCGTATAATTGTGTGAATTATACATTTAATCTCATATTATTGTGCCGACACTTTAACAGCATGATCACATGTAACAGCATTGGCATCATATAACAAACACAAAGGTTTTTAAGTCATAGCTTCGTTGTAGTCCATAGCTGCTAGCATGTTCTTTACCCCCATACTAGTGTATGAATGAGAAATGTCAGTGTTCGGGTGTATATGTTAACCTTGTACTATGGTACACTTTGACAGAACATGCCTAAGAGAGTGGAGAGATCATGTGATGCATTAAACACTAATAACAGAACTGACATACAAATACGGCAAGCAGAGCATCTTGCTCCAACTGAACACAAATGGTTTTGTTGCAATTGTACATTGTGATAAAAATGGTATGTTCAAGTGATTGGCATAAAATTTAGCAGATTGTCCGCCTGTGACAGAATGCCACCAGCAACATGAATTTTTCCTCCAGGCATTTTCCTTACAAAGGGGTTGCGACTGCCAACTGCCTGAACAGCCGCCTAAAGAAGTGTATGTCATAGACATCATTATTCCATTCGTAGTTTCTGACATCTTCTGAAAAGATTGTCCAAATTGTTGGGCTGTAGAAGAACCGTTGCTGTTCCTCAACATTCACCATTCTCAAATCAGATTATTCCCTCACCCTCAGACACACTAGAATATCATTTGGAGGCCTCGCAGGTAAGATTATCCACATCAACATCCCCATAACTGACAAAACTGGTGGTGTTGAACTGAAGGGACAGGGGGTTCACTTTGCGCAGATGTACTACTCAAGTGGTGTTTATCCTGTAGTGATGGATCTCCCCTCTGCACACATATTTCTTTATCTTAACCGGAATTGAAATTCTTTATCCAGGTACTGAGTGATCCAACTACGTCACCTAAATATCTTCACCAACAACGCCTAGTCGATACTTTTCCCAAAGTGTATGCCCCATTAAACTTAACAATAGCGAAAAACGGGTTTATTTCATTCGAACCAACTTATCTTCGATAGCTTTATTCAATAACGCCAGATGAATTTACATTAGAGCATCCCTTTAAGAAAACACTTGTTAATGAGAATAGCTACCGGCAGTTAATGCATTTTATATAATATCAGCCACTTTTTACACTTCAATCAATGTAAAGAAAGAATTATACCAAGCTGTCTTCATTAGGAACATTATAAAGACTCAGGGAATCCATAAATATATCTACACAGAAGCACATGGGATAAAATGTTATGGTTTATATTGTATGCCATTTGATAGCTTGATTCTGCACAGTAAATAAACAAGCCATCAGAGCCAGCAGATTAGAACGCAGGGTGTACAAAACGCATGTGTACAAATTTCCGTTTGCCATTGTAGATGGAGATTAGTTGAGGATAGCGTACCAATAATTGATGACGGGAACGCAATAACTGATAGCGCGTTGCATACCAGAAGGCAACAGCAAGTGCATGCGTTGCAATATATATTGAAAGTTTCTATGACAAAGGTCAATGTATGGTGGTGGAGAGGAGAGTGAGTATTCAACCACTGTAGTTGTCTGCTACTAGAACGCCAACAAGATAAGACATGATAATTGATTCTGAGATGCGACCTCATATACTGTTTTCTAAATGCAGATGTAAATGCGAAATAATCTACGTTGTAATGGCATGGTATGATGATGAGCCAACATGCTAGAATGGTTTGCCATGAATTAAATGCGGAAATGTTAATCCTCTTTATGTCAGAGTAATGGTTGATTCCGAATTAACAGAGATGGGAGTACCATGACGATTGAGCAATGCAAACGACTATTTTCTGCTGTAAGCTCGTGGTAATAAATTAGAGACGGTTACCGTGAAATGACACGTATTGTAAAAGGAGTGACAACAATGCACATTAACGGTGCGTCTTACCGCAAAGTGAGTTTAAAATTACATGATAGTACGTCGTGAAAGTATATTGCTGAAATAAAAAGGGTCATGCAGTTTTTCTCTCATTATCTAGCATTATAGTCATTTATCATGCAATATTAACGGTACAGAAAGATAAAACTTTGTGATAATGTTAGACAGCGTTGAATACCCCATTTAAGCATACACATTGTTTACAACGAGGTAATACAACGGTAGAGAACGAGCATGACAGTACAACTATGCCCCATCACGAGTTGATTGTGCAAAAACAGCGGGCAGAGGAAGAAGACGGCGGAAATTGTCTTGAAGATAGATGTTGGTGAGAGTGGTTGTGATCACACAGGTAATGCTTATTTTAACTCGATTCTGGACTAAATAGCAATAATTGTACAATTGTAATGGCGCAGGGTTGTATTTCGAGGAGTATGCAATGTTAAGGAGAAATAAAGAGCAAGATATTTGAAGAATTGCAAAACGTAGATGACATATATTTATAGCATTACTCACGCAAAAGTCTATAGCGGTAACTATATCACACTCTTTTGTTGTATTCACCGATCATGCGCGATAAATATAAGGTAATTACTATTTTGATTTTAGTGGTTTTGTGGGTACGCATTGGGTTACATATTTGATCCATATATTTCATCATACTGACCCTTCCCTGTGTGTTACAATATAATGCACAACAGGGTTGAGCTGAAAAGCAGGGTGGCCATTCATTGAAATCAAGCATACCCTTCTGACATAAAATTAGTTGCTTTATTAGGAGTTTCCGTGTAACTATTAAGGAGGCTCGTACATTACTACCATGATACTTTAATAAATCCATGTCATCAGGAAATAGATATACCGGATGATAATGCCCGCAGCAATGACTAGATCATACAATTAAAAGATAAAGTATGGATATTCAACATTTCGCATGCACTGTAGGCGTAATGTACATCTCCGTGCAACGTATTCGCCTTATACATCAGAACCGTCTCAAGCATAATTGTTATATTAAAAGGCACATTGTAAAGCAACCCAAATAAGCAACTTGCGTGATATAAGGATGTGGCTGATGAATCGTACACTTGTGCAGTTGGGGAAACGATGGAGCGATGCACTCCATATACAACAAGCATACCTTACTGTGACGCTACGTTATTATAAGCTTCAAAATATTTGTGTGATCGCTATTATATACCCACTCCATTTGAAGCAGTCATTTTACATGAATAGTAATCACAGTAGCAAAGAAAAAATATGTCGTACATGCTATAGCAGTTTTTTTTCAATGATCTTTGTTTATAGTCGTCTACGATTGTTTTCTTTCCGCCGCCAACAGTGGGCACGACCGATGTTATTTGCTATTTACTATGCAAGAATTATATCAGAAGCTAAATTTTTCTCTTTGAAGCTAGACCATGACTCTAGAATTTTGCTGCATTTGTCGTTTAGAGAACGCCGTACATTTATCCACCGAAAGATGCTGCGCATTCACCAGGTAACACTATCGTCTCTGCCGTCAAATGCGCCGATGAGAGATATGTATATACAGTGCAAACACTATACGCAAGAATGCTGACAAAACGACGATGGGTTTATCTTTTGTTGGAAGCACCGAGAAAAAGTTCACATCATGCTCACTTTTCGTTTGTGTTTATAGTACTGATGCAAATAACTGTACAAAAGGCGACGGTGCAGCCTTAACGTACGCACAATGTTAAATATGAAATGTGGAAATATACCAATTAGATAACTCAGACGAACATCTTTGGGCCATTTGATGATACTATTCCTGCCTTAAGCATGTATGCAGTTACTGCAAAGCAGTGTGTGTATCGCGCTAGTTGCCCTAGGGGATGAAGCTAACCCATCAACTTTAGCATCTTCAACCTCGATCACGTCAGTACCACGCACAACATGCTAGATGTTTTAAAGTTGTGGACTATAATAACCACGAACATCGCTTATCCTGTCTCAAAACATTTGGACAACCAAGACTTTCCTGTTAGCGTTGGACTTGAATTTACAACATATCAACAAAAACGACCTCAACAGAAAAAGACCGCTCTGAATATGCAAATAAGGCTCAGTCTGAAACGGATGAAAACAAAATGATAATGTGAATGATAACGACCCACCTGTATGCACAGAGTCATACCATTGCCCTACAAGAACATCCCACGGAGTGAGCGAAATCTGTACGCGCGGTATATGCCTCGCCTTTAGGCCTATTGAATAAAAGAGAGTGTTAGGTTTATAACTGCTCGTCGAAGACACCCCACAGTAGCGTATTGCTAATATTGAAGGGTGTGAAAAAGAGTTAAAGGAGGATATAGATTATCTGATCAAAGAGAAATCAGATCTGGAGAAAGAGCTGATTGATATTGTGGGGTGCGTGTTATGCCTAATTGAGCTTGTCAGTGAGTGTGATGTGGCGAATGAGCTGACAGAGTTTGCCGATGATTTTGAGTCCGAGCACAAGGCCCTTGTAGGGCGTATAAAACGCCTAGAGGGGGTTGTCAGCGTGTGTGACTCAAAACGGTGGATAGCCGCGAACGGCGTAGACACCTTTGCCTATGGTCAAGTTAATTTACCGGCAAACTATCCTAACAGAGTCGGGCCCATGGGGGGGTCGGATCCGATTCGCCTTTCACAGATAGCCATAAACATTGCTGTTAGAGGCAAGGCCCAATCCCCCTTTTTCACTCTCTCTCTCGAGTGAAGATCACGTTTAAAAACAACAAAAGTGGGCAGGGAGCAGAAAGTCTCAATCCTGTGTAAGCCGTAATGTTACTCGTAGTGGGACTAAGTGGGGATGCGCTAGAACCCGAACTACCTATACTACTACTCAAGGCATTTGAGTATCATATCAGCAGCAGCTTTTTGACGCATATGTAAAAAAGCTACGGAAATGATTGAATCGCATCTATTCTTGATTTACGATGTCTATTATAGTTATTGCCATGACAACATATATATTGTATTCGTCATTCTATAAGTTCCTTTTGCTAACGATAGTTTAACTGCTATAAATGCGACATTGAAAAGTTTAAGTTATGCACGAGGATAAAACTAACACGATGACAACCCTCTGAAGTATGAGTGGTCTGGGAATTAAATAAATCATCTGCCCCTCTGTTTCACCCTTTCAAACGGTAAGTGATTTTACACACGTGCCAAACTTATTTCCCAAAACAAGTATACTTGTCGGCTGGTTCAGTGATTGTCGAAGAGCCGCGTCTTGTTACTGTGCTTAACAAACCACAGGTATTGACATTAATACGTAAGGGCAAGTAACAAAAGCTCGTAGTTGTAAAACAGGAGAGACATTGCTTTTTGTGATGATTGCAACATAAATGCTACTCGTTAAGCAAATGGGATATGTGTAATTGATGGTAGTGATAAAACTAGTGAATGAGCTCTGCATGGGTTACAAACTCGTTTATATTGGTATCAAACTCAGAGCAGCGGTAGTTCATTAGAGTGTTCATTTGTAGGTTTTCTCTCTTTTACAGATTGAAAGCGCGTGGCTGAAATGGCAGTAAAACATCCGGTTTTTGTTTCCATTAGCATATGAGCAAGTGACATCAGTCGTTGAATCACGCCACCCTTATATTGTCCTCGTCTGTAAAACCGAGTGCGAGTGACAGGTGTATTAAGAGTAGTTGAGTTGTGTTAAACAGTATGTCTTCTGTTTTCCAGCATAACAGTTAATCAGACAATAACGTGTTGAATGGCCGAATAATAAAAACACTGTGATGATGGTGATTCGCAACACTGAATGGCTTACTTCTGCATTTAAATGCATTTAACCAGTCGAAGCATCATTAGATAAAGAGCGTGGTTATTCCCTAAAAAACTATTATAGGCTGTTAAATTCACCGCAAACACAGCGGATGGGCAACACAGAATGGTCTTGATGATGCTTGTAACGGAAGATGCGATAAAACAGGTAATGCTCATTTGAACACGGATAAAGACTATTCTATATAGAATGGTGCACTGAGGAGTATGGTATTGCCGAATAAACTTGATCAAAGTGGGTAGTATGTGGGGACATAGTTGATTTCATAGTTGTTTTTTATATTTCAGCATATCGTGTGTTCCACTTAATTAAAATGCATTAGCAGACTCGTATTGAAAAACGAGACTGCCTCAAATGTTCATCACGTTAAACCTGCAGAAATAAACATAAACGCACATTTAAGGTAACCATGCAACCCAACGAGTTGACAATAAAGTCGATGCAATAATGCTTCCTAGACTGCGCGTGAAGAAGAAATAGGGATGGCATCGCTAGACCATACTTTATCATTCAAAAGATTCTCAATGTTCGAATGTTCACATCAACTGTAGGTGTAAGCATGGTCTTCTAATATCCATCTTCCAATTCTCCTTACATTTCAACACCATCTCCATCTCAAGCATCATCATCTGATAATGGATGAGATGTGCAAGATGAGAAAGATGATTGACCTTTTTGCAAAGGGAGGTTTTTGCGCAACACAGCGGATGAGATCCATACCCTGTCATGAAAAGGTACACCATAGAAAAGTGTGAGGTTTATTAATTCTAGAACTGCCTTCTTAGGCAAACAGCGGCTGAATCATTCCATATACCACTAACAGAAATTATTACGGCGCTATCTAATTCTCAGGTCAAAAACGTCAAATCTGCTAAGCGTGCTACTCACAGGCAAGTGGCAACGACAATGTGACTGATTGATGACACCAGGTAAGTGTCTATAGTGACTGACCCAGATTAATTAAAGTTGTAAACTTCGAATAACACGGTATTGCATAGTAACATATAATAATGTCACTTTAGAATAAGTTTTCCTACTGGTAAATATGAAAAGGAAATAAAATCGACCACTTCGTGTTGTTGCTCATGTGAAACGGCTAATACCGCTCGGTAATAAAAATATTACAAATTTCGTGTTCTCACACCCTGATCAGACTTTTAAAGTAGCGCGCTAAAGTTGATGATACAAGTATTATGAGTGGATCCATAAGCTCAATCTGAATATGGAATATTCCACTTTATATTTTATATCGCATTCTACCTTTTCCCTGGCAATGTGATTATTACTATCGCATATGACTTTTGACATGAATCTAATAGCAAATGCTGCTGGCTGATGACATTGACAGCCGCCGTTTGCAGCTGACGTTACAAACCAAACTACGATATTATTTTCCACGAAATGATACTAAACAGCAAAAGATATCTGTTGGCATCACCTGACTTGAAGCTCCAAATAGCGATAGGTACAAGTGATAAACAGCCATGAATTGTTCTTCGAAAACTTGCCGATTAAAATGTAATGATATTCTGTTCTATGCTATGCCTGAATAGCTTTATTTAAGATATCTTCCTTAACAGTTAACGCATTTTAGCAATTTAAGCACATTTTAGGGGCAAGGTTGCACATGATGCATTTACATCATTGGTTCTTTGTGTAGTTATTATTTACCTAGTCTACAGAAGGGTCCTGAAATAGGACAGCAACTTTTTGTTATTGAAATATAGTTTAAATTGTAATATCAAATTAGATCGGCTGACAATATGAAGCCTATTGATGTCTATGGTATCGCCTCCAAAATGAGCACGTATGTCGAACAACCCTTATTCTCAATCCACATCTTCAGTAGTGTGCCAGATGTACTCATAAAGTGGAATGGTACACCAAAACGTTTGCAGTAAATGTTAGCAATGCTTGAATTTGACATTTATAATTACTATTCATTTCGAAAACCAAAACTGTATTTCTGCAATCAGAGAAATCTTCATCGTAAGCCAGCCCTTATCTTAACGGCAATGTTATTTCTATAGTAAAAGAAACGATGTTTCCTGGGATGATCCCCAAATCTAGTCCTAATGCGTCTATATCCCTTTGATCAGCTCGTCCCTCCTATTTGAAAAAAATAGAGACTGTCAAAACCCAGGATAGGAAGCATTGCCTCAGAGCCCCATGTCTTCACGCGGAAGCCAATGAGGCTCCACTAAGAATCAGACGGGAGGAACTTGCGATCCAATGTGCAACAAAACTAAGATCAATTCCTCCAATCCGGCATTTAGTGCTGTTTTTCAATGCGCGAGATATCAAGTTTATGAAAGCAGGCCTAATGTTATGTTTGTTTTGGGTCCCAAGCTCGTCGGGATTCTTGCCAATGAGAGGACATGCTGTGTTGCTAGAGAAGCGCTCAACCAGGAAGTGGCAAGTCCCTTTTAAAGAGTTTAAATATTGGATCATGGAACATTTTAAATGAAGGGGAGGAATTGTGGGTGGAATCCATCCCCAAAGAACTTCATAATATTCAGCCTAAACATAGGGAGTGTCCACAAGCTGCAGAGGCTGAACCCATAGAGGAATGAACCCATCCGTAAAAGCATTTATTTGACAAAGCGCCAATCAAGTAGAGCACATTGTCATCGAATGTGCCGATCCAATTCCTTTAAGAATCAATTAATTTAATTTTACTGCCTTATAATCCTTGATTACTTCATGTCTTTTTTATTTCTTTTTAACCCCCAGCTCTATAGGCACCCTATAACACACTAGTGTTGGTCTGCAGTTAAACGATACACTATCCTTATCTTACCTCGGTCGGGTGCAATGTATAGTTTTCTGTGCTCATTACTGCAGATCACCATAACTTCATCTGTGACATTCATTGGCAAACATCACCATCCAGTGGTCTATCGCGTACTATTTCCATGCCTAAGACGCCATAGTTTTCAGTTTGATTGCAAATCGTGAGGCTGGAATAGGAGAGGAGGTAATAAGACGACATCGATGCATAGATAAGGACCATTTCTCATTGTTTGAGGTTATCACAAAAGCTTTACTCTGTGATTAGATTTTTATCATAATAGTTATTGAGAAAATATTATGTCTCTGTGTCAACATATAAAATGTACAACTGCTAAGTGACATTCAAACTGATGGTTCTTGGTCCCCTGTACAGCCTATTGATACGTATCCTTAAACTTGAAGTAATTCGTATATCTCCCAAAATGATAGCTTCCATTGCTATTAATAATCATTGCATGTTCAAAAGCGAATTGAGAAGGATGAGTTCTCATCTAAGTTATCATTAGTTGCTGTGAATGTAAGAGACTGTATTACTCTTTCCTTTGGACAGAGAAGGTAAAACAAAATGAAAAGGGTTCGATTTTTCTTTATTTTGGATTGAGAAGGAAAAACTAAATATAAGTGGTTAGATTCCTTTTTCTTTTGGACTGAGATAGTAGAAGTAAAATGCAAGCGACACGAAATGAATAAGTCACTTTAGATTGAGTGGGTAAAGCAATCTGTAAGTGGCACAAAATGTACCTGTCACTTTGGATTGTGAGAGTAAAACAAAATGTAAGCGGCTCTAGTTAAACATGTCACCTGCTATGAGAGTACTGCGAATTGGAGTCTGCTACTATCTTCGAAGCATTTTATTAATGAAAAACAAAAAACCTGATATCAACGGTCACATATTTTACTGCCATTTCGGCTCTATGCATGCAATCTTGAAAGGAAAGAAATATGCGAAAGAATCATGCCAATGCACTTTTACTACAATGGGTGTAATGACAACAAGTGTGAGTTGTGTGATTCTCCAAGAGTACATGCATCGGTTTGATCACTCACACCAATACTCGTGGCTCATTTGCTAAACGAGCAAGATACATGTTGCAATTACCACACAACAGGATTTCTGCTATCATCGTATCACTTGATTACCGTTCGCATGCATGATCGTTAACACTGTGTGGTTTTGTTAAGCTCATTAACCAGTATTGGTTTGTATTTGTTTGAAAATCTATATGAAGAGTTGCTCGCAATGATACCAATAGTAACAGCAATTGCTGGTATTGGATGGCACAGCTAAGTTATATCCAACATCTGGCCTCCCATCAACATAATGAGTCGTCAAAAGCCACTGCCACATGTGTTACATTGAACATTGTGTGCACCTACATGGTAGCATTCAATAGAATAAAAACAGCAGATTGAAGGTTGTGTATGATATATATGATTAGGACTTCGTGATATGGTAGAGTGAAAGTATCAACAATTACCTCTGACGCTATCGGCTTAGGATTGGGTGCCGCTTAGCTATGCTGTTCTATATGTTATATAACATCAGACGAGACTGGCACGTAAATAACAAGTAATCTGCTTATATATAACAGGCTGTACTGTTGCCTAAATGGCATAGCGATATAGAGATATAGAGAAATATAGTCAAATCGACAATGTCATCACATGTGACTAACCTGGACCCTTTTATGATACCAGAAACAAGAAATAACGTTCCTATTTATTTATCCTATTTTATCCTATGCATTTATTCATGTCCGGCTACCCTTTTCTCAGGCTATATAGTTTTTATGTAATAGCATCTGAATCAAACATAGTACCGACTCCATTATGTCTAACCAAGAGTATTGTTACCCTTTGATGTAAAATAGCAACTAAGTGTGATTTTCGTGCCGATCTTTATCGCATTATTTGTAACTGGTTCATTCTATAATTAGTGGCTCATGCATGAAGATATCCATCACGCGTGTACGAATACAAAAATCTTAATGCGTATATATATCGATTACAGCATATTTTGTTGAGAACTTATCAATTGCTGCATGATTTCACGAGCGTGTAAAGGGTCAAATGTGTTTTCTTGATACAAGAATAGATTTCCAATAGCAAAACAACTTTAATGACAATTGAATATTACTCAATTTCTATCATTTTCCTTTTGTACCATAATATAATGATTAACATAAAGCAGATGGTTAATTATCTGATGTGCAGTACATTTAATTTTACAAAGATTTACAAAGATGGCCACCCAAAGTCTTTATGGTGACGAGTGGACAGTAGGTACTATGCAAATGGTGAATAGCAATTGACCGCAATATCAACATAGTATATTAATACATCGGGTTAAAGCATCACTTGAAACCTTTGCCGTTAAAATATCAAGTTGGTTTTCTTAAAGTGTTCAGTGAACTGGCTGAAACTATCTTGGTTAGTAAGTTGTGTTATGAAGTCACAACTATTTCTTATTTGTTCCGTCATTGTCAAGGATTTCGCCGAGGTGTATAAATGTTCCCGTATGCTTATGTTGATAGCATTCATAGTTGAAAAAAAAACAAATCAAAGCTAATATTATCTTATCCATAGAGCATATATATACCTGTATAAGATCCCCATAAATCAAACATACCGGTTGCAGTGCTCCTTTGTACCATTTCTTAAATGTCTATGCCATGTAAAAGGTGTGATGACCATGCCTGAATTACAAATTCAAAATGGAGCATACAGCGTTTGATAACAACTCACATTGAGTAACTAGTGGACGTTTGTCTGATCACCCCTAGAATTCTATTTGCAGCTGAATTTTATTGTTTGCTAGATACTAATGATTTATCAAATATGTCTCCATGTCTCTTTTTCCTCGGATAAAACCACTAGAGTGAAAACGCACTTTCAAGTTCAGTTTGTGAGACCTATTTTATATTTTGCGCATCGATGTACCCCACCATGTACCACTAGGTTAACGGAGTCTTTAATTCGTTGTATTGCATACATCAACTTTTCATCATGTTACGCTACCACAATCACGTCTCATTAACGAAATTCTGTATGTTTTGTTTTTCACAGAGTAATCATCACGAAATATGGACGTCGTTCCGCACAACACCTGCTCATTTAGGTTGATTCATGCAAGATCATTTATAGCAAAAACAATGAGCTTTGAGAACTTAACAGCCAAAATCATAAGCTGATTCACGTTGTGACTAATATCAATGACTGATTCTGGGGACACTACACATTGAATTATGCATGTAATAAATATAACAGTATCAAGCCTCATAATGTTAGGCATCTAACGATTGAAATTTCACTTTGAACCTGCCATTTAAATGGAATGCATCCACCTGGTTTCGATACGATTTTAGGCATATGATAAAACGACGTCACCGATCAAGATGTCTTGATAAATATCAGGTTGGTTTTCTTGACAAATCATATCATTTAATTTATCACAATGATGTATGGTTTATGATCAAACATACAGTAGCATAAATATTTAGCTTCGTTCGTTACAAAAGGCTACTAAAAGAAGAAACCACAGTAACAACGTAAATCTATATATGGATAAATAACATGGCATTGAAAGCAGTTGCAGTTGGTTCCAAAGATGACTTCCCTTTATAACAGTTGCGACCGTGTCAGCGGAAATGGAATTTCAACAATTGAAAACAATATCGTCGAATGATTTCTACTTATTAGAGATACTCGATTAGTCTAGCAGTGTTTATATTTATGTTTGTATATATATATACATTTATATATATATATATTTATATATATATGTATATATATATATGAGATATATATATATATATATATATATATATATACAGACATACATACATACATACATACATACAGACAGACAGAACACATACATACATACATACAGACATACATACATACATACATACATACATACATACATACATACATACACATACATACATACAGACATACATACATACAGACATACATACATACATACATACATACATACATACATACATACATACATACATACATACATACATACATACATACATACATACATACATACATACATACATACATACATACATACATACATACATACATACATACATACATACATACATACATACATACATACATACATACATACATACATACATACATACATACATACATACATACATACATACATACATACATGCAATTCTCTTCAACTTTGTAACGGTTGCACAAGCCAGGTTGTACCCTCCTTTTCTCGGACATCAAAGTTACGTGCGATCAGTAGTTATTTCGGTACTCATCGAAGCTTGATGTTTAGTTATACAGCAAGCCATATTAATAATTGGTTGCACTCTATCCCCGATCAGGCAGTGACACCCAGCTTTCATCATGTTAGTCAAGTACATTGATCACAATAGGGAATATTGTCTGAATTTAAGTATATACTACAGATGTCTACGTATGGAAATGCTCAGATATTATCAACAAACCATGACTTAGATTTATTACCTTGTGCCGTTCGCCCCTTCACAAGCCGACATGGTTGATTTGTGTTGAATCATGATGACATTCGCACACAATCCAATACAAATGATTTTCGTTCACTCTCGTGTTTTATGATTGGACAACACGAGCGACCTTTAATGATTCATACAATATTGGAGTTATGTATGCTAATTAACTTTCGATAGGATTGCGGGCTCAAGTGAAAATGCAATGTAATTTGGTATCAACTTAGAAAGCATGGTATAGTTTTGTTATTTCGGTAAAGTAAGTGTATCCATAAAACGCACGATAGCCATAAATGCCTATATATGTACAGACCATCATGTAACAATTGTGATTACTTTACATCTAATAAACAAGAGGTTGAATGGTGGAAAGTGCAAGCATTGTTAAATATTGTAGCCGCGTGATTTTGCAAAACCAATAAGACTCGCTTCTCTGTACAGCCAACATCTCAGTTGGAGGAATGACCCAGTCTCATTCGATTGATGGTCAAACACAACAGTTTGTCACGATAATTAAGGTTTTGATGGGCAACTGAAACGGACAATATTGGTCGAATGAAAGTTACCGAGTGTGGAGATCACAATCTCCTATCTTGCACATGATAAATTTATGCAACCAATGAATTGATCACAGGCCGTAATGCAACAATAAGCACAACATTGCTGTAAGGACCGGTTATTTAAAACAGAATTCACAATAAGTTGCAACTATGTTGAAGGATATTTCAACTGCCTACAATTATTCATCCTGGTTATTTTCCTCAGCAAAAAATATTATTGCGAAATACATAACGCTTCTCAGTTATTGTGAACATGGTTTATACAAAGTGTAGCATCAGCATTTATCACAGGATTCATCTAATGTATCATCGAATTTATATACTTCCAACCTTGTTGTTTTAATTTAGGCGATGTAACAATGGGTTTTCAGTGCATCATTATACGAAAGGTACATGCGTGGGAACAGCTTTATCACCCAGATATTTTGCCCATCAAGTCACCAATTATTCATGATTACATGTAATGAATAAATCTGCGAGTACGAGGGTTAATTTCGTTGGGCGCGTTTTTACGGTGTTGGTTATATGCGGTAGTACCAGCGCCTCAATCGAAACTTTTGAATAAGTGAACAATTTAACACCCACCTCAAACGAAAAAAGGCACTTTGTGATGCACTTCTTTAACATGTTGGCCAGTGACGTCACAAGTGAGCACATGTTACAAAAGGGAGCAGAATCGAAGAATGTATTATTTATCAACTTAACAGTCCCCAGTTGTCGACGCTGTGGAATTGTTCTGCATGTTGAGCAATCTTTGTGTATGCTACTAATATAAAAAAAAAGTGTCATTGTGTGGTTTCAATGTGGCAAGAGTCATAAATAATGTAAAGTGGGCAGTAGCCTGATATGGCCTGAGGAGGAACAAAAGCACAATGAAATTAGCATGTGTCTGCCAAATGGTTACATAACATGGACACTTGAAGGTTCGCACTTGGGAGTTGCTTCATAGATAAGGAATTTCTATGATACCACGCATACCATCTGTACAGATTGCATAAAATGATGTCCAGTCAAATAGCGGTCATATCATAGATCAGTTATCTCCTAATTGTTTCGCCTTTCACCAGTGACACTTACCTAGTGCCGTCATTATCACATATTGTTTTTCTACTTCTGAATGGAAACCGGCACCCAGAATAACACTTTTTTAATGGCAGCATTATCAAAAGCATTGAATTATCATCCTTCAATATTATTCACTGCCAATCCTCTCAGATATATAGATGTTCGATAAGACAACGCATGTTTAACATCACATGTTCTTCCACGCATCACTTCGCGCCATCAAAACCTGATTATATTCGCAATTCAACACAGAATAGTCGTCATCCGTGTCACCAGTGGTTCTGATACAGAATATTGTATAGTCCAAATGAGCAAATGAACGTTTAAATGCAATGACTGCATGTAATGCATCTCCATATTCCAATTGCTATCGAAAATGCAAATACTGGCCGGGCGATTTTTACCAGTTTAATTCACGCTAAAATATATTTATGCTTAATTTGAGTTTTTAAACACGATTTAAATCGCCTTTTTAAATATATGTTCGATGTTGGCTTTTCATAAAATAATTTTGATTAAAAGAATGCAAAACAAGACGGGGAGTATAGGTTCATAAAAAGAATTTGTTAAGAATCATTTCAAGTCAATCAATCACTTCGTATGACGTGATTTTACAGCTACCGTAAGGATGCAACTCCTTAATCATGATGTTTTATACTTGTGGTGTTGTGGCCTTTTACGACTCCTCACCCACCATTTACACCAGCCGAGAAGTTTGATTATCTTAAGAAATCAATATTAAACGAGTATGAAATGGATGAAACACGGAGGCTGATTTCAATTTATTTCCATCATAAACAGAACCTTCAAACCCCAGAAAATTGCATGTCGTTGTCATATTCTGGCGACATGGATATATCAATATTACACGCACGAATTGAGCCGACATTAGTTAGGATGCAGAATAACGCTCAGCAAAGCAGCATTGAGATCAACATGGTCACTCTTTAAACATATGGCAACATCGTCTTTGCCGGAAAGTTATGGCGTCTCATAAATCAAGCTTTATCGACCCATCTACTTTTTTTCACGACAATCTATTCTTTCAATGTTCAACTGAATGTCTGAATTAAGGAGGCAAGAGACATGTTCAGTTGGAACAGCAAATATATGGTGTAAATAAGGAAGCATTTCATTGTGTTGGATGGAAGGTGAGTAACAATATTTGGCTGCCAATACTGAGAATATTCAGAACAGAAGTATGCTTCATTTGATTTTAACACTTGCTTCTTAGACGCTTAAGTCCCACGTAACATACAACTGCATAGATTTATTGAGCAGCGCAGGCCATATCATCGATGTGGCGACGATCAGAGTATCTACAATTATGATGCTCAAATGTTCAAGTGTGTTTAAGTAATTAAACCCCCATCCCGCCCAATCCGCAACTAAAGCGCTCTACAGTCAGAATCATCATCCTTGACACTACTAGGAGTTACGAAGTCCATGCATAAAGCCCTGAACAATACTTATTCCATATATTGAAAGAATAGTTACTGATGCTAAAGCAATAAAGGTCGTTAAGATATGCTGGTAGTACGCGATTTCTACCTCTCAGTATCTAATCTATTTCCGACTTTTCTGGTGGTTCGCAATGACTGTGTGTACGTGAATATTATCTATCGCATTGAGGGTATTGATAGCATATCGCCATGCCACAGATCCGACAATTGCTTTTCATGGAAAGCCATGCATTGTGTGGATTGTAAATAAAGTTTACAATATATACCGCTATTAGTTTGTGACTACTGAAATTGGTGATCCTGATTTTGTCCCATTTGTACTAACGCGCAGTGATTGTATAAGTGTCGATTGAGTCCGGCTATAATGACATGGCAATCTGACACAATGGGGTGATACAACCATAAGTGAAAGTATCAGTAATGTAAAATGACACTGGTGCAACGGTGGGCTGTTTATGCTACAGGTAAATACGCTCTTGTGCGTCATTAATAATCCGCGTGTAGATACACCTGTCTTGTTAGATTTAAAAGATGCGCTCATTTCATACACCACCCACACGTCAACTCATGGCCAACCTTAGAACAAACGCCCTAGTTCGATATGGGGTCGACTTCGATGTGATGAACGGTTGAAAAAGCTATTTGTCTGCTTAAGCGAGGGAATAAAGCGCAAGGACGCTATTCAATATACCACTCGGCGCATGTTACTAACATAAATAAGGAACTTGAAATTGTTTAGAAAAACCTGTATGGAATCCTTGCGGTGTGTGATATTAAAGGCTCGTGGTGATACACACAGTTACACCAAAGCATCACCTCTCACCGACCGCCGTGGATGATGCAGTTATCTACAAGCGTGCTACCAATAGTCCTAATGCAGCGTCGCAAACCTAGATCACATATGCTTCTACGACGAGTAAATCTATTTTATGACGTCGGTTTAAGTCAGTTCAGCGATAACATTACTTTGCTGTTTAGGCAAAGAGACAGGAAAACAGCAGTGAGGATATCATCCTGCTCACATAGGACATAGGCATAAACTGTAGTTTAAATAATCCTCTTTTTTCACATGCATGTGTTTTAACACTGTGTGTATTGGGTTACAGCAAATGTGACGACTCAGGAATACGCATTTATGATGGATGCTATTGCCTTTTTTGAAACGCTATTCAGGGTAATTTATTATGTAATAATAGAAAGCGAATCTGTGTTGTGTATTACATATATTTTGACTTTTACTCATGGAGCAAATAGTTCAGGGTCGCTTTCATAAAGTTATCTAACCACCATGCACACGTTTCGCATAGGAACTCAGAAATTGGATCAGACTTGTTTCTCGTTCTTAAACGCCATAACTATAACATCCACCGTCAATCAGGAAAGGAAAGAATTAAGTCAGAACAAGGCTAACTTTCGATGACTGCCCCTTATCGCTTGATACGACTGTGGTCTTAGTAAGTTCCCTGGGTGTGGGAAATTACCTGACCATTTTTACGAGCACCTGATTGGTTGGAAGTTTTTATCGTTAGCAGTCGACGTTTATTGTTTAACCATCTGTTATAGATATTCCTTGGATACATCCAGCTGAGTGACGTCACTCAGCCCAATTTGTTAGTTGTTTTTTCGCGGGGCGCTTCAGCCTTTCGGAATCACAGTTTCGACATCGAGTATCTCATTAGGTATCTTTGGTTAATCGTTACATGTGCGAGTCAGCAGGTCGACTATATTTGTGGGTTGTTCTAGGGATATATATTTCTCTTGTGTCCAGTTACGGTACTGAGGCCCCTATGATGATTTCACTTACGTCTGAGTGGGTTGGTTGGTACTGTCCCTCAACCATTTACAGTTTCAGGTCTCTAGTTGATTTTGTTTGCAAATGTCCGGGCACCAAGTTTTCTCTCTGTGTCATTTAAGACATGGCAAAATGTCAGGTGTCACGTATGTAGCGATGATATGCTTCGAGGTATTAATCAGGTAAAATCACTGTTAATTTTGTCGTTAACAAAACAACGTGGCTGTTATAACAACGAGATATAACGGTTGATATGACATGACGCACATGTCTAAGTGCAGAGCTTTAGAACAAAAACGCAAGTGGTCAGGGTCATAGGACAGCATGTATATTTACCAGGGCTTTCGCCAACACCGATATTCGAGAAGGCCATGCTTGACTGCCACAGTGAGTGTGTGCTTGGAAAAGTTTATGGCGAACGTCAACAGAAGGACAATCATAGTCCGTTAATGAATGAGCCACCATCGTTTTTTGCTCCCTGAATTCCAATGGATCTCGAAGATTTATTTAATATAATGGCCCTGTCGCACCTTGGAGATTTAGACAGCGTATGCCGACGTATCAAAATTTCTCTAAAACGCTGCCTTACGTCGTATAAGTTGCGTAAGTTTTGTAATAAAGAACACGCTGCCATACGTCGTATAAGTTATGGGTAAGTTTTGTAGTCAAGAGCACGCCGGTATACGTCGAGTACAGCGAGGTGGTCGACAAATAATGTGCATGCACGTATGTCAGCGTATGGCTCATACGTCCCACATTCGCGGGACGTAAGTTGTAGGTAAGTTATGCGATCGTAAACACACGTTCACACACGTTATTACTCATAAGTCGAAATACGTCTAGCGTACCCAAAACGTATTTCTAACCTATGAGAAAACGTGCTTTAAACCTATGTTTAACTTATATCGAACTTATCTCCAACGCATATTGACTTATGTACACGTGTTTGACGACCACAGAACTTACTGAACGTATTTCTAACTTACAGCAGCAATTAATGGCGTATTGACAGCGTTTGGGGAATTGGAATATAAAATGGGGTTCACAAGAGGAACCCGTTAGTACTCCTCAAGACTTCATGGTGAGCAGATGTCCATGTCATACGAGAGATGGAGGATCCGACAAGGCTGAGACGGGAATACCTACCAGCTGTCAGAGGGTGAGCGTTCACGTCCACGCCCACGTCCGCTCCCACGTCCACGCCCACGATCACGCCCGCGTCCACGCCCACGCCTACGTCCACGCCCACGCCCAAGGCAAGGAGACTTCTTGGCAGCGTTCTTCGGCATGACGGTGATGTTGATACTGCGACGCTGATGTTATTACAGCGATTTCTAGTGCGGTTATGAGTTGAATCGTCGAGCGGCAGCTTTTTAATAGGCTACGACACGTTATCGTCGGCTGTACACTGCGGCGCGCTATGCATTGAATATGGCTGGGCATAAGTTGTGAACGTCGGCAATGTGCTAAGCATCCATTGGTATAGGTTATCAATAAGTGATCGAAAAGTTCTATATAAGTTACTAATATGTTATGTGTAAATTGTTTGTATACGTCCAACTCGTTATAAATACGCTATGTATACGCCAACATTTGAATAAAACATAGATAGTTTAGCGTAAACAGCATTTTAGAGACATTTTGATACGTTAGCATGCGCTGGCTAAATCGTCAAGTTGTGACAGGGCCATATGACTTTACATGCTTATTTGTCACCGCATACTATACTTTGTAGAGCATAAATGAGCAAGCCTATATTCAACCGACCAATTGAGAATGAATATATTTGTAAAGGTTTCGAATCAAACAGGTTGGTTTGCGTTTAGTGGGCGGGTCAATGCTACTCAGCCATGATGGATGGTGCCATTGAGACCTCATCTCTGACCTAGATTAGGGATGGAATATATAATTTAATCTATTTGTCAGAGAGCCATCAGCTCAAGTCTTTGTGATTACGAGATTCGTCTGACGTACAGTGATTAACTATTTGCCGCAGAGCTATATTGATGGATTCAATGAGTTCAATGAGTAGTGTTAGAGACAAAACTATATGTTATAATAAGTTGAGGATTGCACAAATTGTAATAATTATCGCTGCAGCAAGTTTGTTTTCCTACTCCTGTGGAGATACTTGTGTGTTGGCGTAGATTATGTCCCATTATGATGACACCACGCATATTAAAGTGCCGATCGCACGAAACATCATGTCAGTTGTTTCGCAAGATAACGGAAACATAACCCAAAAGTACCTATGCTTTTTATATATCAGCCGTGAAAAAGCGCGCTTTCGGATCGAAATTCATCTTTAAAGATTAGTTAGTGAATAATTAACCCCTCCGCGTGACATCAGACCCGCAATATTTTGTTTGCGAGGCGCAATCTACGTTACAATTCTCGCAAAATAGCGGCTGGTAATTTCGCTATTTTATCACTTCTGAAGAGCGACGAAGAGACATTAGATGGCACAGATTATTTGCAGCCCATTGCTGCTTCGGCAGGGCAAATTTTTTCTTATAGATTAGAACCATTAATGAGCGATTCAGACGTCTCTGATGAAGCGAATAAAGACGCCAGCGATGCCACTGCTGCGCCTGGGGGTCTTACTCACGCAGGTCATCCTGCTCAGGATATAGTGCGGCTGCAGAACGAAGCTTGGTAAGCTATGTCTGATTGTATTTATGCACCAGCTCATCGTATGTGTTGGTATACAACGCGATAAGTTAATCCATACATTTTGTATACCCTCTTTTTCCTGAGCATATTTTCCTACACTTATTATGTGTTTTACAAACAATCCAAAGCTGTTGTAAATCAATTGAAATGGTTAGTTCAAACATATCAGTATATTGACTATTGAGTTTTGTGGGAGCCCGGTGAACACCAAAGCCACAGAAGTTTATTTATTGACCAAAGTTACCTGAATGTTTGTATGAAACTCATCTCATGTAGATTCTGAGCAAGAACATATAAAGGAGAGCAAGTACAGCAGCTGCTTGCTTCTAGAGATATCAGCGAGCCCATAAATGAAGGCATGAATGAAGGCATAACTTGACTCAAGAAAATGATGGTTATGGTATTACTATCATGGTCAGTGTAACATCTGAGTTTCCATGAATGTACACAGCTAAACATATTTGTAATACAATATGCCATCACTAATGCATACATTAATATCCTCATCACTACAACATGTTACAAGTGTCTATGTAGCTACTAGTGTCAATGTAGCTGTCTTTGTAAGGAGTGTAGAGATACCTCCCTAGCGAATAACCCCATTCCAATTGGTTGCACAACCTACCAGCCAGGTTTCAAACCACTCTGTGTGAACACTTTGACCTTGCAAGTGGCATATTTCTCCTACAGATAACAGCAGGGGCGTGCCAGATAACCATGTACAAAGGTAAAGGATTTTTAATCATAATTTTACTTGCACATACATCCGTACAAAGGCTTACAGTCATTACTAATAATTTCACTATACTTAACGAAATATGTATGACAGAAAAACATTTGAGCATAGAAACATCAACAATGTTATCTTACAGGTGTTACAGGTTTACATGGTGCTAGTGAAATCTAGGCAGAAGATAAGAGTTCATTCACCAGCCTGTGCTGTTACACTAATGAATAAAATATGATGCTCAAAATGTCAAACCTGATTCCAGCCATTTCTTCCTAGCATGTGCCTGCACTAGTGCTGTCAGGGTCAAATATTGATAATGTAAGAGATTGGCTTCCATCCATTGGGTGTAGTCATCCATGGAGTCAGAAGGATGCACAGAATTGTCTTCAGTACCAGGAGTTTGTTCAGGTTCAACTATCTGACAGGCGCCCCTTGTATATCCAGTGACATATATATTTTTTCAACCATATCGATGTCATAGCTAGCCCTAGGTGCTTCCAGAATCTGTATATCAATGAAGAAAAATTATATCAGAATCATATTATATTAAAACCAACAAACACCTAGGGTCTATTCAATATTATATGCATAACAATTGTTCAGTGGCCACAACCACTCCTTGTCTTCGTGGAGTGCATCAGCTAAATCAATCTTCTGAATAATCATTTTATGTTGATTTGCTGCAAGGTCGAAATGTATTGTATCCTCTTAAGAAGACAAGGGATTATTTTATTAATACCAATGGAACAAGAAGGTCATCGAGTCTCACCCTCTGCTTCTCTCTCTTGATATAGGCAGGTCTGCATTTTCAGGCTGGAGTGGGAGGAGAGGCCTTTGCAAAAAAAGTACGTACAGCATCGGGCTTTAAGACCAGTTTACAACGTGGTAGACTATCAAACCAAGCTCTTCTCTAAGTTTCGGTGCCTGCTCAAAACATCCCTCGGTTAATTGAACCGAGCACACAACCGGGTACTTTCCCGGGCCTGGCCGTTTGTCTCGCGATCGTAGTACCTGGTCAGTCCATTGTTTCTTTAAATCGTCCTTATCAGGAAATTTGAACAAGCTCACGCCGTTCAGATTGGTATGCGAGCAGCCCCCGACACAACAACGATTAACCATGGTGCTTGGTCGGTCACAAGATGTGTGAAAACGATAAAATATCCAACGCGGAACTACCTGCGTCTCTGAGAATGGGATAACTTTGCTGACGTCACACGCCTTGGTCTGATCTAGATCATGGCTGCCGTAGCGATTCGTCGAGCGCGCTAATTTGAAATGAAATTTTATCAAATTGTTGCCTTCACGGATCAGATGCAACGGTTATTGTACCGGCTTGAGTTTATTGATCACATTATGAATTGATTTCAGCGAAGTTCCTATAACCATGCGATAGGCACTTTGTATTGTTTATTATGTCAGACGCTTTGCTTGTCACACTGAATCAGGTGTGTGTGTTAAAGCTCTGACAAGTAACTAACAAAATCGAATAAATTAAGCCTCAGAGAGTTTCGATGAAAATCAAGTTGATGAGAATAACTTGTACATGTGCAATTCGATGCAACTGCGGTGAGTGTCATGACCAAATGTCAGTTTATTATGTTCATGTGTAGTTGTTGAGTTTGCCGTTTTTCTAAATTCCAACATATCGTGATTGTAAATTGTGACGTAATTGTAATGCAAAGGTATTGATAATGTAAGCAAAACGTGAACCTAATTTATTTTCATTATGGGCGTCAGCGAATCTATTCACACTTTATTTAGAATATATAATTAAACCGTTTCTGTAATAATAATGTGCGTGTAAATGTAAAATATATATATATATATATATATATATATATATATATATATATATATATATTTATACAGATAATTTAGGGTTTTATATATATATATATATATATATATATATATATATATATATAAATATATATATATATATATATATATATATATATATATATATATATATATATATATATATATATATATATACAATGAAATATAAATGTACCATTAATGACTGCGGAATTCTAGATTGAATACAACAAGCCTCCTCATTAATCATTTGTGCATGCATCTTAATAAATTACTGATTGTCACTGGCATTGCTAATTTATCGATATAATTATACATATATATATATATATATATATATATATATATATATATATATATATATATATATATATATATATATATATATATATATATATATATATATATATATATATATATATATATATATATATATATATATATATATATATATATATATATATATATATATATATATATATATATATATATATATATATATATATATATATATGTTCACTCTGAACTCATGTACGCTTGCCTTATCGGATAAATTTTAATGAACATGAACATTAATGGCGCATTAATAGCCAAAGCCAAATTTTGCAGCGGTATGGCGGGCCGATATGGTACACTACGACAAATGATGAGAATTGATAGCCCCTTACTTAAAACCTTAGACAATGTTCACATTGAATAATTTCCAATTGGCTGAAGGCATACTTTGACGCACCATCATATTATGATGCCATCAGTCATAGTGGCAGGGCGACGCATCACGCAATGTTGCAAGTACGTTAAAGGAATATGAAAGATGAATTATGCTTCTAATAGAATGGCAAGAAAGCAGTTCGACCTTTCAAAAATGAAAACAGCTCTGGTATGAGAAAATACGTTTACGAAAATCGATTTATAGCAGTGAGAAAAATCACCATTTAAAGGTTTATTACAATTTCAGGTGCGTTCACATGCATTATCTTGATCAATGCAGTCGCTCTATGAGCCAGGCCATTACAGCTGGGCGCAGCAACCTTTCTGCTTCCGTGAAGTCTCCGTCTGAGTTCCGGACAAGATCAACCAGGTCTTCGCGTAGCGGGGCATCACCAAATTTGTGGTCAAGAGAAGACCATAAATCTTGTATTAATCCGCTTGGCTCACTATTATCATGGCTCATGGGGTCAGACCGTTTTCCTTTTAAAAATAAAATTGGGCCACAATGAGCGATGAAATCATCCTTTAAACATATTGCAAACACATGTATTGCTCGATTACGTACCAATGCTGAAGCAAGATGGATCGTTAAGGCAAGCTGCGAATATGCGATTTCTTGTTTTTTTTCTGGAGGCTTCACTTGCCGTGCTGCCTATATGTGTATAGGCACAACCAAAGACAGGACACTTCTTCTTCACGGTACTGTTAGCAAATAAGTCATCATATATATTGGGCAATA
Organism: Urechis unicinctus; assembly: GCA_034190875.2. Taxonomy (NCBI): domain Eukaryota; kingdom Metazoa; phylum Annelida; class Polychaeta; order Xenopneusta; family Urechidae; genus Urechis; species Urechis unicinctus. Next base: position 66,054,211 of record CM067358.1, on the reverse strand, counting down.
CTGGTATCCATTGAGATGGAAATGTGCTTTATTAATTATTGTTTACAAAAAAAGCCTAATTAAAATCACTGATTGTGCGGCTGCGAAAGTAAAATAATTTATACATGTGTGCATTATTGTGTGTTAGATTACTTTGCTATAAAATAGATTGCATAACCTCTGTAACAAAAACTGAATTCTGGCATATTAAAATGATTTATGTATATTTTTGCATATTAAAACGGTGTATGTGACCTTAATGCCACATATTATTGATAGAACCAGCTGATTATGCGGCTGCAAATCAATATATGCTTCATACGTGTGTGCTTTTCTGTGTATTTACTTAGGTTAGGAGTAGATAATTTAGCGTATGAATATAAAGTTGTTAACCCGGCGTCATCATCATCGATCTGTCGTAGTTTACATTGCACTCACACCATTCTGAGAGCTATGGCATGGTCTCGCTCTTTCAGATCAAAATCTAAATACGACGTAGATCCCCTAATATACCCGCGCCTAATTAAAAAATAATGCGACAGAATGAGTGGGTGATATTAGTAATCAAAATAAAAAAATTCATTAAACTATGTTTCTATTCCTTTTAAAGTTAAAAGTGTTTCGAAATAATAATCGCATGGCATGCTATTCTATTTTTAGTTATTTCAATGGATATTTTTGCAACGCTGAGTTGGCGGAGTTTGTATATCTGCCATCAAAATCCAGGGACGCGCAGCACTATCGCGTCAGTAAATCAATTATTCTCGACATAATCATCTACGGAATTTATGATAAATGATGGCGTTGAAAGCAGTAACTATTAGCATCTGGTAATGTCATACCAAGTGAATTAACATTTATCGCAATTTCGATAGATGTCGAGCGGCAAATTGCCTCCGGATGAGTATCTAAACACCCAGCAGTTTGTCTTTTAAGAAGCACAATAAGTGTTCTGTTCTATTTTATGATATATTGCTATCATATATATTTTATAAATTTACAGTGTTGAATAAAGTACCAAAATTGAAACAGTACAATGGCCTGAGAACGCAGGTCGGCTTCGAAGAACAGAATACACGGATATCAAACCCCGAGTATTTTTGTTATTTCAGTTGGCATCAATGAACAGCAATAAAATAGCATTCAAATTGCAAACGAGGCACTTTACCTGGGATTGTATGAAACCGACTGTAGATAATGGTTCAAGGAGAATGATTGCGCTATCCCTATCACCATATACACCGTGCAGATCACCAAACACACCTTCATTGCGAGTTAGCAGTCCGCAGCGCCTCTTACACCTTCAGATATCGGAAGCCAGGTGAATCAACAACCGGTTATCAAAGATGTCTAACACAAGAATTTGTTGCTTTGTGTGAATATTTATATTTATATATGGTGTGTCCACAGGCTTGACAGATAGTCTCTGTGTGGGCATCTACTCGGAAAACAAGACGGCAGTGCCGTCGGCCCTGAGCCTAGGTGTCATTTAGCCAAGTGCTGCCACCTACTGGGGCAATGGTCGTTTCACGTGGTGCAGGCACAATGCGTCGTCATGGTTAATGGCAAAAGGAATTCGATTATTCTAAGCGCAGAAGGGAGGTTACGTCACATTAGATAGCACGATTGTTTGGCCGAGGATGCTTGATGAAGTGGTGTCATTCATTTTAGCCTACACTTTGATTATCAATGAACTATGTTTTGTGTAGCAAATTTGATTTGGCAGCAAGAACGCAAGCTTACAATATGAGCGAATTAGTTCACGTTGTTAATAAACTAGACGTATGGAAACGGGGTGCCAACGGATATATTGATAGCATCTTTATGGCCATGGTCTCATAATGTATGCCTTAGTTGGTCTGTGGGTTTTATAGTTCCCACAGCGATGCAAATATATAGCGGTACAAATGTTGCAAATTTTAATTCGATTCTACCTCAAGCTTTTCAATTAAGTTCAGCTACAGTTAACGCATGTCAATACATATTGTTATTGATAAGCATAATATCCCAATCACTAATAAGTTCATACAACAAGTTCATTCATGGCTCCAAGCCGGTTCAATCTTATATCACGCCTGTCACATAATTGATTACATATAGTTAATCAACTGTCTTGGTCCGCTAATAACTAAGGCTTAGATGATTGTCATCGGGGGTGGTGCCATTATTAATTTTGCAGCAGAACAAGTGGTATGCAACGTAGGTGGCGACAGATGAAGTGAGGTTATTGTTGATTAATTATGGGTGGTATATGCACGACCTCGTTAATTGGGTGCGTTGAATAACAACGGTGAGGTATGAACTTGCGTCCTAACGCAAAAAGTACATGGGTGGATCCCATATCTCTGAAAAACATACCGGAATACATTTGGTTTTCCAGACGCATGCTTATTTGTTGTTTGTGTGCTTAAATAACCATATACCAATCTAGTTTTAAACCATTTGTATGCTGATAGGCAACGCGCTGCCAGTCAGCCAAACTACCCCAAATCACAATCTCTATTTTGGATTGAGAGATCAATTTAGTGATGTGTAACTGTCTGCTTCAGTATAAGTATATGTTTATAGTTTTGAAGGCTGTCACAGGACTTATCCACATGCGAAATCACCGTGTGGCATTATTAAGATGAAATAATTCCAGGTAAATATGTTGTGCTAACTGCCCCAGAAACACAGACACTTTCTATTTGCATTATACCACATTGAGAGCGTGTTCTGTTGTTATTATCATAAAAAGGAATCATCCATGGACAAACAATAACCCTATTGCTATAGTGCTTATTATTTCACTGACACTTTTAAAGAAATGCAATTGAAGATATATAGGCCATGCATATTAATGTTCAACGAGTACAGAATCCTGCAAAACCAAAAATAGTGAGTATACGCAACAGAATGCCTAGATATGGCATAACATGCACCTGGTCACGAAGAATGGAAACCTCAATTGCAATAAAATTTGGAAGACGTCACCAAGGGTAATTTGACCATGACTAATGGACACAAACCTAACCACCACCAATTCAATATCTGAGCGCTAATTATGTAAGCACCAACCTCAGCATATCAATGAGGTATTAGGTCCCTTTACCAAGAGTATCCGCATTTTCTTAAGTGAATGAAATGAACTTGATTCAGATGGATTTTCAGCTATTATCGTATTACATTGGTTCGTTTGTGCCTTTTTACGTCTAACAGTACGTAATCAATCAAAATAATCTCACAATACACGCGTCAAATTGCATTCGCACGTAGATTATAACTTACAGTCTTACATTTCAGCTATGTCTAAATGCCCCATAAACGTGGACAGCGGCGCTGGTCATGAACTGTTAAACATGTACGAGGGGGGGGGGGGGGCGGAGGCGGAGACCAGGGGTGATCAGTGACGAAGGTACATGGAGGAAGATGAATTCACAGAACAGCGTTAAACCCACGCTTGTTACCTTTCTAAGTGGAATGAAGGTCGCATTGCGCTACCGAAAGTTCATATACCTGGTATCACGCGTAGATAAGACAGAGGTCAAGGACAACGGAATGAAGTGACGCCGCGTTCATGGCTCAAGAAATCATGCCAGATTTATTCTCCCAGGGCATATGCACAATAACAATTGACTGAATATTTTGTCGGTTGGGTCATGTTGATGAAGAGGGGGTCCTCAAACAACCAAGGTGAAGACAAAAATGATCGTCAAAAACCTAATCCTAGTTTAACAGGACGTCGTTATGTTAAGCCACCTGAGAGTTCAAATATATAATTGGGCGTCATATCATACTGAATACCAAGAATTGTTGTGTGCGGTTTTGGTTGTTGCATTTACCAATGTGATAAATTAAATTACGCATGTAACTGAATAAAGTTTTTAACGGTATATGAATTTCATACGAATTAGTCCATCAATGTTTAATGCAAATGGCATGCTGGGTCACGCCCACAATTAGTGAGGTGTGTGGGGGGATGCAGATGGTCTCCGAACACATTTAATTAGCTGATTGCGTAACAAAAGCGTAGGTGTGTAATACATGAAGCAGCCATTCGGCAGTCGTAGTCCTGACACTTCCTCACCATCAACATGTACTGTGATCTACGTCCAGGATCTTTCCTTAATATATAACAAGCAGATGATATTAACATTTATAACGCAAGTGTAAAAAAGGCACATATTAAGCAATCATTGTCAGTCTATCATGAATCATATTTGGATTATTTGGATTGCTTGATGTGAGCCACAGTCCTGCAATGAGGGTATAAATATGCATATAATATGGATTCTCCGAGGACTTTTTGTCCAGCTGCGCGACCTACACTCAGCTCTAGGGCGTCTCCACATAACTGAGCGTCCCATCGCTGTTTATATATCCGCACTGGTAATCCTTCCACACTGCTTTTTGCTGAGTTAACTCTTGCGGCTCCACAATAAGAGACACTGTGTAGCCTTGCTTAGGTACTTGTAGTGTTTTGTCACTTGCCAACATCTATTACTTTGGATCACATATTAAACACACGTGACTGACAAACAAATGATACTTCATCTTTATTTTAGTTTCTTGTGCTAGACGAATTTATAATGATTCGTAATTTACATAATCTAGCGTATCCGTGTCATCGGCACGCAAGTCAGGCAGCAAAGATATGTATCTACATTTTAAGCAATAACTACGAATCACATCACCTGCCCTTACCAATCTACAGGCTATGTATTGTATTCGGTGACGCATGAGGTAACAAACAGGTGTTGGTGAGCTCTGTGGTGGAAGCCGATCTCGACCAGCAACAATAGCCGCACACAGAAAGTGTAGATCTGTGAAAATATAGCAATCTGAGGGTGCATCCGAGCTTTTCCTGAGCAAACATCTGTGCTCGTTTGCTGATGGACCAACTGCGTAATCCGTCAAGCTCTCCATTCATGAATCAGCGAATTATCTCAAGAAGTTTCAGACATCATCGTGTTCATATTGGTGTTTCTAATGCAGCTATCATATTGAGTGCGTGTGGTATCTTTTAATATAAACGAAGCTGTAAAATTCCGTCTATTAAATACAGTCGCAGGGCAGTTTCCTGATTCGATCATTTCACTTTTAAAATAATCTCATTGCAAAGTTACACAACGGATTTTTTTAACTATTATGTGCCATTCAGCTCCTTGGGTCAGGATTGCAAGAGACCAACCGCAGTTGCAAATGAGCGCTAACACAAATGAAAAGACCTAACGATGACCATACATGGCAATTGCAAGTAAACGAATATCCCGTCTGAAACATAATGGAGCTTGTCATCTACATAAGAAAAACTGAATCGGGGCTGACATTTGTCCTTTGGTGCAGATTAGCTAATTATGTTTTTCAGTGATTTAGTCTGAACAGCATGTTTGATCCTGCTGCCATTTAGGTCCATCGAGCGGAAGTTACTGCTGTAATTACGGACGGGACGCGATGTCGTGCGCCACCTTGCCAGATTTAATTTGAGTTGCGCATAAGGCCGTAATCTGGCGAGATCTAATATAAAAGGAATAGATTATTAAAACATTATGAAATTTAAAGAATAGTTCGGTTTTCAAATTTCACACGATCTCGCCCACATCATTGTCAAAAAGAGTTTGTGCCGTTCGGGTAGCTTCGTGGCGGATGGATGAAGCTGATGTTTGCAGTCAAACATATTTGCGGCCCTCTCAGTAACGTTATATGATAAAATAAAAACGTCTAGAAGCTATGCTCAAACTCCCACCCATATATTACCATTGATTATCAACGGCTGTATGCACAGCAGTATCACCTACTTAGAGATGCCAATGCGAATCTTACACGATTCATTTTTACATTCACATTCACAAGACGAATCGAATTAGTAACATTGGTTATATAAATCGGGTTTGTAAGTTCCCCTGGCTGATTTTTGTCTAGTGACTTGAGATTAGCATTTATGGCATAGGAGAGGCACCACTGGATACCCAAAGCTGCACACGGCGGCCGTTTATATGTATTTATCTATAATTTAATCTTTGTTTATTTTCGTTTGGCAAATAAATGATAAACAAGTTTACGGGTTTTGCGTTGACAAATTATTGACGAATTGGGCTCCCCAATACCCAGGAAGGACAGCAATCGTGTCAGCTAAGTTCCCGGATAGAAATGGAATGATAATAACCAATATCTCAGTGATCCACTCCTTTCAACACTTGCGCTGATAACATACTGGGTATTAATGGAGACCTTGATGTTAGGCCACTGGATTGAAACATTATATCAATTTTGCGTCAACTGGTTTGACAATATATACGATTTGCAGCTCGATTGGCCTCTGTCAACTGTGAAATTTCCCCATCTGATTTTAACTCATATTCACACTAGGGCCATATGTCACTACTATGAACCTAAACTTGATACATATCTGCATTGTTTTGTGATTAACAAAGTGTGCCTAATGTGCGAGCTTACATTATTCATCTGTATATAAATATATGCTACCCAGATAATGCGATTGAATATGTCGTGTGTGAATTTATGTGACAAGTACCATTCTGTTATTGATGTGTGGCCTGAACATCGTGCAGCAATGATCCCATTATGTGCTAAACTTTCAATGTAGTATCAAACAGTTGAACATATGACACCAATGGTTGCGGCTATCAAATATATTTTGTGCTGCAGAACCGTACTTAAAAACGCCTGACAAGCTATGGTAAATAGATTGTTACATATTAATTTGTGCTTTAAAGTTGGCATAATTCATCGGCGCAATTTGTCACTCAGGAGCATCAATACTCATGGTTGATGTTATATTGCTTTAACAACACAAAGAACTTGTGCATAGGTAAAAAAGATTGGATTTCAGGGAAATGATAGTCCTTGCAAAAGTGGCGTAATCATCACTTCCTAGTGCAATACTGAGAGCCCAAGCTCAGCCGCCATCATAATTAACGACTTATTCGTTCTCCTTGTAATTTGGGTGGTCTATTATTATGGTACCATTACTCATCATGTCGGTGTTAACAAATCTAATAAACTGAAAGAGGGTTGACAAAGCAACTGTAGCAGGAGATGGGTAAATTAATATTCTAAGGCACGCTCTCAAAAGCACCAGGGTTCTTGGGATCAGGTTGTGCCGCCACGATTATCCGTGATATGCAACAGCAGTGGAATTTCAGTATTGGATCTATGTTTACAATTTCCACACTCAGAGCAATTGTCTAACATGCACAATACGACATTGGCTCCACACTCAACCACCAGGACTGAAATTGTTTAGGATATACCCAGGCAACCAAGGGAGCGTAACGAGGATGCCCGTATATATGGTTTAAATTAATGTTTATATAACGCAGTTGTGTCGGTGTTGCAATATTATACCATCATGTCAGCGATGGCAGAAACCACGTTCCTTCGTAACATTGCTTAAACATTGATATTGAGAGCGTGCATAATAAACGCGATACATCACCATCCAAACAGCATTGGTGATTGTGGAATAGGGGCTCGGCAGAAATCTTGGATTCCTTTAAAAATAGGACTATTCATGGGAATCTGCTTCAAGATGATCTAGCATTGCGTGTGAGAATATCTTAAATCATTATGGTAAAAGACGTGCAAGACTAGCTAACACAATATCAAGGTGATCACAAGATAACATTGCAACTGTTGTGATTGGCACCAGAACATATGTTGCCACCTACGAACTCAAATAAGACAAACATCTAATTAAAGACCCTATGTTCGTCAGTAAGGAGCTAGCTGTCACATAAATGTTTTGTCCGCAATTCTGTGTTATGTATTTTTTGCCAAGACATGACAGTTATTTTCGTTATTTTTATCCGTGGGTTTATGCATTAGTATACCATAAATAGAACAGTTGTGCTCAATCATTAAAGAGAACGATACTTTCAATTTTGCCTAATTTGTGTTGTCTCCTTCGGTGAAATAATGTGCGCAACGGATATGTTAGCCATATTGTTTCGACATCAGTTCTTTAGGTGACTTGTTCTTAAGGTGCTGGTGCCAATTTTAATTCAGGTAAATTTGTATAAAAAATTGAACTGGCACATGGGTACTAATGTTTCTAAATGTATATGTGCTGTGGTGCGTATGGGGTGTCAGCGTTGTGAATTATTCTTATTTCTGAGCACATATTATTGGTTTGTATGATTATGCGTTTCATACAATTATCGTGAAAAGTGACAACGAATGATTTAGAAAAGGTTCACCGCGTAAACTCCCTTATCCAGTGGAGCATTTTCGGGATACTGTTAAAACATACAAAACTTCCTCCTCCACCATCATTGATAAAAAGTCGTTAGTGACCGTTTTATTCATGGGTGACATTAGTTATTATTGCAGTCAGCAACTATACGGTGACAAATATACATATAAAAGCCATATCACATGCTTAATGTGAATCATCCCCTGGCAAAGCCCACAGCGAATGTATCGAGGATTGGAATATTTCCATTCACGAGGAGAATGCCGACCAATGCCCCGGCGACAAAGCCCCATTACATTCTGTGTCCACAAAGGAAGTGTTTCAAACGATGTCGTTAGTGTCGCCAGTAAAGTGTCCTGGAAGCATTAAGGTGTCTTTAATGACGCAGACTAATCTCTTAAAAGCCACTGACTGAGTGTTACTGTAAAATGAGCTCATTATGAGGCCTACGTAATGTTATCAATTGAGGGGATATGACACTTATGCTTTAGCGTCATTAAGGTCATCAAGACTGTGTTGTAAACGGCACGTCGTTAATTGTAGTGCTACTGGTGTTGCTCATGGCGCGGATATGATGTTGTAAATGATGCTGACATAGCTTTCTCTAGATCTGAGGATGTTCGTAAAATTGGTCTACGATGATTGGGACGGAGGGTTAATTTTAAGGCTGAAATATCGTTGGTAGGATTGTTTATTTGTAATCAGGATGTATAAGCCTGATGCACCAAGACCTGTCCTGGTCATAGATCGAGCCATTTCAATCACTCGCCTCGCCATCAGTTGTCGTGTGTGTTAGTTACGGCCAGACAATGGTGATAGGACCTGCGATGGATATAACTTAAGAAGCATGAAGAGCATGAGAAGTAAAAAAGGGGCGTGTTCCACGAATGTATGTATTATGTATATTTGTTATATATATTGTATCGTTTAGTCACTTGTAGGTAAACGTCGAATGGATATAGACACATCTTAACATGGCCGCTAAAAGTATGAATCTGAAGGCAGCAGGGAAGTGGATATGTGTCATTGGGTATCTAATTCCCTTCTTGACCAGTCAAATGATATTTTGATGCATGGCTTTTCTTACTAATGCACAACTGACACATACAAATTACCCACCACCGTCGCTGCTATTAGTCACGCGATAACTGCCTAAATATCAATTAGGCTTAATTCCCTAAACTGCCAAATTGCGTCCAATTTTGCCACAGAATGAAATCAACTTTACTTTATCACTTTATTCATAGCTATCATTACACAGTATTGCCTTCACAATAAGAGTTAAATTGTTTTTAAAAGCCTTGTTATATGCATATATATATATATATATATATATATATATATATATATATATATATATATATATATATATATATATATATATATATATACATATCTATACATATCTCTATATATATATATATATATATATATATATATATATATATATATATATATATATATATATATATATATATGCATATGCATATGCATATATTTACATTTACATTCATTTTTATATACGTAATACATATATACATCATGCGGATCAATCAGAGAATCGTGTTTGCTTATTCACGGCTTATAGTCAAACGTCAGCGCATAATGTAAGTAAAATAAAAGATAATGGGTACCGAGCTTATTACAGTATATGGTCAGTTATGAGTGACATCAGAGGTCAGATTATATACTTTGTTTATAAACCCAAGTTCCATTGTCCATGAACACATATATTTGGTTATTAGCAAATTGCAACAAACCCAATCTCAGCCAAAAGGGCAGATGTGACTAGAAGCATTTGTGTAAAACATATCGAAATTTAAGTCACTTCATTGCAAGCCAAGCAGAGATTTTAACAAACAGTAAGAGGTCATTACAAACACACCACAAATTGGATTCCGTAAAGCATCAGTGGGACATCGCTGCCATCACTTATATGTTTTCAGTCCATTCTCGTGTTTTGTGCATTGAAGCAGTCCAGTAACACACATTAGTGAAAGGTCTGATGCTGGGCTTAATCAGTGTAACGTATTGGAGGGTGGGGGGGAGAAAAATGGTTACTACAGCTAATGCACTACTTATTAAAGCATCAAGGTTAACAGCCAGCATATCAGTGTCACATGCTCCATTCTAAGTGCATTTATTGTTTGACATCAATCCTGGTTTGTTTTTTTTGCTTTCAGTTACAGAATACACGATCTCAAAGTACACCGGTGGTGGTATGTTATTCTCACAACAAATATTGTTTTATTGCAACCATCCGCAATACATCCAACAACATGCATAAATATATGTTACACTATTCCCTTGTGCTATCTATGTGGCATTAGCAATGGGAATATGCAACAAAAGTCAATCATCTCGTCTCGCCTGAACTTTAGATGAAGGTTATCTTAAAGTCACACTTCAGAATGAGACTGAAAAGGATATACATTGGAGAATTTCATCGATGCTCTCGAATACCGCCGGGCCAATTACAATTTGTCTCAAATAAACGTGAACGTCTATTTGCGAATGAATATTATCGTCGTTATTCATGAGAATATAGGTCGAGGGAACTCGCGCACCTGAGCCTGTGCTGTATCACATATATTGACTGTCCTGAGAGATGTATCCAGGTAAACCTATTTCTGACAATGTATTCGCTGCAAGCTAATGAATGACAATAATAACATTAAATAAAACACTGCTGAATGCTTTGCTGTCTGTTGGGGAAAATGCGTTTGTAATTCTTATCATGCAAATAGACAATGTGGCTGAAGACGTTATGAAAGATGATACATCGAACGCCAAAGTTGCCACAATCAACATTTATTGATTATGGTTCTACTTAACAAGTACCGTTGGTAAAGACTGATTATTCGTTTGCTATTCAGGTGTTTGAAAGCATCTACTTGCTCAAATGATTCTCAGACAGCAATGTCGTCTGCCTCCTTAAGGGTGGGGACAACGGAATACGATGGAGAAGTGATGTATGGGAACGTGTTTGAAGATATAAGTGGTATTGAACAGCATACCCGGTTCGATAAAGTGTCTTAGGTCTGCTCACGGAAGAGCATGGCCATTCGGATCTAAGCTAATCAAAATTCCGTTATCAAAACTGGGATACAAAACAATCACCAGAACAGAGTTAAATCGACAAGTGCAGCAGCTACTCTGCTTGAAAATGTACGAATAAGATCCATTCGTGAATCGGTTTGGCAATATATTTCAATGATATCAACTTGTTGAATCAATGCACCTGGCGCAGTCACTATTGCTCCAAAAAAATGGGGGTTTTTTTGTTTTAAGGGTTCAAGTCAAAATTTTTGGGATTGGGGCCCCTTGGGTGGGGAAAAAGGAATACGATGGGGTGTGTTGGGAAGTTTAAATTTTTTTAAAAAGGATTGAACACAACCCCGGGTTTAAAGGTTTACCTTCAGAAAAAGGGGAAAAACGGGCAAGTAACTTTGTTAAAAATGGAACAAAAAACCCCAAAAAAAAGGGAAAAACGGTATATATATATATATATATATATATATATATATATATATATATATATATATATATATATATATATATATATATATATATATATATATATATATATATATATATATATATATATATATATATATATATATATATATATATATATATATATATATATATATATATATATATATATATATATATATATATATATATATATATATATATATATATATATATATATATATATATATATATATATATATATATATATATATATATATATATATATATATATATATATATATATATATATATATATATATATATATATATATATATATATATATATATATATATATATATATATATATATATATATATATATATATATATATATATATATATATATATATATATATATATATATATATATATATATATATATATATATATATATATATATATATATATATATATATATATATATATATATATATATATATATATATATATATATATATATATATATATATATATATATATATATATATATATATATATATATATATATATATATATATATATATATATATATATATATATATATATATATATATATATATATATATATATATATATATATATATATATATATATATATATATATATATATATATATATATATATATATATATATATATATATATATATATATATATATATATATATATATATATATATATATATATATATATATATATATATATATATATATATATATATATATATATATATATATATATATATATATATATATATATATATATATATATATATATATATATATATATATATATATATATATATATATATATATATATATATATATATATATATATATATATATATATATATATATATATATATATATATATATATATATATATATATATATATATATATATATATATATATATATATATATATATATATATATATATATATATATATATATATATATATATATATATATATATATATATATATATATATATATATATATATATATATATATATATATATATATATATATATATATATATATATATATATATATATATATATATATATATATATATATATATATATATATATATATATATATATATATATATATATATATATATATATATATATATATATATATATATATATATATATATATATATATATATATATATATATATATATATATATATATATATATATATATATATATATATATATATATATATATATATATATATATATATATATATATATATATATATATATATATATATATATATATATATATATATATATATATATATATATATATATATATATATATATATATATATATATATATATATATATATATATATATATATATATATATATATATATATATATATATATATATATATATATATATATATATATATATATATATATATATATATATATATATATATATATATATATATATATATATATATATATATATATATATATATATATATATATATATATATATATATATATATATATATATATATATATATATATATATATATATATATATATATATATATATATATATATATATATATATATATATATATATATATATATATATATATATATATATATATATATATATATATATATATATATATATATATATATATATATATATATATATATATATATATATATATATATATATATATATATATATATATATCACCTGAGCCTGTGCCGTATCACATATATTGACTGTCCTGAGAGATGTATCCAGGCAAACCTATTTCTGACAATGTATTCGCTGCAAGCTAATGAATGACAATAATAACATTAAATGAAACACTGCTGAATGCTTTGCTGTCTGTTGGGGAAAATGCGTTTGTAATTCTTATCATGCAAATAGACAATGTGACTGAAGACGTTATGATAGATGATACATCGAACACCAAAGTTGCCACAATCAACATTTATTGATTATGGTTCTACTTAACAAGTACCGTTGGTAAAGACTGATTATTCGTTTTCTGTTCAGGTGTTTGAAAGCATCTACTTAGTTGGATTTTCATGATGAAAAGTTAATATGATAATGACAGGCAATGCGCTAGTGAGTATGCTTTGACACCATCAGGCTACAAGTTGAAATCATTACTTTACTAAAAAATACACAAGCGACACGCCCTCAAACAGCCTAGCTTTTAATATCTGAATTTGTCATTTCAAACGGGATTGATTATTCGAAAGGAAATTAAGTTTGACATACATTGAATGAATATTTGGCTGCGTTTCATTGCATGAAGAAGTTTAACTCGCTGATCTCACCCGTCAACCCGTTATGAGCCTCAATTGCTCAAAGGATTCTCAGACAGCAATGTCGTCTGCCTCCTTAAGGGTGGGGACAACGGGATATGATGGGGAAGTGATCTGTGGGAACGTGATTGAAGATGAAAGTGGTATTGAACAGCACGCCCGGTTCAATAAAGTGTCTTATGGCTGCTCACGGAAGAGCATGGCAATGTGAATCTAAGCGACTCAAAACTGGGTTACAAAACAATCACCAGAACAGAGTTAAATCGACAAGTGCAGCAGCTACTCTGCTTGAAAATGTACGAATAAGATCCATTCGTGAATCGGTTTGGCAATATATTTCAATGATATCAACTTGTTGAATCAATGCACCTGGCGCAGTCACTATTGCTCCCTATTCTGAACATAGTAGTCATTGTGATATAATTTTACTTAAAGGCTAGCGTGTCGTCATCAGAGACTCGTGTATTGTCGTCAGAGACTAGTGTGCTGTCATCAGAGGCTAGTGTGCTGTCGTCAGAGGCTAGTGTGTTGAAGTCAGAGGCTAGTGTGCTGTCATCAGAGGCTAGTGTGCTGTCGTCAGAGACTAGTGTGCTGTCGTCAGAGGCTAGTGTGCTGTCGTCAGAGGCTAGTGTGTTGTCGTCAGAGACTAGTGTGCTGTCATCAGAGACTCGTGTATTTTCGTCAGAGCCTGATGTGCTGACGTCAAAGGCTGATGTGCTGCCGTCAGACGCTGATGTGCTATCGTAAGAAGCTGGTATGTTGTCGTCAGTTGTTCATTGCTCACTCGCATCCCGTAGAAAATGCCTCCAAACCGGACTTATTCTGATAAGATATTGCCTATCCTAATGTGATTAATGCAAATTGGGCCTCAACACAGCGAAATTCTAATAAGCGTTGAAATTAAAAGCCTGAAGGCCGAATGGTTAGGTTGGATTTACGGTCCCCTGAATAATTCATTGAGCTCTCCTGGCATAACGAGATCTTAACCTAACCGGTTTTACAAGCTCTTTTCGTGTCTTGGGACACGTATAGATGACTCCTGCTGCGGCAGGCGATATGATGGCGCTTTCACTGACGTTACATATTGGTGCAGCAGGCTGATTACGCATTATCGACTTAGCAAGTCTTCAATGACGTCATCTGAACAATTGACGCTTCATCCTATTAGTTGGTCACTTCACGTTATACGGATCAGCGTACCAGCATTATTAACAACGATAAATCAGCGTTATTTACAATATTTCACCTGCAAAATTAACAACACCTATAGCAATACATATAACTATGACGTTTTTAACAAAACCGGTGCATCAGGGCCTATGATACCACTACGCAGGCGTCATTAATAAGCCAACCTCAGTTTCGCAACTTCACCCTGTCGGTTGCTTTTATGACACTTATCCTCTTTACTGATGGCAACTAGAGTGTATCAAGAACAATTTACTGGCCAACTTAACGACGTCCGCGTCATTAGAGACACTTCCTATGACAAACACGTAATGATGGCATAGACTATCAGGGGACGTGAAACATACAAACTACGAGAATTAAGAGGATGGCTTTGTGATGATGGTTCTCGGACAAAAATATGTTTATTTGTCCACTTTATCACGTAAATAGTTTTGCAAAGACACATTAAAGGCCTATATTAATTGCTGTTCATACTTTGGCAGATGTCTGACGTTCACAATGAGAAAACAAGTGCTGTTCCAATGAATACATGACAGAGTGAAGCCTATAACGTTATTGTTCTCGCCTGAGTGCCGTAAATCTGTCGGTCATCACACCTTAAATCCTTATTCGCGCTCGATTCTAAAATGCGAGTGCCTCTCAAGTTAACCCCATTAATTGTATCTGTACTTCATGCGTAAATAGCGGCACAATCCACGGGGCCCATGCATAGGGCATCCAAAAGCTTATATTTACAAATGCTCCTATGTCGTACGATTCCATCTGATACGCTAGATGATTGATATCGATGAAGGTTTATGGTGTGACACTCATTCTTTTCATGTTTCACCATTTTAAAGATTCATGTACGAGATAAATGATTTTATTTGGTGGTATAATAGTAATGACCAAACTATCTAACAGTTTAACTATCGAGGTGCAACAAACACACACATGGTCGACGGTTGCCTGATGAGAAGAGTTACATTTTCAAATGGAATCAGCTAAAGACTATGTTTAATGAGGCTTGAATATGTTATTTGTCTTCAGTTTTGTTACAGAAAGAGGCGCATTTGGTTAGATATGCTTCAACAATGAATTTATGGCAGCCATTCATTCAGCTTCATTCAGACCTGTAGTCTGCTGGATATCAGCATGACTACACGGATGTCGCAATAAGTATTCATAACCGACCACCTTAACTTAAACTGGTGCTTAACGAATTGCGTGAATTAATTAATGACATCGATTGTTCCGCAAACGTAGACCACTATTATATCGTTATAAGAAGTGTTTATTAAGAGATGGTTGCTTCATGGGTACTGTGCGATATGTGGATGCAATGCAACTTGTTTTTGTAACAGACTATAAATTTACTAATGCATTTTCTAGAACACATATGCATCAACCTACACGGCAAGGTCGTCATAATGAACGAAGAGTCTTAACCGGCGGCACCAGTCAGACAGGACCATGGTCAACAGAGCTAGATTGTAGCAAACTTGTCATCTACAAGTACCACCTTTATTTGTGTACAAGCAATTGTTGTACCGAGAGTAAACTGATCCAGATCCACGTGACGTCATACAAATGGAAAGTACGCCACCCCACGTGGATGCTGCAAATCATACAATGTCGCATCGCATACAGAGCAGGTGTCGTTCATTGAGCTCACGTTGTCTGCTTGGCATTTTCCAGTTGGGTGCTACGTATGAAATGTATTCGTCACTCAAATAGACGCTTCATGTTGTCAGGGCTTAAGGTTGGTGATACACTGCTGTCGGTCCCGTTAGATATGATATTTACTTACCCTGCACAAGTTATCATTGATAGTAATATCACATTTATCCTGAAATGCCAGATAAAAAAAATGTTCAATCAACTGAAAAAGAGCCCTAACTATCGGTTAGTTTAGGATGAAAAAGCCGGTTTCCCTCAGGAAAATTTAATGATTGGCGTTACTGTCATGTATATGCTGTTAAGTCACTTTGACCATGTGTATGGTAGGAGTTGCCAATATAGGAAATATATGCGGAATATCACCGCCGCAGGTGTAAAAATTGTCGCTTTTGCCACCTTCTTATAAATAACGACGTAAATACTTATGTACAAATGGAACAGTTTGCGATCATATGTGACAAATAGTATACTCCCTAGCCGTTTTGAAAAGCATAAATAATAATCTATCATGTTTATACAATTTGATCACAATCCATGCTACGGGTTGCGAATAAGCCTGAGATAACGAGATGGCCAGAAAAGACGACTGTGTCATAGTAATGGTTCCGTTGCATATTCCATGGAAACACTGCAATGGATAAATATGATTTACATACACGCGTGAAGTGTATGTTGTTAAATGTATTGCAAATTGATTGCAAGAAAACCAGATTTGTTGAACGTACAGCATGACAACAATGGGGGTGGGGTATGAGCCCTAAAGGAGAACATTGCGGAATGGTACGTCTGAGAAGCATATACTGGTAGGAATGTTTGTTATTCAGGGTAGTTTATCCGCAAACTGTTACAAAATACACGTGATTGCCATTTGGCTCCTACTCACCTTACTATAATATCTGCCAGAGTCATCTGTGCTGACGTCAAGATAAGTGCGAGTATTGTGTGTTTGAAATTTGTTCGCTATTCCCAATCACTTGTATTTACTAACCTTAGTGATCCATCTCATCTGGCAGAATGGACGACAATATTCCAATCAGTGCTGTTTACCGGATAGATTGATTTGTGACGCCCCGGTTCAATTAGTTGATGCATATGCCGTGTTCAGCTGGCCATCACTCTATCTGATGTTTATGGGACCAGAATACGGTGTAGTTTTGTAAATGCTAGGCAAATGCTCGAAGTGTGGAATAAACCACCATTTTATGGCCTATTCCACATAACCATGCTTGGTATGGGTGAAAGAAGAGTTCCACTCTTAGACATGAGTACTGCAATAGATAAGGAAATACCTGGACAGCCCAGAATATACACTTTTGATGTATTTATGTACTGATTACTTGGATGTCCATATCGTCAATTGGCGTCGGTTGAGATTGGGTTTTTGCACACTGCAGTTGGTGAGCAATGGCAGGAAGCACGTTGATTCATAACATCGTCTTGAAATAAATTTTGAGAGACAGAAACTGTTACAACTTACTTAAAGGCAAATTTTGAAGGGCCGCTCAGGACAAAATACATACATTT
>CM067358.1:65815814-66030814 GCA_034190875.2 Urechis unicinctus | reverse complement strand
GAGGACTAGTGTGTGCTGTGAGTTGTCGTCAGAGGCTAGTGTGCTGTCGTCCGAGGCTAGTGTGCTGTCGTCAGAGGCTAGTGTGTTGTCGTCAGAGGCTAGTGTGCTGTGTCAGAGGCTAGTGTATTTTCGTCAGAGCCTGGTGTGCTGACGTCAAAGGCTGATGTGCTGCCGTCAGACGCAGATGTGCTGTCTTCAGAAGTTGATATGTTGTCGTCAGGGGTTCATTGCTCACTCGCATCTCGTAGAAAATGTCTCCAAACCGGACTTATTCTGATAAGATATTGCCTGTCCTAATGTGATCAATGCAAATTGGGCTTTAACACAGCGAAATTCCAATAAGCGTTGAAATTAAAAGCCTGAAGACCGAATGGTTGGATGGGATTTACGGTCTTCTGAATAATTCATTGAGCTCTCCTGGCATAACGAGATCTTAACCATACCAGTTTTTCAAGATCTATTTGTGTCTTGGGTCACGTGTAGGTGACTTCTGCTGAGGCTGGCAATATGATGGCGCTTTTACTGACGTTACTTTTTTGTGCAGCAGACTGATGCATGCTGACTACATATTATCCTATAGCCATCCTCCAATGACGTCATAAAAACAATTGACATTTCATCCTATTAATTGATCACTTCACGTTATTCTTATCAGCGTATCAGCATTATTAAGAGCGATATATCAGCGTTATTTACAATATTTTATCTGCATAATTAACAAAACATAGCAATACATATTACTATGAGACATTTACCACTCCAAATCGACGTTTTTATCAAAACCGTTGCATCTGGGCCAAAGATACCATTACACATGCGTCATTAATATGCCAACCTCAGTTTTGCAACCTCACCCTGTCGGTTGCTTTTATGACACTTATCCTCTTTACTGAAGGCAACTAGAGTGTATCAAGAACAATATACTGGCGACCTTAACGACGTCCGCGTCATTAGAGTCACTTCCTATGAAAAATACGTAATGATGGCATAGACTATCAGGGGACGTGAAACATACAAAATACGAGAAATAAGAGGGCGGCTTTGTGATGATGGTTCTCGGCCAAAAAGTATGTTTATTTGTCACTTTATCAAATAAATAGTTTTGCAAAGACACATTAAAGGCCTATATTAATTGAAGTTCATACTTTGGCAGATGTCTGACTTTCACAATGAGAAAATAAGTGCTGTTCCTATGAAGACATGACACAGTGAAGCCTATAACTTTTTGACGCATGGGCGCCGTAAATCTATCGGTCATCAGACCTTAAATCATTATTCGCGCTCGATTCTAAAATGCGAGTGCCTCTCAAGTTAACCCCATTAATTGTATTTGTAATTCATGCGTAAATAGCGGAACAATCCACGGGACCCACCCAAAAGAATATCCACAAGCTTATATTTACAAATAAGAATGATCCAATATCGTTCGATTCCATCTGATATGTTAGATGATTGATATAGATGAAGGTTTATGGGGTGACACTCATTCGCTTCATGTTTCACCATTTTAAAGATTCTTATCGCATGGCACCCTACTCTCAGCCAACCAGAGCTCGAGAAAAAGCTCGGTCCTCCTTCTCCCATATCGCCTCAAACGCACAGTTTGCGGTGCGATAACTGCGACCGTGTCGATATATCACCAAGAAGCTACTTCATATGAGAAGGTTCCTCACAGAGCACCGCTGCTCTTACATGGCAACACTACGGAGGTTTTTGATATCGCGCACACCTTGCAAGTCTTATAACGAAGGTTTTTTCAAGAGTCATTTGCTTGCCAGCCGCTAATCTGGTTGCGTATCGCTCATCGGGGGTATTATCCCATCTCCTCGGAATCATTCCGAGGCACGAAATTGTAACACCTGCCGAGCCGTGTCTACTGCGCTTCAGTGTTGCTAGCATGTAACAACGACGAAGTCGGCGGAGCTCTGATTACCGGAGTTGGGAAGGTTCTGCAAGTCTCACACAACAAACTATCGCAGCATATTCTAATCAAATAAACAAACAAGTATAGAAACAAAAGTATTTATCTAATCATCACTAAAACACAGGCAGCTGAGGCCGAATGGGGGATTAAGATCTACCTCTCATATATACAGGTCCCAGGCAGATACCTTACATAACATAGGTTCACGCTAATTAGCATTATTAGGAGACAGCGTCGTGCTTGATTATCGCGTGTAGGTGCCATCGCGTCCTCATGTTCTTTCCCCATATCACCCACGTGACCATGCGATAACCAGCACATATACAAGAAGAATAATTCTATTGGGTCTTTGGTGATATAATAGTTAATGACCAAACTATTTGACAGTTTAACTACCGAGGTGCAACCAACACACACATGGTCAACGGTTACCAGATGAGATGATGACTAAAATGATCCAGATCACGTGACTTAACACAAATGGAAAGTACGCCACCCCACGTGGATGCTGCAAATCATACAATGTCGCATCGCATACAAAGCAGGTGTCGTTCATTGAGCTCACGTTGCCTGCATTTGAAATTTATACGCGGAATATCATCTGCGCATGTGTACAAATTCTCGCTTTTGCCACCTTCTTATAAATAACGACTATAATATGTATGTACAAATGGAACAGTTTGCGATCATATGTGACAAATAGTGTACTCACTAGCCTTTTTGAAAAGCATAAATAATAATCTATCATGTTTATACAATTTGATCACAATCCATGCTACGGGTTGTGAATAAGCCTGAGATAACGAGATGGCCAGAAGAAACGACTGTGTCATAGTAATGGTTCCGTGCATATTCCATGGAAACACTGCAATGGATAAATATGATCTATATACACGCGTGACGTGAATGTTGTTAAATGTATTGCAAATTGATTGCAAGAAAACCAGATTTGTTGAACGTGCAGCATGGCAACAATATGGGGGGAGGGGGGGTATGAGCCCTAAAGGAGGACATTACGGAATGGTACGTCTGAGTAGCATATACTGGTAGGAATGTTTGTTATTCAGGGTAGTTTATCCACCTACTGTTACAAAATACACGTGATTGCCATTTGGCTCCTACTCACCTCATCTGTGCTGACGTCAAGATAAGTGCGAGTATTGTGTGTTTGAAATTTGTTCTCTATTCCCATTCACTTGTATGTACTAACCTTAGTGATCCATCTCATCTGGCATAATGGACGAGAACATTCCAATTAGTGCTGTTATCGGGTAGATGGATTTGTGACGCCCCGGTGAGTTCAATTAGTCGATGCATAGGGCGCGTTCAACTGGCCATCACTCTATCTGATGTTTATGGGACCAGAATACGGCGTAGTTTTGTTGAGGCTAGGCAACAGCTCAAAGTGTGGAATGAAGCACCATTTTATGGCTTATACAAAATAAACATGCTTGGTATGGGTGAAAGAAGAGTTCCACTCTTAGACATGAGTACTGCAATAGATAAGGAAATACCTGGACAGCCCAGAATATACACTTTTGATGTATTTATGTACTGAATACTTGGGTATCCATATCGTCAATTTGTGTCGGTTAGGATTTTTTTAAACTGAAGTTGGTGAGCAATAGCACGTTTATTAATGACATCGTCTGGAAATGAATTTTGAGAGCCAGAAGCTGTTGCAACTTGCTTAAAAGCAAATGTTGAACGGGCCGCTCGGGAAGAAATACATACGTTTCTCTTGTGAGGAATGGCGACGTTCAGTATTTTATGTCTACACGTTAGCGTTACACACGATATTCTGTCCTACTACCACGTCAGAATGACTTTTCACAGTTTGTGGCACTGAGGAAGATGTCAATTGACGATATCGACGCAACATCTAGCTTTCATAATACAAAGATGATTACCGGCTAACCGTGACACTCTACACTACTACAACGCGACTTTTAACGAATGCTGGCATTGATACACTCCCACAAGATTATTATTGAATTAAACTACAACCTTTAATGATAGAACGAGGGTTATACTATACCAAACTAGAAAGCATCGGGCACATTACGTTCATTCAAACCGGAATGATCGTTTTCCATTCCATCTAATCTGCGTTGATATCTTCAGTGAGATTTTCTGATCTGTGAACTTTATGACCCCTGTATTTAAGTCACCCTTTTTGATATTGTTCACACTCAGGAGGATCCAAACTTTCAGAAGTACTGTCTTAAAACACCGTTACCCATGCGCATTATGCTGATCATTAGATGCAAATATGCTGGTTTAACCATTAATATCAATACTCAATTGTTATCACAAAAATATGACACACACAAAAACGATCAGCACAATTAACTATGTCAATGAGTTGTATGTGTTTATGATTAAACATTTTCCGTAAGTAAACATTTGATTTTGCGAACCATAATTTCAATTTATTGTAATCGTACAACATGGTGAGCAACTTAAAATTAAAATGTGTTTTAAACGTATTCCAGTAAAGCCAAAGAAAGTAATCACCAATCCGTCTTTGCTTCAATAGAGACGCCAAGTGCAACCCGAGTGCATCGACCTGTTGATTTGTTAAATGCCACGCGCAGGCGTTAACTATCGTTATTTGCCTTCGTACATTAAAACATTACATGCATAATCACTATGTTCATTTATAAAAGCGAATGATAATTTTCCCGTTTCAACTTACATGCTGGGTCTTCGGTGTTGAGATACTTTGCGACACTGCTCGACCACTTTATTGTTTTTTCTAGCTTTGGGTGTCAAGAGAACAAGCTATGTTAGCCACCCGACAGATGCAAATGTAGTGATGTGTTCCTGACATATTTAGGTGCTATCAATGACACGGGTTAGTGCTAAGATTTTACATATGCTGATAAAGCATATGTCATGAAATCATGTTAATTGTACAGTGTTGTTATTGACTCAGACCAATAGCTGTGAATGACGCTGATGTAGCGGTGTCTGGATACGCTTTTAAAGACATGTTTATAAATCTGGCACCAGGTCTTTAATTATATGGATAACGTGCGGCGATCAGCTAAGAGTTTGAAGTGTGAATTTTGTGGACGAGGCTTGTTGGGTGGATGGTGAGTAATAAGAATCTAATCAGTGTACTGCACAAATACCTGGCCCTAGTCATGCATAGAGCCATCACGACATCACTCCCCATTAGAACTTATAAGACACCGCATGGTTGATTATCGTCAGACAATGGTTGCGGGGCACATGATGAATATAGGGTAAGAAATACACCACAAGAAAACGTCTTGCGCAGTGACTGACATCCATAGTGCGACAATGTAGGCTGCTCCTATGGCGAGGTGACATGGTGAAGATGAGAACTTTGTTAAACCGCTTGATCTCAATTTGTCACCCCAAGGCACTCAATACATCTTACTGATCGATTTTCACATTGCTTTTCTTATTGGAATTTTGCTGTCTTCTAGGCCAGACTGCATCGATCCCCATCGGACATGCAATATTAAGGCGGAAACAATTTGGTTTTATTTATAGATGAATTTACTTATATTTTTTTTTCAATGCCATAAACGAGTTATTGCTTCCCAGAAGCCATTAGCAGCAGCGGTTGCCTAGAGCAATTGAACGGACTGTGGGGATAAATGGTAAAGTTGCACTGTGGAAATTTGTCAGGGGGAACAGCGGCAATCCTGGATATTACAGCAAGTTAATGTCATCGTGCCAGGTACGAGATGTGCGTAAATAAAACGTAAAAATGAATGTCACCCTAGATGAACTGCCTAAATCACTGTTCTCTGTAGATTTGACCCAAGACAAATATATAATTGAAATACTGCACTGGTCATACAAGCTCTCATGCAAAATATGGCAAACATAAATTGAGGTTTCAGAAAGGGGTTTTGATTGAGCTGGAAGTTATCTGTATCTTACAGATAAATTAAGGTGCAATCCGCATTGTCTAGTAGGTCTGACATTCGCTTGTGTGTATGGCCAAATCAATAGAGGCAAAACACCACGGATCATCCTATATTCTACTGGATAATGTTGATGCTTGGTACGAATGAAGGTTGTCAATTGGACACTCATTGGTTACACGTTGCATTTTTGACGGATGTAATTTGCAGAGGGATATATAAGTCCACGAATTAACCATGTTAACATTGCAATATACGGGCATCATCTTATACGCCCATGATTGCAATATTTGTGTATCACTACATTTCAAAATGGAATAAGCTCACCTATGTCGATCATATTCCTATCAAAATTTCCACATGGATGTTTATCCTATAAGATGATACTGGCGTTCTGAGATCAATTACTATGAATTATATTGCACAAAGTCCTGCCAGATTATTTCCTCCAGGGCCTCATTCTTTTATTACTGAATAAGTGATGTGTCGAATGGTTCCATATTGACCAAGAATAGGGGCTCAGACAAGTTCTAGAATAACTAGAAACTTTAACTTACGCATTCGATCTAATATCACATCCAATAAAGGACCGCGTATCGCTTTGTGAGGTTTGATAACATAGTCTAATGGGGCAATTACGTGCATCAAACGCTGCTGGACAGCGCTGTTGTGCATTGAGAATGCCCCGTAGCGTACATAGCAATAGAGCGCTTGTATTGGGTAAAAATAGAGTGGAACCAATCTATTTGACCCCACATCCGCCTTTGCCATCAATCAATCCCTAATTACTAAAGCACATGTATGAGGCTTCAATACTTGACCTGTCATTAGTCTCCAGTTTCGTTATAGAAAAAGATGAACTATGATTAATATACAACTATAATCAGTTCAATGAAGCATGCAGCCTGAATCAACGATCACATGAGCAGCATTGCCCTCAACACATTCTTTTGTACGGATACTTAGCTTATCCAGATCCACTAGCCTGAACACAAATGGAAAGGTACTGCATACCATGTAGATATTCTTAAGAGTCGCATACCAAGCAGGTGTCATTTAGTAAGCTGGCATGATCTATGTAGCATTTTACAATGGGTCTTATATCAAACATTTCATCGGAGATTGAATACGTCCTTTTGTATTATCAAGGCTATTGCTGTTATGCCTATTGATAAATATAATACGTAGCAATTACGTCAGGTGTAAAGGCTGGCGAAACACTGCTGCGAGTACCATAAGACTTGATATGATATTTTGTGTCTCGTAATAACATTGCTAGGTTTAAAATGTGATAGGCTTTAACTGTAAAAGGGTTTTTAGTTTCTAACCACCCAAGCGTAAGAGTTATCATTGATAGTAATGTATCCCTTTAGCAACGTAACTCCCAAAGTGCAATAATTTGAAAAAGAATCCAAACTAGCTGTGTGTTTAGGATGAAAAAGTTGTGTCCATCCAGAAGAAACAGATGCTGGACATTAATGTCATGCATATGATGTTTGGTCACTTTATCCATTTGTATGTTAATAGATCCAAGTGGGTATTCCAGCCAACAACTGTCCATTCAACAAGAAATGTATACAGGTGTTTATCTACAAGAGTGGGTATCAAAAGCTTGTCGCTATATTACATCGTCGGAAATGAAATTGCTGGATACAGCCTCCAGAACGTTTGATATATGCTGAATATCACAGGCTCAGGTTTGCAAACTTTCCTTATTGCCATCTTCTCATAGATAACAACGCAAATAATAATAAACAAATGGAAAAGTTTTATAGTCAAATCCGCGAGTGAATGTATTGAATATAGTTCTACCATGTGTTTCAGATTTGTTCACATCCCATACTATTATTTTTTAATAACCCCGGCCTAAAGATAAGGCGAGCAGATATGATTGACTTCCAGTTGTTTCAGAGAAATATTTCCATGGCATATTCCATGTTAACTCTTTTAATGACATATATGCAATTAGAAACTTGTTATGCAAGAAGAACAGATTTTATTTACCAACCCCGATTATTACATTGGCTTTTAGACCTAGTTGGGCAGGAAGCGTGAAGGAGATAATAATGGGATGGTTTTGCTGAGGAGCATTGATTGGAGCAGGGTGTTTTTCCATTTGTAAGCTTGTTTGAGTATGCGCTGTGAGGAAGGTTGGTATAATCAACAGTTTGGAAAGATGACTCAGCAGGAACCTTTCTCATTCGCTGACGTCCCCTTCCGTAAGATATAAGTGATGTACTGCCGTCAAAGGCTGTCGTTAGAGGTTTGTGTGCTATCATCAGAGGCTGGTGTGCTGTCGTCAGAGGTTGTCGTTCTATACATGTGTGTAATCGTTAGTTGCTGTGGTTAGAGGCTGGTGTGCTGTCGTCAGAGGCTGTAGTTAGAGTGTTTAGAGATCGCCAGATACTGTCGTGTACTGTCGTCAGAGGTAGGTGTGCTATCGTCAGAAGCTGTCGTTAGAGGCTGGTGTGCTGTCGGTGGCGGATGGTGTGTGGTAATCAGTATGCCAATATTGTGCGTGGGAATTGCTTCGTTTTTTCCGCATTACAATTTTACACAAACCAGAATTTATTAACTGTATTCGTTCCTGCCGTACAGAGATCCATGCATCGGGGTTATTATACAAGAGCATTCTAATCATAGAACACATTTAGAGTCAGCCCATTCACTGCGGAGATTGATTTATGATGCCCAGTGAATTAGATTAGACGACCAATGCTCAAAGTGTGCCAATTAGCCATATCATATGTGTCACCCATACGCATGAAATGGTGCATTAACCCAAATGTAATTGAGGCACTTTTGTAATTATCAATAGATTGGGACAAACCACCGCTTCCACCACCTCTTATTAATTTTGTGAGCATTAAGGCTTACAACATGTATATTAACGAGGCTTAAATCCTGGAACTGTCGGTTGCAGTTAAGTAACTGACAGTATCATCTTTGACACAGTAATTGGTTTATAGCACAATGCTGACTGAATCCCAAAGAGTAATATCAGACTGAATCCCAAAGCTTTTGAGTAATATGTAAGATACGTCAATATTCTGCCCGATGTTAACATGACCCCATGCTTATTTCTCAAATTAGTCATTGTCGCATGCGAAGCAGGTATCCTGTTGATCAATAAGGTGATGTCTATTTATCTCATTTCAGTGAGAGATTCCTTATATATCTTGAGATACAAATGGATATTGCAGCCGAGAAACATGCATTGAGCAAGAGTTCATATCAAAAGGTTGTCGTGAATACACAGTTGAAATTTAGATGATTTTATAGACTTTCAGGGCAGTTAATATATGTGATATATTACCGACAGAGGGAGAAAGTTTCCTATCATACAAGACACAGAATGTTTGCCCTACTGGTACTGAAGAGCGTAAATATAATGTAACACCGAATTTTATCGCAACCCATGCTATGATTTGTAACTAATCTTGAGCTAAAGAAGAGTAAAGAAGGGATGATTGACTTTTATTGGTGTCATAGATTCACTCCTACTACATACACCATTTTAAAAGTTAAGTTCGCATACTTATATAGCATATAAACACGCATTACCCTAGTCGCAATAGAGCGATCTCTGTATGAAAAGATGTGGGATGATGATCGACTTGGTAAGGGCTGCATATGGACGATATTAAACAAATGCAAGTTTATTAGTAGATCCCCATGGCTGCGTGAATAGATACCTATGCCGAATTACTCGAACATGGTTCAATTTTATATTTCTGGCAAGGTAATCCTTGATACTGCATTCGGAAGTTCGTAATCTTTAGATGCTAGTGTAGTGTTGCCAGAAGTTGGCGTTGCTCTTGTCAGATCGCGGCTGAGATTGGTGGGCTGTCAGACCGACATGCGATGTGCGAATATAGTGTGTTCGAATTCTCTCGCTTTATCACCAACCATAATTTACAAGCTTAGATAACACATGTCCCCGAGTGATCAATCTAACCTGGGATATTCAACGTAAGCATTCCAATCAGAGAGCGCATTTAGATTCTTTCTGTTCAGTGGGTTGATTGATATATGACGCCCCAGGTAATGTAAATTCGATGATGCCCAGAGTGAGAGCACCATGCCATCACCAAGCTATATATCTTCAGAAGTATTCCAGCAAAGCCTAAGAAAGTAATCTGTCTTTCCTTGCTTTGGCTGTCAGTAGAATAAGCTATGTTAGCCACTGGGCAGATGAAAGTATAGTGATGTGTCCTTGACACATTTAGGTGCCATCAATGATGCGAATCAGTGTTGTTAAAGCCACAGACTGGGTGCTGTTGTGACGCTGATGTGGTGCTCTTCGTGACACCTGAGTTATTAACGCGTAGTGATCAGCTAAGAGTTTGAAGTGTGAATTTTGTGGACGAGGCTTGTTGGGTGGATTGTGAGTATCTAATCAGTGTACTTCACCAATACCTGGCCCTCGTCATGAATATAGCCATCACGACATCACTGCTCAATAGAAGTTATGGGACGATTACGGTCAAACAATGGTGACAGGGCCCATGATGAATATCAGGTAAGGTAAGTAAGTGTCTGTGTATATGAATACTCTAGCAGTTAACTGACATTTGCAGTGCGGTAACCTTGGCGATTCCTAGGATGAAATGAAAGGGTGAAGCTGAGAACATTGCTTGATCTCAATTTATCTCGCCAGGGCACTCAAAACATCTTACTGATCGATTTTCACATTTGAAATTGCTTCTCTTATTGGAATTTTGCTGTCTTCTAGCCCAGACTGCATCAATCACCATCGAACTGGCAATATTAAGGCGGAAACAATTTTGTTTTAATTATAGATGAATTTACGTATATTTTCTTTCTAATGTCATAATCGGTCTAGTGTTTCCCACAAGTCATTAGCAGGACCGTTTGCCTAGAGCAGCTGAACGGACTGTGGGGACCAATGGTTAAAATGCACTGAGGAAATAAGCCAAGGGAACCAGCGGTTATCCCGCATTGTACAGCAAGTTAATGTCATCGTGCCAGGTACGAGTCGGGCGTAAATAAAAGGTGAAAATGAATGTCCCGCTAGATGAACTGTCTAAATCACTGTTCTCAATCGATTTGACCCGAGATGAACAAATAAATATATTATTGAAATATCACACTGGCGATACATCCAAAACATGGCAAATAGAATTGAGGTTTCAGTAAAGGGTTTTGATCCCGCTGAAATTCACTTGTACCTCACACATAAATTGAGCAGCAATCCGCTTGCGTGTATGGCCAAATCAATAACTGTTTTGCCTAATGGTTCCATATTGACGAAAAATAGGTGCTCAGAAAAAATTGGTTAGTTTCAACAATTACAGAAAAGGTGTAACTTGCAAATTTTATCCAATAGCACATCCTATCAAAGAGCGCCGCTACGTACGGTCTTAATTTTCATTATAGACGTGATAACATATAGACTAATGAGGCAATTACGCGAATCAACGTGACCAGACATCAATCGCTATGATGCATTGAACATGCCTTTGAAGCTCATTGCTTAGCCAAGGGAATACGATCTGGGCAGGTGTTTTTAGCTGATACTTTTCAATGATAAAATGTGATTCACGCTAAAAGCTGATTGAATGCGAATAAGCCATGGCTGTATATCTTGATTTGCATGCTTTGTGGTTCTTTCAGAACCTAGCATGCAAGTCTTTATCAAACGGTAACAGTCGGGTAGACGTATGGCTCATAGTCATAATGCCAGCCAGATTGTGGCCCAATTGCCCTCAACATGTACTAAAATAATCCTTATCCGTGTGCCTTAACACAGATGGAAAGGTAGTCCCCTAGCACACCCCCATACCCCCCATGGTGATGCTGCAATTATTAAGTGTCGCATTACAGGCAGGTGTCATTTAATTACCTCGCGTTGTCTTTTTAAAGTTCTTCAACGGGTCTTCCGTTGGAAGATTGAATACGTCCTTTTCGTTGTCGTGGTCATTGATATTCTGCCCATTATAAGTATAATATGAAGCAAAAAGATCAGGGGTCGAGGTTGACGAAACACTGCTGTCCTGGAGTAATATAGTGAGGTTTAAATGGGTACTTAGCCGATAACTGTCCATTCAACAAGAGCCTTATGCATTTTTTATCTAAAAGAGTGGGTATCAAAAGCTTGTCGCTATATTACATCGTCGGAAATGCTATTGCCAGACTACATCCTCCGGAACTGTTAATATATATGAAGTATCACAGGCTCAGGTGTGCAAACTTTCTTTATTGCCACCTTCTCATAAATAACGACGCTAATAATAATAAAACAAATGGAAAAGTTTGCAGTCAAATCAGCAAGTGAATGCATTGAATATAGTTCTACCATGTGTTTCAGATTTGCTATGATTTTCAATAACCCTGGCCTAAAGATAAGGCGAGCAGATATGAATGACTTCCAGGGGATTCATAGAAACTTTTCGTTGGCATATTTCATGTTAACTTTTTTTAATGACATATGCAATTGCATACTTGTTATGCAAGATAACCAGATTTTGTACACCAA
Organism: Urechis unicinctus; assembly: GCA_034190875.2. NCBI lineage: Eukaryota > Metazoa > Annelida > Polychaeta > Xenopneusta > Urechidae > Urechis > Urechis unicinctus. The sequence continues at coordinate 66,018,486 of CM067358.1, read as the reverse complement.
CCCCGATTATCATATGAACATAACGTGGGCTTTTAGACTTGCTTGGGAAGAAAGCACGAAGGAGGAAATAGTGGGAGCTTGAACCCCAGAATTGCAATTGATCAGGAAATACCTCGACAGCCCAGTAACAGGAACTTTGATGTATATATATATATGTTCTACTTTAATGTTTATGTGATAGATCGGTGTCAGTTCGATAGTATATTGTTCATGTCATTGTTACGTGAGGAATACATTATGCCAGGTAAGCACCATTTAAAAAGTGCCAATATCGTCATTACGATGCATCCGTATAAAAAAAGTTGGAAGTGATTGGGTGATTGCAACGTGCAGAATAGAAAAGCGCATTTTATTGTCTCGGACAGTGGGGTTTGGATGAATCAGCATCGTGTGTGACAGTATCATAAATGATGCTGTCATGTGAAGTGCTTGTGGGTTTCAGCTTGTTGACACATTATCGAAATGATAACAAGCTAATGCTGACATTGCTACAATTAAAAACCAGCAATAGTGACGCTACTACAAATGCTTACCAGCTAATACTGACACTACTACAAATGATAACCGGCAATACTGACACTACTACAAATGCTTACCAGCTAATACTGACACTACTACAAATGATAACAATCTAATACATACACTACTACAAATGCTTACCAGCTAATACTGACACTACTACAAATGATAACATCAGCAATACTGACGCTACTACAAATGCGCTGACACTACTACAAATGATAACCAGCAATAGTGACGCTACTACAAATGCTTACCAGCTAATACTGACACTACTACAAATGATAACCGGCAATTCTGACGCTACTACAAATGATAACAATCTAATACATGCACTACTACAAATAATTACTGACACTACTGCAAATGATAACCAGCTAATACTGACACCACTTCAAATGACAACCAGCTGAAACCAGGGCTGAAATCTCTTATTCCAATAGTATCGACCGACAGTCAGTCCTAAAATTGATGCATATTATTTGTGATTTATTCGTCACAGGTCTTGTCTGGTTTCATACCTGCAGGGTTGAAGTTCGAGCATATGTGTGTCAATATCTATACAGATCCATTTAGGCTTAAGATTGTGGGTGTATGTGTGTTATTGTGTGGTTTAATGAATATGTCTGTGAAGCATGATGTCCTTATCTCTTGACAAAATTTATTGGTCGGTCGGAATGGTCAAGCGTTGGTTACTATTATCACGAAAGCTGACTGCAATCGATTAAGAAGCGTTCTACGGTTGATGCAGTGGATCATTGCCATGGTGCTGTTCAGGCATCCACACACCGGCATTACTATATCCTTCTCGATTTCAGAATCAATCACCAATTTTCACATTGGTTAAACTAAACAAGTATTGGGTCTAGGGCTGTCAATTAGGTAAGGGAAGACGTCCAACGAAGAAAAGCAACACTTTTTTTAAAAGTGATGTTAAGCTCTAATACAATACTGACGCTGAAGTGATGTTAAGCTCTCATACAATACTGACGCTGAAGTGATGTTCAGCTCTCATACAATACTGACGCTGAAGTGATGTTCAGCTGTAATACAATACTGACACTGAAGTGATGTTCAGCTCTAATACAATACTGATGCTGAAGTGATGTTAAGCTCTAATACAATACTGACGCTGAAGTGATGTTCAGTTCTCATACAATACTGACACTGAAGTAATGTTCAGCTCTAATACAATACTGACGCTGAAGTGATGTTCAGCTCTAATACAATACTGACGCTGAAGTGATGTTAAGCTCTAATACAATACTGACGCTGAAGTGATGTTCAGCTCTCATACAATACTGACGCTGAAGTGATGTTCAGCTCTAATACAATACTGACACTGAAGTGATGTTCAGCTCTAATACAATACTGACGCTGAAGTGATGTTAAGCTCTCAAACAATACTGACGCTGAAGTGATGTTCAGCTCTCAAACAATACTGACGATGAAGTGATGTTCAGCTCTCAAACAATACTGACGCTGAAGTGATGTTCAGCTCTAATACAATACTGACGCTGAAGTGATGTTCAGCTCTAATACAATACTGACGCTGAAGTGATGTTCAGCTCTCAAACAATACTGACGCTGAAGTGATGTTCAGCTCTAATACAATACTGACGCTGAAGTGATGTTCAGCTCTCAAACAATACTGACGCTGAAGTGATGTTCAGCTCTAATACAATACTGACGCTGAAGTGATGTTCAGCTCTAATACAATACTGACGCTGAAGTGATGTTCAGCTCTCATACAATACTGACGCTGAAGTGATGTTCAGCTCTAATACAATACTGACGCTGAAGTGATGTTGAGCTGTTCAAGCTGACGCTAAAGTGAATACTGACAATACTGCTGAAGTGATGATGTTGAAATGTTCAGCTCTCAAACAATGCTGACGCTGAAGTGATGTTCAGCTCTAATACAATACTGACGCTGAAGTGATGTTCAGCTCTAATACAATACTGACGCTGAAGTGATGTTCAGCTCTCATACAATCCTGCTAACGTCCACACTTTCCTCAATGTTAACATAAATCGCATTGCACTTGGACAGCTATGTTGTTAAAAACACTGAAAGCTATATCATATGGTTTATAGGTACCATAGAGCTGTGTGCTACTCGGTCTGATCAAGACCCAAGTCGGTGTGTCAATCTATGGAAGATATCCAATCATGAAGAGAACCCCGACCAAGGTTCAACGACAAGGCCCTATGACATCTTGTCCACTTAGTCTGTATGTATAGGAAGTGTCCGTCGTGACGTGGACGTCGTTAAGGACGCCAGTAGAGCGTTTTTGGAGCTTTTGGGTGCCATAAATGAAGTGAATTGGGGTCATAAATTGGGTGATTAGTGACGCTGATAATGTGTTATTTATGACGCTGGTGAAATGTTGTCGTTGACGTTGGTACAACGCTGTACATGATATAGTGTTTTATAGTGCGTCAACTGAGTGAAGTAAGCATCACATTGTTAATTGTAAAGCTTTTGGCGTTTTTTCAATGACGTTGACAACATATTGTGAACGTCGCTGATGCAGCACTGTCTAGAGGCGCATGTAAAGAGCTGTTTAAGCTATGTAATTAAGTGAACTGATCAATTCAGAGGATGAGGTGTTAATGTTGTGGATGACGTCGTTAGAGGCTTGTTAAGTCGATCGTGTGTAATGAGAAGGAAGTAGTCTGCTGCACCAAAATGTGGCCTAAGTCACCATAACAGCTATCACATCGCCCGCCTCGTGGGATACCGCATGTGTTTATTGTGGCTACACTGATGGCCCATTGAGGCAATCAAAGGACTTGACTGATGGCTAATAGGGACAACCAAAGGACTTGGTCCATGACTGATGGCCAAAAGGAGCAACCAAAGGACTTGGTCCATGACTTATAGCCCAAAGGGGCAAGCAAAGGACTTGGTCCTTGGTTAAGAATGAATATATATTAATCACTCGTAAACATAAAGTTGGTACACTCTCATTTTAAGGACTAGTGCTATATTTTAGGACGACTATTTTGCGTTAGGCAGACACAACAAAAGCCTCACAATAACACTGGTGTCGACGTAACTACGTTATGCCTCACAATAACACTGGTGTCGACATAACTACGTTATATCGCTGACAGCTTTATCTCACAGACCCACAATTGCATGTCTCGCGTATGAACTGGACCAAATGCATTATAATAAGGCAAATATATGCTTGAAAACACGTATCGACAGTTTAAGGCAACCACGATGCGACAACGTATGTTGTTCCCATAAAAACCCGGCTTACCGGCTAGGTAATCTCCTTATGCCATGAGATCCCAATTTAAATCGTAGTGCACTGTAAATCCACTCTAACAATCCGACCTTCGGACGTTAAATTGTTTGTCTTATTGTAATATCTCTGTCTTAGAGCCCAGTTCACATTGATCGCTTGGACAAGCAATTTTTCGTCCGACTCCGGATTATGTAATGCGAGGAAATGGGCCATCTACGGTCGACAACACCTCAGTCCCTGACGACACCACATGAGCCTCTGACGACACCACATGAGCCCCTGACGACACCACACCAGTCTCTGACGACACCACACCAGTCTCTGACGACATCACACCAGTCTCTGACGACAACACACCAGTCTGACGACACCACACCAGTCCCTGACGACAGCACACCAGTCTCTGACGACACCACACCAGCCTCTGACGACACCACACCAGCCTCTGACGACAACACACCAGTCTCTGACGACAACACACCAGTCTCTGACGACACCACACCAGCCTCTGACGACAACACACCAGTCTCTGACGACAACACACTAGTCTCCATCGATAGACAACACACCAATCTGTGACATCACACCAATCTCTGACGACATCACACCAATCTCTGATGCCAACATCCGTGTCTCCAACGACAGGCAACACACCAGTCTCTGACGACAGGCCTCACAAGACAGCACAGCAATCTCTGAAAAAAACCACAATAGTCTCTAACTACATCACACCAGTCTCTGACGACATCACATCGGTCTCTGACGACATCACACCAGTTTCTGACACTTGTTCTGACGACACATCACCATCTCTGACAACAACACCAGTATGAATACTCTATGACTCCAGCCTCTGACATCACCAGTCTCTGACGACATCACACCAATCTCTGACGACATACAGCACTCTTACGACATAAAACAAATCTCGACAAAACACACATCACAGCCACAGTCCAGCCTCTGACACCACCACACCAGCCTATGCCTACAGCACACCAGTCTCTGACGACAACACACCAGTCTCTGACGACAACACACCAGTCTCTGACGACGACACAATAGTCTCCATCAATAGACAACACACCAATCTTTAACGACATCACACCAATCTCTGACGACATCACACCAATCTCTGACGCCAACATCCGTGTCTCCGACGACAGGCAACACACTAGTATCTGAGGACATCACTCAGGCCTCTGAAGACAGCTCAGCAATCTCTGACAAAGCCACAATAGTCTCTAACTACATCAGACCGGTCTCTGACGACATCACACCAGTTTCTTATAGCAACACACTAGTATCTGACAACAACATATCAGTCTCTGACGACCTCACACCAATCTCTGACGACATCACACTAGTCTCTGACGACATCACACCAGTCTCTGACGAAAACACACCAGACTATGATGACATCACACCAATCTCTGACGACATCACACCAATCTCTTACGACATCACACAAATCTATGCCGACAAAACACTTGTCTCTGACGACATCACATCAGCCACGTATGACATGACTCCAGCCTCTGACACCACCACACCAGTCTATGCCTACAGCACACCAGTCTCTGACAACATCACACAAGTCTCTGACGACAACACACCAGGAAAGCAGGCACCAAGCCTACAAGTCTATGAATCCGCTTCATGACAACATAGCAGATATTGAAAGTGCCTCCAAAGCACACCAGGTTTTTTTGGCGATAAACACTCCGTTTTATGCGTCAAACACAAAGTCACGTCATAGACTAATGACGCGCAGTGACCCGGTAACGCGCGAATTCCAACGGACTGTCAAACAACAAAACTCAACAAGGAGTGATGGATTATTTCCCTATCGTGTGGATTAGCCGTGATTATATCGCCGATTATAAGACCTAGTAAGTGTGTAAATCGTCTCCATAAGAAACAATGGTTCATCGTGCCGTTGGCGTGGTGGTCACGTTCATAGATAACAATATATGTCAATAGGCAAGGCACACGCTCCTGGTGTTTTGTTGATCTGATGCCAACTTATCTACAGCGCGGATGTGAGAGATCGAAAGTAGTAAATAGCGCGGACGCTGTCAGAGGCGAAGTTTCTTTGCCTAGGATAACAATGCCGTAGATCGGAGTGCTGAGAATATGTGTTATTGAAACTCGTTGCCAAGTGCTGCACCGTTTATTATACTTGATATTATGTAATATTGTACAGTCTGATTGAATAAAGGTGAGTGACATATTCATAAACAACCGGTTTTAAGGCTATTCCTTATTGACTTTTTTACGGTATGTCTAGACTATATTATATAAAAGAGTCATTTCTGTCTAATTGTTTTGTGGATACGTCTGAGTTCGCAGACTCAGCTAAGTTCGCCAACTCAAGCCAAGACGACTCAAGTTAAGATTCTTTATGGATACGGCCCCAGGAGTCTTTGATTTTGATTTGATCAGAACCAATAGGCATGCGTAGCCTCAGCCTCAGGTACTGTATCGACCCGGGCCCGCTGTAAAAACAACTTTCATCTTCATCCACGTTCCCTCAAGACACTACTACATCATTCCGTTCGTCCTACCCTTAAGGAGGCGGATAGCGCTATCGGCAAAGGGTTATTGACATCTGTGAATAACATAGCATTTTTTTTATCTAAGCATTATGACGTACAATCGGAGGACCTTGTCTGAACGCTATGATGTGTGACTTCAGATGACCTCTAGTACGCTCAGGGCTCTGGACATTGCTGCTTTGACATTTCGTTCAAAATACAACAACTCGCTTCTGTTTTGATGCATGTTTTAAATTATACAAGTTAATACAGGTGACAATTCCGTCTGGAACCACCTCGTACACGCAGAACTTGGATGTTGAACGTTGCGTTTAAACCTCACAACAGGAGGATGCAATGATGCTAGTGGCTTAAACTATTTCCATCGCATGGACTTTTTTTTAGCGGAAATATCAATTAAATGTGTGGTATGCCAAATTTCTCCCAGTACAAATGTTTGACAGCAAATTTCAATATTACTGGCCAGAATGAGTGTGTGAGTGTCCCTTGTGTATTCACAAGGAATAATGAGAATGTGTAACCTGATGGGGTTGAAGATGACTAACTAACGCCTCGATGGTCGATAAATGCATAATTATAATTGTGGCAAATGTTCCCAGTAACAATTTCCGCTAAGTATCTGCTAGATATCCGACCAATTATCGTTTTGAAAGGGGAAAAAATGTCCTTCTATTTCATCACTCTTGAAATGGAAAAGTACGTCCGCCACCAATATAATATGTTTGCATTCACAGGTATTCAAACAGGGGTTGTTAGGGACATTCATCACTATTCGTCGGTTAGATAAGACAGTGTGTTACAAAAAATTGTCAAGGCAATGCTTATGCGTTTACAATAGAAGTAAGACCTTGCCCCTGAACCACTTGCGATTATCATACCGTATCTTATGAAGTTGGTGCTTTACAGTTGACAAATACACATTCGCGATCATCGTCGGATTACCGAATATTGCCGAACATGACCATATTTGGAATAGGGCCTTTATCCGAGGAAAACTTACGAGCTTGCTTATCAGTTCAGGTTCATCAGATGAAGGTTCAGGTCACGAGGAAGTTTGTTTGACGCATTTGGCTATAACTGTGTCTGAATTACCACGCTGTTTACGGTGAGTAGTTTCTTTGTAATTTTATTTGTATTTCGGTCAATAATATAATTATGTAAATTGATGCATGTACCATAGTCTGGTTGGAAAAGCATTTGTACCATTTCGTTTCATAAATTAATTTTCGAATCTTATTCAAGCTCGTTCACACCGAATGCCAGATCCATCCCTGACTAAGTAAGTACATTCATTTGTACCTGATTTGTCCCTCACTGGATATGTTTAGTTATTCATGCGCGTTGTTGCCGCTTGTGTCAGGTGTAATCCATTATTTAAAAATCAGGGTACTAGGAATAAAGGTAAGGCAAAGGTTATTCATACATGTCCAACAGTCAAGTCTGTATGTACACAAGTGTAAGTCCTCTCCAAACGACGAAAATGCAAACTCATGTTTCAATTGAACGCTGTACATACAGAATAGTTTGCAAAAAGGTTTTTTTTGTCTTGTTTTATAATATATGGAAGAATGTATGGTAAATAAAGTTAGATATAAACCGTACCGAACAGGTCCAAATATTGAGCCGAGGAATCACCAGGTATTCACGAAAAGTAAGTAGATATCAACGATAAAGACGTAAACTTATTTGACTCCAAAAGTATTTTGTAAGTCGATATCCGAATCCTGTATCATCCGTCTTTATGTCATGATATTTAATGCATGGAGACGGTTGTAACTACGAGCTGCAATTTGAGGGTTCAATCGGACTAGCTAAGCGGTAAGCTTAGACGCAATTACATTAGCGTGCTGCACACAGGTAGTGCGCTCATAAATTTTGTCGGACGAAGGTGCGAATGACCCCTCTTAGCGTAGATCTTTGGTTGCAACCCAGATGAGAAAACAGTTGCGTCCTAATAAGAAAGGTTGTTGTGATCGCATCAATATGCCAGCGCACCATGAATTCAACATTCGGGTAATCACAGAATGTCAAGATGTCACTTGTATGAAAAAAGGAACTGTACGATAAACGTCGTGCACTTGATGAAGGTTTTCGATTGATTGCTCATATATTTTCTAAGCTAATCCTGTCACAGGGCAGCAATATTACGTCACAATTTCGTGTCTCATATTGTCACGTATCATAGCTGTCTTTCATTATCATGTTCCCATCCTGTGTCTCATATTGTCACGTATCATAGCTGTCTATCATTCCCATATTCCCTATGAGTCTCATATTGTCACGTATCATAGCTGTCTATCATTCCCATATTCCATCTGAGTCCCATATTGTCACATATCATAGCTGTCTATCATTCTCTTATTCCCTCTGAGTCCCATATTGTCACATATCATAGCTGTCTCTCATTCCCATATTCCATCTGAGTCTCATATTGTCACGTATCATAGCTGTCTATCATTCCCATATTCCCTCAGTGTCTCATATTGTCACGTATCATAGCTGTCTATCATTCACATATTCCCTCTGAGTCCCATATTGTCACGTATCATAGCTGTCTATCATTCTCTCTTATTTCCCTCAATGTCTCATATTGTCACGTATCATAGCTGTCTTTCATTCTCTTATTTGATCTGTGTCTCATATTGTCACGTATCATAGCTGTATTTCATTCACATGTTCCATTTGTGTCTCATATTGTCACGTATCATAGCTGTCTATCATTCTCTTATTCCATCTGTGTCTCATATTGTCACGTATCATAGCTGTATATCATTCCCATATTCCCTCAGTGTCTCATATTGTCACGTATCATAGCTGTCTTTCATCCTCACATTCCATCTGTGTCACATATTGCCACGTATCATAGCTGTCTTGCATTCATATGTCCCCTCTGTGTCTCATATTGTCACTTATCATAGCTGTATATCATTCTCTTATTTCATCTGTGTCTCATATTGTCACGTATCATAGCTGTATATCATTCCCATATTCCCTCAGTGTCTCATATTGTCACGTATCATAGCTGTATATCATTCCCATATTCCCTCTGTGTCTCATATTGTCACGTATCATGGCTGTCTTTCATTCCCATATTCCCTCTGAGTCTCATATTGTCACGTATCATAGCTGTCTATCATTCTCATATTCTCTCTCTGTCGTTTTGTTGCCCATATAGGTTGTTAACCAACACTGTCCCATGGCAGCATAATAGCATAAAGTTAGTGATCGGTTTAATGATGCATCAATTGGTAGCTTTCGGTGGTAGAGTAGGTGGACCTTTGGGGATGCAGTCCACAACGAGGTGGTCAATATCCACTTGGCTGGTAGCCAACAGACTGTGACTCACACTTCCTGCTTTTGTTTCAATGTCGACGTTATATGTATCACGTATTATGACTTTATTTTACCACCGTATGCTGTCTTCTCCTCTGAAACATTCAATATTACCCTCGTTGCTATCCATTGCTAATTCAGATTCAATAGAGCGTTCACTCCCTTCTTATGGCTTTCCACATTTTCGTCGCCGTTATATGCCAGAGCAAAATGACCTACAACCAGTACCAACAAACATCATCACCGAAGCATCAGTGACCAACACACAGCACCACCAAAGCAACTGTGTCCAGTAAAATGTGTTCTTATTACAATGATCACGTGGCTGCAGGCGATATGGAGATGCGCCATCGATCGCCTAGTAAAAGCTCTGAGGGGAAGAATAATGAAGAAAACGAGGTGGTTGAGCTAAAGAAAAGGGTCGGTCTTTTCGGAGGCGTATCCCTCATTGTGGGCTCCATTGTTGGTGAGTAGTCTTATGTGACAATCATAAAATCAACTTATGTGGCCACTTAATGTTAAAGTAGAGCATTTAGAACTGCTGTTGCACAGCTCGCTGTGATACCGCTCTCCCCAGTCTACCCTTTGAGAGATGGTGACGTCATATCCCTGTTGTACCAACTTGTCGGGCAAATGGAAGGCAACAACTGGGAGTTGAAAGTTGGGCGTCTGAATCGCTATTTATTTGCCGGTCACCGTCATAGACATTGTTGGATATCACTTAAACAATGGCCAAACTATAATCATTCCCTGCTCCGGACCTTGCTGTAGACGGTTACGAAGTGATAATTGGCATATCTGTTTTTGTCAATCAACAAATTAGGTTATTTCCAGCTTACACTTACTAGGTAGACTTGTTTGAAATGGGCATAGTAAAGGTTTTCTCTGCAGGGATCTGCTTTCGTGTATGCATATTACACGCGGCTAAACTTTGCAGGAAATCAAAGCGAGCATAATAAAAATTAATGCATCTATTGGGAGACTGAACTATTGAAAATATGAGCCAACGCTGGTGAGATTTTGTGCCTGCATTATTTTGCTACATAAGAATTAATAAAGTAGGAACACCAATGTCCGTTTTGTTTACGAGATCTTAAGAGATATGAGGGCTCGTAAGTGGGCACCCATTCCCTTTACCCTAACTAACATATTAGTATACCAGTGCAAAGTTCACAAATTGATTGGGCTGCTGTCATGATAAGCTGAAAATAACTGATGATCTATTAGTTGTAGCTTGTTATTATAAGATAAAGATCAGCCATTGCCGCTTGTCAAGAACATTTACAACACATATTGAACAGTTAATTAGAACTTGGTAATAGTATTAAGAATCCAATGAACAACTTCGAATGATAACCCTGAAATCCGTCAATGCAGCCGTTGTGGGCAAACTCACCCTCAAAAGATAACGGAAAGTTTGACCCAACCTGTTTAACACGTTACCAGCGACATATCAAACTACAATTCGTTTCATTGTAATCATGTCTCGTCGCTGTTAATTTGTAATCAGGGTCGCAACTGAGTGAGTTTTCGTGACGTCACTGGGTGTCGCCGAAGGCTTTATCAGTTGGAGGTATAGATTAACGCTACCAGCGATCACCAGTCCGGTACAGAAAGAAGCGGGCAGCCAAACAGTATCAAACGTTATAAAACTTCTGTGACGTCATGAAAACTATTACGGTAGCAACCATGTGATTAAATATTGACTTTTAACCACTATTTATGCAAAATAGTGTACCATTTGAACCTCATGGGACAAAGTGTTCAACTTCCCCTTAATAGTATCCTAAATATGCGGCAGAAATGTCGTTGTTGTATAAAAAAAACATTGGAGAATAGATAGCACTTAAACAATAAGGCCGGTTCAAAGGCCAAGGTCGCCTTCGTGCGAACTGTGCAGTCGTATTTGTCATTTAGTGACAGTGATCTCACGTGCTCATTTCAGATAGGCTGCAAGCAGAGTATTGTAAGAGGATGCATTTGACCCTGTCATAACTGATAAACAATTGATAATTGATTCGCAATTAATATAGCTCCCACACTGAATAGGATATATTTGATGCCGCCTTCATCGTGAAAAGCACAGAGAGTGCTTCTAAAATTGCATCTCTGATATGCATATCTTCGTAGTCGCAACTTTATGTTGCCAGACAATGGAATTATGCATAATCTTTTAGCCTATTTAAACCTTTGGCTTTCACATAGGTACACTGCGATGAGATACCAATCTTTCAGTAGCGCTCTCTGACCACAGAGATTGGCATAACCAGCCGTGATGTCATACGGGGCAAATATTTCACAATTTATCGCATTGAATACAGCATATGTATTTTGATTAAAAATAGATGAAGATGCTTCAGTCGTCTGTAGATTCGTGATATATTATCTTGGTTGAGCTGTAGGTAATGTGGTTTTCCAGTTATCTTTGTTGAGCTGTATGCAGTGAGATACACCAGTTACCTTTGTAGAGGTATTGGCAGTGTGGCACTTTATTTATCTTGATTAAGCTGTATGCAGTGTGGTGCGCCAGTTATCTTGGTAGAGATATAGGCAGTGTGGTACTTTAGTTATCTTGATTGACCTGTATGCAGTGTGGTGCGCCAGTTATCTTGGTAGAGATATAGGCAGTGTGGTACTTTAGTTATCTTGATTGACCTGTATGCAGTGTGGTGCGCCAGTTATCTTTGTAGAGGTATAGGCAGTGTGGTGCTCCAGATATTTGGGTAGAGCTGTATGCAGTGAGGTAAGCCAGTTATCTTGGTAGAGGTGTAGGCATTGTGGTACGCAAGTTATCTTGGTAGAGGTGTAGGCAGTGTGGTACGCCAGTTATCTTGTTGACTGTATGCAGTGTGGTACGCGAGTTATCTTGGTAGAGCTGTAGGCAGTGTGGTACGCCAGATATATATGCGGAGCTGTGTGACATATCATGCTCAAGCGACCCGATATCAATAACAGGTTCATATCATTAGAACTAACCAGGGAATGATTGCGTTAGAAATTGTGTGTATTAAGAGGATCAAGTCAATGTTTTTGTTTGGTATGTAGGGTCTGGAATCTTCATCTCTCCAAAAGGTGTACTCGATGGGTCAGGAAGTCTGGGTCTTGGTCTTATACTCTGGGTGGTATGTGGCCTCGTGTCGATGTTTGGTAGGTAACTATTTATATATACCTACTTGCAGTAAATAATTAATTTAATAAATGGTATTGACATCGGTAATTGCCTTCACAGCCTTCCTCCGATTTATATTTTGGTCATGTGCTTTACATACCATTAAACCCATGCTCTAGTATGACCACCATTCATTTACAAATTATTACCTGCAGGTGCCTTAACGTATGCCGAGTTAGGCACGATGATAACTAGTGCTGGTGGGGAGTATGCCTACCTGTACGGAGCATTCGGTCCCGTTCCAGCCTTCCTCTTCTCCTGGATGTCAATGCTCGTCCTGCGGCCCGCTATCATCGCCATCATCTCTCTCACCTGTGCCGAGTATGTCATGGTGCCCTTCTTTGAGGACGGCTGCGGGCAACCTCCGAATGTCAACATTCAACTCACCTGTGCTACCGTCATACGTGCGTTCATTTAAGTCCTAATCATAACCTCGACATAAGTGGGTGTTTACCGCCGCAAAACTTGTTTCATATTGTATATGGTAAATCTATTTTGTGTTTTGAGTTCATGCGTATTTTTTATTTGGATCGGAAAAATGTAATTTTTCTCATATGTCCGCTGTGTGGTGTCTCTGTAGTTCTCTTGATGGCAATCAATTGTTACAGTGTCAAACTTGCCAACAGCGTACAGGTAACATAAACCCATAAATTGGTGTCAAACTAATATTGGTATCACGCGAAATGGATCATTTGGTATGAGCTACTGCATTTCTCGTTAAGGTCTTGTTCTTCATGTGCAATGCAGATAATTTTCACAGCAGCCAAGCTTTTAGCGCTGGTCATCATAATCATAGGGGGCATCGTAAAAATGATACAAGGTAAATGGTCGGCATTTTAACAGAGCTATGAACTAAAGATCTAGTATTGTCATAATAAAGTGTCCCAAATACTCGGGAACGGCATTGTCAGGTTGCTCACTGTGTGGAGTCATAACGTTTCAGGTCACACTGAGTACTTGGCGTCGGGCTTTGATGGGACCGAGGGTAATATAGGTCGCATAGCGCTCGGTCTCTACAATGGCATGTGGGCATATGACGGCTGGTGAGTAACCGTTATGATCAAGTTTAATGATACGGCATGTTTTACTAAGTCCGAATAAGACACTATCGATATCGTGGTTTATTGGACACTGATGATCTGCCATGCCTCTTATTTCGCAATTGTCCAGCGAATCCTGTTCATATTGATCAATTAAGCTTCACGTACCTGCAGGAATACCCTCAATTACTGCACAGAGGAACTCACCAATCCTCAGAAGTATGGAAACATTTCAATCTAATGCACTGCGATTTCTGTCTTTGTAGCGTTAATTTTCAAACATATGCATTATGATATTGTACTGAGTACATACCTATAAATATGTGATATCGATGTGGTGGTAAATATGATTTCAGGAACCTACCGCGTTCCATCATTATCGGTATGCCATTGGTGATCATTGTCTATCTTCTCGTCAACATCTCGTACTTCACTGTGATGAGCGTGGCCGATGTCATGGCTTCCCCAGCCGTGGCCCTGGTGGGTAATCGTTATTGAAACAAAGGCTTAATTAACGCTTCACCTTAAAACAGTTACTTCAACCGATATATATATATATATATATATATATATATATATATATATATATATATATATGTGTGTGTGTGTGTGTGTGTGTAGATATTTGTATATATATATATATATATATTTATATACATATATATATCTCTATATATCTATATATATATATATATATATATATATATATATCTATATATATATATATATATATATATATATATCTATATATATATATATATATATATATATATATATATATATATATATATCCGTATTTATGACCTAGTCATCGGGAAATAATGTCGGAGTGTATCACGTCCACGTATTCCGCTGCCGTCTCTGTCTGTTGTGTATGTATTGAAATGGTGGGAGGTTGTTTTCAGACGTGGGCGGAGCTTGTCATGCCAGACGTCAAGTGGCTCATGCCTGTATTTGTGGCGCTCTCCACTTTCGGGGCAGCTAATGGCGCGCTCTTCAGTGGTGGAAGGTAACACTGTTCTGTGCAAAACGATAAGTTTGATAAAAAAAAACAATGTTGTCGGTCAGTGAATGAGAAAACAAATGTGGACTTCAATATCAAAAACGCTGTCAGCGAAAACGTTGCAATACGTTTGTCTGAATACAGCGGTGTGGTCATAATTTACATTTGTTGTACAAAAAACGTTTTTATCATTATCATTGTATATCGTCGCTGTCACATAAATAGTTTATGATTTGCTAATTTGATTTTAGATTAACATTCGCAGCTGCCAGAAATGGACATATGCTCGAGAGTCTATGCATGGTGCACGTGACCAAATTCAGCCCAATACCATCGCTCGTATTCACGGTAACAGAGTTTAGTTCCCTATCGTCTTTCATTTCGCATACTTCATTCTCTGTCTCTTTCTGTCTCCAATACTCCTGACACCTATTTCTGCTTCTCTTTTTTTCACTCGCTCAATGCATATCTACTCCGCTGTCGTCGGACTCATCTTTGCTCTCACCGTTCTCCTTTCCGACTCTCCCTCACCCCTCCCTCGACGTCATCAGCACTCAATGAGTTATCTGAACATATTCTCGTAGCTCGTTTAGCTTGATTCGTTAAAAACTTGTATCTGGATAGAATAATTTTATAGGTTGACTTTTGGACACCGAAATTATCAATTTGTGTTGAGTTGACACGAGGTCTGTAATACTTTCATTAGATTTGCTCTGATTGGTTGGGTGTTGTTTCTCTTGCATTTGTTTCAACAGAAGCCATCTGTAATATTCAAAGATTACAAACAATTTGTAGCATTTCCTGTCGAAATTCGGCGATCGTCAATGTCCTCTTCGTTCTATGGACATCCCGTTGTGTCATAACTTGCTTTTTAATAAGACGATTCTCTGGGGATTTGAGGAATGAACATATCTTTTCGTCTTGTAAATCAACTACAGCTGCCTTCAGACTTCGTCCCGTGTATTGTGTGCAGGGGGTGTTGTCTGTGATGTATACCATACCGGGCCAGCTCGGCCCTCTTATCGACCTCTTCAATTTTGCCGTCTGGATATTCTACGGAGCTACGGCAGCCTCGCTACTCTTTATGAGGTTCTTTACCAAGTACAAGGACGTCGACAGGCAGTATAAGGTACCCTTTCATTCAATGATCGAATTGCGTAGATACACGGAGTATATATGTTTAGAGTTATGTATTAACCCAACACCTTGTTAGCATGAAAATAATCCACTTGTTTCCAGTTCACATCTTCTCTATCACGAACCCTGAATGAGTATAGCAGATATGAAGGCTTCTTGTGTATATACTCTAAGTTGATATTTTGATGGTTATCCCAGGTACCCATTATCATCCCGATCATCCTCCTCATTGCCTCCTGTTTCCTCGTTCTGGCTCCCATCATCGATGACCCGCAGATCGAATTCCTCTATACTTTCCTCTTCATCGTGGGGGGTCTCATCTTCTACGTGCCGTTCTGTCACTATAAGATGCATCCTCCATTCATGAGTAAGTGTTTGACTGCATGAATCATTAAACGTTTTAAAATATTGCAATGTCCACGCATATTTTTCTCATCATTTAAGTGATGATGATGATGATGATGATCGTGACGCAATGATGAAGACGCAGATGATGATAATTTTTGTGATTAATCATGAATTGAACAATTTGACCTGATATGTGGAGTAAATACTGGTTTATGTAACTTGGCACGGTTTGTGCAATTCTACACGAAGCAAATATATATATATAGATATATAGAGATTAGAGAGAGAGAGAGAGATATAGATATATATATATAGATAGATAGAGAGATATATAGATAGAGAGATAGATATATATATATATATATATATATATATAGATATATATATATATATATATATATATATATATATATATATATATATATATATATATATATATATCTATATCTCTATATATCTATATATATATATATATATATATATATCTATATATACGCTCCGGCCTTTCAATGAGATCTAATCCATAATGGTATGCATAATAGGGTATTTGACAAATTTCCTGCAACTCACTATGGTCTGTGCCCCACCCTCCGACTCCTCCAATTAAAGCATCGCCCCAGCCCCACGACTGAGAACTTCTCTGGCAGCGCGAAGCCGCTTTAAACAGGATGGCGGATATAGCCATCAAGGCAATATCGCTCGCCCACCTTATTGCTTGCTCGATTACAGACACAACCTTTGTGGCCTAGTCATCTTTTTCTGCTTTTTGCTGTTAAATTGTTGAACCTACTACGTCAGACGCATGGCACATAATGATCCAATTGATATTGCAGAGTAAATGCGGATGCTGACATATTTTCCATTTCCTCTCTCTGCCCTAGTGCGATGTAGATTATCTTATTTGTGAATACAATATATGTTTTGTTTTGCTTGAAATATTTCTCGATTTATCGATATTTTCGATGGACATCAACCTAGCAATATTTTCTTCTCTCTCATGTCTCATTATCTCTCTCTCTACTCCCTGATATCATCCTCCTCATCTCTCTGCTCTCCTCGTTGTTCCTCCCCCCTGGGGTCAAATTCCTGGCCCCTGCTATTCTGTTTCCACTCCTCGTTGTTGTCAGCCCCACTTTGAGCCGCGCGAAAAGCCGCTTTAACTCAAGGCAATTTCCTGCAACTCACTATGGTCTTTGTGATACGTCCACCCTTTAACTAATGCGGAGCTCCATATCTGTTTTGTTTTTGAAATATCGCGATTTCGTCTCTGAGATGTTCTCTGCATCAACAGCAAAGGGGTATAGCCAATATTTTACTTTAAAACATTAGGATGTCAGGATATAGCGCATATGCTGTGGGATAAATTTATCCGACATCGTATAACACAGGGAATGTTGCACAAGTCGTAACCACTATAGCTGTTTGTGGCTTATCTCAAGCAAAGAAACTATTTCATGGTGGATATAAAACAGAAAAAATTGCAGTTAATGCAAATGGTTGGAGAGATTGTACAAACATGAGGAACAGGACAACAAAGTTTACAGGATGACTAACTGTTGTACAATACAGATACGATCCGCATAATGTCCATGATTGTGTCTGTTCAACTCATGTAACGTGGCAACAATTAGGGCCTCTCGATCGGGCGTTAAAGCAACATTACACGGTCCATTGCACGGTCTCACAAACACCCCCTCACCACGGCTGGCATCGTAACAGATAACCCGCCTTCAGTCGAGTTGTCTCGCGGATGTTCTCGGTCCACTTGTTGGCCTCGTTCTGGTAGTATTTAGCCAGTTTTTTTGAACTATAGCACAATTGATAACCAGAGGAGGAAACCGAGTTGTTTCATACTTCTTACATCCACACACCGTCTGCCACGGCTGCACGTACATCAAACAATTGTAGCCATTTTGAACCACCACTGATATGATTCAAAAGTTGGATTGAGTGATAAAGTTCAGTTGGTGGTCAAAGGGTGCTGCCCCAAGACAAACAATCCCTGCTGTGCGATTGGTACCCTCTTCATATTTACCTTCCATATAGCTGGCACCAGGAGGCCCCTGTGGCCCTATGGGTCCAATCTGCCCCTGTGCACCTGTAGCACCCTTTGGTCCAATATCTCCAGTGAGTCCCATTGCCCCTCTTACTCCAGTAGCCCCATTTAAACCTGGTCTCCCTGCGCGCCCTGTGGCACCAGTAGATCCTGTATGTCCCTGAAAACGTCACAAACTTTCAACAAGGTACATCAAGAGATCAATGAAGATTAAAGAGAGTCGCATCTATCGGTCGGGTGACAATTTCACAGCTTAGCAAACACACCCTAGGTCCAGCTTCTGATTCTGGTTCCGGGACATTCTGTGGGATGTTGATGGTTTCGGGACACATTGGCGTCTCCTGGCCTAAATAGGGGTTCAAATCTGCAAGGAAGCCCGCAAATATCTTTGCAAAATGATGTACTCCGAATACTCCGTGGTAAATTTTGTCTGGACGAACTATGATCCAAACGTCATAACGTGAATAAGATATTGACATCATAATGGAAGCACCGCTCGTTGAGAAAAATCACCAGCCAGAGAAAAACAACACCAAACTATGCCCCAGTAACGAACCAGACTACTCCTCCCCCACATCCACCCACTCCCCATCCAGTCCATCTTTACATGATTTCAATTATTTCACCGGGAGAAATACGCTGATCTGATTGAGAGCATACCAGTGTGAATGTAAGCTTCCGCGGAGAACGTGTAGGGGAATTGTAAGTATTCGAACTCCCTAGTGCTTCCAATCCGAGCGAGAGATTCGCCTTGACCGATGTTAAGGTACGTAAGTGTTTGTGGATGAAAGCTGTCAAAGGAATAGCATACGGCACTGGGAGAATTCTCGGTGAAGATGCCAATGCGGTCACCGCTACGTACCGTAACACACGATTGCCCAGGAAGGTCTTTTATGTAGATCTGAAAACAAATGTAATTATTCGACTTCTGTTGTAGTTAGATATGAAATTGCTGCGACTGTTATATAATTAGTCCATATAAGCTTTATCAGTCTTGTTTGTATGCGGCTTGAATGATCTGTAGATGGAACATGGACAACGTACGTCTTCCTTAGTGAGCGTAGTCAGCGGTGTGAAGCGAATCTCGTGGATGAGCATGAACTCTCGTTGTAGGATATTTGAAGGCCGCCATAGCTGTATGACTACTGATTTCCGATGAACGAAGTATGCCGAGAGACCGAAGAGTATTCCATCAGAGCGGACCGCTGACTCGAAGAGAATCGTGGTGTTGGCGTAAGGTATGCCCGTATCACAAGGCTCGGGGAAGTTGCCCAGACGCTGAATGTCGGCCTGCCCCATTGCTGCCTGCACACGCGCACGACTCAAGTTAAATTCTACTTCCGTAATGAAACAGAGATGTGATATGGTGCGCGACAATCAATGACGTTAATAGGCCGGCCCCGTGCTGTAATTGCACGCTTCAGTCAATCCGTGTGACTTGAAATTGTTTATCGCTGCTACTCAATTGGTTTTAAGCTAAAAATGATTAAGAATTCAATATATCGTGAAAACATCCTGTATTTATTCTCACCTTCCCTTGACTTACCTGCGTGAAGGATCGAGGTGACGAAGAAGACAGTTATTGCGAAAGCCATCTGTGTAGACAAATAATATACGTTCTGTTAATGGCCCGCAATCAGCTGCTATCTACCACATCACGCCCCACACACACGGCACGAATACAACAGCTCCACCCTCCACTCAGTACACCGCGTCCCATCCACACGCCCCACACCCACGGCACGAATACAACAGCTCCACCCTCCACTCAGTACACCGCGTCCCATCCACATGCCCCACACCCACGGCACGAATACAACAGCTCCACCCTCCACTCAGTACTCATCGCCCCATCCACACGCCCGCACACCCACGGCACGAATACAACAGCTCCACCCTCCACTCAGTACCCGTCGCCCCATCCACACGCCCCACGCCCACGGCACGAATACAGCAGCTCCACCCTCCACTCAGTACTCATCGCCCCATCCACACGCCCCATACCCACGGCACGAATACAACAGCTGCACCCTCCACTCAGTACTCATCGCCCCATCCACACGCCCCATACCCACGGCACGAATACAACAGCTGCACCCTCCACTCAGTACTCATCGCCCCATCCACACACCCCACACCCACGGCACGAATACAACAGCTCCACCCTCCACTCAGTACTCGTCGCCCCATCCACACGCCCCACACCCGCGGCACGAATACAACAGCTCCACCCTCCACTCGGTACACCGAGTCCCATCCACACGCCGCACACCCACGGCACGAATACAACAGCACCACCCTCCACTCAGTACTCATCGCTCCATCCACACGCCCCATACCCACGGCACGAATACAACAGCTCCACCCTCCACTCAGTACTCATCGTCCCATCCACACACCCCGCACCCACGGCACGAATACAACAGCTCCACCCTCCACCCAGTACACCGCATCCCATCCACACGCCGCACACCCACGGCACGAATACAACAGCTCCACTCTCCACTCAGTACCCGTCGCCCCATCCACACGCCCCACACCCACGGCACGAATACAGCAGCTCCACCCTCCACTCAGTACTCATCGCATCCCATCCACACGCCCCATACCCACGGCACGAATACAACAGCTGCACCCTCCACTCAGTACTCATCGCCCCATCCACACCCCCACACCCACGGCACGAATACAACAGCTCCACCCTCCACTCAGTACTCGTCGCCCCATCCACACGCCCCACACCCGCGGCACGAATACAACAGCTCCACCCTCCACTCGGTACACCGAGTCCCATCCACACGCCGCACACCCACGGCACGAATACAACAGCACCACCCTCCACTCAGTACTCATCGCTCCATCCACACGCCCCATACCCACGGCACGAATACAACAGCTCCACCCTCCACTCAGTACTCATCGTCCCATCCCCACACCCCACACCCACGGCACGAATACAACAGCTCCACCCTCCGCCCAGTACTCGTCGCCCCATCCACACGCCCCACACCCGCGGCACGAATACAACAGCTCCACCCTCCACTCGGTACACCGAGTCCCATCCACACGCCCCACACCCACGGCACGAATACAACAGCTCCACCCTCCACTCCCTCCATCTCAGTACCCGCGGCACGAATACGCTCTACCCCCATCCACCAGTCCCATCCCCCACACCCACGGCACGAATACAACAGCACCACCCTCCACTCAGTACTCGTCGCCCCATCCACACGCCCCATACCCACGGCACGAATACAACAGCTCCACCCTCCACTCAGTACACATCGCCCCATCCACACGCCCCACACCCACGGCACGAATACAACAGCTCCACCCTCCACTCAGTACTCATCGCCCCATACCCACGGCACGAATACAACAGCTCCACCCTCCACTCAGTACTCATCGCCCCATCCACACGCCCCACACCCACGGCACGAATACAACAGCTCCACCCTCCACTCAGTACACCCTCGCCCCATCCACACGCCCCACACCCACGGCACGAATACAACAGCTCCACCTCCACTCAGTACTCATCGCCCCATCCACACGCCCCACACCCACGGCACGAATACAACAGCTCCACCCTCCACTCAGTACACGCGTCCCATCCACACCCCACACCCACGGCACGAATACAACAGCTCCACCCTCCACTCAGTACTCATCGTCCCATCCACACCCCCACACACCCACGGCACAGAATACAACAGCCCCCACCCACGGCACTACAACAGCTCCACCCTCCACTCAGTACTCATCGCCCCATCCACACGCCCCACACCCACGGCACGAATACAACAGCTCCACCCTCCACTCCAGTACACCGCCCCACCCCACGCCCCACACCCACGCTCCACACGAATACAACAGCTCCACCCCCGCCCCACACCCCACTCACCCTCCGCCCATCCACACGCCCCACACGCCCCACACCCACGGCACGAATACAACAGCTCCACCCTCCATCCACACTGAATTTAAATCTTGCTCCATCCACATTGCCCCCTTCCCCAACCATCGCCGACCTACCCTCCCCCATTTCACCTTTACACCCTGCTCCAACTTCACCAAGCTCATCTGTCACGAATTGACTTGAAATACTTCAACAGGCCCGTAACCAGGTATTAATGTGAGGGGTATCTGAATTGAGCTAAGCGGAACTTCTAGCAAAGATTGCCATTCTGACCATGAAAAAAGTATATATTTGGTATATGAGCGGAACTCCTGAGGCTGAGTTGGGGGTATCGTCCCATACCCCCCGATACCCCCTTGGTTACGGGCCTGTTCCACCATTAAAACTGGTTTAAAAAATGGAAGTTTCAGAGTAAAGTGACCGGTTTCACGCCGTACTGCTACAAATGTAGTGGAAGCCATTTCTTTTTCACGAAGGTTGGAACTAAGTTAGAGTCACGGCAAGGATTCGGATGGGTTCACGGCTTGGAAATGGGTTGGGTCACTGCGGACATTGGCACGGGGTCGTGTCGAGGAGTCGGGTGGGGTGGGGTCATGGCGGGGATTATGAGATCCGTTAATCGACAGCCGCAGTACGCTGAATAAGTGTCGACTATGCATTCATTGACACCAGTTCTGGGCCAATTATAGATACTTTTCAGCCAGGCAACGCCGGGCAGTCGAATAAAATGTCGTGTTTGAAGGAATCAATTTATTAACAACAACCTTAAGGCTTTTTTGGTGCTTTTATTCCATCCAAGTCCTTTACATCCCGGGCAATTAAGGGCATCGTGCTAGCAGTATCTGAAAAAACCTTCGATTAGGAATACAAAATCCCTTGTGGCATAATTAAACTCATATCATAACATTTGTTAAATATAACCCCCGTGGACCGTGGCCACCAGGGCTTGTATCAGAAAAATCAATCTAGTGACTTTCAACTTGGGTCGTGTCCGTTCCGCTCAATCCTGTACCTCGACATCCTGCCCAACTAGACGCTTCCCTATCCGCCCTGTCCATTTTCACCCTGCCCAATATTAACCCGCCCAAACTGCACCTTGCCTTACTCCCCCAGATCCATCGTATCCTGCTCGATGCGACTTAAGACAGAGCCAAGAAGTTTTTCAGCCCTTTTTCACTTGAATTGTTTTTACCTACATCAACACACCGCTCCTTCACTACCCTCTTCATCCCACTTCACTTGATCACCCCATCCCATCCACCCAACATGAATCCCGTTACACGTTCTCTGCCCTCATTTTCACTCTCTTCACCATTGTTCAATTTGATGTAAGTATATACCAATCGACTTGCCTCATGCGACCTACTTGACGCGTCTATACATGCGCCGGCGAGGTATTGACACGCAGTTGCACAAACTTCACACTTCAATAACCGCCAACATCCAGAACCCACCCTCTTTCAGCTTTAGGTCAACCGCAAACCCTCCTTCGTCACACATCAATAACCTAGTAAGTCTACCATAACAAAATATTAGACGGAATTTCGTGCCTATCGAGAGGTACTACGTAGGGTCAAACAAACTGTACTGAATAGCTCGATAGAATATTCAGATTACACCTCATAACAAACAAAAGGAATTTCAAACCTAAGTATATATATATAGAGATATATATATATATATATATATATATATAGATATAGATATATATATATAGATATATATAGATATATATATATATATATATATATATATATAGATATATATATATTATATATATATATATATATATATATATATATATATATATATATATATATATATATATATATATATATATATATATATATATATATATATATATATATATATATATATATATATATATATATATATATATACATAAAGTGGTATATATATATCGTCGCCGGCCCCTGTTATCCAACAACCCCGCGTACGGCGATTTACGACACGGGATGATTGGTCGTGGGTTGGGTTGTAAATTTTATGATCAGAATATTGATTGGCTATAAAATTGTAATCATTATATATTTAAAGAAATTGGATATCAATATTATAATAACTTAATATGGTAATTGAAGTATATAAATTGATTTATACATTTGGATGAAATCGAAAGAAATAACCAAGTTACCTCGTCAAGATAGTCAGTATATTGGTTGTTTCTGGTATCTCCTTCGCTGACTAAAGCTTTGCATTTATTTGCCTTGTCAACTTAATCTCCTCTCTTCGCCGCTAAGTCTTGGTATTGCGTAGATATCACCCAGAAGCTCAGATCGTGGTTCCGTGGTTCCGCATGGAAGCATTAAGGCTCAATGGCGTTAAAAATAGGATTAACATAACATTTGTATTCCTCCATGCTTTGATGATACAATTATATACTGCTGATAATCTGGTTCATTGGGTGAATTGGGTGAATGTTGCTGTTTCTAAGGAACTTGGCGATTTCATGCTGCAGAAATATGCACCAGTTCATGTGGTCAACGCATGCGTATACGCGTGAACCTTGTGCATTTCGGATAAAGACATGGCTGGTGTTTAAGATGCATGGATGGTAAGGGTAATGTACTAATGAACCACATATCCTTGGTTTAAGGAAACATCCAAAAATAAAACAGAACAGATGCCGAGGTGAAGCTGACCAGACATCATGCTGGATTGAGGAGAAGGCAGCGCCGTGGTTATTTGAATGTGTGGCCTTACTCTGCCCTATACCCTACATGAGAGAGCTGTCACAAAACCTCACAAAACCCTACTTGTACCTCGATCCGAATTGGAGACCATCACATTGCGTGTCCAGAACCTTCACGATTGTACAATGGACCCTGGTGTATAAATAAACTCAGTGGCGCGCGCATGCACACACACACACACACACACACACACACACACACACACACACACACACACACACACACACACACACACACACACACACACACACACACACACACACACACACACACACACACACACACACATATATATATATATATATATATATATATATATATATATATGTACATGTATGCGTATGTGAGCGTGCGTATGTGTGTGTGTGTGTGTGTGTGTGTGTGTGTGTGTGTGTGTGTGTGTGTGTGTGTGTGTGTGTGTGTGTGTGTGTGTGTGTGTGTTCATTGTGTACACATACCATTCTCTTATCTCTTAAATACATCGTTGAATGACGTACAGACTGAACGCCGTACGTTTTCACTGGGTCAAATGCACAGTATTCGAATATACGTTGACGATCAACAAGCGTTGGCAAGTGTTGTCAGCTGACTGAATCAGCATATTGCGAAATTGCGCCGAACCTGGATCGGTGTTGTCTATAAAAGTTCATGAACCTTAACTACCTTGATGCATGAGTGACACTTAGGCGACGCTCACAATGTAGGCTCGCTTCCAACAAAATGACACGGAATAAGTCTTGGACGCTTACCAAGTTACGACCACTCAAAATCAGTTTTGGTTAGTGCATATATGCAGACATAATATTGGCGGCCAAAATATCCAAACATTCACTGCCTATGATGTGATGAATATCACCTGTCTGTGATAAGGCACTTCCTCTTCATAGAGGTGTTTTATGATAGGAGGTGCTTCGATGAATATTACGTGCTTGGTAATATTGGCTTAGCCTAATATTAGGTCGACGTACACAATGCATGAACATACTGATCAGCAGGAAGTCTACAGTAAACAGATGAAGGAAGGGATGTCCCTCATGTTGGAGACCGTATATGTCGCATGAAGGTAATGCTATACACGCGATCCATTGAAGCCGCGTATTGTAAGCATTAGGTAAATTATGTTTCACCGCCAAGTGGCAGGGATAAAACGAGTACGAATGGCGAAGGCACGGCAAGACAGACGAATACAAAATGTAACATCAGAGTTTTTACAGGTAGTTCAAATATATCAAGGTTGAATAATATTCTGTTGTAGAGCTTTACTAAGTCGGCAAATATTCACCATTTTTCTAACGCATTGATAAAGAGAAGAATTGATTGGGGATGGGCAAAGAAGCGTGTGAACAGGCTTACATCCCACCTAAACCATTCCAACATTTCTGTACGATGATCCTATGGGTGATTAGATCAGCCTCATCAAATTACAGGTAACATCACACGCCTCTATCCCTTACTCCTGGCTGGATTTCCCATCGTCAATTATAATCCTTACAATATCACGAGCATTCGCTTAATTTTGTATCGTGCGATATTCAGACGAGATTTAAAACTAGCCGCTCGGCCACGAGATAAGATTGGGCCACCATAAACATGCGTTTTTATGGCCGACATCCGAAATGAACTGAATCAAGCCCGGTATGAAATATAACAGCACTTTACGATTTGTCTCATGTTATGATATGAGGGCAATTTGTTTTTCATGGCAGGTTTCAACATATATATCAAAGCAAGGTTAATAGAGTAATGCTGATGCATAAATGTCGATAAAATTCAGTACTTGAGATGCTGACCATTACGAAATTGGACACAAGGACATTTAATGACCCTCCAACTTAAGCTCCTATTGGTCTGTATATTTGGCATGAAGGATGTGACCGTATGTTTTTGTATTTGCTAGGAATTACAAAGCACCCGTAGGCTTTGCATTTACCTGGTACCTCTAAGACTGACAGCATCTGTATTAGATGTACAAGATTTGCTTCTAACCTTCCTGTGGTCACAACATAATTTATTCAGTTACCTAGCTAGTCCTTCCACCCGTTCATGCAGAGGAAATATTCATCAATGCCTTAGTTTTATACGTTAATGCAAAACCATGTATGAATCATAACGTTCCATGAGATTAGGTTATAGCAGAGCACTTATCAAAATGAACACTGCTTCTACTTCAGTTGTGACAGAGTAGAAATCTGACTATGGAATATACTGATAACAGTTTTGAGTAAGCTTAAACATTATATTGGGTTGGGTAATTACTGAAATATTCAAATGCAAGTGGTTGTGGGAAGGTCAAAATCACAAAAACTTCCTCTTTGCGGCATGAAGGATTGGACTGCTGTATGCACAGGTATAATTGGTCTTTTATTCACCAAAGTATTCAGTCAGAAACAACATTCCCCATCAGTCAGTGGTAGATACAAATATTTCACATGGCATGTCTTCATCTTGGCCAGGGGTCTACTCTGTTCTTGAGGGACAGGAATTCAATTTTACGCTGCATTTCCCCATTGTAAATACGCTTGCATTTTTCAAAACTAAGTCTTTGACGCTTCTGGAAGGGTTTTTCATAATACATGTTACGTCTGGCTGTCTCTGCGATCTTCTCACTGCGCATTATTCTGGAAAAAAAAACCCAGCAAAAGACATTCATGAAAATGTGAGGATGAAGAAGGGTCATTTGAGTAGCAATCTGTTTTGGACTAACAGAAAACACCATTTCTACTGGCTAGTGTGTGGAGACATGATGATGAAATCAAACATTTTGGATTGGTATCACTTCTACATTGAAGAACATGGAAAGTCAGAAAGTGATGGTGATGGAGAAAGATGATTATGAGGCTTGGCCTTCAGGAACTAAGAGCCTGGTTGTCACAAAGAGTCAGTATAAGTCATACCGCCATACAAGTAAGAAGGACATCCATTGGGGTGGTCAGAGATTAGTACATTGTAAACATAGATTTGTGGATTGTTCATAAATGTCAATTAATGGGGAGTTTTTTTAAGCACTTAACTTCACGTCTACTGAACCATTATACTTAAACTGGTATCAGGCTTTAATTGTTCAGCTACATACCATAATTATTGTCACTAAACAAGCTTTCCTCACCTGAATAACTACTTCCAACACTATCCCTGTGCCTATGAAGAAGCTCATTACAAATTCATCCCTTGCCTCTAGTGACCCAAGACAAATAATCAGAAGGATTTGGAAAAAATAAATACTTTATGAAAACCAGACAGGTTCAGCTTTCTTTCAATTTTTCATATATTAAAACTCAAGCCATATGACAAATTAAATCATCGTTTTCTCCTTGATACTATAATTTTCCATGAAAATAAGTTCAAAGGAGTTTTGATCCACAGTGAGGGTTTGTATGGTACATTAAAATAATAAATGATCACTTTAGAGTAAGAAAGAAGTTATATCCATCTGCATGTAACTGTGTATATAATTACAGAGAGGTAAAGACATTTTGCAGTGGCCAGGCTCAAAACATTCATTGGTTAACTTAGTGATCATATTTATCATTACAAACAGTTCAATGACAGGACGATGACAAATTGTCAGGAAAAGTTTTAGAGATGAATCACCATTTAACCAGTATCAGGTCAACTCGACCCCTGGCACAACCAATTTGACTCAGGAGCTTCATGCTAGTGATTAATTGTTAAAAAAGCAAACTGCAGATGGAGGTGACTGGTAAGTGAAGCTACTTTGACTGAAAATGCATTATATTTGATGAGGTTGTTTAACTTGCATTTGGATGGAGTTGTAGTTGTCGAATTTGAAACACAGTCAATCTGGTTTCTCGCTGGTAGGTTAAGTGAGTTCGAATTTACATGCATTATATTCTATGTGATTATTTTGGTGATTGTTTTTAATTTGTGTTTGATGCACTATTGGTTTTGTTAAAGGTGCATTTCATAAAAAAACATTGAAAAAAAAAATGTTGATCGATTCCACACTATGTTTAGTAATGATATCCAAAAACTTGCAATCGGTGACCCCAGCTATGTCTGTGGGTTTTGTTCTTATTTTTAACCCAAATATGGCACATGGTAGACTCTACAATACATCTGCTACGGTAAAAAAAAAAACGGGCAGAGTTTGAGCGATAATACCACAAAAAAGTAGTTTTTTTATGCGTGGGTCACTGGTTCAGTTCACTATTTGAATATTTTTGTCAACAAATTTCTGAGGCTGTTTTCAAGGTGCCTCAATCAATTAATTAATGAGTCATTGTAACAAATGAAAGCAAGATAGAAATTGCACAAAATGGCTGAAAAAAAGGGTAGGGGTGAGCCGCCATGGGAAACAAAAACCGGACCATTTTTCATTGGAAAAGGGGGGGGGGGGGGTTCTCTCATTGGTAAAGGGTAGGGGTGAGCCGCCATAGGAAACAAAAACCAGACCATATCTATATCAAGCCGAAGTGAGAAAAGGGAACCATTAACATTCCAAATTCTCTGAATTTCTATACCAAAATTAATGATCCCAAATCATATCTTGACCACCTCGAGAAGCTACAAGGATCACATTCATATACCAAAGTAACGAATCAGAATGAAATGAAAAAGTAAGTTTATTAAGCTTCGCAACTGCTAAAAAAATACCCTGTTCAGTCCCAACGATGCTGTGGTTCATAACGTCAAGGCAGATAATTAAATAGCATCATATTGAATACCCATCATAAAACAAGTATCCATTGCTATACTCACCGTCAAAAATACGTACCTATTGCTATACCAGGTCATAGCTTAAAAAACGACCCATTGCTAAACCTGTCTACAAGAAATAACGACCAATTAGTAAAATGCCAAATTGGCGGCACATCCCCACTAACCTCCACATATTGAGAACCCCCCCACCCCCACCCCGGATCAGGGGCTGGGTTGGTTCTCAGCTGGTGCCCAGTAGAGGTCGAGTTGGCAACAGGGCAAGGGGTCGAGTTGATTTATCATATATGATCTTTTACAGGTAAAATGTTTGAGAATGATAGTTCGCACATAGAAGTTACCTTAACATCACTAGACTTAATGTTGGTTCTAATGCCGAACCCATGTCGACAGTGGCTCACCCTGCTCACAGTCAGCATACGAATGATCGAATCGGCAGTGTCAGACTTTGAGCGATAATACCACGTTGTAGCGGTTGAGGACAACGCATTATCAATAACATGTAGACAAGTAGATTATACCTGTCAAGGGCATTATATGCAACGTCGACCTCGCCATTTTTTACAAGTACTGTTCTCGCTAAGAATTTTGCATGGGCACCGTTTATCCGAGGCATCCCCATGTTGACTTGTGATGGAACGTGTATCAAAATAATAGTTGTGAAGTGCAGTCGATTGTCGGGCCAATCACCAGATGGTGCCACGTTACCCAACTATACTGCTGACATTCCTGATAATCGAAGTTGCAAAATGATTGGTTTTGGTTGGGCGAGTAATAATAACTATATTTGTACATGTGCATAGATCACAATAGGTGACTCGGTCTTAATTAACACTGATTAAGACACACTACACATGTTAATTTTAAGTATTTAAGTAGGAAATAAGCAAAAACACAAATGTACACAGTGCATCCACGAATATGGTATCATTAAGTACTGCATGGGGTCACAGTTGCGCTTTTTAAAACTCTACCTGGTTTTCATATCAACCATTAGCCCTACAGGACGTCTACGTAGACGTTCTACGACGACTGTATCGTTATAATCGTATATCGTAGTCTTTCATGGTATTGGCCAGTAGTGAAGGCATTATTGAAGATATATGATAGAAGTGGGGCATGTATATTAATAAAAGTCACTCATTGTGTCTAGCTACTAATTATAATTGATTACAGGTCGAGAGGCATTTGTCTCTCGCTATAGACATCTTCGGAGTTCCGACTGCGCATGCGCCTATGTGCGGGGTCAAATGTGAATTCGGGAAAACTCTTGCCTGGCGCGAGCAGACAGCGTCCACGATCGTTGACTTCGAATTTTTCTATGTAATTAGGTAATTAACTAATACATGTTCATAATTAAGATGCATGTAACAATATTCACAAAGTTTACTTGATCTCCAGCCTTTCAAATAAAGCTGTTTTGAATTAAAAAACTGAACGTTTTGAGTCAATCACCTGAGGTCTTGAAAACTGATATGTTGAAAGTCAAAACCGTTCCTGATCCCGTCCTGGCACTATCACTTGCGTCACTTTGACGTACCACCTCAAAATAAAGCTCCAAATGCTGTTACAGGTGCGGTTAAAGACGTAATACCTTGCAAACTGTACAATGAAATATACCTTTACATACAGCGTAATGCAGTCCTTTGATGTTCATTGAGACGCTCTGGCCTACTAGCTGAGAGCTATATATAATCAGCACCAAATAGCACCAAATCATTCCACTCGAACTCCACGTCTGGTGTGCTTTATACAAGACAATTCTGAAGTACGCAAGTCAAGTGATCAACCATAATTAGATAATGGGTCGAATATGCGCGATAGTTGGTTGTGGAAACAGCAATTATCGACTAACTCGTTAGAAGAAAACATTTTGTGAAATACATCAATGTAATTATTGGTCGGCTGGTTGCACTTGCCCACACCCTTTCACTTTGCACCCTTTTCCTATCCTCAAATGCGGGCTAAGTGGATCAAAGCTGTCAATCGTAAAAACGATAAGACGGGAAAAAACTGGTGATGCAACTGCGGTCACTGGATAAAATGACGCTGGTTATGATGAAACTACGACTGGACCTATCCAATGCTTTTCTTGCAGACCTGTACCACATATCTAGTGGAACGTGCTCGGCAAGTATCAACACCTGGGTGAAATTCCTGGCCATTGAACTGAAGCCTCTGATTTACTGGCCTGTGCGTAAAGATGTTAGACAATCTTTACCGTCATCACTATCAGAGAAGTACCCAACGCTCACATGCACCATTGATTGTTCTGAAATTTTCATTGAGAGACCATGCAACCTAAAGCTGCAAGCCTACACGTGGTCCGACTAAAGAAGTCAAACACATCACACTTGTGCCTCTCATTGATGACATTCTTGTTATATATGTGCAGCAATCTGCAACTTACATCCCCTACTTGTGAAGTAAATGTTTATCTAATAGGAGGGCTAGATAGATCTAAGTTATTAATTATAATTGCTCATGTAGGAATTTACCTTCTTGCATGTGATAAATTTAGCGTCGGTGAAAATAATACTGTATACACTGTTGCGTTCTCATGCTGTTACAACAAAAGTGTGCGTGTCAATGTTGTAAAATCTTTAATTCATTGTGAAATAATCTTGATTTTCTTTCCGAAGCCATACTGAGTCACATTCGCCACAAATAGCAAATTAAAGCAGAAATAAACACGATGGAAAGGCACGAAATATCACAACTTGTGCAGCAAAACACACGCATCCACATCGCGTACACAAAAAAAATCCCCGAATTGACCTTTGACCCGAGACCGGAAGCGCCTCGCTTGCGAGACTCCGAAGGGTGCTTAGTTAACCAGACTGCAGTTGTTCTAACTGTTGTACTATGTTTTACGCGCTTTCGTTTTGGTTTTAAACATTTTTGGGAGTTGACTACTATATCGACAGCAGTGCATTCAGGTGAATAGATCATTCACATGTTCATTTAATTATTCCTAATATTTAATTTATTCTCGAACGTTATTATTCATGTATCCGACTTAGTACCGCTTCACCACAAACTTGAATTATCGTCCAGTCTAGGCCGGTTATAGAGGGTTTCTTGACCAATAACGGGAATGAGTTTGCTTCTTGACAACCACACCTTAGAGACGTAAAGTTTAAATTTTTCAGACGGCGCGGCGGACTCTGAAATATTGTGAAATAGATCTTGCATACTCGTAGCCGCGCAAGACGGTAATATTAGCTCCGGTCGTAACGGTAACATGAATTTATACCCAGACGTCTTGTAGGGCTACGGTAATATAAATATGTACCGTCGTGCCTGAAAGATTGTGGGTCGTGTGGCAATTTTTTTTATTTCGCGTGCCCGGGGCTTCCCACCAAGTTGTGTACTTACGTAAATATATATGTCGACAAATGAGATGAATATCCGCTAAACCAGACTATTTTGGTTATCCACTGTCTCATGATTATTTAGCAATTGTCAAATGAACTTTTAGAATCACAACTTTCGTTCACGGCAGCCCCATTTTTGGAGATATGACATCACATTACGCAGTTTCATTTTCACTCGCCATGTGGCTGCAGGTCCCGGGGGAGGGGGCACTTAAGTATATAGAGGTAGTATACATGTGTCGGGGTAGGTTTTTTTCGGCCTCCCGACGGGTTTTGTTGACCTCATAATTGTAGGATGGGGTATGCTCTTGCCATTTTTACCTTGTATGACGTGTACAGGTTTTTGAGATCCCGGGGCACACCCCTACGCAGGACAAGGCCAAGTGCCCCCTCCAGACTGCGGGAATCAATAAGTGTTATCTTTTTTTAAATGTTAATGTGATATCGTTGAATACATATGCTCTTCCAAGTAGATATTTCCAAAAGATAATCATTGACAAAATGACACATATTCTCGATATCGGCTAACTGTCTTCCGCCGGAAGTCACCTCGGAGCAACGATTCGGGGGTGAATACAAGCAGCTGTCAGCGTATTGACACCTTGTTGGTTGCGCGGAAGACACGGCGCTTTTAACGTGCGCGTGGCGCTCTTTCGTCAATGACACGGTAAATAGTAGCTGATAACGAAGATCTAAGACAATTTCAATAATCAGAAACGATCTTGAGCATACTTTTATCTGCGAACAAGAACATTTTACGAGTGACAGCTGTAAACTCGGCGATATAAAATCAGCCATGGCTGACAAGCTACAAACCGGCCGATTTGTTTGAAGCTCAACAATCATGGCTTACCAGTATTTGGAAGGACTACCCAACGTGGCACGAAAGAGGTATATACAAAAACTGACCAATACTACACCCAGATCCAGTGTCAAATGTACGTTGCAGGAGCTGAATATGGGGACTTTGTCTACTGGACTCCTGGGGAGTGTGTGATCAGACAGTAATTTTCTTTTGGAGTTGTGTAACAAGATCGGTATGTTTTGGCAGTCAGCAGTATTTTCAGAACTTCTGACACGCAGATTAGAGGATGGTGCATGTACTTCTGGTGAAGATATGATTGAATGTGACAATCCATGCTGTAAATACAAGTGGTTTCATTTTTCATGCATCGGCATCAAAAGAGTATCAAAGGGTCCCTGGTATTGCAAGTCTGCAAGAAATACATCTTGAGCCAACCTTTCTGTATATAAGATGTTCCTTTTATAGACTTATGTTGATGTCTTTGACTGTTATATGGTGGATGAGTGGGGCGAATAAAATTTATTCTCAAATTCTATCCTCTTCTTAAATTAATTTGTGCCACCATGAAATTTACAATGTGATGTGACTAACAGCAATCAAATGCAAATTCTGGATGGAGAGAAATATGAAATATCACAATAGATAGTCTTTAAGTGTGGCATGGACAATAAGAAACCACCAGAACATTTCATAAATGCTTTATTACGATTGTGTATTGAAAACAAAACTGCAAAATGAAAAAGCGTACAGGTAATACCACTACATAATATGTAATTTGAACTATTTCAGTCAATCAAATCACTGTCTCGTACAATAATGCTACCCCCAGCATTTAACAAACAACAAGCCACAGTGACCATCTTGTCCACACTAGAGAGCTCATTATCTTTGGCTTCAGCCTTCAGAGAGTTCACCGACTGGATAGGTAGGGTCCCCTTCAGCAGTTGATATCTGTTTTTTACACACCCAATGACTCTCTAAATGTGAATATTTCGATCAAAGTGGACAGTCCCAATCCACACTGATATGCAATATGCTGAAAATGCATATCAAGTCTAAGTTTAACCAGAGTGAGGAAGAGCTGGTCTTGAAGAGAGATACCATCTTTTCTGGTGACTGAATCATCATGATTCACTACAATCTCACTCAGTACCTAAGGACAGAGCACATGGTAAAATGTATACATACATCATTGTAGAAGTAGAAATGTTTATACATGTGTGATTGTGTTGCAAAAACATTCATTATTATAATAGGCAGATTTAGTACAAAGATTCATTATCATTATTAAGATTCATTATAATTATTGAGTAAGCAGGCAAATTAATACTGCCAAAATCAATTACTTTTATCCAAAAGTATTCACCTGTCTTTTGTTGGATGAATGCTCAATGACTCCTTGTAAAGAACGTTTCTTGGCGTTCTTGTAACGATTCATGCGGTCATGTTGCTTGTTGCCATCTTGTCTGTGTGTGAATATAGAGGGTATCCAGTCTGGTTAAAGTGGGTCCTTGTTAACCACCCCTACCAGTGATGAAATGATGTCCACAAAAAAAGTTCTTAGTTGGTCGCCAAAACGAACCGTCTTCGTTCTGTCGATTCACAGCAATGATCCACTTTTCCCTTCTCTCCGGGTCTTTCGGAAACTTAAAGAGCGACATTCTTTCTTTCATCATGTTGTGGTTAGAACAACCGAATGCACAGCAACTTTTCGGCATGTTTTTATCGACGTTAATAACCGCAAACTAAACCGATGTTGATATCGCTGAGTGAAATTAATCCAATACACATTGATTGTTTTCACTGCGCTGCGCGTTGCCAGGGTCGCCGGGAATTCTGGGTGGTGCGAGGTTCCCGGATAACCGAGATCGGCAATACTTAAATAATAAAATTCTGAAAGAAAAAGTTCGCTTGCGAAGAACCTTGTCTGCGCATGCGCAGAAACCGATCTTGTCGTTCAAAATAAACATGAACTTTTCAGAATATGTGTGGCCGGATTAAATCGCCTTTGACGAAATCTCACACGTAAACTTATTCAACTTGTTAATAAACATTCAATTATGTGAAAAATTATTCTTCATATGTACATGTCTGTAATAATTGTGTATAATTGGAACTCATGTATCGTTCATGCGCATTCGGTTACGATCTTTGCACAACGTTAATAAACGTCGTGCACGGCTAGCATACTCGGTCTCATTTGTGTGAAATGTGGCTATTACTGTCAGGGCATGAAACTTAGAAAATTTGCCACCGGCCAACCTGGCTGGTAGTTCCAAAAATCCACCGGCCCAGAAAAAATTCCACCAGCCAACAAAATTCAACACAAGTTTATGTATATTTATGAATACTTTATTTTTTTTACCCGTAACCCACATAATATAACTCACAATACACACGAAAAAATTCAAATAAAATTGCACCACATTCAATCACTTGATAAACACAGCATGAAAAACATGACACTCGGGTAAGAACATATAATACACACAACAATACCACCCTACTTAACAACAGTCTTTCTGGTATGTGGCCATGAGTGCCCTGGACAAAGCAATGTAAACAAAGTCCTCTTCTGGTCCATCCTCCTCCTCACTTTCACATCGAATGTTTTCCTTGTAACTGGAGCGTCGATACCAGGTCCCAGTAATCTATAACAGTTCTATAGCATGCTCAGGGTTGCAGTCAGCGGTAGGGGGTGACACAAGAAGCACAGTCATCAGGTCGTTGAGGGAGTCTGCGCCCAGACTGAACGTCCAGTTATTTTTTATGTTGAATCCTCTTTCACACAGCTGTAGAGGCAGGAAGGGTCAGAATGAGGTCCATGAGGGCTAATACATCACAACTGTCTGTCCTATGTGCCCTGTTGATGCTTGCCCAGGACATCTAGTCAATTCCTGGACCTCTGCTGCTGTCTGTGAGAATCTGCACAAGACATATGAGCACACTATAGGCAATGATTATTTACATAACACAAATGATAAATAGGTTTATTCAGCATCAGCTCACCAGTGCTTTAAGCATTGCCCACTGGTCTGGGATATATGCATTGTCAACACCTGCACCAGAGAGTACAACACTGAAATGTTCAACGAGTTTGGCTGCTGCCTGATCACAAAAATCTGAAAGCATATTCAGACAGCTGCATATCTTTGG
Source organism: Urechis unicinctus (assembly GCA_034190875.2). Taxonomy (NCBI): domain Eukaryota; kingdom Metazoa; phylum Annelida; class Polychaeta; order Xenopneusta; family Urechidae; genus Urechis; species Urechis unicinctus. The sequence continues at coordinate 65,981,412 of CM067358.1, read as the reverse complement.
TTGCATATGTTCTGCAGCAGTCGCAAAACATTACATCTTGCTTTTCATCGTGTCGCAGCCAACCTCTTTCTTCTCCGCAGTCTGTTTTCAGCCAGCTAGAATTCCATTTCCTGCCTCTTTTTTTCTCATAATTACTTTGAAGCCTTAGCTCTTTGGTAGCTTGCGCTTATTCGACTGGGGAGGCTTGGCCCCTTCAACGAAATGCCACATAGTGTAGAAAAATTAGTGATTTGGACGCTGACGATTTGACTTGGTCGACTCGTAGAACAGAGCTCGATGATTAATCATGATAAAACGAAGCCTTATTCATCCACATAAGTTCGCCGAGACCCAAACGCAACGCGGGACGCTACGCAGCGACCGACGTTTCGCCCGTGTCATGACGTGACACGACAGCACGCGTCGCATCGTGACGCGCTGACCAGTTGAAAGCGCGAGCTCCTGTCACAGCTTCTCAAAAGCCGATCCTAACCTTGGAGTCATACCTTCGTGCACCTACTTACATTATTACCTGAAACAACAACAATAAATTGGCACATCCCGGCCAACAGCGACACATTCAAAGATGAACAAGCACTCGAATACAATTCTAGCACAACAAATTCACGGCTGCTCGTGAGGGGTGTTTTTACGATTTCGGAAATGGTAATGGAAGAATGATATTGAACAAACACAGTTATATTATAAATAAAAGACCAGAAATCATATGAATGAGGATGCGTCATGTTAGTATTACCGTCACATTGCTGCGTAAGTTATTATGTGAACAAGTCGTCAGCTAAGTGAGCGACGGTATATTAGTGCCCAATTAACAATACCAACGGGACATCTGATAAAGTCGTATAAGGTGTCCAAATCTGTATATTTAATACTACAATGAAGACCAGAGACCCTCTAAATAAATACTCGCTGCATTTGGAGTAAACAATCACTGGTGATCTCAGTCGGGGTTCGGGGCTTAAGTGCGTGTTAAATAAAAGGTCGGGCGCCTCAGAACGTGCTGCAAGCAGGCGAATCATAAAAACTTAATACAGGCAATTCGTTGACTCGCCACCCGGGCGACCAGTTTCGTAATTTCTACCCGCCCGAGCCGATTTTGACTCGCCATTGGCGCGCGGGCGGGCATTAGTTTCGAGCCCTGACTGTATTAGTATTAGCCCAACAGACCAATGTCAGGATTTATTACCTTGTCGGTTTAACAGAACAACCAACTATTTTGTTGTCGATTCAGACACATGCTGACAGAACACACCACTTTTTTCATGAAGTATCCATGTTCGGTTGAGTTTCAGGCGATCAGTGTCGAAAGGGATAATTTAGTTTTAAGATAATTTTTCATATTCCTGTTACTAGCCAAAAAATATATTTGCAATAACTTTCCCAGTGTACCCATGATATTCCTTTCCAAAATACAAGCGTGAAGGAAGGTATCCCAGAGACCCATAGAAACTTCTGATGCAATTATGCAGGCGAGAATATAGGCAAAAACTATAGCTGATCATTCCTGTTGCCTTTTCCCGAAGTTTCCTTAGTGATTCCGTGTGGTATTTGTGTGATGGTATTTGTGACCTTTTCTTTATGTTAGGCGAGGTTATATTAGCTTCGTGCCATAAATAGTCCCTGCGAACCCATGTCTTGCAAGCTGCCTCGCCCATGTTCCAGATGGTGAAAGCTTCCGCTGGTCATTTGCCGCCTCGCTGCCATGTTGGCGAGTCGGGCTAAGATATTACTGCTTGGTGTGATTTAGGCCGAGATTCTCATTCACAGGAGTCTTAGGTTGTTGAATCTCACCTTAAGTTCAGGTAAATGTTTGATGAGTTGATTTTATCAGATAAAACTAGATAAAACACGTGAACGCAGATCATTCCGTTGAATTCCCAGCCTTCATTCTGGTAAGACGCGAGAACCAAGAGGAAGTGCAGCAGCATCTTCTGTACTTGGTTTGCTATTGCTAGTGGCCATGGATGAAAAGACTAAAATTTGATGATGGCATGGCTCAACAAGTTCCAAAAACATCACTAGCCCGGCAGAGCCTGTCAGCAGCCTGAACTACTTGATAACTTGATAAATGCACCAAATGCTGATGAATTTTGTAACATGCATCATTACCTATTGACCAAATAATAAGATGCAGATTACTTTTGTTAAGAAATAACCTCAGAGCTATCCACTGGCTGGTAACTTCCAGAAAAGAGTAATTTAAAAAGATAATAATTGCAGATGTACTACTCAACTCCTCTTTCCAGTGAGCTAGAGATAACGTCATCAAATTCATCATTTTATTTGATCACTGAAATGGAATGAAACTCGGCAGCATAAACCCGGTTTGTATATTGACCTCAGTTATGGTTAAGACAAGCGCGAGGTTGACACTTGACGCCCGAACAAGCCACTGTCATAGCTGACACATGCATAGTGGAAGACAAGGTAGCTGAGTGCGGTACGGAGCGACAGCGTTCACTCACTTAACGGTGACCCACATTTATCCTTTTAGAAAATCTTACTCGTTTATCCATGCTGGGAAAAAATGTTGAGTTTGTCTGGGTACCCAGTCACATAGGTATCCCAGGCAACGAAAGAGCCGATAGGACTGCAAAGGAAGCCCTACATGAGCCAGTGTCTGAAACCAAGATTCCCTTTACAGACTTAAAACCGCAGGTCGTTAAACTTTTTAAACAAAAATGGCAGGACCAGTGGGATGAATCCATTCCAAACAAACTTTACGAAATCCAGCCTCAACTTGGGGAGTGGCCACACAGCTGCAGAGAGAGCCGAAGAGAAGAGGTCGTTCTTGCTCGCGCTCGTATAGGACACACCTATACAACTCATGCCTTTCTACTAAGGGATGAGCCCATCCCTGAATGTATTCCTTGTCAATGTGCCTATACCGTCAAGCACATTCTCATCGAATGTGCTGATTTGATTTTGATCCGAAATCGCTTCTTCCGGGTTCAAACCCTTTCAGAATTGTTTGAAAGGGTGAATCCATCCAAGATACTTGGATTCATAAGAGAAATTGGACTTTTTTTATAGATTTTAGATCATACAATTCTCATTAAATTCAATATAGTTCAAATTAATATAATTCAGTTAATACAATTCAATTAATTCAATTTTTAGTTGGTTGTAAACCTTGACTTCTTATCCTTTCGTACTCGAATATACCCCTCCTTAAGTAGGCACCATATAACACACTAGTGTTGGTGTGCCGTTAAACCCTATACTTACCTTACCTTACCTTACCCACATTTATCCTCGTCACAAGGCTTGAATGAGGTGTTTCTCATTGCGAAAAGCTGTTGGTCTTAGTGCTACAGATCAGATAACAACTGCTCTGTCTCTTACATCCAGCTAACTGTGTCTTCCGACAGGGTGTAATAAATTTGTATTTCCTGTGTTTAATCTTTTGGTGGCGTGTTGATACTAAAAGCAAATAGCACTTATAATGTGCGAATGTCGTGATCTAGCGTTCATTGTTACGGGCTGACCAATGATTGGCTGTACCAGGACTGGAAATTTACACCCATCCGCCTGTCACTGACGGGTGATTTAATGGCCGGACAGGTAGATCTAGCCCAATCACATGGCCCCACTGACGGGTAACTTATTACACAGACAGATAAGAACATAGCGATCCTAGCGAGAACGCAGCCTGTCGTCTGACAACGAAAGCTGTTCTGGTGAAAAATCAACAAGATTACTGCTTGGGTCATCTACAGTATTGTTTACATACATCCAGCAATTGTATGTCTGATGTAGATGTAGTTTTGCACTTGCACACAGATTATTACAAGTCTGTCTGCTCTACCAGCTCTTTAACTGTATCAGTTCATTTAACACGTGCATTCATAAAAGATTAGCCATGGTTACTATTCGTTTAACTGTTATTTGATCTGACGCGCTGATTTAGAAGCCGCATCGCTCGTGCTCATTATTCTTACTTTAATGACTTTATTGAACTCGGGGGTTAGGGATCATGGTATATGAATTTGTTAAGTCCAATTGCAACATATATCAATCCAGGTTAACGCGTTCATGTTCAACGGTGCCAGCCTCAATCAAGCAAACACCCCTACCACCCCACTTTTACTCACTTTTCTCTCTACCCAACCCCCCTATTTATCCTTGAAGATTGTAAAGATAGAGCTTTGTGATAAATCAAGGCCAAAGGAAATCTATGTAAGTTTATCGAGATCAAAATGCGACTATTAGCACGTGTCATGACGTGACATTGATAGCACGTGCAGCAGCAGAACTCTTGGCACAGCTCCCAGAAAACTTATTGATGTAAGAGATGTAAGACGGTTCTGAGAGAACATCCACTGGTTATCTCTGTTGGGATGTGGGGCTTGACTGCATATTCAAACTTGTGTGCGGCAGAACGTGCCACTAATCACTGAAACACTCGGTGGTTAGCAGCATCCTCGCAGATGCATCATAGATATTCAATCCAGGCAAATTGTTTACTCACCTCTCAGACGACCAGTTTAGCAATTTCTACTAGCTTAAGTACTTTTTCTCTTTTCCAGTTTTCAAAATGTCTGGTGGGTTCAAATTTGGTGGGACTGGTGGAACCCCATCTGGATTCAGCTTTGGAAGTACCGCAACCCCAACCACCGCTACCCAACAGCCGACAGGATTCAACTTTGGTCAGAATGCCGCTGCATCAACTGCTAGCACAGCTACTCCACAGCCGACGGGATTCAGCTTTGGCCAGGCTGCCGCTGCACCAACTGCTACCACAGCTACCCCACAGCAGTCAGGATTCAACTTTGGCCAACCTGCCGCTGCACCAGCTGCTAGCACCGCTACCCCACAGCAGTCGGGATTCAACTTTGGCCAAGGAGCTGCCCCATCTACTGCCAGCGCAGCTACCCCACAGCAGTCGGGATTCAACTTTGGCCAAGGAGCCGCTGCATCAACAACTATCACAGCTACCCCACAGCAGTCAGGATTCAGCTTTGGTCAAGCTACAACTGCAGCAAGTGCACCTGCTGCCACCCCAGGAATCAACTTTGGCCAAACTGCACCCACATCTACTGTTGCCACGCCACAGCAATCAGGTTTTAGCTTTGGCCAGACTGCAACTCCATCAACTGCTGCCCCAGTCACAACACAGCAATCTGGGTTCAGTTTTGGTCAAACTGCCCCTGCAACCACAGCTGCAGCAGCTCCTGCAAATCAGCCGGGATTTTCATTTGGTCAGGCCGCCGGGGGCACACCCCAGCAACCACAGAAACAACCAACCATGAAATCTTTCGACTTTTCAGCCACGTCTGCACCCACTGCTGTAACACCACAGCAACCAGCCTTTGGTTTTGCTGCGGCATCCACTAATAGCACAACTGCAGCTGTAGTTGCACCACAGCAATCTTCATTTGGCTTTGGACAAAAAACAGCAGCCACAACCCCACAGACTGGGCTAGGATTCGGAGCTGCCCCCATTGCTGGTGCCACCCACACACCTCAGACTACAGGCTTTGGCTTAGGTTCGTCAGCTACTGGTATAGTGTAATTAAGGCCAGAAGCTGAACGGCTTGCTTGACCTTCAAATTATTCTTTTAATTAACTCCATTTTTTACAACATGGCTGGAATTTATCTTCCAAGTCAAAATGTTGCATTGATGATGTCGGGGGAAAATAACTAAGGCTAAAGCCAATCAAATACTAAACTGTTCATAATCAATGTAAATTCACCTTTGACTTGCTGGAACTGAATTACCTCATGATGGTGTTGCTGTTTGTTTAACAGCTGCACCAGCCGCCTCTGGGGGAATAACTTTGGGGCAACAGCCAATTTCTACTGCTGGTGCGAGTACAGCTGGGTTTGCACTGAATACGCCTGGAACTACACCTGTGGGTGGGCTCAACCTAACTGCTAGCACGTCTACTGCCAAGAGGGTCACACAAGGTGGCTTCGGTCTCACTGGAGCCACCACTACACAAGCTGGCTTGGGTGCTTTAGGAGGCACCATTACAGCCGCTTCGACCACAACCGCCTCATCGCTCGGAGGACTGTTAGGAGCCAGTGCTACCACTACTCCGGGTCAGTATCTGTTAGGAGCCAGTGCTACCACTACTCCGGGTCAGTATCTGTTAGGAGCCAGTGCTACCACTACTCCGGGTCAGTATCTGTTAGGAGCCAGTGCTACCACTACTCCGGGTCAGTATATGTTAGGAGCCAGTGCTACCACTACTCCGGGTCAGTATATGTTAGGAGCCAGTGCTACCACTTCTCTGGGTCAGTATCTGTTAGGAGCCTGTGCTACCACTACTCCGGGTCAGTATCTGTTAGGAGCCAGTGCTACCAATACTCCGGGTCAGTATCTGTGGTATATTACATATGCATTTCATATATTAGGTTTTTCTTTCAGATGCCTCATCACCCAGGTTAGTTGGGTGGTGCATCAAGAATTGATCAGTTTACAAGTTTACTTGAGGGGATGCTCACCAGTCACCATCTATGACATGGACCATAATGGTGTATGTGACCTCACTGTGTGGAGCAGGGGCAGGCGGGCTGCAGCTTGGTTCTCTGGGGTCAGCAACTTCTGCTGCTAACACGACAGCTGCTACAGGATTAACATTAGGTATGAATTTTTTCTCACTTTTTTGGGGGGGGGCCCTTGTAAACATCAATATTTTTTTTCTGCATCCACCTTCAATAAATTGATAATTGTGTGTTTTATTATCTTTTCCAGAACATTTAAAGCTTTTATTGAATGAATGGATAAGTAGTTATCATTGTTAGTGCTGTATATTTTATTGGCACAGGTGGTACCGGTGCTAAAACAGGTGTTCCATTGGGAGCAGCACCAGCCTTTACACCTGCCACAGGTGCTGTGCTCAATGTCACTTTGTTACATCCACAATTAATTCACCATCTCAAAAATATTGCGATTACTGTGACTTTTGATTAATAACTATAAATCAAAGGTGTATGTGATATCAAATCTCCCGTGTAACATGAACAAATTCAGCTTAATATTACCATGTGTTGAATGAGATGTGTAGGTTTGTTACAAAGTGCAACAACTAAGACTACAGCGCAGGCAACGTCAGGTTTACTGGCCGGGGGTTTGGCCAAGACACAGGCCAGCCTCGGGGGTGGTCTCTCACTTGGAGTACCTGCCTCCACGGGCACTACAGCTGGACTCACACTTGGAGGTACACTGCTTTAATTGGTTAATTGATTACATTCTATAGTGATGTGATCAGAAAAAAGCTATTTTGATCACAATTTTATCACATGGTGCGAGCAATATGTCACAGACTTTATATTAGTAATGTTATATTAAGTTAAAAATACCCATGATAAACTCTGCTTGTTGATGTGTACATGGGATCTACACTGTTTCTTTAATCATAGTCAAATATTATCATATCAACCACTGCTTACAGCAGGTTTCGTTTGGTACATCGGTTTTCCAATGCTATTCGGGTTTTGTGGTGGTTTAATGACCTTTTAGGAATAAATATAGTCAGTATATTCAGCAATACAGCATTGCCTTTTTTGCTCTGCTCTTGAGCTTATATACCTATGCTTCTGTGTCCATCTGTATGTACGTCCTTCCGTTACTAAACGTTGGTGGCACATTTTCTTATTAAGTAAGCTAGCTTTCCAAAATTACACATGAAAACCTCTTATATTAATGACTTGTTGCCAAACATAAATCAGCCTCACATGACCTTTGAATTTAACTTTTGATTGTGCATTGAGTAAGCTGGCTGCCCAAAATTCCACATGAACCCCCTCCCCCCCCCCCCACACACACACCTTTTTTCACTTCTTGCAAGCCTCACATAATCTTTAACACATCTGAAAAAATCCTATGGTGAATGCCAGCTGGCCTAATTTACCCATCTGAGACATTTGCGAAAATCTCTTGTGCAGTTTGAACCTAATGAGGAATAATACTTATAGGCATGCTCAGCATAGCTTGATTGCATGCCTTCACTCTGACATCCATCTGTATGTTTGTCAGGCCATTAGGCTTTTAATTTGAGTTTTCTTTATAAGTGAACTAGCTGCCCCAAATCTTATGATAATGTCTTCGTATACTGAAAAATCATCTCGGCATGACCCTTGCCCTTGCGTTGTTATTATTGGACATCTCATGTGCCTTCTAAACCCAGCATAGCATCATTATTGACTTGTTCTTAATGGCCTATAGGTAACATTCGCAACATAACTTACAACCATCCTCTGTTGATGTTGTGTTATATATCAGGTCTCGGTGCCACGAGTTCTACTTCTGCGGCCACCACTGCCGCCAGCACTGGGTTGGGGGGTGGTCTTACAGCAGGGGGAAACCTGTTAGGACAGCCTACCACATCTAGTGCGGCCACCTCACTCGGTACCAAAACAGCGACGTAAGTACCGCACAGCTTCAACTGTTATTGTTTATTGATTGTGTATCTACGGCCGAGTGTGAAGCTGAGTGTGTGTCATCACGCAGGACGTCCTCTACGACAGCAGTCAGCACGAAGACAATGACGTACGGTCAGTTGGAGGACCGCCTCAACAAGTGGACCTCGGAATTAGAGGAGCAGGAGAGGTCGTTTCTGGAGCAAGCCACACTTGTCAATGCTTGGGACACGTTTATACTGGATGATGTTGAAAAGGTGTGTAGTGCTCCTGTGCCAGTATAGTTTCGTTTTTTTTTTTTTCCAGATAGATCGTAGTCGCAGTCACTCATGTCATAAAAAGTTGTTATATATATATATATTTGTATATATATATATATATATATATATATATATATATATATATATATATATATATATATATATATATATATATATATATATATATATATATATATATATATATATATATATACACACACACACATATATATATATACACACACATGTATATATATATATATGAGCCTTAGAGCTACAGCTGATTTAAACAACCTTTTTGGTATTAACAAGTGAGAGCAAATAAGCTGTCCTGATTTTTCATTTCATACTCTTCTTCTATTTTTGATCATTTGCCCAGATTGCTGCTCTACACATGGATGTAGAAAGGTTAAAACTGGACCAAGACAGACTGGAGCAAGATCTCGACTTCACCGCAGCCCAGCAGAGGGAGCTAGAGGAGATGTTAGTTCCTATTGAACAGACCATACAAGACTTGCCCCCTGTAGCCCACCAGCAACACGCCCACCATGAGCGAGAAAACACGTGAGGCTCTCCACAATGGCTAGCTATTTGAAGTTAAATTCTGGAAGATTTCAACAAAGAATATATGTTAAATTTCTTTGAAATCTGTCAAAACAAACAATTACAACTGATCAACTAAGTATTTATATTATGTGTAGAATGGTCTTTGTTATTTTTATACTTGCTAATACATTTAACTACATATCTAAATCTGTTTGATTAGATTAACTCATGTCATGGTTGTTTTTGGTATGCAGATATAAACTAGCTGAGAACATTGATGCCCAGCTGAAACAAATGGCTTCTGATTTGAAAGACATGATTGAACATCTGAACACTAACAATGCGAACCCAGACCCCAACGATCCGGTCAGTTAGCTCAAGGCTCCATGGATGAATAGAATTAATAAACCCCCTCTCTTGTAGCTGATAGATACAGAGATATACAGTGTAACTTGGGTAAATCTTTGTGCTAGAATTCCTATTACTCTGCTTTGTATTCTTCCAGGTTTCCCAGATTGCTAAGATCTTGAATGCCCACATGGATTCTCTGCAGTGGGTTGACAAAAATGCTGGTGGGTGTATGTTGCTAGTCATTGTTTCTTGAAGTGAGCATGTAGAATGAAGGGTCATAAAGATGTAATCTCAGGGAAATTTTATTTTAATATGGAAACGTTTAAGAGTATGTGTGTAGAGTGTATCATGTTGTGTGTGTGATTATAGCCGTTTTACAGCGGAGAGTGGACGAGGTGGCCAGGCATGCTGACCATCAGCGCAGAGAACAGGAACGGAACTTCCGCATGACCAGTAACTGATTCCTTGCATTCATCAAGTTACACGAGAACAGTTATAAAAGCCCTCATACATATTGACCCAAAAGTACTAAGTGTTTAACAGGAAAACTGTTTGCAAATCTGCTGAGATTGCAATTGTTGAACATCATATGGTGTTTAGGTGGCATTTGGATTGTATGTGATAGTAAAATTATTAGTACTTGACATCAAATTTTTATTTTCTTCTATGCTATTACCTAGCCATATGTCCCTCATTAATATACCATTCTCGGTTGAGATGATCATCTGGGTCTTGCAGATGAACGCTATTTAGGTTTTGATTCATATACAGAAGTATTATAAAAATGCTCGAAGACTTTCACGGTCCTTGTGTGGCTCTGACAGCAATGTGCAAGATATGTACTGCCCATGAGATTTTCAATTAAAGAGACCTATATTTGGAATGAGGTTGCCTAGTAAGCTGTTTGGCAACCGCACCTTGGAAACCAAAAATGATAAGTTTTCAGACTTTTAGTCGCTACGCGGCGCTGTGGTCTCAGAAAAAATATCCTTACTTCGGCTGTCGCCATTTATGTTGTCGGACATAAGCCCTTCCTGCTTGTCAGTCTAATGTGTGCACAATGATGCCCCCATCTTGAATGAGTGAAGATTTTATGAAATCTACATTATGTAACTAAAGCGGAAGAATACACATCGATAGCGAGGTAAATTCAGAGCCCGTTATGATTTACAGCTAAATTCGTGTGGTTCATGGTTTTAGGGAGGCACCGTTATCGATGGAACGACATAACTGAATAAAACAGATTTCCACAGTAGATCATGAATATTTCCAGTCAAATAATAATGTTAAAAACTTATCAACATAATTTCCATCATGTAAACTTTGCGGCATAAATTAGATGTTATTACTTACGTCTGCGTTAATCGTAGTAATGTAATAACGAGTCGATCCCTGATTGCCTTATATGTGGCTGAACAGCCTCTTTAAGATAAATAGATAAACCTACGTATGTTAATATTTTAATGGACTTATTCACAAAATTGTTATTTACCAAGTCATATCCAACATAAGGGATCAAAAGAATTTGCAAGATACCACCTCCAGGTTAAAGGAAGAGCCGCAAGTAGGGCATATACAGGAAATAAATCATGTAGTCTTTTATTGCAAATGATGTAAGTTGAAGACAATCAAATTCCGATCCACAATCACATATTGAGAACACAGTTTGGTGCTTTGTTAGACCAGATGTAATCTACATTAAAACACATTAATGATCGTGAGCAATAAACCTGTTTACAGACAAAACAAAACATTCTCTTGTGCAATGCATATAACGTACAACACAAGAGTTTGAGCATGCACAATACCAAACGAAAGAATACAAGTCATCACAGCTACAGACATGCAGGAGGCGTAACATAATGCTACCTCCATTTGAACAGAGCCATTTGTTTATCCATCAGCGTGACTAGGTAATGATCCCCATTGACTTCAACGCTACAGAGGTCAAGGACAGGGGAACCTTGCGAAGGTAGTTTCTGGGCGAGTTTCCCATTGGCTGTGTCCCATATGTGCACCTGTACAATGAAGCATCATCACTAAATGCAAAGAATGGGTATAAATCATTATATATATCAAGTAATTCTCTATAAGTGAATGAAAACTGACAGATGAAGTAGCCTCTTCTCCAGCTGCCAGTAAGAGCTGGTTGGATCGCGTGTGGGGTGTGGTAGAAGGTGGCTCCTGGACAGTAAGGCCTGGGTGCGGCCTCCCTGTAATGTGTGGACGGTGTTCAGGCTGCATGACAGTGGGTTAGTACCGTCAGCACTGGGTTCCTGTGCATGCTGACACAGCTCCTGCATCTTATATCAACATAACAGTATTTGGGTTCAATAGTTCAAGGCATCATGTTATGATGTGCCCGTATAACCAGGCCATCAATGTTAAAAGCAGAACCACATAGAAGTTGAGGATGTAGTGGAGGTCAGTGATACAGTAGAGGTCAAGGATATGGTAGAGCTTAAGAATATATAAGAGGTCAAGGATATAGAAGAACCACAACGGATTACAGGAGAAAGTAATACAAATCATTGCTAGTCACTTCAAACCAGACATACCATGTGTCGGACAGTAGGGTGACGAGCATTAGGCCTGTACGAAGCCACCAGGTGGCGAGTATGTGGCTCTAAGCTTAGACTTGTCAAGCTAGCTGCAAACAATACATGGAAAGTAAATGAAATAACACAAATGGTAACACTGTCAACATCAATTATTAAATCAAATACTATCTATTCCATATGAACAACTTGCCCCCAAAAACTTGACTTACAGTTAGCAGAGAGAGCATGAGGCTTGTATTCACCGTCATGACGCTTCTCGTAAAATGAACACTGTTCCAGCTGACCAACCAATAAACCACCAGGTCTGTCAAACACAACCCAGTACTCCTTAAATTAGTACACACTTATCAACAGGTGACAACCAGTATGCTTTGTGAGCTTTGATAGAAGCTTTTTCCTTGACTAGGTGATGAATCACTGGTCTAAGTCTGGGGAGAAGGAGCACTTTAAGCACTTCCGTAAAATTCCTGGTAATTAAGGTTAAGCTTGTGGCCAAATAAATGTGCCCTTTGGGGTTCTGTATACATATTGGAACACTTACGATTTCCACTTGCCAATCGTATGTAACCTAACCCTGTGCAAAAGTGTATTTAGAAATAAGCTGACCTGAATGAAGACTGTTGCTGGTAGGGTACATACTGGAGGGACACCACAGGGGATCTGTTACTCTGTGTGTTTAACTGCTGAACATGTTCACTGGTATTCCGGAGGTCATATACATTGACACTACCATTGGGAAAGCCACAATAGAAGAAGTTGCTGTCATCCAGGTTCCATGTGCATGACCAGACAGGTGTACTCACGCTAAACCTGAAAACCCCACACCATTACACATGGTAAGCTTACAATACACTTTACCTGAATCAATGTTTACATTTTGTGAAATCTTACCACAAATTTTATTTACCCAGGTGTATAGGTCACATTGTTTTGTACCCTTATTCAATATAAGAATTGGGCGTGGGACTTATTTACAGGGCTAGGAAATTGTGTGCCAGGATATAAAAGCTATGATCGTTACCAGCTGATAATGCAAGCAGAGATAGCCATCTTGAATGAGTTCAACAGAGTGACTTGTTATACTGCTATAAGCTAAGACAATATCTTCCATGAATATTTTGATTATAAAAGTTGAGTACCAACTTTCAGGCTACAGTGAGGGCAAGTCCTAAACAAGTATATGATTTATACATGAGGAAATACGGTCAACGTTAATTCATGATGTGCTATGTACGTTTGCACGACACTGTTGCTGACTACGTTGGTGATTTTCACAGTTTTATCCATGGAGCATGAGAGGAGAAGACCGTCCGCTGATGCAGGGTTGAAGGCCATGTCTCGGATCATCTTGCTGTGCAGAGATACATACTGAGTACTTCTCCAGTCCAATACATTCAGCTGCCAACAGTCACAGAGCATGATGAAGTGCAAAACATACACAAAAGATACCCCATTTACCTCACACCATCATGGAACTGTATAAGACAAAGATTTTTAAAAAGTATCAGTTTTGACAGATACGTCAGTCAGCAAATTGAGCCCCTATAACAAACACACGACTCACCTTTTTGACTCCGAACCCAGGGAATACTAAGTTGGAAGACGGCTGAGAGACACACAGTGTGGCAGAGTGTGGTGTGTAAGCCATGACACGACACTGACCTTGCTAACAACCAACACACCAGAACCCACAGTTGATTTCAATCATCAGAAACCAATAGGAATGGACCTACTGTCGAATGCATCGCTGTAGTTATTAGTCAACCATATAATCTGGACTCACCTCACTTATCCTGATAATTCTGTCAAATGAGTAGCCTTCTTTTGAGGTCAACTGTGGCACTGTCTGACTTGCATCGCCATGATTGGTCGGCTGCACACATCTGGAGGAGGGTCTTATTAGTTTATACATAGCAAAGAATGACGAAGATGCTGATGATGAGTACAATGTGTGACATTCCACGGAGAAACCCCCTTGACCAGCCACATGATGACATGATTCCTCATGATGACAATAACACCTACAATCTAAAGACTACTTATTACTTAATCTTCAACCACTCCACTGATCCACACCTGGTGGCCATGGAGAAATCAGTAGTGAAAGACAACTCACAGTAAATAAAAGCACCCGAGCAAAAATGTACAAGAGCAATCCAGTGATAAGTGCCTTAGAGACATCCAATGGAGTAGACATTATATCATTTAGCATACAAGAAGATAAATGGACAGGCATAGACATCCATGTTCACTTCAAGCAGGAAGTAAAGTAATTTTCTGAAATGATTCTTGGAAGCTTATGTACAACTCTTGCCTGTGAGCTGTGTGCTCTGTCAGTCGAGTAAAATGAGAACACTGCCTGACCTCAGCTGCTCCATCTGTTGGCGATGCTGCTCCATCTCCTGCTTCATCCTGTTACATTCATCCAGGAGCATATGGTAGCGGAGATGCGACTGAGCTGCTTCCATCTCTGCCTTCCGTCGAGCCGTCTTCTCGGTCTCGAGCTCGGCCAGGGCGCGGTCTCGCTCGGTCGTGTCGACAGTCTGTTATACAAGACAGCTTGTGCTTTCGGCCCATAAAACAAGTAATTCATCTTGGTATAGACATCAATGTTCACATCAACCCATCCTCCAACCTTAAGTACTATAGGACACAGCAGGTGCAAATCATGGCCTATCCCAACCGTTAATCAGCTTACTAATTGATTCCATAACTTATTTGGTAATGCTTAACTTAATGATCATCTATATATGCAATGATCATTTCACAACTTGAAGTGTGAACACTTCTTTCAGAGGCAGGGAGTTCAAATACTTCATACAGAGGCAGTCCATTATAGGCATTTTGTAACAAAGCTTTGAATACAAACATGCAAGTAAGATACCTGGTCTGAGCACGTGTATATTAAAGAGACTGTTCAGCACCATATTTGTAACGAGTGTGGCAGCCGCACCTTGGAAACCAAAAGTTTAGTTTCAGACTCTCAGCCCCTAAACGCCTCTGCGGTCTCTGAAAATAGATCCCTACTTCCACTGTTGCCATTTTTGTCGTTGAATTACCCTTTCTTTTGGCGCAATGCTGCCCACATCTTTAATAAGTGAAGATTTGAGTGCATCTACATTTTGTAACCTAAGCAGAACTACGCACATCGATAGCGAGGTAGTTATAGAGCACATCATGATTTACACATTGTGGTTTATGGTTCTAGGGAGGCACCATTATCAATGCAACAACACAACTAAATAAAATAGATTTCTACAGAACACAGGGCTAGACACTAACGGTTGTCCGCTTGCCCGGGACAGGTGGTTCTGCTTATGGGACAAGTGAAAAGTCCCAAGTACTTGTCTGACCGGACATGTTAATTAATACTTCGCCGATCGCGAATGTTATCTCGCGCAAACACGAAAGCCTTGTAAGACGGAATAATCAGTAACCGTACAGCACTGATCCATACTCCAGTTTCGTGTGTGGTGAAGTTCTTAGACTGCTAATAATTAAGACTCACTCAGTCGGTTTAACCTCAAGTAGATTTATTCTACCAATACCCGATTAATCGAAAACAGAGGCCTGCCAGCCGCTATATTCTATGTATACATAGAAGATAGCGGCCGCCAGGCCAATGCAAATCCCTGTGCTTGTTACGTGTCGTAGTATGCATTGAATCGATAAATAGCTAGCGTCATTACAGTCATGTAAGGTCGAACTAGTTGCAGGAGTTTCGTGAAAGGTTTTTTACGCACTACTGATTTAACACTACGCGTTGTGAGTTTGGTGCGTTACGCACTGCGCTACGATGACGGAGCGCGCTAGCCAACACGTTGTGTTTTGGCGGACTGTTGTACAACCAATGTGTCAATCTGCGAGTCTGATAGCGCAACAAACACAAAATATATATAAAGGGCCAATATGACCTCAACTGCTATGACCAACGAAGGAATGAAGCCACAAATATCTTGCATTTACAAGGGTCGGATTTGTACCATTTAATATTTTTGGAAACCTGTTTTCATTAAGCTGTACAGAAATTTTAAAGATACTTAACATTTACCGATTGGAGTATAAATAATTTCAATGTAATAATCTTTGTACACAAGATTTTGTATCAAGAAAAACAACCATATCATGTGAACTTCCATGTCTTATGGGACAAGTAAGTTTCACATGGGACAAGTACAAGTTGCCATTCACTTGTCCTATGGGACAAGTGAATGCTGGAAGTTAGTCTCTACCCCTGAGTACATTGTGAATATTTCCAGTTGAACAATAATGTTGAAATGTATCAGCATGATTTTCGATCAAATTAAAAGATGGCAATATTTATGTCTGCGTTAAACTAAGAAAGGTATTAACCAAATGACCCCTGAGTCCCCAATATAGGACTGAACAGCTTCTTTAAGTGTGCATTTCATAGCTTGGTGATCTAATGCTTGCTGAGGCATGACCTATGTCATATTCAACAGAATCAGTGACGCACAGTTGAGTTGCTACCATCATTTTACTCAATAAACTGCTGTGAATATTGTGTCATTACACTTAACTAACCTTGAGAGCTTTGGCAAAAATAACTCGGATATCTTTCTTGGAGGCCTTGGCATTACAATGAGGACATTTCCCTCCTTGGCCTTTTAACCATTTCTCAATGCAGCTAGCAAGGCAACAAGAATAAAATATAATATTAGTTCAAAATAACCCAAGGAAAAATCATTTTTGTGAGTCTTAAGTTACAATGATCAGCCAAATCATTATCTCAAGAACAAAACCAACCTTTGTCCAAACAGATGACCACAGCGCAAAGATGCTAGCCTGTGACTACCTGAGTTGGTCCATTTCTCAAAACAAATGGGACAACACTGCAACATTAAGACAATGGTATTAATATCATTGATTGCTGAACACAGGTGCTAAAGTTCATTGATACCAATTATTTGCTCTGATTACTAATGAAATCATTTGGTGTGAATAAATATATTTCATACATGCATCTTAATTTATCAAGCAGTTATAAATTGAATGGTGAACAGGTCATATTGGGTAGGTCATAATAAAGCATAAATTTGCGACATACGCTGAACATCGTTTTTTAACAAGAAAATATCCACATAAGATATTAAATACACCCATGACATGATTGTTAAATGCGTGTAATACTCAGAGCACAATGGAGACATTTAAATATGAGACATGAATAATTGGTGTCAAATAGAATACTTGGTCATCAAACCTGTCCTTCTTCATCATCTTCAGAAGAAGCATCCTTAGCTGGGGACTTCTGAGATGAGCTAAACCTTCTGCGTTTTAGACTACGGAAGTCTTTGGGTGACTCGGTCGAAGTACCAGCAATATCAGATGGAGTAACCAGAGCAGGCTGCTGTCTGGCAGCACCAGATGGAGAGGATTCTTGTGAGGCAGCTGTATCAGTTGGGGTTGGCTCTTCTACCTGATCATTTTGGACGAGGTCAGGTGGTAGGTCTCCAGTCGGTGGCTCCTCCTAGGCAAAGGGACCCATTGACATATATAGATAATATAACACAACAAGAGAATTGAAATAGAAGTGCTGAAAAACAGTTAATTGAAATATAACAATAAACTCACTTCTTCATCTGAGCTGATAAGTTCAACAAGTTCTGGACTAGCCGTGTTGTTATTGGAAGAATCATGATCTTCATCAACTTGAAAAGACATTATAATCAACAGCCTCCAGCATGGATGCCTCATCTGAAACAGATATTAGCACATCTTCTCACAACACATGCAATCAAATGACTTCATTTGAATAATCTTAATGCAAGATATAAATAGGGAATCACCAAGGGGTAAAACAGTGGGAGGGACCAGGTCTGGTAGCTTTCCCAGTGAATGACAAACTACATTGACATAATTAAAACAATCAATTATGAGAAAACAGTTACGCAGGTCATATTGGAAGACCAGGAATGAAATTTCTGTACTGGGTGATGGCTTTAATGACATCCAAAACAGGTTTTACAAGTAGCCCCTTTAAAACAAACAGCATAAAAATAAACAGGACCCACCTTCATTGGTTATATGGATTGCAAAATTATGAATTGAAAATTTATTCAGAAAGATTACTCTGTTTGTCAGGTGTGCAGGCATTTGGTTTAGAAGGTAGGTTGAAGTCTGAAGCTGTTGTGCCGTTATTTACAAAATTTACATTAGTAACAATTCCCATTCAGGTCGTTATTTCACACATAAATTATTCCTAGATTTGTCCTTTTATTTCTTTAATCCCGTCCCTCCTGACCATACTTGACCATCATTAACAATGACTTAAAAGTTATAGCCCTACAGAAGGATAATTTTTTTCGAAACAACCGATCTACTGTGTAGAAAAACAACCTAAATATTGTGTACTTAACAACCAGTTTACGAAACGACCTGTAATCACTATGACATGTCCATGTGAATTGATGGGAGGCTCAGGCTGGGGATAAAATGTGGTGTATTGGGGGTATTGGGTGAGGTACTGGAGCGAATAAAACAATATTATCTAAAAGACGCAAAAAATAAGTCTTCTAAGTTTTTCACATTATCAACACCACTAAAGAAAACTCATCAAAAGAAAATGCAAATGACACTCGCAACAAAAAAAAGGATGTGTGTATTCGATCAAAGGTTGACGAGAGACAGATGTGCATAATCGATGCATGTTCCGATCGATTATACACATCTTTTTCTCTATTTTTGCCAGCAATGCAATACATCAAATGCTATCAATTATCGCTCACTTACCAATTAATACTACATTGTTCGTCAACAGCAAAGAATTATTTCGAGCATCGGATAATCAAAGAATCTATGAATGTCTTAGAAGAAGGATGAAACTTATATAGTATTTTCTCTGTCATTTATTCTACCCCTGTCATGAGCCCCCTCAAATGATAACAGCGGGAACATCAAGTTTTATAAAGGGTGTTGATAAAGAAATAATACATTATTATTTTAAGGCACAACTCATTCTGAGAAAATAAAAGCGTCTTTTTTTTATTTTCAAAAACACGCAATCGAACTGATATTTAAAGAAGGTGATATCACATAGCTGCTAAATAACATGTTTGAACCAGGTGGAATGCGTCCATTATTTGGTCATTTATGCTAATGAATAAAACACGTCAAAACATTTCGTGTGTGACTACATTCTGAATTTGGCTATTTGTATCCCAGGGGATGGGTTGTCTCCGAGAAAAAGGACAGGGATGAGCCTCAATGGTGCAGACAATTCCGACCCATGTCTAGACCAACCCAAGTGAGAAAAAAGATCAATATGCCAAATCTTTCAAAAGTGGACCCATTGAATGCAGGCTGCGAAATCACTTTTGAAATTAAGGTGCCCGGGAATGTCACAATGTTAGAAATAGCGCAGCATGTCTGACTACTTGGGCAAGTTCACATTATAGCAAATCGATTCTGTTTTACATTTGGCTATCTCAGAATGAGCAAAGATATTGTCACAACACTGATCAAAAGCATTTTAAATTTCTCAGCGACTACTGCATAAGCAAACAAAACTAAAACGAGTGTTCTAGGCAATACAGGTAGGGCACATGGGGCGGCTATGACTCTATATACAATCAATACGCATGAAGGATGTATTGTCATACACACATATCAATATGGGAGATGCAGGAGGGTGAAATTGTTGCAGCGATGAAGGCAGTGAACCGAATGCATCGTTCCGCAGACCAGCAGTCCGCGCGCGGTGTGGCTGGAATCTTTCGTACATGAACCCAGAAGAAAGCTTACTTATACACTAAGGTTTGTTTTCGAGATTTACTTACGAAATGCGCCGATCATTACATCGTAACTTTCAAGCTTTGGAGCCCGGTGGGCTTAATGAAATACACGACCTTGAGTGATCATTCAGACACGAGAAGAGCAAAGTCTCTATAAGGCTACTAGTTATTTAGTTCATGAATTTGTTTGGGTGCTTCATGGAGAAGATATCTCAGAAATACATCAGCTTTGATTCGCATGGTGTCGGCGCATCGGGTGAAGGCGCTATCTCCCTGTTGTATGGCAGTGGAGCGTGTTGTCGAATCCGAGCGACGTGGTGGTGGGCGTGATTTTGGCGTAGCTAATTCCGAATTTACGCATGGAGGCGGTTTGTGGGGCGTGGTGGGTGGTGGTACTAGCTCAGTATGTGGTGCGGTGGTATAGGTGGGTGTGTGTCAATCGAACGTTGTCCTCCGTGGCCGTACCAAACAGTCCACTGGATATTTTCCCTACGAATCCCAGAGGAGCTCTCCTGAGCCTGGCTCGGTGGTTGGTGGAAAGGGGGGCGTCCAGAAGAGCTCCATGGTGTGCTCCTGGGAGTGCATGATGTTGAGAATAATAACACCTGAAATAATTGATAAACACATATGACCACTGCATAACATAAAGTTCAGATGTACAAAGGTGTGACACTTGAATTGTATTTTTTGTACATGCTGGAGAAGATCAATAAAAACATCTCATATATTCGTGTTGAGAATTAAATGATTAAAGATTCTTCTTCATTTCTTTGCTTGATAAATATGCACGTCTTCCTAAGCTGCAGATTCCTTTATGTCAAGATATTATGCATATACTTGAATAATATAAGATTGAGTTATGAGTAATGTGTATCATAAATGGTCACTAATTTTACGGGTGTCCACATGACATGAAAGACGATAATATATAGAAGACTTTACTTAAGGTAAGATTTTGTCTTATAAACCTGCAAGCTTAGAGGCAAAATAATTGTTGAACATAATTGATAATATCATGGGTTCAAATTTGCGCTGTTTCGAAGAAGACAAGTTAAGCGGCTTCTATCAATTTAACCTGTACTTAAAGGGTGCGTAGATTTTGAGCGGTGGCAGAGGATGATAGACTAAAAAGTCTAAATGTCGGTTGAGGTAAGTGGCCGAATTCTCACAAAATTTCTGAAAAGGGAAACATTGTGCGAAGAACACTGAGTAAATGAGGGTAGCTAGACATTAATCGGTAGATGGTTTATAAATCGGTAAATGGAGCCATAAATCGGTAATACGCATCTACCGCGCCGGAGATATGGTGGCGCTGTTATCTTTGTCCTCAAAATCCACTTACATTATCCGCCAGCAAACATAATGTTAAATTTCATTTTATATGAAAATCGAGGAACCTTTTCTCCATGTAATTTTACTTTACTTCAATATGCATCTTCCCATCCTTATGTATGGCTTGTCGGAAGTTTTGGTTGAGGCAGTTGCTGGTGGGGTGTTTTGTGCGCGGAGGGGCAGTTTCGGAGGACTGTTTGTATGGCCGCCGTCTGGGGAGGAGACTTGGTGTATTGACTTTGTTTGACCCAGACTAAACATGTCGTCCTGAATAATTTAGGGGGAAGGGAGCTATACGGATGTTGCGGCTTGGCCCTGATCTTGACAATGTGTCATACCAACTGTTATGGTGGCTGTGCGAATAACATAATACGTGAGATGGCATGATGGTTGTCACGACGGCGTCCAACTTTGATAAGCCAGAGTAATTTAAATAACACTATGAATCGTACTTCTGTGACAGATGTTTCTGCGAAATAAATTTAGGATGATTATTATTTGAAGAAGCATTATGAACCAGTAAGGCCGATTCGTCTGTGGTACTGCATACGTCGATCTAAATTATTCTATCCATGGAAACAGATTACTTCTAAATGGTTTTTCTACCTGAGTCATACGACGCAGCCAATGTTACAAATGTATACAGTTGCATGGATGTAAGTAGCACACACACACACACACACACACACACACACACACACACACACACACACACACACACGCACACGCACACACACACACACACTTGGTCGTTAGTTTCCACACGACCCTTGTTCACTTTACGCATGTATATGCAATTTGAATTTCAGGCATGCTTTTCACATCATTGACGCAGAATCTCCTTCAATATAGACACCAGTTCTGAATGTTTTTACGTGCTTGCAGATATCTCCTTTTATCCTCTCTTTTTTCACCCTAATTCATCATCAAAACATTTTAACACACCATATCCGATGAAACTTAAATGTTCAAAGGAGAAATATATTCCCTAACCGTAAGTGTGGCGGTACAAGTAAACCCTATAGTTAACCGTAGTATATCTTGTTGATAATATTGTAATAGTGTGCCATTGTGTTAGTTATTGATCGACAAACTATGTCAATTGAGGCAAACTGACAATGATTGTGAATGCGCAATTTTGCTGTTTTCCTTGCTGTTAATGCATCAAGTAGGATTTGTATTGTGTGGCCTAGCGATGTTGCAAATCCGCAAGCCATTTTCACAATTGAACCATGGATCCAAAAATGGCGTAAAAACATTTTGAGCCCTTCAGATGCACAAATTAGTCACTTTGCGCATGGTGATAATTTTATTCGATCTTCAAGTTAATCTTCACAGGTTCCTGCTTCGGATCTATTGCAACTCAGTTCAAGGAAAAACAAAGGTTGTCATTCGGGTGCTGAGGCAAGTTGAATATCACATTTACGCAACTAGCGTTGCCAATGTCAATTGATATTCAAACTCCATGGTAATACGTTCGGTATTTGTAAACGTTCACTTGAAGTACGGCTTGCAAATAATTCGTGTTTATAAACGGGTTAATTTTGTCTTTAAGTTGCTCCCAGTTGAATTCTATACTATTCATAGAGAAACTCAAATTTCGCTGCCATCGGATGACAAAATGACTCCTTTCTTGCAAGATACTGTTCACGTAGAACCATCTAAAAGGTCAGATCATTACTCGCACAAACCGTTCCGCGTACTGATGGAAACTATTGTATGACTCATTAGACGCTCCACTCCCTGAAGGCCTATCCATCAACCGCCACTGAAAGAAAACCATCAAGCAAGAACGTGGACTGAATGGCCTCGGAACCTTTTCTAAAAAGCGTAGGGAGTTTCTGCGTACAGTAGAAAGCATGAAGTATATCAAATGCACAGTTTGTGACAGTGTATGTAACCGGCCAAATAATTCACCCAATGGCAGTCTGATAAAATTGATATGTAATCAGTTGGCTTCCAAGTCATTGCTTTTCCACGGTATTGGTACTTGTAGGTAATTATGCAACAGTACTTTTCGTCAAACTCATTTGTCAATAAACCGAGTATCTGTCTGGTTTTTTTGTTTTGAATATATTTCGTTATATTCGTCTTGTTGTACAGTCGTGCTTGAAATATGGATTGCACACTGTATTTAATAAAATGTCAAGATAATAGCAAAATAAATTATGCTGCAGGTAAATGTATGCAATGTTTGTGATAGTCACGTTGTAGTTATAACGACCCAAGGTGCTGTCTATCCACCAACACATGGGCCGTTCGAATATTACGTATGGGGTGTGGGGTATGTGGGATAGCGTTACGGTGCAACCAAGTGTTAAGAATTATCTGTCGCCCGGCAGCAGCTTCTAGCTGCGTGATCTCTAGAAGTCATGTATCGGTCATCTCTAGGCCAGAGGTAAGGTACCTTGCAAGTTGATCAATGTTATATACACACATTCATATTTGTTTAATTGCCGTTCGGCATCTCGCACTGACATTTGGTGTGACACGTCAGTCGAGAGTGTGTTATCAGTTGGAGTTTTTTTCAAAAAGGAATAACTATATTTTAACTGTTTGTACAAAAAAAATTTTCTTTGCAGATTAATATTCCATATTCTCATTTCTTGCATTAAATAACACCAGCATGTCGGAAATTAAAATCCTTCGCCGATCTCGCGGAAACTAAGTTCTCATATAATACAAAGAAGCGGCGCTGTATTTCATTCATTATCTTTTACTTTTGTTGATATATCCAATGCTGATAATATGTAGACTTAGACGGGTATTTAATGGCACAACTTATCCAAATGATCCTGACACTGCATTGACAAGAGACTAAGAGCTGACGAATCATAATGTTTAAACCCCATTCATCTTGGAATATATCATAACGATCTCGACGTCATTATTTGCACCGCAAGGTCGCGGTTCTTGATGTCAGGCGTCTAATTAAGCGCCCACAAGCTAGATCTATATGTAATGACACAAACTAACATGCAGTAATGGATATACGCAGAATAAATCATCGCGTATTGATGAATTATTGAGAATCATGTGACGGTTGAACCCTGAATACCACATATTCAATCACAGACACCGCTCATGAAGTCATAAACACCACACACGAAGTTATAAACACCACTCACGCAGTGGCGTTGAATCATTACCCTCGCAGCCTGATATTCCTGTTACTTGAGGAATCAGTCATCACCCTTCAACCAGATGGTATCTCTGATTCACTACGGTGGATCACTGAAATGTGTTGACTTCATGTTGTTATATGTTGAGCCATTTATAGCGATAACCTATTTGTAATGCAAATAAAACAATTCCATTAATTCTTGCACGATGCGTTCAATAAATGGGCTGCATTGGGGAGTGTACGATAATAAATATCATATTGCATCTACGCTGAAAATGTTTGATATATGAGCTGACAATAAACGTGTTTAATTAACTATTAAACATATTGTGACCCTGATTCACTGTCATTCATCTCTGGCGGCGTATATTTGATTCATGCAACGTGGGTGGTAATAACTTTGAGCTCGGAACTTCCCATTCACAGCTCCACACGTCACGGCGAGCTTAGTACATTCCATACAAGCCAAATAATCAACGTATCACGAGGATATTTGTTTATAATCCCTGCACATTACATAACGCGTTCGAATCATCTTCTCAATCATCAGGCTAGGGTCGTAAATGCATTCCCTACAGCTCGCAGGTTGACGCTGTTTGTCAATGGCGGTAAGCGCGAATGGTGGTCTGGCACAAACGAATCTTTTCACCAGTTGTCGACAAACAAGAAATAATTATTTTCATTGAATAATTGGATGACACAAGCTAACCACAAAATATAGTTTTGTTTTTGTACAATAAAATGTTAACATCAATGCATGACATTAGCTTGGTGGCACATTTCTACACAAACCAAGCGTGAAGGGCCGCATCATACCTTAAAAACATTTGTGCAATAATGAATCTGTAACTCTTGGATATGTTTTACTTGAATGCATACCGTGGTATCGAATTTAACCTTTCAGTTGCAACCCTATAAGAATTCGATTGATCAGGGAAGTTATAAAATGAATATGATGTAAAATAAGCACCGCCCAACACCAAATGTGATATTACCCCTATTGCCGTCGCATACCCAGCCTCATCAATCACGGACGCGATATTACCTGCCATAAGTATTAAAGCCATTATGCTTTACCTGCTCCGATGAATTAATAGGCATACTTAGTGTGATATATGGATTGTTAATGGTATGGCTTCCACTTGCAGATCGTGTGTCGCACTTCTGTCAACGCGAGCTTTGTCGAATCAGACATTCAGGCACCAAGGTAAGTCTGACTCTAATCATGCTATGATTCGACTCGCTTTATGGGCTTAACAGTACATCGTTTCATACATCACTTACCACGGTCATCATCATCATATGCTGCGTGATCGCCATGTTTACAAGGTGATATCGCACACTCGGGCTGACTTTTCGTAGAATGACTTTTCGTCGAATGAATAATTGATACACAATAAAGTCCGGGAAAACCTCGTGCGCGCCTTGACATCTCGTTCTCAAAACATGATTCTGGATAATTCAGTCATCGTAAGAAGGTCTTTGGCATTGTTGGGTCATTCTCAATAGTTACCGCAATACAACAGGCACGACATTCATAATCACAAAAGGGGATTATTTGGGCTTGTTGTTTTCGTTCATGTACATCTTTAGTCAAATCAACGTAACAAATTACACAAGAAATGCGAAAATCTTCGCCTGTGTAGATGTTCAATATCACGTAGTTGTAAATGATATCAGGAATGATCAAGATAATATGATATTAATGGGTGTTGGGCTATATTAATATGAAAGCTACCTTAGTCTGTTAAAAGTTGTTCGAATTGACGAGGGTGCAGTTTAATCGATGATCCAAAGAATTAAGATATAATACAGATCTTATCGCATACGACTTTCTACGAATTGCTGTTGTTGATAATGATAAGAAGCAAATAAATATCCATTAAAACGAGTATGATGGTTTCATCGGCTACTTTTGTGCTGTAAAGATTTAAGAGTTAAATGATCAAAGGACATTGATTATAGGTCAACACCAGCCTGTGTTTTGGAGAAAGATCAACTCTGCTGCTTGATTATTCCGTTAGGAAAATCATGTATATTATATAAAGATATATATATATATATATATATATAGATATATATATATATATATATATATATATATATATATATATATATATATATATATATATATATATATATATATACATACATACATATATATATATATATATATATATATATATATATATATATATATATATATATATATATAGATATATATATATATATATATATATATATATATACAAATAACTACAGCCATTTATATCGTTTTGGTTACATTAGCATAGATTAATCAATATAATTGTTCAGGTCAGATGTTGTATTAATATATTACCCGCAACTCCCCTTCAAATCTCCAAACTCATCAAACGGGCGCATAGCTTTTGCCGCGATATGATGGAAAAGAATGTGATTTCGCCCGTCGTTCTCCTGATTTGTTTTTAACGATTCGCCCCCAAAAACTCCCCCTCCGAATGAATTAAATAGGTACTTCAGGCCAGACGACAATTAATACACACCAATCATTAAGTGCGGGGAGGCAGGAATCGGGGCCTTACGTCAATGTGCTTGTTAATTACCTTCTTCCCCAATACCTTTTCAGGCCTTTGCTTTCTTGCCGGTCGGTTTGTGGTTTTCTCTGTGTTGTAGCGTTATTCTTTGCACGTTTGTAAGATACCACATTAAATACTGTCCTCTGCTTGTTGGAATTGTTCCTAACCCACCACGTCACCAGCGACTGTCGGATTGTTGCCTCATTTAAGCCAGATGTTGTGTTGTGATGGACAGCTCAAGCCTCATGAGATTTAAGTCGACTGTTAAAGCATGGATCTAAAGGCTGAGACGGCCCGCTGTACGTCGGCGTTAAAGCATTACGACCGTGTACCGAATGGCTTGATAAGAGCCTGGAGCTATTGTCATCCCCGGTGAAAACGCAAGAAGTCACAGATTAGAGCCGGAAATTTGGTCTTGCAGTATTCATGAGCAGATGGCGCTAATTCCACCTTAGTCGGTTATTTTTGTGTTCTCAGTCAAATGTAATGAGAAACTTTAAATTCTGTGAATAAATAATTATCAATAAGCAATTATTGTAATGCAAGTGTTTCACATTTTGAACAAATCGGTTATAAAAACACCCTTCATTTCCAGTCGCATTATCGCTCAACTGATAACGCTTGACGGATAATCTGCCTAATTTGACAAATTAGAACTTTGGGCAAAGGTAGATCTGTTATTGTTCGTCATATTCACCAGCTTTTGTTCAATAAATAACTTACGTGCGCTAGTTACCGTTCCAGATTAGGTCAGCGCTAGGTCGGTCATCCAGTGATTATTTTGTTGGGTTAGCAGGTCAAGGGAAAGCAATAGTTGAGGGTTATAGAGTCAGTGCTAGTCGCATATTGCGGAATTAATCATAGAACAGGCTTAGATATAATCACTGGGCCTTTAGTTAGGCTAATTGACAAACCAGTATTGTCAATGTACATGACAAATGACATTTTTCAATAGACTGACCGTACCCCTGGCGTTATAACGTTATCATTACTTTCCAAATGGCATTTATCTTTCCTGGAGAAAGGGCATGAAAAGAAATAATGTAGCGGTCATAACGTTTCTATAAATATGACTCTTGAAACACACCGAGTTATCACATTTCGTTATCAGTGTGTTAGCTTCACAATATGTATACTTGAGGTATAATTGAGTGAGTGTGGGGGTTTATTACCTAATGCGAATGACATCTGTGCATAGCCCCAGTCGGACGCAATGACAAATATCATATTACGGGCCGGCCGCTTTTTAAATCAATATTCTGTATCTACTCATCTATTAGGGTCGAGATTTGGGATGGATATCTCGCATCCTGCTCTATTTAGGCTATATGCTGTTGAATGATTGCTTATCGTTTGTCATGTAAACCTTCACATGTTCGAACGCGACAACCTCCATATTGCTTCAAAACAAACATGTCAGAGCTGAATTCAATGGCACGGGAACTTGGATACTCAAATTGTTGATAAACATTCATATATATGAAAATTAATTCTTCATATGTACGTGTTGTGTGTACATAGTGTCTGATTGGAACTATCATTGTTTTACATAGTAATTGCTTCGAACGTCACACAGGGCTACACTTTGCAGTGCTCCCGTATCAATGATCGTATTACATTATTTGTCGTTACTGCGGCATAAGTTTAGGTTAATGTATTTCGCGATAAATGCCGATTTGCCTACGCTTAACTATAATGTCCTGCTTAATGCTGATGTAATTTGCACTTTCGATTTTGCAGGGGAGATCCTGATGATTCCGGGTGACGAATCACTAATAGGTGGGATGGTATCGATCAACATTTGCAACCACATCGCTAATATTTCATGATTAAGAGGAAGGATATACACTTTTCCATTTAGCCAATCAAATGCGGATGCAGCCCACATGAGCTGTCGAACGGTTTGTATTTTTTGCAACACCCTTCATTCTTTGCATACATGAGCATTCTATTTTCGTGGCCCTCCCACCATATACTCATCATTGCTACAATTCAACCCACGATATAGCCTTATCAGGCGTATCCTGGCCATGCATTTCCATTCATCATGCGAATCCTCAAGTGGATCCAGGAGATGTAGATAACAATTGCTATATGCCAAGTAGCATGCATCCCAAGATCCACATGCAAAGGTTGATCATGACGCGCAACTCCTACATGTCATGTTGTATGCATCCCAAGATCCACATATCCTATATGTCATGTAGCCAAATGTTCGCTAGTCAAATAGTATTTCAAAATAAAATCAATGCGTTAACATTTGTTCTTTGATAAGAGTTAGATGACATTACCACGACTTTCTGTATTGTGTTCTCTATGGAGCTTGTGTGAATGCAACAATGAAACTCTTTGTTGGTTTGTGGGTAGATTTGAATGCGAAGCGAAACCGACAGAACAGATTTCGGTGCTAGACCTGCGAAAAAAACCCCACAGTGTGGCCCTTTCTTGCTTTGTTTCAGCTATGTGAGTTTCAAATAAGTGCACAACAAACATGCTTTCATTAAAGCAGGTATAACTGACTGGAGTCTCATTTCACAAATACTGCAACGCATGACGATTGTGAAAATTACTTTTATTATTGTCTATCCCATCTCTATTCAGAGCATGCAAAACTTTGCTCCCAACGCCCCCACCCCAACCGATGTCGCCGGCTATTGTGTGAGTATGTACATACTGCATGATTGATGTTTTACCATCTATAAAGATGTCACACACAAAGCGATTGCCATGATTAGTTGACACTGATATTCGTCTGTAGCATTACCGAGGGAGAAATGTAGGATTAGGATCGATGTGAAGGATATATCACCTTAATCACCTCGGTGCATTGCGGGATCTGCTATGACTTTTCAATACAAGGAGATGAATGGCGATCTACAGGAAAGTGCATATCGGTCATTTATAGCGGATGGCACACTAAGTTACTGTAATGACATTGTTATGAAGGACCACGTTGCAGACCAAACGAGCGACGGATTATCCATTTATTCTCATATATGGTCAAAATGAAGCATCGATCACACGCTGTATTGAGGATGACAGTAATATCGTCTTCTATTGTTGCTACTGCTTGATGCATCACGCTGTATATCGGCCACCCACTTCAGGAAATGAATGTTGTCAGAATGCTGATCCGTGTATGATTGGCGTCTTCAGATAAATGGAGGAGCTTACTTCGACGAGGGAGTCACTATATGTAATGTGTTAAGTAATATAATGAAATATGTTGGTCCAATATGACATCTATTTTTGTGTATTGTATTGTAATGCTTGTCGCTGTTACATACCCCTCTTTAGATATGACCCTCGTCAATTCTGACCCACAGAGCCATCTCGTCGTTCAGACGAGGACTGGCTCTGACAGAATTCACTTGCGAATCGTAAGCGAACTTTGTTTAGTTACAACGTAACTGAAATAGCAAAACGGACATTGCAGCATGTTGGACGAATATTGCTACGCCTCTTGCCACTTCCATTTTTGTTGATTCTTAAATGTATCTTTCTTTCAGCGCTGCGCTAAGGAAATCTCTGTGAATACGATACAGCGAAAGAACCCATAATTTGTCTTTAGTAGCTAATGTTCAAGTACTATTTTGAAATCGCTTAAATAATAAGAATTCGGAATGCGCCAACGTGACGCGTGCTCTTCATTCGCGGCCTCTTCCGAGGTGATTTTATTAGCCGAAGAAGAGGTTGTTTGCCTCGCTCGCCCTCTGAGTCTGGCGAAACATTCTCGCCTGGTTCTAGTCTAATAAATATATCAACCATGCGTTCACCGTGCTCTCTCCTTTGTACTTCATCGTATATTCTATTTTTTACTTACTATGATAATACAAAATATAGTTTTGGAATTCTTTAACAATATACGCATTAGCATAAAACAAGAATTTCAACGGGTTCTTTTCTTCAACTTGCTTGCCGAGGTGAGTGAGTTCAGGAGTTCAATGCCGATATCTCTGTTGAGAAAAAGAACATATTGTTTAGGAGGAATATGGTTTTGACCTACAGGACAAGAGTGTTATTTGCTTACATACCATAAAGAACGAAGTATCTCACTGACCTTGCCAGAAAACTCATCTGACCTTCAGAGCAGCTGCCATATATCCGTAATGCGTCGAGTAAATCATCACCATACACAATAACTTACCTTAACATATTCTTTCCGGTTGAGAGAACTCATTTGTTGTTCTTAGTTTGATGTATTAGCGTTGTCCTTTTGAGCGGCCATCTGGAACAGCGATGTGTCTTTTTGATAAGCTATGGGACAGTCACATTTAGCATTTTGCTAGAAACGCTACGATTTGATAGATATTAACTGCTACAAATGTGAGACAATCATTTGACATTGAGAATATGATGAGGATCATTTGTGCTATTTAAAACAAATAAGGCGATTTTTTGTTATGAGATATACTGAAAATTGCAAGTCACATATTGAAAACAAACTAAATGGATCAATCATTCGTTAAACATAGGTGGCTAATATTTCTAATTCATACAACCTCATTTGAGACCCAACCTGTAAAACAAATACATCGACACCAACGACGTGATGCTTGATCTGCAAGCCATTTTCACAATTGAACCATGGATCCAAAAATGGCGTAAAAACATTTTGAGCCCTTCAGATGCACAAATTAGTCACTTTGCGCATGGTGATAATTTTATTCCATCTTTAAGTTAATATTCACAGGTTCCTGCTTCGGATCTATTGCAACTCAGTTCAAGGAAAAACAAAGGTTGTCATTCGGGTGCTGAGGCAAGTTGAATATCACATTTACGCAACTAGCGTTGCCAATGTCAATTGATATTCAAACTCCATGGTAATACGTTCGGTATTTGTAAACGTTCACTTGAAGTACGGCTTGCAAATAATTCGTGTTTATAAACGGGTTAATTTTGTCTTTAAGTTGCTCCCAGTTGAATTCTATACTATTCATAGAGAAACTCAAATTTCGCTGCCATCGGATGACAAAATGACTCCTTTCTTGCAAGATACTGTTCACGTAGAACCATCTAAAAGGTCAGATCATTACTCGCACAAACCGTTCCGCGTACTGATGGAAACTATTGTATGACTCATTAGACGCTCCACTCCCTGAAGGCCTATCCATCAACCGCCACTGAAAGAAAACCATCAAGCAAGAACGTGGACTGAATGGCCTCGGAACCTTTTCTAAAAAGCGTAGGGAGTTTCTGCGTACAGTAGAAAGCATGAAGTATATCAAATGCACAGTTTGTGACAGTGTATGTAACCGGCCAAATAATTCACCCAATGGCAGTCTGATAAAATTGATATGTAATCAGTTGGCTTCCAAGTCATTGCTTTTCCACGGTATTGGTACTTGTAGGTAATTATGCAACAGTACTTTTCGTCAAACTCATTTGTCAATAAACCGAGTATCTGTCTGTTTTTTTGTTTTGAATATATTTCGTTATATTCGTCTTGTTGTACAGTCGTGCTTGAAATATGGATTGCACACTGTATTTAATAAAATGTCAAGATAATAGCAAAACAAATTATGCTGCAGGTAAATGTATGCAATGTTTGTGATAGTCACGTTGTAGTTATAACGACCCAAGGTGCTGTCTATCCACTAACACATGGGCCGTTCGAATATTACGTATGGGGTGTGGGGTATGTGGGATAGCGTTACGGTGCAACCAAGTGTTAAGAATTATCTGTCGCCCGGCAGCAGCTTCTAGCTGCGTGATCTCTAGAAGTCATGTATCGGTCATCTCTAGGCCAGAGGTAAGGTACCTTGCAAGTTGATCAATGTTATATACACACATTCATATTTGTTTAATTGCCGTTCGGCATCTCGCACTGACATTTTGTGTGTGACACGTCAGTCGAGAGTGTGTTATCAGTTGGAGTTTTTTTCAGAAAGGAATAACTATATTTTAACTGTTTGGACAAAAAAAATTTTCTTTGCAGATTAATATTCCATATTCTCATTTCTTGCATTAAATAACACCAGCATGTCGGAAATTAAAATCCTTCGCCGATCTCGCGGAAACTAAGTTCTCATATAATACAAAGAAGCGGCGCTGTATTTCATTCATTATCTTTTACTTTTGTTGATATATCCAATGCTGATAATATGTAGACTTAGACGGGTATTTAATGGCACAACTTATCCAAATGATCCTAACACTGCATTGACAAGAGACTAAGAGCTGACGAATCATAATGTTTAAACCCCATTCATCTTGGAATATATCATAACGATCTCGACGTCATTATTTGCACCGCAAGGTCGCGGTTCTTGATGTCAGGCGTCTAATTAAGCGCCCACAAGCTAGATCTATATGTAATGACACAAACTAACATGCAGTAATGGATATACGCAGAATAAATCATCGCGTATTGATGAATTATTGAGAATCATGTGACGGTTGAACCCTGAATACCACATATTCAATCACAGACACCGCTCATGAAGTCATAAACACCACCCACGAAGTTATAAACACCACTCACGCAGTGGCGTTGAATCATTACCCTCGCAGCCTGATATTCATGTTACTTGAGGAATCAGTCATCACCCTTCAACCAGATGGTATCTCTGATTCACTACGGTGGATCACTGAAATGTGTTGACTTCATGTTGTTATATGTTGAGCCATTTATAGCGATAACCTATTTGTAATGCAAATAAAACAATTCCATTAATTCTTGCACGATGCGTTCAATAAATGGGCTGCATTGGGGAGTGTACGATAATAAATATCATATTGCATCTACGCTGAAAATGTTTGATATATGAGCTGACAATAAACGTGTTTAATTAACTATTAAACATATTGTGACCCTGATTCACTGTCATACATCTCTGGCGGCGTATATTGGATTCATGCAACGTGGGTGGTAATAACTTTGAGCTCGGAACTTCCCATTCACAGCTCCACATGTCACGGCGAGCTTAGTACATTCCATACAAGCCAAATAATCAACGTATCACGAGGATATTTGTTTATAATCCCTGCACATTACATAACGCGTTCGAATCATCTTCTCAATCATCAGGCTAGGGTCGTAAATGCTTTCCTTCCAGCTCGCAGGTTGACGCTGTTTGTCAATGGCGGTAAGCGTGAATGGTGGTCTGGCACAAACGAATCTTTTCATCAGTTGTCGACAAACAAGAAATAATTATTTTCATTGAATAATTGGATGACACAAGCTAACCACAGAATATAGTTTTGTTTTTGTACAATAAAATGTTAACATCAATGCATGACATTAGCTTGGTGGCACATTTCTACACAAACCAAGCGTGAAGGGCCGCATCATACCTTAAAAACATTTGTGCAATAATGAATCTGTAACTCTTGGATATGTTTTGCTTGAATGCATACCGTGGTATCGAATGTATCCTTTCAGTTGCAACCCTATAAGAATTCGATTTATCAGGGAAGTTATAAAATGAATATGATGTAAAATAAGCACCGCCCAACACCAAATGTGATATTACCCCTATTGCCGTCGCATACCCAGCCTCATCAATCACGGACGCGATATCACCTGCCATAAGTATTAAAGCCATTATGCTTTACCTGCTCCGATGAATTAATAGGCATACTTAGTGTGATATATGGATTGTTAATGGTATGGCTTCCACTTGCAGATCGTGTGTCGCACTTCTGTCAACGCGAGCTTTGTCGAATCAGACATTCAGGCACCAAGGTAAGTCTGACTCTAATCATGCTATGATTCGACTCGCTTTATGGGCTTAACAGTACATCGTTTGATACATCACTTACCACGGTCAGCATCATCATATGCTGCGTGATCGCCATGTTTACAAGGTGATATCGCACACTCGGGCTGACTTTTTGTAGAATGACTTTTCGTCGAATGAATAATTGATACACAATAAAGTCCGGGAAAACCTCGTGCGCGCCTTGACATCTCGTTCTCAAAACATGATTCTGGATAATTCAGTCATCGTAAGAAGGTCTTTGGCATTGTTGGGTCATTCTCAATAGTTACCGCAATACAACAGGCACGACATTCATAATCACAAAAGGGGATTATTTGGGCTTGTTGTTTTCGTTCATGTACATCTTTAGTCCAATTAACGTAACAAATTACACAAGAAATGCGAAAATCTTCGCCTGTGTAGATGTTCAATATCACGTAGTTGTAAATAATATCAGGAATGATCAAGATAATATGATATTAATGGGTGTTGGGCTATATTAATATGATGGACGTTCACGCTGAGAGACGTTCGCGCAAAACTAAACAATACCGGTTCAAAGTATATGGGACGCAATGACATTGTGACAGCTCGTGGCGGTGATAATTACTACGATTACCAATGTTAAAATACGAATCAATGAATGACAATTTTGCAATCTATATGTGGTTATGTAAGTGTGAGGACCCTTGCGACCCTCCTTCCTTTGTTTTTGCTTACCGTTCTTTAATTAATCAAATAATCCTTCGTGACTACACAGCCATATTTGGTCCACTATGGTCTTATATAACCTTCCATCAGATAAAGCCCATGTATGATCCACAAGCTATCGCGTTTTTTATCACTAGCTGTGCCATATGTTACATTGGATTATTGCGTCAATCTCTCATGGCACGTAGCACCAGATCCGCCGATTCACGGTCATTCCAAGGTCAATTCATTCGGTTTACAGCGTTAACTGGATATCAACATGCCCAACGGCACCTATGGGTTAATATCTATTGCTATTGAAGTTTACATATGCCATTCTTTCCTTGCATCCTTTTGTAGATAGGCAGTAATGACCTGGTGTTAACCTGCTAACTAACCTAGTCTACCAGAACTAATGCAGCAGTTTGGGGGGGAGGGGGGGGGGGGTGTTGGGATTCTAAGGCTACGGCAAAAAAGCAACTGGCAGCGGATAAACAACATTAATATCTCTTGATTACATGAGTATAAATACTTCGTTTGAAAGCTACCTTAGTCTGTTAAAAGTTGTTCGAATTGACGAGGGTGCAGTTTAATCGATGATCCAAAGAATTAAGATATAATACAGATCTTATCGCATACGACTTTCTACGAATTGCTGTTGTTGATAATGATAAGAAGCAAATAAATATCCATTAAAACGAGTATGACGGTTTCATCGGCTACTTTTGTGCTGTAAAGATTTAAGAGTTAAATGATCAAAGGACATTGATTATAGGTCAACACCAGCCTGTGTTTTGGAGAAAGATCAACTCTGCTGCTTGATTATTCCGTTAGGAAAATCATGTATATTGATATATATATATATATATATATATATATATATATATATATATATATATATATATATATATATATATATAGATATATATATATATATATATATATATATATATATATATATATCTATATATACATATATATATATATATATATATATATATATATATATATATATATATATATATATATATATATATATATATATATATATATATATATATATACAAATACAGCCATTTATATCGTTTTGGTTACATTAGCATGGATTAATCAATATAATTGTTCAGGTCAGATGTTGTATTAATATATTACCCGCAACTCCCCTTCAAATCTCCAAACTCATCAAACGGGCGCATAGCTTTTGCCGCGATATGATGGAAAAGAATGTGATTTCGCCCGTCGTTCTCCTCATTTGTTTTTAACGATTCGCCCCCAAAAACTCCACCTCCGAATGAATTAAATAGGTACTTCAGGCCAGACGACAATTAATACACACCAGTCATTAAGTGCGGGGAGGCAGGAATCGGGGCCTTATGTCAATGTGCTTGTTAATTACCTTCTTCCCCAATACCTTTTCAGGCCTTTGCTTTCTTGCCGGTCGGTTGGTGGTTTTCTCTGTGTTGTAGCGTTATTCTTTGCACGTTTGTAAGATACCACATTAAATACTGTCCTCTGCTTGTTGGAATTGTTCCTAACCCACCACGTCACCAGCGACTGTCGGATTGTTGTCTCATTTAAGCCAGATGTTGTGTTGTGATGGACAGCTCAAGCCTCATGAGATTTAAGACGACTGTTAAAGCATGGATCTAAAGGCTGAGACGGCCCGCTGTACGTCGGCGTTAAAGCATTACGACCGTGTACCGAATGGCTTGATAAGAGCCTGGAGCTATTGTCATCCCCGGTGAATACTTGCGCTGAAAAACGCAAGAAGTCACAGATTAGAGCCGGAAATTTGGTCTTGCAGTATTCATGAGCAGATGGCGCTAATTCCACCTTAGTCGGTTATTTTTGTGTTCTCAGTCAAATGTAATGAGAAACCTTAAATTCTGTGAATAAATAATTATCAATAAGCAATTATTGTAATGCAAGTGTTTCACATTTTGAACAAATCGGTTATAAAAACACCCTTCATTTCCAGTCGCATTATCGCTCAACTGATAACGCTTGACGGATAATCTGCCTAATTTGACAAATTAGAACTTTGGGCAAAGGTAGATCTGTTATTGTTCGTCATATTCACCAGCTTTTGTTAAATAAATAACTTACGTGCGCTAGTTACCGTTCCAGATTAGGTCAGCGCTAGGTCGGTCATCCAGTGATTATTTTGTTGGGTTAGCAGGTCAAGGGAAAGCAATAGTTGAGGGTTATAGAGTCAGTGCTAGTCGCATATTGCGGAATAAATCATAGAACAGGCTTAGATATAATCACTGGGCCTTTAGTTAGGCTAATTGACAAACCAGTATTGTCAATGTACATGACAAATGACATTTTTCAATAGACTGACCGTACCCCTGGCGTTATAACGTTATCATTACTTTCCAAATGGCATTTATCTTTCCTTGAGAAAGGGCATGAAAAGAAATAATGTAGCGGTCATAACGTTTCTATAAATATGACTCTTGAAACACACCGAGTTATCACATTTTGTTATCAGTGTGTTAGCTTCACAATATGTATACTTGAGGTATAATTGAGTGAGTGTGGGGGTTTATTACCTAATGCGAATGACATCTGTGCATAGCCCCAGTCGGACGCAATGACAAATATCATATTACGGGCCGGCCGCTTTTTAAATCAATATTCTGTATCTACTCATCTATTAGGGTCGAGATTTGGGATGGATATCTCGCATCCTGCTCTATTTAGGCTATATGCTGTTGCATGATTGCTTATCGTTTGTCATGTAAACCTTCACATGTTCGAACGCGACAACCTCCATATTGCTTCAAAACAAACATGTCAGAGATGTGAACTTTTCAAAATTTATCTGGCTGGATTCAATGGCACGGGAACTTGGATACTCAAATTGTTGATAAACATTCATATATATGAAAATTAATTCTTCATATGTACGTGTTGTGTGTACATAGTGTCTGATTGGAACTATCATTGTTTTACATAGTAATGGCTTCGAACGTCACACAGGGCTACACTTTGCAGTGCTTCCGTATCAATGATCGTATTACATTATTTGTCGTTACTGCTGCATAAGTTTAGGTTTTAATGTATTTCGCGATAAATGCCGATTCGCATACGCTTAACTATAATGTCCTGCTTAATGCTGATGTAATTTGCACTTTCGATTTTGCAGTGGAGATCCTGAAGATTCCGGGTGACGAATCACTAATAGGTGGGGTGGTATCGATCAACATTTGCAACCACATCGCTAATATTTCATGATTAAGAGGAAGGATATACTCTTTTCCATTTAGCCAATCAAATGCGGATGCAGCCCACATGAGCTGTCGAACGGTTTGTATTTTTTGCAACACCCTTCATTCTTTGCATACATGAGCATTCTATTTTCGTGGCCCTCCCACCATATACTCATCATTAATACAATTCAACCCACGATATAGCCTTATCAGGCCATGCATTACCATTCATCATGCGAATCCTCAAGTGGATACAGGAGATGTAGATAACAATTGCTATATGCCAAGTAGCATGCATCCCAAGATCCACATGCAAAGGTTGATCATGACGCGCAACTCCTATATGTCATGTTGTATGCATCCCAAGATCCACATATCCTATATGTCATGTAGCCAAATGTTCGCTAGTCAAATAGTATTTCAAAATAAAATCAATGCGTTAACATTTGTTCTTTGATAAGAGTTAGATGACATAACCACGACTTCCTGTATTGTGTTCTCTATGGAGCTTGTGTGAATGCAACAATGAAACTCTTTGTTGGTTTGTGGGTAGATTTGAATGCGAAGCGAAACAGACAGAACAGATTTCGGTGCTAGACCTGCGAAAACCCACAGTGTGGCCCTTTCTTGCTTTGTTTCAGCTATGTGAGTTTCAAATAAGTGCACAACAAACATGCTTTCATTAAAGCAGGTATAACTGACGGGAGTCTCATTTCACAAATACTGCAACGCATGACGATTGTGAAAATTACTTTTATTATTGTCTATCCCATCTCTATTCAGAGCATGCAAAACTTTGCTCCCCACGCCCCCACCCCTACCCCTGGCGATGTCGCCGGCTATTGTGTATGTACATACTGCATGATTGATGTTTTCCCATCTATAAAGATGTCACACACAAAGCGATTGCCATAATAAGTTGACACTGATATTCGTCTGTAGCATTACCGAGGGAGAAATGTAGGATTAGGATCGATGTGAAGGATATATCCCCTTAATCACCTCGGTGCATTGCGGGATCTGCTATGACTTTTCAATACAAGGAGATGAATGGCGATCTACAGGAAAGTGCATATCGGTCATTTATAGCGGATGACACACTAAGCTACTGTAATGACATTGTTATGAAGGACCACGTTGCAGACCAAACGAGCGACGGATTATCCATTTATTCTCATATATGGTCAAAATGAAGCATCGACATATCGTCTTCTATTGTTGCTACTGCTTGATGCATCATGCTGTATATCGGCCACCCACTTCAGGAAATGAATGTTGCCAGAATGCTGATCCGTGTATGATTGGCGTCTTCAGATAAATGGAGGAGCTTACTTCGACGAGGGAGTCACTAAATGTAATGTGTTAAGTAATATAATGAAATATGTTGGTCCAATATGTATATTTTTGTGTATTGTATTATAATGCTTGTCGCTTTTACATACCCCTCTTTAGATATGACCCTCGTCAATTCTGACCCACAGAGCCATCTCGTCGCTCAGACGAGGAATGGCTCTGACAGAATTCACTTGCGAATCGTAAGCGAACTTTGTTTAGTTACAACGTAACTGAAATAGCAAAACGGACATTGCAGCATGTTGAACGAATGTTGCTACGCCTCTTGCCACTTCCATTTTTGTTGATTCTTAAATGTATCTTTCTTTCAGCGCTGCGCTAAGGTAATCTCTGTGAATACGATTCAGCGAAAGAACCCATAATTTGTCTTTAATAGCTAATGTTCAAGTGCTATTTTGAAATCGCTTAAATAATAAGAATCGGAATGCGCCAACGTGACGCCTGCTCTTCATTCGCGGCCTCTTCCGAGGTGATTTTATTAGCCGAAGAAGAGGTTGTTTGCCTCGCTCGCCCTCTGAGTCTGGCGAAACATTCTCGCCTGGTTCTAGTCTAATAAATATATCAACCATGCGTTCACCGTGCTCTCTACTTTGTACTTCATCGTATATTCTATTTTTTACTTACTATGATTATACAAAATATAGTTTTGGAATTCTTTAACAATATACGCATTAGCATAAAACAAGAATTTCAACGGGTTCTTTTCTTCAACTTGCTTGCCGAGGTGAGTGAGTTCAGGAGTTCAATGCCGATATCTCTGTTGAGAAAAAGAACATATTGTTTAGGAGGAATATGGTTTTGACCTACAGGACAAGAGTGTTATTTGCTAACATACCATAAAGCACGAAGTATCTCACTGACCTTGCCAGAAAACTCATCTGACCTTCAGAGCAGTTGCCATATATCCGTAATGCGTCGAGTAAATCATCACCATACACAATAACTTACCTTAACATATTCTTTCCGGTTGAGAGAACTCATTTGTTGTTCTTAGTTTGATGTATTAGCGTTGTCCTTTTGAGCGGCCATCTGGAACAGCGATGTGTCTTTTTGCTAAGCTATGGGACAGTCACATTTAGCATTTTGCTAGAAACGCTACGATTTGATAGATATTAACTGCTACAAATGTGAGACAATCATTTGACATTGAGAATATGATGAGGATCATTTGTGCTATTTAAAACAAATAAGGCGATTTTTTGTTATGAGATATACTAAAAATTGCAAGTCACATATTGAAAACAAACTAAATGGATCAATCATTCGTTAAACATAGGTGGCTAATATTTCTAATTCATGCAACCTCATTTGAGACCCAACCTGTAAAACAAATACATCGACAGCAACGACGTGATGCTTGATCTGCTGCGACATTATTGACGAGGTGTTCAAATAAAAACACTGAAGGGAACTAACATAAAGCACATGTAACTAGCATTGCCAATGTCTAGTGATCGATAAAAAAACGTTTGATGTTTAGAAATGGTAAAATGAAGCTAAGTTAGATTAAATATGGACTATTTGATTGCTTGTGCAAGTGGACTGGCCTCGTCTATCTAGGAATCATAGACAATGCGCTTCAGCGGGCGATGAAATCATTGTCTTGTTCGCTGTTGTAGAACACTCTAATAACCCAGGACAATGCCGGTTGCTAGACGATTCATGGACACATAAAATCGTTTGCAGGACAGGCTTAACTCCCTGGAGGCTGATCCATCAGCCGAAACGTAACGAAAACCACAAAATAAGAACATTGTCTGAATTACCACACGGCGTTTGCTAGATAAGACAATCTAATGAATGAACAGTCGGTCAACTGAGTATAGGCATAGCTGTGTAGCAGAGCAAATACAAAATTGATGACCGATTTTATAAACAAACTATTTGCGCAAACTATTGCATTGTAGAAGCAATTATTGTCAACCTATCAATCGGAACAACTGCTATGGCAGTTTTACTTGTCTATCCTGCCTAAGATGCCCAATTTGCAGTTGCTTATGTAGCTATCTGAGAGGAAAAATGGCCTTGAAGGCATTTTCGCCTTGAAAGTGACTACCATACCAGCGGCGATTACTGAATTGTTGCCACAATTGTATCCGCTGTACTATATTGTAAGACCTGTACAAGACTTAGGATCATTAGCGACAAACGGCATGGATGAGCACTTCACATCAAGTAACAAAATAGTCAGGTATGACTGAAATTAATCGAACACAGACTAAGTATGCAGTATGGCGACCGACCTGTCGTGGCAGCGAAGTCGTTGTTCATCATCAGTTATCGATGGAAGATGATGAGTACCTAAGAACACTGTTAGTCTCTCCTGTGTTGCTTATACGTTGTAGAAGAATGCATCAAGGTATGAGAATTGCAAAAACTTGTGTATGAGTTGCAATGTCTTATATCCTATTTAAAGACTGAATCGGACAACTCACTCTCTCTCAGGGGGCTGTTTGGGACATGCACTGTTGGTTTATATTCCTAAATGAATGAGCAATGAGGTGACATCGCGACGGTGATTGATGAGGATGATTGTGATGCTGGGTCAGAGGCCCGTAAATACAATTTCTCATTTTGCCATTCCCATATGCAGGGAATCTGAATAAAACCATTATCTTGCCTTCGGTAATCTGTTCGCTCTTTATGACGTCATTGCTAAGAGCTAATGTGCACACAGTGAACTGGTCATATACTTTGCTTTGTAGAATGCATTATCATTAGATGTATTATCGTCACCAACGCCTTGATTGCGCTAAGCACCCGTCACTTAAATATATTAGTAAGGAAACAAAAACATATTCAGCAGCCCTATAAGTCAATATCAATAAACTGCTAAAGGTGCGTTGATTGCATGAATCTTACTAGTTCAAGTAATCTTTAGTGAAATTGTCCTTAATAATTAAATGAACAATGTTTTGATAAATCAGTTGAGCGATGGTGTTTTTCATACATTTCTGATTCATCAAAAATGTTACCCAACCTGCAGTTTAAGCCATGAAATGGTTATGTTTTAGTTCAAAGCATGGATTTGACGTATTGTCGTTTTTGCAATATTCGTTATTAAGTCTCCTTTTTATACATTAGATGAAGGAAATCCATAGAAACATCGAACAAGTTGTCACAACAGTTTCAGTACTAAACATCGTTCAAACAGCGAAGTTTGCATTCATTTGATTAATTGAATATAATTTCTCAGGTAATGTGTGTGACTGCAAAACAACCTTTCCAATCCTAGATTTCTACGAATGTGCTTGCAGCTTCAGTTATCACAAGGTCATAAAACGGATGCGATTTTGTCCATACCTAAACAGTTAGATACGTTCTCAAATGGCTAAACAAGGCCTGAATGCTCAGCATATCACCAGCGAATACCAGTTTCTTGCCTCTTTATGCCGGAGGCTGTAAAGACCTACGTTGTGTTTGGTGCCTCGACGCACTTATAATCGTTAGTCATCATTTCATCATCATAACCTTCTCATTGTGAGTATATCCTTTTCTCCCATGATATTTAACAAAGTCATCCCTAGCAAAGTTCGCCGTTAAAGGAGGAGCACATCATCAACGATTGTTGGCTTGTTGTTTTCATTGGAATTAAATTGTCTTGATATTCCCTGTAGCGGTGCAATATGCGATGTAATCTGCGGGACAGTATTTTTGGCAAACGTGACAGAATTTTTTTATCACTCGTGCTGTTCAAGCCGCCGTTGTCATCTATATTTGTATTCTCAGTCGAATTCATCAAATACAAGTATTACACATATTGAATAAATCTATAATAAAACTTCATTTGCATTCATTATAACCACTCAAACGATAATGCTTAACATATGATCAGCGCACTGTACCTTTACTATTTACGACAAAGTGCTCCGTACCTACCAAGATTAGCTTGGCGCTAGTTCTGACGTCACGTCAAGGAAAACTAATGGTTACGGGTAGAAGGGTCTGCGTCAGTCAGTTATATGCGGATCTATCATTGGACATGCTAAGATCAAATTATTGCCCCATTTTATAAAACAGTACTTCCAATGTACATGATAAATGAGTTCCTTGACATCCTACGCTAGACTTATCGTACTCCTGACCTCCACTAAATTCCCTTACCATATTTGGTCTATAGTCTTTTCTTGGCATAATGTTTAAGACGAAACAATAAATCTGTCAACTCGTATCTATAACTATCACGTATGAATACGCTTGGCATTAAATTATCATAATAATTGGACAAAGCGACCATCTTCTATTACGGGGAATAGTTATGCATATGATTGACTTAAGCATTACATGTTTTGTTCAGTTAACTTGTATGAACGTGTGCTCATTAATTAAGCAGCGATAATTGAGGATTTTATTGCTTTGAATATCGCTCATATAAGAGAGTAAATGCTTTGATACCGGCATTCTTACTTCATCCTCATCATTTACTTTGATATACAAATGCGCCAAAACATTTTCATTTGGTCTGCTTGAATTCGCAATCGTTAATTAGATCACCCCGTGAGTAAGCCTTTGAATTGTGATTTCCCTCGACGATCGGTTAATGCATACAAATGTAAGGTAATGACAAAAGGCGTACTCGATTGAGAAGATGGGTAAATATCCTGATGCACGATGCAAAGCGCAAGTTATACGTAAATGTATCACTTCGTTAAAATTGGCGGTGCTCAGCTTTGAAGGTCAACAACAGGCCGCCAGCGCAACGGATGTGTTGATATTAACTGCTACAAGCGA
The DNA here is from genome assembly GCA_034190875.2 of Urechis unicinctus. Lineage (NCBI taxonomy): Eukaryota > Metazoa > Annelida > Polychaeta > Xenopneusta > Urechidae > Urechis > Urechis unicinctus. The sequence continues at coordinate 65,936,866 of CM067358.1, read as the reverse complement.
CAGAATAAACTCATCAGCATAATTTTATTGTCCTTTAAATGCGAATTGCCAAAGATTGTCTATTCCTCCTCCCTCGGTACATGACATATACCCCTAGTAAGTATTGTTATAAACATTGCCTCAGATTTTGTATTCGCACATTAGATAAGTTGTAATTCAGATGAAACTTACATCGTATATGGTCTTGCACAAGGTTGCCAATGCACAAAGAGCACAAGAAAACATCATCAACACTCATAAAACGACCGGTACTTCCTATGATATCATCAGCAACATTAATGAAATCTGTAACACCACATATAAAGTGGTTGACACCACATCCATATCAATGCCGCACGCGCGTTAAATCATGTTCAATATGCTATTACGTTATCTCGTCAACTTGACTCGAATAGTTGCAATACTAAAGACATTTGCATCATTCGTGCTACCAGGCAGCTACTGGTGGAATTAGGCAATTAACCCAGCATCTATTGTAGTTATAATTGCACCAGCATTCCAATCAGCAGCAAAGCCAGGATCGTAAGAGCTATAAGCAGACTCCTAAATTCATTACTCTCATCGCAGATACAGAAATAATTACCAAGAACTGAGGCGGCACTCACTGCTTAGGTAAATAAGAAGAAAGGGCCTGTGATACAAACTGCCACATGTCAGTTTGACAAACGCCCGTACAGCCAACAACTTCTTTGAGTCGCGTTGAGCATTACAAAAGGATCTTATTTTTGGATGCTTGCATATACTATCAACCAATGCATATACAAGCATTGATATCAAACAACCTGCATTCGCAGCTTAGCATTCCCATGTACGATGTTTATCATGAATTACAGAGAAAATGAGAACAACGGTGTGGCAATTGTGTCTGCGAATGCTGCAAATGAGCTAACTACTAATGCTTTCGCTAAACAAAGCATCACTGACAACCTTATACTATGTTCTGCAATGGCAGTCACTAGATTGCCAATTGCTTGGAATTTGAATCGTCAAGAGACGATTGAAATTAGTCTTTGGGGACCAAAAAAATGTTTGTGAGATTGATAATAATATTTTCTAACAATTAAATCCTGACAAATAGCTGCTTCGCGAAAATGCCTGACGAATGGAATATACGATTTGATATTAAGTGATGCAACGTTTACTGCACTGACGTTTTGTTAGTCTGTGAATTTACCTTTGGTATCTCTCCACTAATGTCAATGTTTGCTCATCTATAATGGGTGATGTCTACAGTTAATTGACCTTAGGGATATTACAAACAAGTCTTCAAATTAAACGGCAACATTTGGATGAGCAACTTCAAATGACTGCTTGTGCACTTTAGCTAAACTTTCCAAGAGGTACAGATTGTTTCGGCTCTGAATAGAAAATGAACGAGATATTTATGCTTCAGACTCAATTTCGCAACACCCACACGACAATGTCGTGTTCATTGTCGATGACCGAAAAAATGGGATTTTTTTCATCATAACAGCATCGGAAGATATACAGCTGAATAAAATCATAAAGTCAACGTGTTACATGTGCTTATTGTGCTTTTGTTGTAATGCAACGTATTTTGTTATTGTAAAAAATTAAATCTAGGCTTGTCAAGCGTGAATGACCGTAGGGATGATAGTTAAGACCGATATCACTGGACACACTGTATGTGATACATAAGCGACCTTCATCCTAGTGAAGTGCATGGAATATCTCCCATTAAATCACCCCATGCCCAATCTAATCTGTTACTTAGGCTATTTCACCCGCTGTAGGTATTGCAATCGCATATACAAACCTGCCCGGATAAAGTATTGGATCAAAATGAATGTTGTCACAATTGCCACATTAACCTGTAAGCCAAGTTCAGAAAAAAGATTACCAGACTACATTACGGTCATTATCTGCTTGTGCCTATTGGATTTGGCCATAATGACCACAATGTCAGCAGCGATCAGTGATTTGTGGGCTTCATAAACCCCGCCAATTCAGGAATTCTGTGACGTCAGACCAAGAGTTGCGACGTAGTTTAAATGCTTTCGAGAGCATAATTGATACATAGAATGAGTCGCATGTTTAATAGTATCGATCAATGCCTCTCGGCAAAATAACCTGGTTGGATAGAAAAAGGAATACTCAAATTATCGAATCAGACTAAGACTGCATCATGTTGATATTATAGCTGTGAATTCAAATCATCTGCCAAAACAGAATGGCTTCGCTTATTGTTCAACTATACCAAGCGCGATGTAAACAAAGAAATGAATATGATCTACTGCTGTCCCTTTGCAGCCCCACACAGAGCGCCGGGGGTGTTGGAAGGGTCATTGAACAGTCCTGAACCCCACGTAATGGTAATACCACATTTGACCTCTTTCTACGAAACATTAAAATATACCCAAACATCCCAACAGTACCACGTTTCTGACTATCGCTTGAGTATTAGCACACTGCATGATTGATGTATTGCATCTATAAAGTATAGAACATTTGAATCGCCATGATTAGTTCACACTAATATGGGGATGATACATCTTAAGCATTGCCGAAGGAGTAAGGCAGGTTGTGCTAGGTGCTAGGAATGTACACCCTTAATCCCCTTGGTGGATTTAGGGGTCTACTATGGCCTTATAGACAGAGATAAAGCTATCTATGGGGAGGTAAATATCGATCATGCATCGGGGATTACACATAAAATGTTACTAAGACACATGTATGGAATGCTTATTCACCCAACCTGCATGTCATTATGAGCGAGGGTATCTCAGCAAATATTGTTATATATCGTCAGAATCATACAATGGAACGCACGCTGTGTTGACGAGGCCAGCAAAATGATCATGTCAACAGAGTGCACATTCTATTGTAGCTCCTGCTAAACGTATATCGGCCACTCTTTTATGCAATTGAACATTGCAAGAATATTGATCCGTATATGATTGGAAAGAACCCACAAACACATGATTGCAGGTCCGTTACAGAGCATGAGAAAATTATTATATTTACTCCATTGCTAAGGGGAAAATATTGCTTGGTACAGATGCTCAATAAGATTAAACTATTAATGTCCGGGTCTTCAAATGTTTTCTACGCGATACGTTAGATGATCTTTACAATCTGATCAGCAATATAAGGTCATTTCATCTTGTATGTTTTGAACTACAGTCATTATCTGCTTGCTGATTTAGCCATACAGCGTCGTGTAAATCATCGGTCTACACAATAACCTGCCTTGAACTGCTTGCTCAAGTTTAAAGATGCAATTTGCGCGATGATTGCTTTAGAAATCCTTCATCTGGTGGCATTGTGTTTGATGTAAAAGTTATTGCCCTTCGGAGCAACCGTGCGGAACGCTTACGCGTCCGCTTGAGAAGCTCAGCCTCATTCAAGGTTTGCAATTTGCCAGGGGATGATTGAAGAAATATCATCATTGAATCACAACACTTGTGGCCGATGGAGGCCCTCGTCTATCTCGGAATCATATCCAATTCGTTGCGATCAAATCACTGTGTTGCTAGTGGTTATTAATGTTATACCACATGACAGTTCCAAATATTGTCTGCACAAAACGATTCGCGGACAACAGTGTGCATCATTAGAAGCTGCATGTAGAAGAGAAGAAGGGGTTGATAAATAATCTATGCGCCCTAACTATAACAATTTATAAAATACACGCGGTTATTAATATATAAAGATAAATTGGCAGTATCCTCTGCTATTTGAATTAAAAGGCTATCCTGTTTACTCATAACTTTTCGTGATCAGCCAACGCTATGGGAAAGTAGTAATATGTGACTTAATACTGCTTAGTTTATAACGTTCAGTTTGTCTCGTGGACATGATTGCTAGATAATGCGTGTGAATATCTAAAAAGATAAATCAGTGTTCAGCCATTGATTAAAGAACACAAATCATCTGTTTGATGAAGGAAGAACATTCAAACGTGCTGTCCGGTGCTTCGAAACTATTCAAAAAAGCCTAGTATTGAGATTAAAAGAATTGGAACTCAACACGCACGATGCTTTATTAAGCGGGCAGCGCAAGAGGGTGGCCACATTATGCATCTGTTCCATACACGGAAAAGCGTAATAGTATATGAGCAGCGAATATATCTGTAATTAACTATAAGATCCATCATGAACACAATCAATTGTCCGAGTATACTATATTCATGCTCCATTTGTAGCAATAGCGTCCTATGTGGCCTTTTGATGAATGACATCGGGCTTGATGCATCACTGAAAGTCCCATCATCAAATTGTCAAGAGGACTTTAATTAGTTAATTTGTTGAATAATGTGAAACGTGATTGCTATAGACAGAGCAGGTATGGATTACAAATTGTATATAAGCGTCAGACAATGAACTATGTCACTTCAAGCAAATTTCTGGACAGCATCGCAGCCTGATCCGTCATACATACCCATAATGGATAATGTCTTATCCGTTGTCGACGACCGTAAAAATGCTAATTATTTCTTCACAACTGAATAAATCGGAAACTGTATAGCTGAGTAAAATCATGAAATCAAACAGTTACACTTGCTGATGGTACATTCACAGTCTTGTTCAACGCATTATATTTTATGATTGTAAAAGATTAGTTGTAGGCTTGTCAAGTGTAAAGGACCGTAGGGATGATATGTAAGAGCGACATCAACGAACACCCTGCAGCTCCTCACAGGGCAGCTTCTTATAGGGCAGCTCCTCACAGGGCAGCTCCTCACAGGGCAGCTCCTCAAAGGGCAGCTCCTTATGGGCCAGCTCCTCACAGGGTAGTTCCTCACCGGGCAGCTTCTTACAGGGCAGACAATAAAATCTATTAAAAATAAGGACAAAAGTCAATAGACAATTGGTGCTGAGCAGACATTCTGTATGTTCAAACTGGGTGTATTTCTGTTGTACAGGATGGATTGATAGCCCAGCGTTATACACAATGGCGACACCACCTCCACGCTTGTTGTTGGACCTAGGAACAATTTCAATCCTGTAACCTGATGGCACGAGTTGATATAGTATCTGCTGATCACTAGCTGTGACCAGCCATGTTTCTGACAGAGCTAGAATATCCATGTCCTTCTCTGTAATCATATCTGCAAGTGACTCAGTCTTGTTCCTAACCAACTGTGCATTAAGGCTGATATTACTGTCAGTTTTGTGACTGACTTCCACAGGAAGCAGATTGTATGTACTTGATGATAATGATGCAGGCCTGTTATGTCCTGGATTACCACTGCACAATGGTCTGTGTCCAATCTGAGTCTCAATAGTTGCAGGGAGAGACACCAGGTTATTGATCTGGTTCTGTATGGGGGTGGTAAAATCAGCTGATTGGTATTGCTGTTGTGGAGCTGATGTAATCCTGACTTTAATAGGCCTGCGCTGACGAGCGCCACCTCTAGCTTTCCTTGTGGTGTGTCTGTGGACGCCAAGCCCTTATAATCCATGGGAAGGTGAATATCAATCATATATCGGGCGTTATACATAAAATGCTGTTAAGACGCTGCTATGCAATACTTATTCATCCAACGTACATGCAATATTAGCGATAGTATCTAACCATGTATTGTAATATATAATCAGAATAACTAACGAGGCCAACAATATTATAATGTCAACCGATTGGACGCTCTATTATACCTCCTGCTAAATGTATCATGGTGCAAACCGGCCTACCATTTATGTCAATGAACGTTGCTTGAATACTGGTCCGCATATGATTGGCAGCCTGTCGTTATGTAATGGTTCACGACGCGTCTATAGATGCATTAAGGACCTTACATCGACAAAGGAGTCACTATATGTCGTATGTTTAGCCAATCAAAGCCCGCCTCTTTAGTTTGCGGGAAATAAGCCACGTAAAGACAGAGGACGGCAATCTGACAGCCGTTGCAGTTGTGTGGTCGACTGTCAGTTGTTATTGAAATCATCAGCTTTCGAGAACAGGCTTTAGGAATAGAATAAGAAATATCTGAGAGAGAATATATATTAAAAACAAGGTATTGGATGTGTCCCTGGGCTTGACTGGTCGATAGTCACTGCTGCAAGGACGTGCCGTGATTTGGTGACTGTCTTTGCTGCCCTGCAGATATCACTTTGAGAGTCTCTTTGTATTTACTGAAAGCAAGAAATTTCTCGACTTTCTGCAACTCCCAAACACATTGCCAGACTGAGTGTTACCCATGAGTTCACGTGGTAGTCACAATGACTCACTTGAAGTAGGGATTCGATGACAAAACAATCGAAGCCGTCGTCATCGGAAACAGCTATTACTCAGTATACGAAAAAGATATCAGCCTTACGTTCACAATGCTCTATCCTTTGCATTTTATTGTGAATTATATATTTTACTTACAATTACGGGTTCAAATACTGCTAAGTAACAGTCGATGCTCCTCTGTTTAAGCTTGTATTACTTCTATATCATCTGGCTTGAAGGATTACTTTTAAAGCTCTTTGACAGATTACGATGAGCCTATTGTCCCCATGACTTACTGTAAATTGACGTATCTCATTTGGACAACAATTTATCTGATAAAAGGTGATAAAAAATACAATGCTTCTGTTGAACATCGTTTTAGAATTCGGTAAGTTATGTAAGTCCTTTTGTGGTACAATCGACTTAAAACTATAAAACAAGAATTTCAATGCTTCAATTTGCTTGCCGAGGTGAGTAAGTAAACGAGTTCAATGCTGATATCTCTGTTGAGACTTCGACAAAAAGAACATATTGTTTTGGGGGTATATGGTCGTAGACCTTCAAGATTAAAGCGTCATGTGCTTACATATTATAGAACACTAAATATCTCACTGACCTTGACAGAAAACTCAGTTGACCACAGAGCAGATGACATATGTTAGTGAAGCGTCGAATAAATCATCGTCATACACAGTTACTTGCCTTAAAATGTTCTTTCCTGTTGAGTGAAGCCATCTTTTGTGCTGAGTATGATGTTCTGTAAATGACTCCAGGGGTGGCCATGTGGAACAGGAATGAGACTGTTTGATTAGTTCAGGAACATTCAAAGTCGCCGGAAACGCTACGATTTGATAGCTAGCAACTGCTACAAACAGGAGATAATCAGTTGCCGCTGGGAGATTATGTTTGTGTCCGATGAGGGTCATTTGTGCTATTGAAAACACCTCCGGTGAGTGGAGCTATGTAAGATATAATGACATTTTATATATGAGATATACTAAGAATTGCAAGTCACTTATGTAAAAAAAACTGAATGGCTAATTAATCCGTTAATCTTCAAAGTTAATTCATGACGCCTTATTTGCGACCCAACCAGTAATACAAATACATCAACAGCAACGCCATGATGCATGATCTGCTGCGATAATATTGACGAGGTGTTCAAATAGAAAGGGAACTAACATAATGCCCATGTGTCTGGAATTGACAATGTTAAGTGATCTATAAAACCATGATGATTCGTTCGATGTTTGAAAATTGTAAATTGAAGCTAGGCCTGGTTAAATATAGGCTTTGGAATACTTACGCAAGAGGACTGGCTGCTCTAATGGGCGATAAAGTCATTTGCTCTGCTGTAGAACCATCTAAAAGCCCAGAACATTACCTGTTGCTAGATGATTGGCGAACAAATATAATCGTTTGCAGGAGAGACTGTACTCCTGGAGGCTGATCCATCAGCAGCAACGTAAAGTAAACCAAAGTAATTAGAACGTGGTCTGAATTACAACACAGCGTTTGCCAGATAAGACAATCTAGTAAATAAACAGTCGGTCACCTGAGTATAGGCATAACTATTTAGCAGAGCAGAGCACATAAACAATTGTTGACAGAGTTAATAAGCAAACTGTTTGCTCAAACTATTACATTCTAGGAACTATTATAGTCAATCTATCGATCCGAACAACTGCTCTGGCCTTTTCCCTAGTCTATCCTGCCTATGAAGACCACATTTGACATTGAAGGCGACGATCTTGCGAAATATAATGCAGAGAAGCAGTGTTCGAGTGAACCGTTGATTGACCTGGTGAAGACATTTGGAAGTAGGCTGTGTGGTCCATTGTCACCAATATTTGACTCATTTTATCCGTCGGCCACCTTAAATGACCCCAGGGGTAAATTCCGATGTACTCATTACATCAAGCATTAAAATGTAACTCAATGAAAACCGCTGCGACTTTCCAAGAGCGTTCTGTCTTGATGTGCAGTTTGAACAGACATACAGGCATTCATTGTCAAATATGCGTTTGATAACCCATGTGGTCTTCAGGGGTAAAATGTAATGTCACTTGCCTTAGTAAGCATGAAATTCAACTTGTGTGAGGTCCATAACGGCATCAAATATATTACCAGCACATATACATGCGGAGTAGGGCAGTGGGTAGATTCTGACAGAGATGATCAATGTTTGCCGCTGGGTGATTGGTGGTGATAATTGTACATAATATCCACAATAATACACAAGTAACGGTTGCACATATTTTTGAAATGCCACACCCCCTCTGCACGAGAGCCGACACCTCATCATAATGAATCCAGTGATGATGAATGACCACTGAATGAGGTGCAAACTTGACGTTTCCCCTTTGGTTGCCATAATAAGCTGACACCGGAAGTGCTACAAGGTCACGAGTAAGATGCTATTACAAATATACAAGGTATTCTCTAAATCACCTTGACTGATTGCGCGATCTGTTACGTCCCAACGTATTTTAGGAGCGTGATAAATAAGTGACGGAAACACAGCTAAGCCACTCGTACCAGTATTAAGATATTTAAATATTCGATACTGATCAACATTAAAGGTAACAATAGCTATATTGCTGCGCGGTATTGTCAGGCCTCAACCATAAAGACTATCAGGCGTGCATGGACAATGATGAGTCTCACCTGTGTTGCTTAAATGTTGTAGAAGAGTACATTAAGGTATGACAATTGCAAAATAAAATTGTGCAATAGTTGCAATATCTTATATCCTATTTAAAACCAAGGGCATATTTTAATAGTGAAACCGGCACTATAGATGAAGAGCTGTTTATATGCATTCATGAATGACATTTTAGCGATAATTGGCTTTTAATAAAGACAACCAAGTCAGCATATGTCAATGGGCTGCAAATGATAGTTGAAGTGTATATATATTGCAGGCAATCCCACGTCGGTTCTGCAGACTGTTTATACCTTGTTCCACACATGTTACGCATCTGAAGAGAAAAATTAAAAATTGGTGATACTATGACAGGATATGACCCATGGTTTATATATCTCCGTAGATTCAGCTCTAGCGTCAATTGGCATTAAAGCTTATAGTGCCTGTGCAAGATCCATAGTTGCTGTAGCGCAATATGAAACAATACTTGAATACTGAATCGGACAACTCTCCCTCCAATAGCCACATTGTAAATGTTCGGTAAGTGACCGTGGATTGTTGCATTAGGTAATCATAGCTTTTGGGGGTTATTTGGGATAAACGCATATTCCGAAATGAAATGAGTTGACATTGTGACGAAGATTGATGAGGATTCTGATGCTTGGTCAGAGCCAAGTAAATACGATTTCTGATTTGGCCATTACCTTGTGAAGGGAATCTGAATAAAACTTTTTACCTTGCCTTCGGTAATCTGTTCGCTCTTGATGACGTCATTGCTCTGAGCCTCTGTGCTAACATTAAACTGGTCATATATATTGATTTGTAGAATGCATTACCATTAGATGCACTATTGTCACAAACAACTTGATAGCACTAAGCACCCGTCACGAAGATATATTAGTAAGGAACAAAAACCATATTCAGCAGCCCTATAAGTGCAATATCAATATATTGCTAAAGGTGCCAAGATCGCATGAATCTTGATTAGCTCACTAACCCAAGTCATCTTTGGTGAAAGTTTCCTTGAAAATTAAATGAATAATGTTTTGATAAATCAAGTTGAGCGCGAGTGTTTTTCGTACATAAATACATTTCTGATTCATCAAAAATATAACCAGACCTGCAGTTTAAGCATTGGAATGATTATGATTTAGTTTAAAACAAATCCATAAAAACTTCGAACAAGTTGTTACCACACATTTGAGTCTTATTTATCGTTCACCCAGCAAACGTTGCATTCATCTAATTAATTCCATATACTTTTTCGGGTAATATGTTTAACTTCCATCTCAACTGCAAAACAACATTCATATCCTCGATTTCTAGAATGTGCCTGCAGCCTCAGGTATCAAAAAGTCATAAAACCATTGCGATTTATGTCCGCTGTACGCCGATTCAACAGCCAAACTCCATCTCAAAAAAAATTAATATATTTTTTGGAGCGATTCATATACCATAATCATTAAGCGCAGGGTTAGTTTGTGAAACACATATTATATCACTGTGAACTTACAAAAACGTACCAACTCCTACTTCTCTATGTTTTATAAGGACAAGGTGCACCTGAGTAACTGACAAAGTAATCAAAATTTTGACAAGGTAGCACTCGATCTTGAAATTCCAGTTGCGATAATTGTGGATGTTTCTTAAATGCTTGTTGGATTATATATGTATACAAGGACGTCGCGCGTATGGGCATGTCAAGTTATTGATTTTTAAATAACTGATAATCAACCAGTCATTCGACTATCAAACAGTTCGTATTTGTGAATATTTTGATACTCAATATACGAAGTCAATCTCGAACCTGTGACAGTGTGGTGTGAGTGTTTTGATTGGAAAAGACAAGAAGTTCAAAAGTTGATTACCTTAATCCTTGGGCCTGATTATGCATTCAGGTTACAAAATCATACAGCTGACTACGAAAACTGCCGATTCACGTACATATACGGCTTGTCAATCATCTTCCAGCCCAATACATTTTCAGTTGCCTCACACAACAGATCTATGTGGTTGATACCGTCCGCAAGATTTGCTTCCCGGTGTTGTGGTGTTATTCATGGCACTTCGTGATATGCCAAAGTTAGATACGTTCTCTGTGGTCTGCACTTGACCTTAATGCTAACCATGTCACCAGCAAATACCAGTTTATTGCCTGTTTACCCTGGAGAATGTAAAGATCTACGTTGTGTTTGGTGCCTCGACGCACTTACAAGGGTAAGTCATCATCTCATCAACATAACCTTCTCATTGTGAGTATATTCATCACTCCCATGATATTCAACAAAGTCATCCCTAGCAAAGTTTGCATGGTAAAGCCGTAAAGAGCAGTACGTCACCAACGATTGTTGGTTTGTTGCCTCCATTAAAACTGAAATGTTTTGATATTCCCAGTATGCGGGACGGCTCGAAATGCTTTATCACTCATACTGTTCAAGCTGCCGTAGTCAGTTATATCTGTATTCTCAGTCGAATTCATCAAATATAAGTGTTCCACATATTGAATAAATCTGTAATAAAACTTAACGCATAATCTGCGCACGGTATATTGCCTATTTATGAAAGATTACTCGTACCTACCAAGATTGGCTCGGCGCTAGTTCTGACATTACGTCAAGGAAAGCCAATGGTTACGGGTAGACGGGTCAGCGTCAGTGCGTTATTGGGGAATCTGTCATTGGCTATGCTAAGATCAAATTGGCCCATTTGATAACCAATACATCACATGTACATGATAAATGAGTTCCTTGACATCTTACGCTAGACCTATCGTACCCCAGACCTCCACAAAATTGCATTACCATATTTTGTCAATAGTCATTTATCTTTTCTTGGCATAAGGAAACAATACATCTGTCAACTCGTACCTACGACTTTGACGTTTGAAAACGCTTGACATTAAATTATCACAATAATTAGACGAAGCGATAATCTTTGATATTCTTTCTTCATCCTCATCATGTAGTTTGATACATAATTGAGTCGATTAATTTACATTTGGCCTTCTTAACACAATGCGTTAGCCTCACATACTTGAATTCGCCATTAGTAATTAGATCACCCCGTAAGTAGGCCTTTGGGTATTGCAATTTCCCTTGACGATCGCTTAATGCATACAAATGTAAGGCAATGACATAAGACGTAACTGATTGGGAAGCTAGATAAATGAGCTGGTGCATGATGCGTACATTATAGACTATGCGTTTACTCGAAGTCGGTTATTGTATTCCACCTCCTGCAAAGTGTAAGTTATATGTAAATGTATCACTTGGCGGTAGCGTGGTTGGATTAAGTGTTATTGCCTTAAGGTCCGTCGTGTTTAACAGTAATGTGTTTACGACATTAGCTCAGCCTCATTGAAGGTTCACAATAGGCCGCCAGCGCAACGGATGTGTTGATATTAACTGGCACAAGCGACTTATTGACGTTCATATTGTAGGGTAAAATTCTGGTTTGGAGAAGTTAAATGGAACAATTATGTAAATTATAATGAATTCGAAAACGCAAACACAAACTTGTCAAACGTTTATAAGCGTCAGCATATGTCAGGCTTATTCATTAGAACCTCGTCCATTCGATGTAGACAAACGACTCTTCTGTTATATGTTGCAGAACGGTGCATGTAAACGCAGGGCTACGTGAGGGCATTCCCATAATGTGGATGAGAGTAAAGAAAACAGGTTCTGCGTAACTCAAGTATTGATCTGCGCATCCTGTGTATAACTCACCTGAAATGTTTTCCGTCGTTATGGTCTGAACAATAAATATCACAACCTCGTCACGGATTACATATTATCTTGAGTGAAATATCTGTATTAATGCCTCACAACATATCGTGAATGAGTCATGCAACGCGTAAATGTGAAGTATTTTTCATAGTTTTCATAGTACTAGGATATGAAAATGCTATCGTTCAGTACGATATCATACATTCTGACATTATTAAGGATTTTGTTGAACACAAACATTGAACACAAACATTGACATTTAGCTGCCACCATGAGTATCGTATAAAAGGCAATCGTCAACCTAATAGTTTCTTTTCAGCACATCGGAAATTAATTTAACATCCACAGTAACCCGCCAACTAATTTGCAAATGACATAGGAAACATTATCAAATGTCATCGCAAACTCATCGGCATCATGTTGTGGTCCTTTAAATGCGATTTTCCAAAGGTTGCTTTTCTTCCTCCCCCGATACATGACATATTCTTTTGTAAGCATTTTAATAACATTTCCTCAGATTTTGTATTCACACATCGGATAAATTGCACTTCAAATGTAACTCACATCTTATATGGTCGCGCACTGCGTTGCTATCGCACAAAGAACACATGAAAATATCAAAAACACTTAGGAAAACATACACATCACACATAAAACGATTGACACTTCGTATGATATCATAAGCAACATTTATGAATATCCAAACATCACACATGAGGTCGTAAACAGCACATCCACGTCCATGCCGAACACACATTAAATCATGAATCCATTGGATCCATGAGCCTTTATTCATATGCCAAATTTAATCGTGACTGCAATCAATGCATGGTATCAATTGCTTTGCAAACAGCTAGATAACGTTGCCACAATTTCGTGAATAATTAGCATGCCATTCCTGCATTGTGTTCGTTGTAGAATGGATATGTTGCTCGGTGAACTGTTGTTTGCCGAATCTGTGAGACTATTTTGCTCCTGACTGATGATCTAAAGCTGACAATACATTTGGTGTCTGTAGCTATATATGGTGCACATCAATTAAACTAAGTAACACGAAGAAGTCATTATTAGCTGATCTTTACAATCTGCTCAGCAATACCAGGTAATCTAGTCGTGTATGCTTGGTACTACGGTCATTATCTGCTTGTGCCTATTGGATTTGGCCATAATGACCACAATGTCAGCAGCGATCAGTGATTTGTGGGCTTCATAAACCCCGCCAATTCAGGAATTCTGTGACGTCAGACCAACAGTAGTGAGCTGTCGGATAAGGGTGAAGTTATTCGACCTCTACTTCTATCAGTACCAAACCGGCATATCGGTGATATACGGTCGTGTATGCATTCATCATATAGGGACAAAGTTATGTGGCCCACGGTGAGAAACTGGAATAGGTAATCCTGAAAAACAATAATATTTGTTGCATTTTATTTCACGGATATATCATTATGCTTCCTTCTTTGCATACACATTGGTCTAAACCTAACTTTCATCGGATCTTCAAGCCAGCAGATATATGCGTTATATCCGCACATCGTCGTGTAAATCGTCGGTCTACACAAAAACTTGCCTTGAACTGTTTGCTACAGTTCAGAGAAGCCATTTGTGCGGCGATTGCTTTTGAAATCCTGCACCTGGTATTATTGTGTTTAATGTATAGTTATTGCTCTTAGGGTCAACCATGCGGGACGCTAATGCGACTGTTTGACAAGCTCAAGGTTAGCAATTTGCCACGGTATGATTGGATATTAGCTGCTACAAACTGGAGAAATATTAATATTGAGTCATAACATTTGTGGCCGATGGAGGCCCTCGTCAGTCTCGGTCTCATAGCCAATTCGTTCCAACCGGCGATCAAACCACTTTGGTGCTAGTTGTAGCTAATGTTATACCATCTGACAGTTTCAAATATTGCCTGCACAAAACGATTGGCGCACAACTGAAGGGAGATCCATCAGGCGCGAGTGAAAGAATGCCATCAAGTAAAAACGTGGTAAGAATTGCCTCACAGCTTTGGCAAGATGAGGTACTATTCTGAATTCAGAATTTGCTATATGAGTATAGGTTCAGCCATTTAGCAGATCAAATACACAGTAGAAAAAAGGGTTGATAAATAGCCTTTTCGCCCAAACTATTTAGGAACGGCCGCTGACAAATGGTATCATTCTTTACGTCAAACATATTAATCACCAAAGGCAAGCATCAATCTGTGTATCCATAATTCAATTTACATCAAAGCTTATTTATTATCATTTAGCTGAAAATCGTTTGTCATATTTGACATTGCCGGGTTACATCTGACGATCAACTGAGCATCCAGCGTAGTTACATCTACAGCGCGATGCAAATACGCCAGAGAAAAAGGATCGCAATAGGATCAGAGAAGATTCGATATTGTAAAGTCTCATGGGAATTTCTGAAATGATTAGACAAAACTGGGGTGGGCGCTGTCTGATAATTGCTTGTATAAATAAGGGCTCCCAATATGACTGTATTACATTACAAATAATCCGGGTCGTGTGGGTGTGTTATTGCGGGAGAATATCTGATGTACAGATGTGTGTAGCTGTGTCTACATAATTCCTAAAAGATAAAACAGTGTTCCTCCATTAAAGAACATAAGTCATGTGCTGATGAAGGTAGATCATTGAAACGATCTGTCGAAGCTTCTACGCTATCAAAGAAATATATATTGAGATGAAAAGCAAAAGAACTTACCATGAACGATGCTTTATTGAGCGGCCAACACAAGAGGGTGACTTAAAGTTGCATCTGTTCCTGACACGGAAAAGCTAAATGACATATGAGCAGCGAATTTACCTGCTTAATTAACTATTAGATCCATCATGAACACAGTATATTGGATTCGTGCTCCATTTGTGGCAATAACGCACCACTCTCTGCGACCCGTGTAGCCTTGTGATGAATGACATCGGGCTTGATGCATCCCTGAAAGTCAAACCATTAAATTGTCAGGAGGACTTTTGTGCTAAATCTTTCGTTTGTTACAGATATAAAGCCATGCTTGATAGTTTCTATAGGAGAATTTTCAAAATGAATCGCACCGGAGATGTCAATGTTGAAATAGTAAATTTGTTTCAACGCATTACATTGTATTTTTGCACAAGATTAGTTCCAGGCTTACATGACCGTAAGGAGGATATTTTAGACTGACATCACTGGGCACCCTGTTGGTGATACATAATCGACATGATTAGTTTGCACTAAAATGGGGGATGATGCGTTTTTAGCATCGCCGAGGGAGTAATGCAAGATATGATAGGTGCTATCGAGTACACATAAAATGCTGCTAAGACGCTGCTATGGAAAACAAATTGATTCAACATGCGTGTCATATGTGCGATGGAAGATCACCATGCATTATAATTGTCTATTTATTGCAGCACTGACCAGGCCAACACTATTATCATGTCAACCGTTTGGATATATTATTGTAGCATATCAGACACCCATTCATGTAAATGAACGTTGCCAGAATACTGATCCGTATATGATTGGCAGCCTGTCCTAATCTAATGGTATGCAGATCAATCGAGGACCTTACCTCGACAAATAATATAATTGCGATAGCTCATCAGATATGGATGTGAAGTAGTTTGAAATATCGTGTTTAACATGGCAACTGCTCGATTTATTGTTATCTCTGCCTTAGTTGCCGTCATACATATCACACACAAAAGCGTACGCTGATTAAGGATGCATGCGATTGTGACATGCGTACATTGGGCTAATATCGAAAAGCAAGGATATCTAAGACCTTTAACGCTCGCTATTGATAATTAGAATTCAGCCTCGCGGAACTAGAAGGTTGTAGCAAGGCACTAATGGTGTATGAAAAATACTGCCGTGTACTGACATAGCCGGCATGTGCATTTTACGCTGAAAACTGCATGACAGCGGTCACAAATAATGGCAATTAGGAATTAGCGTCCGTATTTCTGCAGCACCTAAACTCATCACCAGACGGGACATCTCCAAATAGCACACAAAAGGACTGCAAAGACTCAGGTGAGGTTTAGATTCAATTGACCACAAAACATTCAACGCGCTAGTCATAGGGAAAAGCGATTCCTTAGGAACTCATCGTTGGTAATGGTACGCCTGTAATGTACATCAATAATTAATGTTGGTAGTGTTTTGTTGCAAAAGGTTTAACAATGGTATGATTTTCTTCAACGATAACCGCTTAGCTTAATTTTACTGCCACATTATCTGAGCATAGTATGCTGAATGCTGTAAAATATAATTTTAGTATTCTATTACTCGCATAAAATGTGTCGCACAAACGTTAATGTGTCTTCAATATCACTTTCTAATGGCATAAAGTGGGCCATCCAGTAATGTACGTGGACAAGCCGGGGGGGGGGGGGGCACTTGGCCTTATTCTGGATAGGGGTGTGCCGCGGGACCTCGAAAACCCGTACCCGTCGTACAAGGTCAAAATGGCCAAAAGCATACCCCGTCGTACAAGGTATTATGCGAATGTATAACCCCTCGTACAGATTGAAGCTCAAAAACATACCCCGTCGTACAAGTATGAGGCCAAAAAACCCGTCGTACAAGTCAAGAGGCCGAAAAAACATACCCCGTCGCGCGGCACATATGTACTACCTCTATACCATTAAGTGCCCCCCCCCCCCCGGGGGACAAGCCTGCTGGTCAGCTATCTAATAAGGATCAAGTTATACGAACACTGTTTCTATCAGTACCATACCAGCTTATTGGAGATTTACGGTCGTGTATGTATTCATTGGAACAAAGGGATAACTCCAGATGGTGTAGTTCTCTGGCCCCGGCTGTGTAACTAGAAAAGATAATCGTGGGAGACAATGATATTTGGTACATTGTTATCATGAATATATCAACCACGAGTTCACGATGCTCTCATCTTTTCATAAACACGGGACTGTGAAGTCGTTTCTGCATTGCATAACGGGTGACGAGACTACACGACCAACGCTCGTCTGTTGGAGCTGTAATGACTTCTATATTATACGATTACACGAAAAACATTACTCCGGCTCACGGTGGATCATCGGAGTAGGGCACTTGCGTCCAGTGCATGGCTAGGTGCATCACGATCGTGGGAAATAAGTATGTATGTGAAAGCTCTTTGATATATTAGGATAGACGTACTGACGCCCCCCCCCCCCCGAAAAGCGGTAAGATACCTTATCTTGACTAGACAACATACGGTTCTATTTCCACGATAGAAAGTATTGTGGCGATAATGTCTCAGTCATTGCTACAATCACACTCCGAGTGCACTTTAGCAATTGTAGACACGATTTTCCTGGCCGGCTGCGTGGAATCAAATATTTACAGCCCAACAATTACTTGCCTTGAAATACTGTATTTGGTAGCATTGTGTTTGACGTATTGTTATTGCCCTTAGAGGCAACCATGCAGAACACTAACGCGTCTGTTTGACAGGCTCAGCGTCATTCAAGGTTGACAGTTAGCCACGGTATGATTGATATTAGCTGCTACAAACAGGAGAACAATTATCATTGAGTCATATACTCTGTGGCCGATGGGTACATTTTCGATATTTATAATATAGCATGCATAGAACTGTGTACGATAATACGAATCATTATATATTGGATAAATTGAAAATGTCGGTTACAAATTCTTATTGGATAATATTAAATGGGTCAATCATCTGTTAAACATGTGTGATAAATATTTCCATAAGCACCGCGTTGTGAATCCACCTCATTTTTGGCCCCATCTGCAAATTGAATGTATCATAAGTAAAATCGGAGGGCTTGATCTTTCTCAACAGTATCGACAATGCATTCAAACAGAGGCGACAAATGCATTACAGCTTAACTAACGACCAGCATTATCAACGTTAAATGATGCATAATTCGTTTGGTGGTTGAAAACAGTTACATGAAGCTAGGATAGGTAATTACCAATGTTGATAAACGGATTATTGTCTGATTGTTGCGGTCAATTTGTGTGTAATCTGCCAATGAAGGAGGAATACCCTCGTCCGTCTCGAAATCAAAGGCATTGCGTTCCAACCAGTGATCTTATTACTTCGCTGCCAGTTGTTGTTAATGTTTAACCATCTGACAGTTCCGAATATTGTCTGCTCAAAACGATTCGCGGACAACTGTGTGCGTCATTAGAAGCTGCCCTCCCGGAAGAGTGATCCATCAGCCGCGAGTAAAAGAATGCCATCTAGGCGAGTCAAAGTAAGGTTTGACCCCCAAAAAATTGCAAGAAAAGCCTTTTTTGTCTTTTTGTGTTCAATTAGCTGTACTTAAGCGCATCCTTAAAGTTTACCAAATTTGAGCCACCGGAAAGTGGTGAAAATACATAATAATCAATATGGCCGCCATTGAATTATGAATGTACAGCAAACTTTTTAATGGTTGGTTTTAGACCCCATAAATGTATTACAAACATATATAAATGTGATACCTTAGATTCAAATAAGGTCATGATGAATTCACCTGGATGTCCCTATGACGTAGTATTGCATCATCATGACGTAGTGGGTTGCTGAATAGATCAAGACCGCTAGAACTGGTTGAAAACCAACATTTCGGCTCTTGATAATCAATCAGATGTACATACACAAGGAACCACAACTTGGAAGGGCTATTGAACCATCTACGTCATGGTCATACGCCATACGTCACACATCATAAATTACCAAAATGTCCCAAATAATTCACATAGTACACACCTGAATTTTCTTATCAAGTTCAAGTGTCATTCACACAATATAATTGTTCAAAACACAGCATGGTTATTATCATCACAATCTTCGTCCACGGAACCGTCTATGGTAGAATCACTATTATGCGGATTGTAACATGACTCAGCTTGGCAGGGTCCACAAGCAGAAGTACATGGAAGACCGTACTTCCTGCAACTACATCGAGTATTACTACAACTTGTTGTACAGTTACAATGGATAACCTTGAGAAGCCTTTCTGGAGCCGCTTTCTGGTCAGTCATAACAGGTAACAAAATGTTGTCTTCACACTTCCAACCCCAGTCCTTTGGGCCCATGTTTTCATCCTTTCCCATCCACACCATGATCTGATAAAATGAACGTTGAGAGTGGAACTTTGCCGAAGATTCCGTTGGGGGCAATTTCTCGGGCTTCACAAATGATTTAGCAGATGAAACCTTTTTAGCAAGCAATGTATTTCTAAGGTTTACCAGAGATGTGCCAGCTTTTCCTCTAAAGAAAGAAACAAAGACTTTGCATTCTGAATCAACTATTGTTGCCACATCCTGACCAGCTGTAGTAAAGGTCTTTGCACAAGCTTTAATCTGAGAATCATTTTTCATCACTTTTTGGAAAAGGGATTTCTTGCCAATACCATAAATCCTGGAAGTGCAATCACAACCTGTAAAAGCATGTACAAACAGCAGCTGTGAAGATATGTCATTTCCCAAGAGTTCCTTCAGACGGACAATATCATATACATGTTTTGCTTTATTTTTGTCCGAACGAAAGTAGAGTTTCCTGCTGTCCCTCTCAGTGTAATGTAGAAGCAGAATCAGAAGGTCCGTGTTTTCCCCAATCAAAGTTGTGTCTCGAACTTTTGCAGATGTTGTTGCTGCCTTCACAATATGAACATCTGCATCTCCATGCGCATTGATGACTTCGCAACCCCTCTGTTTCAGTTTGTCACTGATGAGGAGGATTAGTTTCTGTTTATTAGAGTCCCTTGATAAGAAATCCTCCATTCTGCCAGAGGAAAAGACGGTATTCATTTCAAAAGACATAAGCGGGTGTGATTTCGTTTGTCGTCTTTGATGTTCATTGTCCTTGATGCCAGGCTCTTCACTGTATCCGTCAAAAAACTACTGTGGCTTGTCCATACTTGGAAAGGGTGAGATTGGCATACTCCTCGGCAATTTCCCCGTAGGTCATCCTTTTTTTTCCAAGACAGACGGTGAAGTAAGGAGCCTTCGTCAAGCACAAAATGTTCGGAATCTGGCGTCGAATCTGTTAGAACGGCCTTGCTGGAGCTGGAGGATTCATTTGCGTGATTCCGTAGAGCATCAGCCAACTGTGACTTGTCAGCCTTCTGGAACACATGTTTTGCCGCGAATAGGGGAGGAGGATATGGACTAAGTTCGTAGTCCATGATATCTTGCAGTGTCAAGTCGCCAGCTTGGGAAACTACAAGAAATCTCTGGAACAGGAGTTCAGAATTTATCATTTGTTCGGTATTCACTTTCACTGACACCAAGAGTCTTGGCTTTGTCCTTTCGTTTAAAGGAATAAGTGAATATTGGCTGCCCAACCATTGTTTGTACTATGGCCTTGCCGACAGCTCCATATTCATGTACATTTACACCTGCGTTGGCCACCACACCAGTCACAACATTTCTTAATGAAGAATCCTCAGCAAATGGATTGCAGTCAACTAATTTTTGCATCAGTTTAGTACTGTCTACATGATCACGTTGCATCCTTGGCACTGTGGCGTCTTTGTGCTGTTTACTTGAGGTAAATGATTGTTTAGAGAACTCTTGCATCGTAAGGTTGTACGCAGATGACACGGATGATGACAGTGTCCAGATGGTCCTTAGTTCCTCTGTATGCCACTTCCTCTGGTTAAACCACCGCTACTTTTGAGGGAACGCATGAGAGTCTGTTCAATAGTTAGATCCGATCCCAATCCTGCCCAGAACTGTTCTGTCTTCCTAATAACATGTAGGCCGTTTTTTTTTTTGTAACAATGTCTGGATGCTTGTGACCTAGTTCATTCATGCACTGTAGGTAGAGGTATGCAGACTTAACATAATTGAAATGTCCAGCAGCTGCGAATATCGGAATGCAAAAACAGACACTGCACTGAATTGCATTCTCCAGTCGCCTGAGCGATCAGCTCTGATCAGTGCACGTGCTATTTCCAACATCTCCTGATATCCGATCCAAAGTTGACTGGTTTTGGATAAAGCTGCCATGCTAACCTTTGCTGACTGGATTTTCTGTTCAATGTGCTTGATTCCTTCTAATGATTTTAACGACTCGTAGGACATTTCACCAGACACAATGGAAGAATAAACAGTCTCTATCCTTTCAATCGTAGAGCGAAATTCTGGGTTATCCTGGATGAGCCCACCTAGAATGATCTGATTGAGACACCTGTCAACCAGGAGATGGGGGTCAGCCAGGATTTCCCCTAACGAACAGGGCACCTTCATCAGAACTCTGTCTCAATAACACTGAGCTGAAATGAAAAAAAACTCCAAAAGCATGCTTACAACAGCGTTTTCGTGTGAGAAATAACAAATCATGAAAACCAAGGAGCCATTTCAAACACAGGAGTTCAGAATTTATCATTTGTTCGGTATTCACTTTTCACTGACACCAAGAGTCTTGGCTTTGTCCTTTCGTTTAAAGGAATAAGTGAATATTGGCTGCCCAACCATTTTTTTGTACTATGGCCTTGCCGACAGCTCCATATTCATGTACATTTACACCTGCGTTGGCCACCACACCAGTCACAACATTTCTTAATGAAGAATCCTCAGCAAATGGATTGCAGTCAACTAATTTTTGCATCAGTTTAGTACTGTCTACATGATCACGTTGCATCCTTGGCACTGTGGCGTCTTTGTGCTGTTCACTTGAGGTAAATGATTGTTTAGAGAACTCTTGCATCGCAAGGTTGTACGCAGATGACACGGATGATGACAGTGTCCAGATGGTCCTTAGTTCCTCTGTCATGCCACTTCCTCTGGTTAAACCACCGCTACTTTTGAGGGAACGCATGAGAGTCTGTTCAATAGTTAGATCCGATCCCAATCCTGCCCAGAACTGTTCTGTCTTCCTAATAACATGTAGGCCGTTTTCAAATTTTGTAACAATGTCTGGATGCTTGTGACCTAGTTCATTCATGCACTGTAGGTAGAGGTATGCAGACTTAACATAATTGAAATGTCCAGCAGCTGCGAATATCGGAATGCAAACAACAGACACTGCACTGAATTGCATTCTCCAGTCGCCTGAGCGATCAGCTCTGATCAGTGCACGTGCTATTTCCAACATCTCCTGATATCCGATCCAAAGTTGACTGGTTTTGGATGAAGCTGCCATGCTAACCTTTGCTGCTGACTGGATTTTCTGTTCAATGTGCTTGATTCCTTCTAATGATTTTAACGACTCGTAGGACATTTCACCAGACACAATGGAAGAATAAACAGTCTCTATCCTTTCAATCGTAGAGCGAAATTCTGGGTTATCCTGGATGAGCCCACCTAGAATGATCTGATTGAGACACTTGTCAACCAGGAGATGGGGGTCAGCCAGGATTTCCCCTAACGAACAGGGCACCTTCATCAGAACTCTGTCTCAATAACACTGAGCTGAAATGAAAAAAACTCCAAAAGCATGCTTACAACAGCGTTTTCGTGTGAGAAATAACAAATCATGAACCAAGGAGCCATTTCAAACACAGGAGTTCAGAATTTATCATTTGTTCGGTATTCACTTTCACTGACACCAAGAGTCTTGGCTTTGTCCTTTCGTTTAAAGGAATAAGTGAATATTGGCTGCCCAACCATTGTTTGTACTATGGCCTTGCCGACAGCTCCATATTCATGTACATTTACACCTGCGTTGGCCACCACACCAGTCACAACATTTCTTAATGAAGAATCCTCAGCAAATGGATTGCAGTCAACTAATTTTTGCATCAGTTTAGTACTGTCTACATGATCACGTTGCATCCTTGGCACTGTGGCGTCTTTGTGCTGTTCACTTGAGGTAAATGATTGTTTAGAGAACTCTTGCATCGCAAGGTTGTACGCAGATGACACGGATGATGACAGTGTCCAGATGGTCCTTAGTTCCTCTGTCATGCCACTTCCTCTGGTTAAACCACCGCTACTTTTGAGGGAACGCATGAGAGTCTGTTCAATAGTTAGATCCGATCCCAATCCTGCCCAGAACTGTTCTGTCTTCCTAATAACATGTAGGCCGTTTTCAAATTTTGTAACAAATTCTGGATGCTTGTGACCTAGTTCATTCATGCACTGTAGGTAGAGGTATGCAGACTTAACATAATTGAAATGTCCAGCAGCTGCGAATATCGGAATGCAAACAGACACTGCACTGAATTGCATTCTCCAGTCGCCTGAGCGATCAGCTCTGATCAGTGCACGTGCTATTTCCAACATCTCCTGATATCCGATCCAAAGTTGACTGGTTTTGGATGAAGCTGCCATGCTAACCTTTGCTGACTGGATTTTTCTGTTCAATGTGCTTGATTCCTTCTAATGATTTTAACGACTCGTAGGACATTTCACCAGACACAATGGAAGAATAAACAGTCTCTATCCTTTCAATCGTAGAGCGAAATTCTGGGTTATCCTGGATGAGCCCACCTAGAATGATCTGATTGAGACACCTGTCAACCAGGAGATGGGGGTCAGCCAGGATTCCCCCTAACGAACAGGGCACCTTCATCAGAACTCTGTCTCAATGACACTGAGCTGAAATGAAAAAAACTCCAAAAGCATGCTTACAACAGCGTTTTCGTGTGAGAAATAACAAATCATGAACCAAGGAGCCATTTCAAACAAATACCAAACAGGGGTAAAAATCCTGAAATTGACCAAGAATTACCCTCCAATTTTAGGGAACCTTTGCTATTTTAATGTTCAGACATTAAAGAACAATGAAAAACCAAGAAAATATAGCTCTTGCTTAATTAATTGGGAAATATAAGGTTTCCCTAATATGTACCCAAAATACCAGTTTTGGGGTAGGGGTGCTCCTATTTCCCCCCCTATCGGGATGTCACACATGAAAGAAACCAGGTTCAGGTGAAAGGTTGACCTCAAAAACATTAGAAAACATACTTACATAATCAGTTTTGGGTGAAAAATGGCTGAGTTATGGACAGTCAAAAATATTCAAGCATTTCAACAATTTTGGCGGCCATCTTGGAAATTGCCTAATTAACCCACTTTCCGGTCATCCGAGTTTGGTAAACTTTTAGTATGTTAATCTACAGAAGTTCAGGAACCAAAAACAACCAAGAAACGTTTTCTTGCAATTTTTTGGGGGTTGACCCCTTTTTTTCCATATATTGACCCGACTAAAGGGG
Organism: Urechis unicinctus; assembly: GCA_034190875.2. NCBI lineage: Eukaryota > Metazoa > Annelida > Polychaeta > Xenopneusta > Urechidae > Urechis > Urechis unicinctus. The sequence goes on along the minus strand of CM067358.1, from coordinate 65,912,195 downwards.
CAACCACTATGGCTGTTTGCTGTCATGACACACCCTGCCGTACAATGTTTGCATGAGTTTTCGACTAAATTCGATGTTTTGCATAGCCGATGATTTATAGATACATACACCATCTTTGTAGCGAAGACTGTTTCCGAACATGGTAATGAATTAAACTTCAAAATCACTCTATCAAAGTGACAACAAGCTCAACTGAACTATTGTATATCATAACATATTCAAGATACTGTCATTCATCCTCTGAAGGTCACACAATCGCACAATCTCGTTACACATTTCGATAGTGTATCGAAATAGTACACATGAATGTATAATTCAGACGAGTACAAATTAAACAACAGTGCATATATTTTAATATCACTACATAGATTGATCATTAACTGCATTCCGGAAATCTATACGCCTCACATGGAAATATGTATATTTCATATCACTACAGCTCCAGTCAAGTTGTTACTTTCGATACCAGTCCTTATGAATCCATCCTAAGCATACATAATGATCAAATTATCATCCAAAACATTTGTCATATTTGACATTGCCGGTTAGGAACTGATTACATCTGGCAATCAACTGAGCATCCAGCGTAGTTACATCTACAGCTCGATGCCAACACACTGAAGAAGGATCGCAATAGTTTCAGAGAAGATTCGATGTTCTGAAATGATTACACAAAACTTGGATGGTCGCTGTCTGATAAATGGTAATGTAAATAAGGGCTCCTTAATATAGACTGTAATAGACTAAATTGCGGGTGAATATCAGATGTACATCACGTGTGTTGCTGTGTCTAAATAATTCCTACAAGATACATCAGTGTCCATTAAAGAACACAAGACATGTGCTGATGACGGCAGGTCATTGAAACGTTGTGTCTGATGCTTCTACCCCATGGAAGAAACATATATTGAGATGAAATGCTAAAGCACTTACCATGAACGATGCTTTATTGAACGGGCTACACCAAAGGGTATCGGATCTGTTCCAGCCACGGATAAGCTTAATAATATATGAGCAGCGAATTGACCTGTTTAATTAACAATTAGATGGATCATGAACACATTCCTATATTGGAATTAATCTTTGCCGGAGTGAATTGGATTCGTGCTCCATTTGTGGCAATAGCTCACAGCTCACAGTGTCCTTTGTAGCCTTGTGATAAATGACATCGGGATTAATGCATCGCTGCAAGTCAGATCATTAAATTGTCAAGCGGATAAGTTTGTTAAATATTTAGTTTAGTTACAGAAATAAAACCATACATGCTAATTTCTATTAAGCACCACATGTGCATTTTCAGCGTGAATCGCATCCGAGATAATATTTCAGTGCTATATGTGTATCATTGGATAATAATTGTACTGTATTTGTTAGGTATTGTGAAACTTGATTGCTATAAACAGAAGACAGACAAGACAGTGCATTATGTGACAGTAAGATTATTCGTATCGTTGTCAGCATAATTCTGTCTACCTTATCTCGAGTGATTGTCCACGAGCAGTCGATGAATCCTATTTTCATCTATTATTAATATCTGAAAAAACCAACCCAAGCTTCTGATGACAATTGACAAACCAGCACGACATGTTACAAGTGGACCACGTTCCGAAACGACCGCTTACTGTCTTATCAGCTTAATAAGAGATCATATATACGAATAAAACTAACCAGTTGACCATTGCGGGATAATCGAGGCAACATGACCGTTATAGTCTGTAAGGTTCGCAGTTTAATTTGGATTCCGACATTTCTTGCTAACGGCCGTTTTTTTTAGCAACAGGAAACAAAATGATAGCGTTTAGCGCCTAATCATATCATATAACAAATCGAATAATCGAGAACCAAAAATGAATTCTTCAATATTAGAGAGAGAGTTTAAAGGATTGTGTGGAAATTTATAAGGCTGGCAAGTTGGAATGCCGTAACGATGTAACACGAAAGGGGCGACAAGCTGCATTGAGTCACCTCATATCGAGCCTCACCCATCACTGTCCCAATTTCCACTGCCAAATGTATAAGTAGCGCATTTTCCATACCTGTGCCGATGATTCATGGATCAAGCAGACCGTGATATATGAATCGTTAATGTAACAGGCTCCAGAGCTATGTCATGTATCGTTCCTCTGCCGTTGACGTCTTTGATGTATCAGACATTAAGGCGGCAGTTGAAATGGATTAATCTATTAGTAATGAACGTATGTTGAACGTATAATTCAGACAAGTACAGGTTAAACAACAGTGCATATATTCGAACACCAGTTTGATATCACTACAAAGCTTGATCATAAAATCTATAACACGCCACATTAAATCATTTATGCCACACATAGAAATGTGCGTATTTCCTATCACTACAGCTTCAATCGAGTAGTTTCGCTGGATACCAGTCCTCAAGAATCCATCCAAAGCATACGTAATGAGCTCTGTACAGATTGGGATAAAATTATTATCCAAAATATCTGTCATATTTGACATTGCCGGTTAGGAACTGAATAGATAGGGCAGTCAACTGAGGATCCAGCTCGATACCAATACACAAGTGCAGAAAGATCGCAATAGCTTCAGAGCAGATTCGATGTTGTAAAGTTTCATGGTTCTGAAATGATTACACAAAACTGGGATGGTCGCTGTCTGATGAATGGTAATGTAAATAAGGGCTCCTTAATATAGACTGTAATTGACTAAATTGCGGGTGAATATCAGATGTACATCACGTGTGTTGCTGTGTTTAAATAATTCTTACAAGATACATCAGTGCCCATTAAAGAACACAAGTCGTTCTGTCTGATGCTTCTACGCCATGGAAGAAACAAATATTGAGATGAAATGCTAAAGAACTTACCATGAACGATGCTTTATTGAACGGGATAACAAAAGGGTGGCCAAATATCGGATCTGTTCCAGTCACGGAAAAGCTTAATAATATATGAGCAGCAAAATTACCAATTTAATTATCTATTAGATAGATGATGAACACATTCCATTGGAATTAATCGCTGCCGGAGTGAATTGGATTCGTGCTCCATTTGTGGCAATAGGGCACAGCTCACAGTGACCTTTGTAGCCTTGTGATGAATGACATCGGGATTAATGCATCGCTGCAAGTCAGATCATTAAATTGTCAAGCGGATAAGTTTGTTAAATATTTAGTTTAGTTGCAGATATAAAACCATGCAAGCTTGTTTCTATGAAGCACCACATGTACATATCAGCGTGAATCGCATCAGAGATAATATTTCAGTGCTATATGTGTATCATTTGATAATAATTGTACTATATTTGTTAGGTATTGTGAAACTTGAGTGCTATAAACAGAACAGGTATGGATTAAAAATTGCATATAAGTGTCAGACAAGACAGTGCATTATGTGACAGTAAGATTATTCCTAAGTGTATCGTTGTCAGCATAATTCTGTCTACCTTATCTCGAGTGATTGACCACGAGCAGTCGATGAATCGCATTTTCATCTGTTATTAATATCGGAAAAAAACCAACCCAAGCTTCTGATGACAATTGACAAACCAGCACGACATGTTACAGGTGGACCACGTTCCGAAACGACCGTTTACTGTCTTATCAGCTTAATAAGAGATCATATATATACGAATAAAACTAACCAGTTGACCATTGTGGGATAATCGAGGTAACATGACCGTTATAGTCTGTAAGGTTCGCAGTTTAATTTGGATTCCGACATTTCTTGCTAGCGGCCGTTATTTTTAGCAACAGGAAACAAGATGATAGCGTGTAGCGCCTAATCATATCATGTAACAAATCGAATAATCGAGAACCAAAAATGAATTCTTCAATATTAGAGAGAGAGAGAGCGTTTGAAGGATTGTTTGGAAATTTTTAAGGCTGGCAAGTTGGAATGCCGTAACGATGTAACATCGCAGAGGGGCGACATGCCGCATCAAGTCATTCATACCGAGTCATTCATACGCTCACAATTTCCACTGCCAAATGTATAAGTAGCGCATTTTCCATACCTGCGCCGATGATTCATGGATCAAGTAGACCGTGATATATGAATCGTTAATGTCGCAGGCTCCATTATCGATATTGTCATGTGCCATTCCTCTGTCCTCCAAGTCTTGGTTGTATCAAACATTAAGGCGGCAGTTGCAATGGACTAAGCTATAATATAATGCATTAACTCGCCCTGCGTTATGGGGCTTAACAATATGCCGCTTCATGTATCATCAATCATCACTTGCATAAGTAATATCATATTTTCATGGCGAATTCGTAACCTCTACTTGACATTTTGGAGTATGAATGAACTAGACAACCAGTTGTGGATTACAGAATTTACTTAATATGTACACCAGTAGCGTGGTGAGGTTTCTCTCTTCCTCACTGTTTGACTGCATCATTCGTTCACAGGTCTCTGGTTCAATTGTGCTCCACAATGCGCGCTAGGGAGCCCCACAAATCATTCAAATGATCCTCCAACTAACACTTACCTACAACTACTTGTACAACAGACATGTTTGATTTCCAATTTCACCTAGGTTTGGAAGTACTTATAGAGAAAATGGTCACAATAACATGCATTCAGTGAAGATCTATCCATTTAGCGATACAGAAGGCAATCTTGCAGCAATCAGGTCGTTACACCAACAATAGTGTAAGTTTAAAGCACTTTCGAATTTTCTGTGATCCATATGGTCCTAACGACGTTATTGTAACGATTGCAAAAAAAACCCCGCATGTACATGGCGGCATTATAGAAGATCCGCTATTTGTTGATAATCTGCTGTCAATAGCTAGTTACAGTGGTTCAGATATCCACTATGGAAATGCGTTATCACAAAAGAGGGAACTACCATATTGCGTTGAACAGGGATATATTCTTGTAGAACCGATGCACACGTGGTTGTTGACGTATTTTAGCGGAGGAAATATTGAAATAGTTTATCACCCAAGTTGTGGGAACGTAAAATACATTTTGGTTACACGATGTTCTGGTCGTAGTGGCCTGTCTTATTGTTATTCTCGACACGTTTGTTAATTACCATCAATGGCTAAAATTGGCGGTGCTGGGGTTGATACAGTATTGATGCCGTTAAGGTCCACTGTGTTGAACAGTAAAGTGTCTACAACATTAGCTCAGCTTCATTGAATGTTAACAATATGCCGTCAGTGCAACAGATATGTTGATATTAAGTGATAACAAGCAACTGAATAACGTTCATATCGAAGTGTCAGATTCCGCTTGAATTGAAGTCAATGATATTATGCAAATTATTATTGCCTCACAGCATATCATGAATGAGTCATGTAACTGAAAAATATGAAGAGTATTTTCTAAAGAGCCCTTAGGTAATATCAGGATATGAAAATGATATCATTCGGTACGATATCATGCATTGTGACGTTATTAAGGATTTGGTGAGTTAAATTAAAAGGTTGACATTAAGTCTGATAATATGCTACCGTCATGAGTTTTACCGGTTTTTACCAAAACCCCCATCCAAGCAACAATAAATTGGACTAGATTGTTCACCATGGACATCATAACGCACCATCATAACCTTATTTTATTCTGGCATTTATCATGAAAAACGTTTCGTTGATATGGGTTCACGATGACAGCTTATTCGCATGCAGTGACTAACACATAATGTATGCATGTACACTGCAACAATCGTATGATTGATTTTTGGGTAAAGCGTTTGATTTGTAGCAGCTTTGATCTGTAAAAACGACGTAGAGAAAATTGAAACAGGCACAGAAATAAAATTACAAAAGCTTGTATACTACAAGAAAACACAAAGATGATACAGACCCTTCTCAGTATCTGTCTAATAGTCATTCGTCGACCATAATAGCAACGTAGAAAAATCCTTAACAATTAGCTTGCATATTGTATTCAGCACATTGGAAATGGGTTTAACACCAATAGTAACCCGCCATTGTGAGATGAACCTAATGGCATCGGCAACATATTGAATGTCATAACATTTTTGTTAAGGTTGCTTATTCCAACTCCTCGATGCCTTATTCCAAAGTAAGCATTGTAATTGCAGTGCCTTACAGTTCTGCATTCACATAATAGATAAGTTGCACTTCAAATGTAATTTACAGCTTATATGGGTTCGCAAAATGCTGCTATTGCACAAACAATACATGAAAACATCAACAAAACATTGAAAAGTATAAACATCACTCATAAAACAATCGACACTTCGTATAATATCATTAGCAATATTTATGCAATTTCAAACACCACAAATGACGTCGTTAAATCCACACCCTCATCTATGCCAAACACGCATGAAATCATATTCAATATGCAATTACGTTCGCGCGTCAACTTGAGTAGATGCAGGGTCAAAGTTATTTAACCTACTCGCTTACTCTGCCAGATAGCTAATTATATTAATAACGAAACCGTATCATGTTACAAAGACACGTGCCAGTCGCTAAATAAATATGTATAGAATTTGTATCATTTGTGTTACCAGGCAGCTACTGGTGGCATCAGGGAATTAACCCAGCACCAATGGTATTTACAAATACACCAGCATTCCAATCAGCAACAAGGTCAGGTTCACAATAGCTATTGGCAGACTCCTACATTCAATGCTCTTGCCGAAGATTCAGGAATAATAACAAAGAACTGAAGAGTGCAATCCCTGATAAAAGCTTAGCTAAATTCAAACTGTCAGTTTGTTAAAATTCCGACAACTTGCTTTAGTCGCGTTGAGCATTACAAATGGATCGTATTTGTGTTTGCTTGCATATACTATTCACCAATTAATTTACAAGCATGGATATCTAATAACCTACATTCGCAATTTAGCAGAGTGAAAAACCCCGATGCGGCAATTTTGTTGGCGGATGCTGCGTAGAACTAATTACTATTGCTTTCACCAAACCAAGCCTCACTGAAAGCCCTATTCAGCGCTCTGCAATGGCAGCCCCTTGATTGCCAATTACTTGGCATTTAAATAGTTTTCGGCGAACATAAAATAGTATGTGAGATATATAACAATATATTCTAACAATTAAATCCAGACAAACAACTGTTGTACAAACATGCTTGACGAATGGAATATATGATAAGACTTTAGGTGTTATGTATCTCACTTGCGTGGTTTAACAATATTATCAGTAATTATTAACAATTTGTCCACCAAAACCCTCTTTCATTATGTTGTACAATGCTTCAAACAAATATGTAGGTACGGCCCATGACCGTGCAATTATCTAAACGCAGTTAGTGTAAGGTTTACAGGTATTACGCGAGTCGCTGGACCAGCATTATTCCTGGAAGAGCCAGGGATAACCATTGTATTAACATGATGACAAATCTAGCCAAAGTACACAACCTGCCTCTTAATTATAAAAATATAGCATACCACAGTTCTGCACATTGCATAATGGATAAGCTACATTGTACAATGCTCTAAATTATAATTTTAGTCAGTCAATTTTTCCCATCTATCTCGGAATAACATATTGAGTTTACAATTGTTTTACTAAGTACAACCCTTGGGTTAAATATTAGGTACTTGTCTGCAATGGATTGCAACAGCACATATATACGCATCATGACGAATGGAATTTTCAAAACCCTGTGCAGCGTATACATTTGGTATTTACCACGGCAAGAGCTGCACATATCAGTCATCAGCCATCATTTTAATTTAAGTTCAAAGCTTTTTGTGACAATAACCGACTCGAGACTATTACTATGCAACCAGTTACGCAAAGTTATTTATTGCCATTGCTCATAAACTGATGTTAGCGTCAACCTATTCTATCATCTCGCCAGATATTTCAGAATCAGTACTTTCTGATAAATGCTGCTTCTTAGGGACCATACATACTAGCGTTCGATATTGTGAGATTGGTAATTAGAATGTATCAAGTGACGAAACTGAATGACGGGGTTGCAAGGCTCATAGTTCTAGATAAATTGCGATATTTCATACTTATAAATGTGATTATTCTTAACGGCAAACGAGTTTCTGGACAACATCTCAGCCTTACTCGACACTGTCTTATCCGTTCTTGATCTCCCTGAAAATGCGAATTATTTTATAATAACTGAATGATTCTCTCGTGCATCGGAAACTGTACAGCTGAATACATTCTTGAAGTCAACGATTACCTTTGCTAAATGTACATTCACAGTTATGCTGCCAGCCATCGTATTCTATTATTGTAAAATATTAGTTCTAGGCTTGGCAAGCGTAAATGACCATAGGGATGATATTTAAGACCGACTCCACGTGACACCCCGTTGGCGATACAAAATTGACCCTCATTTTGTGGGGATCATGGGATATAAACCATTAAGTCACCTCATGCCCAATCACATCAATCACTTGTCCTGATACATTAATGAATCAAAAAGACTTTGCCACTTTTACTTGTTAGCCAAGTAGAGAAATAAAAATGCCAGTCAACACTTATATATGATGTTGCCATCTGCATTGATGACCAAAGGTCAATACTGTTTTATATATTGCCCACCTCTCAGAGGAGGGAATTACACATGTGTTGTTTAGCTTCAACTTGATGCTGTTCCACATTTGGTCGAATTGGTCTTAAAAGTACATGGTTGCGTATAAGTACGAGCTATTGGGAATTTGCTTAATTATTAATGGATGGTAGCAGATACGATATCATGCGTTGACGTTTGTTAGATTTGTTAAGCTTGTGTTTTATCTTTGATCGTATCTGGCTCAAGTTAGTGAAGGTGTAGCATTACCAATATATATATATATATATATATATATATATATATATATATATATATATATATATATATATATATATATATATATATATATATATATATATATATATATAAATATATATATATATATATATATATATATATATATATATATATATATATATATATATATATATATATATATATATATATATATATCTATATATATATATATATATATATATATATATATATCGCATTATAAACCTGCATCAATTAAAGCGTTATTTAAAAAATACAACTGGATTAATATATTGATTGTAAACATCATCATGACTTTCTAGTCAACCTGTATTTGTGTGTTGCACTGCATATATAAAGCCAATGTAAAACTGCAGGAAACATGTGCGGTTCCGCTTCGTGACCCCCCACTATTCACCATTCACCGCTGTGGACTCTCAATACACACACAAATCCATCTTGACTGCAATTTTGCCCGTGACACAGCCTTATCTGTCCCAACCTGGCAATGCATTCCCATTCATCAGTCAAATCCTTAATTAGATCTTCAAGCTAGGATGCCAATGGATATATGTTGCATATCTCAGCATCTTTTAGCATTCTAGACTAGCTTGCTGCATAACACTGGGTCGCTATTTCTGCAACACCTAGACTCATCACCTGACGGCACATCTACAAAGAGACCACGAAATAACCGCCATGATTCACGTGAGGTATTAATCCTGAATGCTCAAAGTACTTAAATTAACCGCACTGGACAAATGTTAATGTGCCTTAAGCATCACTTTCAAACGGCACAAAGTGGGCCTTCCAGTAATGTACGGGGACACATCTGCCAGTCAGCTGTATAATAAAGGTCAAGGAATTCGACCTCTACTCCTAGTGGGGTAGCTCCACACGGTGTAGTTCTCTTCTTTACATAACCACTGGACTGCGAATTCGATTTAGCATGCAATCACTGGTTCCGAGACTTCACTGCAATGACCCCCGCCCGTGTTTGACTACTATATTATTCGATTGTACGCAAAACTTTATTCTGGTTCATCGCGGATCACCGGAGTAGGGCTTGTGCATCCAATGCCTGGTTGATATATAACAGTAAATGAGCGAATTATGTCCATACATACTGGGAAAGGGTAGGCCTAAACCTAACTTTTATCTGACCGTCAAAACAGCGGTCATATGCGTTATATCTACTCTGCGTCGTGTAAATCATCGGTACACACAATTACTTGCCTTGAACTGTTTGATTTGTGTAGCGATTGCTTTCGAAATTCTGCATCTGGTAGCATGGTGTTTGACGTATTGTTATTGCCCCTCAGGGTAACCATGCAGAACGCGTATGCGTCCGTTTGACAAGCTCAGCGTCATTCAAGGTTAGCAATTTGCCACGGTATGATTGGATATTTGCTGCTACAAGCCGGAGAAAAATAATCATTAAGTCATATTATTTGTGGCCGATGGGGGTCATTTTCGATATTAACAATAAAGCATACACAGAGCTGTGTACGAGTTGTAGTTCTATCTAATTTTTGACCCCATCTGCAAATTTGATGCATCATCAGCAACATCGTGAAGCTTGTTCTGTCTCAACACTATTGACGATGCATCCAAATAGAAACAGAGGCGGCTAATTCAATTCAGCTTAACTTTGACGGCTAGCATTGTCAATGTCAAGTGATGTATACTTCGTGTGGTGGTTGAAAATATGGACATGTAGCTGGGATAGGTAATTACTAGTATTGATAAACGGACTACTGTCTGGTTGCTGCGGTCGATTTGTGTGTAATCTGCTTATGGAGGTGGAATGCCCTCGTCCGTCTCCAAATCATAGGCAATGCGATCCAATCGGCGATCAAATCACTTTGCTGCTAGTTACTGCCAATGTAGTACCATCTGACAGCTCCGGATATTGCCTGCACAAAACGATTCGCGCACAACAGTGTGCGTCATTAGAAGCTGTCCTCTCAGAAGGGTGGTCTATCAGGCGCCACTAAAAGAATGCCATCAAGCAAAAACGTAGAATTGCCTCACAACCTAGGTCAGATCAGGCAATTTTCTGAGTTGAGAATTTTCTATAGGTTAAGCCAAATTACTTAAGGACGAAAGGTGACAAATGCATCATTCATTACGTCAAATATATTCATCGCCAATGACAAGCATCAATCTGTGCATCCAGAGTTCAATTTACATCAAAGCTTATTTGTTGTTGTTTAGCTGGGTAGTTAGCTGAGTAGTAATGAATGTCATATTATTTGTATCAGCGCCTCACACCATTTTACGTGAAGATTGGAAGAGATGCCGCAGTGCACCAAGTAAGGCTCAGGAATCAGACATCACCATATCATTCATGGATAACAGCAGTTAAGTTAGATATGTATGCAATGTATTCATTAGTAAAATGTCTGACACGTCTTTAGCCATTCTAAATAACGATAATATAATATAGATTATGGTTCATTAGCATAATCATAACGTTTAAATTCATTCCGTTGTGGACTATTTCATAACGGACTCTACGACAGACACCGTACTAGGAACCGTACTAATTACGGGCAGACACTATCGTTGTTTTTTCTCACGACACACCCTGACGTACAGTGTTTGCATGAAATCGATGTTTAGCATAGTCGATGATTCATCGAGGTTTTGATCTGCACACACAAACGCATTCGTGGTTTACAACGTGCTTGTTATCGACCCATACTAGCCGAAACAAACTGAGAATATACATACATCATCTTTGTGGAGAAGACTATTTCCGAACATCGAAGTGAAATTAACTTCAAAAGCACTCTATCAAAGTGACAACATGTTCAACTGAACTATTGCATATCATAACATATTCAAGGTGATTTTATTCATCCTCTGAAGGCCATTTGTCACAGCCAGCTTGTCGCACCATCTCGTTACACCTTCCGATAGTGTACCGAAACAGTACACATGAAAGTATAATTCTGACTAGTACAGGTTAAACAACAGTGCATATATTCGAACACCAGTTTGATATCACTACAAAGCTTGATCATAAAATCTATAACACGCCACATTAAATCATTTATGCCACACATAGAAATGTGCGTATTTCCTATCACTACAGCTTCAATCGAGTAGTTTCGCTGGATACCAGTCCTCAAGAATCCATCCTAAGCATACGTAATGAGCTCTGTACAGATTGGGATAAAATTATTATCCAAAATATCTGTCATATTTGACATTACCGGTTAGGAACTGAATAGATAGGGCAGTCAACTGAGGATCCAGCTCGATACCAATACACAAGTGCAGAAAGATCGCAAAAGTTTAAGAGCAGATTCGATGTTGTAAAGTTTCATGGTTCTGAAATGATTACACAAAACTGGGATGGTCGCTGTCTGATGAATGGTAATGTAAATAAGGGCTCCTTAATATAGACTGTAATTGACTAAATTACGGGTGAATATCAGATGTACATCACGTGTGTTGCTGTGTTTATATAATTCTTACAAGATACATCAGTGTCCATTAAAGAACACAACTCGTTCTGTCTGATGCTTCTACGCCATGGAAGAAACAAATATTGAGATGAAATGCTAAAGAACTTACCATGAACGATGCTTTATTGAACGGGATAACAAAAGGGTGGCCAAATATCGGATCTGTTCCAGTCACGAAAAAGCTTAATAATATATGAGCAGCAAAATTACCAATTTAATTATCTATTAGATAGATGATGAACACATTCCATTAGAATTAATCTCTGTCGGAGTGAATTTGATTCGTGCTCCATTTGTGGCAATAGGGCACAGCTCACAGTGACCTTTGTAGCCTTGTGATGAATGACATCGGCATTAATGCATCGCTGCAAGTCAGATCATTAAATTGTCAAGCGGAAACGTTTGTTAAATATTTAGTTTAGTTACAGATATAAAACCATGCAAGCTTGTTTCTGTGAAGCACCACATGTGCATATCATCGTGAATCGCATCAGAGATAATATTTCAGTGCTATATGTGTATCATTTGATAATAATTGTACTATATTTGTTAGGTATTGTGAAACTTGAGTGCTATAAACAGAACAGGTATGGATTAAAAATTGCATATAAGTGTCAGACAAGACAGTGCATCATGTGACGGTAAGATTATTCCTAAGTGTATCGTTGCAGCATAATTCTGTCTACCTTATCTCGAGTGATTGACCACGAGCAGTCGATGAATCCTATTTTCATCTATTATTAATATCGGAAAAAAACCAACCCAAGCTTCTGATGACAATTGACAAACCAGCACGACATGTTACAGGTGGACCACGTTCCGAAACGACCGCTTACTGTCTTATCAGCTTAATAAGAGATCATATATACGAATAAAACTAACCAGTTGACCATTGCGGGATAATCGAGGCAACATGACCGTTCGAGTGTGTAAGGTTAGCAGTTTGAAATGAATTCCGACATTTCTTGCTGACGCCGTTATTTTTAGCAACAGGAAACAAAATGATAGCGTGTAGCGCCTAATTATATCATATAACAAATCGAATAATCGAGAACCAAAAATGAATTCTTCAATATTAGAGAGAGAGAGAGAGCGTATAAAGGATTGTGTGGAAATTTATGAGGCTGGCAAGTTGGAATGCCGTAACGATGTAACACGAAAGGGGCGACAAGCTGCATTGAGTCACCTCATATCGAGCCTCACCCATCACTGTCCCAATTTCCACTGCCAAATGTATAAGTAGAGCATTTTCCATACCTGTGCCGATGATTCATGGATCAAGCAGACCGTGATATATGAATCGTTAATGTAACAGGCTCCAGAGCTATGTCATGTATCGTTCCTCTGCCGTTGACGTCTTTGATGTATCAGACATTAAGGCGGCAGTTGAAATGGATTAATCTATTAATAATGAATGTATGTTGAACGTATAATTCAGACAAGTACAGGTTAAACAACAGTGCATATATTCGAACACCAGTTTGATATCACTACAAAGCTTGATCATAAAATCTATAACACGCCACATTAAATCATTTATGCCACACATAGAAATGTGCGTATTTCCTATCACTACAGCTTCAATCGAGTTGTTTCGCTGGATAACAGTCCTCAAGAATCCATCCTAAGCATACGTAATGAGCTCTGTACAGATTGGGATAAAATTATTATCCAAAATATCTGTCATATTTGACATTACCGGTTAGGAACTGAATAGATAGGGCAGTCAACTGAGGATCCAGCTCGATACCAATACACAAGTGCAGAAAGATCGCAAAAGTTTAAGAGCAGATTCGATGTTGTAAAGTTTCATGGTTCTGAAATGATTACACAAAACTGGGATGGTCGCTGTCTGATGAATGGTAATGTAAATAAGGGCTCCTTAATATAGACTGTAATTGACTAAATTACGGGTGAATATCAGATGTACATCACGTGTGTTGCTGTGTTTAAATAATTCTTACAAGATGCATCAGTGTCCATTAAAGAACACAAGTCGTTCTGTCTGATGCTTCTACGCCATGGAAGAAACAAGTATTGAGATGAAATGCTAAAGAACTTACCATGAACGATGCTTTATTGAACGGGATAACAAAAGGGTGGCCAAATATCGGATCTGTTCCAGTCACGGAAAAGCTTAATAATATATGAGCAGCAAAATTACCAATTTAATTATCTGTTAGATAGATGATGAACACATTCCATTAGAATTAATCGCTGCCGGAGTGAATTGGATTCGTGCTCCATTTGTGGCAATAGGGCACAGCTCACAGTGACCTTTGTAGCCTTGTGATGAATGACATCGGGATTAATGCATCGCTGCAAGTCAGATCATTAAATTGTCAAGCGGATAAGTTTGTTAAATGTTTAGTTTAGTTACAGAAATAAAACCATGCATGCTAATTTCTATTAAGCACCACATTTTCAGCGTGAATCGCATCCGAGATAATATTTCAGTGCTATATGTGTATCATTGGATAATAATTGTACTGTATTTGTTAGGTATTGTGAAACGTGATTGCTATAAACAGAAGACAGACAAGACAGTGCATTATGTGACAGTAAGATTATTCCTATGTGTATCGTTGCAGCATAATTCTGTCTACCTTATCTCGAGTGATTGACCACGAGCAGTCGATGAATCCTATTTTCATCTATTATTAATATCTGAAAAAAAACCAACCCAAGCTTCTGATGACAATTGACGATCCAGCACGACATGTTACAGGTGGACCACATCCCGGCACGGCCGCTTAATCTCCGATCAGCTTAATAAGAGATCATACATACGAATAAAACTAACCAGTTGACCATTGCAGGATAATCGAGGCAACATGACCGTTCGAGTGTGTAAGGTTAGCAGTTTGAAATGAATTCCGACATTTCTTGCTGACGCCGTTATTTTTAGCAACAGGAAACAAAATGATAGCGTGTAGCGCCTAATCATATCATATAACAAATCGGATAATCGAGAACCAAAAATGAATTCATCAAAATTAGAGAGAGAGAGAGAGCGTTTAAAGGATTGTGTGGAAATTTATAAGGCTGGCAAGTTGGAATGCCGTAACGATGTAACATCGCAGAGGGGCGACATGCCGCATCAAGTCATTCATACCGAGTCATTCATACGCTCACAATTTCCACTGCCATATGTATAAGTAGCGCATTTTCCATACCTGTGCCGATTACTCATGAATCAAGCAGACCGTGATATATGAATCGTTAATGTCGCAGGCTCCAGTATCGGTATTGTCATGTGCCATTCCTCTGTCCTCCAAGTCTTGGTTGTATCCGACATTAAGGCGGCAGTTGCAATGGACTAAGCTATAATATAATGCATTAACTCGACCTGCGTTATGGGGCTTAACAATATGCCGCTTCATGTATCATCAATCATCACTTGCATAAGTAATATCATATTTTCATGGCGAATTCGTAACCTCAACTTGACATTTTGGAGTATGAATGAACTAGACAACCAGTTGTGGATTACAGAATTTACTTAATATGTACACCAGTAGCGTGGTGAGGTTTCTCTCTTCCTCACTGTTTGACTGCATCATTCGTTCACAGGTCTCTGGTTCAATTGTGCTCCACAATGCGCGCTAGGGAGCCCCACAAATCATTCAAATGATCCTCCAACTAACACTTACCTACAACTACTTGTACAACAGACATGTTTGATTTCCAATTTCACCTAGGTTTGGAAGTACTTATAGAGAAAATGGTCACAATAACATGCATTCAGTGCAGATCTATCCATTTAGCGATACAGAAGGCAATCTTGCAGCAATCAGGTCGTTACACCAACAATAGTGTAAGTTTAAAGCACTTTCGAATTTTCTGTGATCCATATGGTCCTAACGACGTTATTGTAACGATTGCAAAAAAAACCCCGCATGTACATGGCGGCATTATAGAAGATCCGCTATTTGTTGATAATCTGCTGTCAATAGCTAGTTACAGTGGTTCAGATATCCACTATGGAAATGCGTTATCACAAAAGAGGGAACTACCATATTGCGTTGAATAGGGATATATTCTTGTAGAACCGATGCACACGTGGTTGTTGTCGTATTTTAGCGGAGGAAAAATTGAAATAGTTTATCACCCAAGTTGTGGGAACGTAAAATACATTTTGGTTACACGATGTTCTGGTCGTAGTGGCCTGTCTTATTGTTATTCTCGACACGTTTGTTAATTACCATCAATGGCTAAAATTGGCGGTGCTGGGGTTGATACAGTATTGATGCCGTTAAGGTCCACTGTGTTGAACAGTAAAGTGTCTACAACATTAGCTCAGCTTCATTGAATGTTAACAATATGCCGTCAGTGCAACAGATATGTTGATATTAAGTGATAACAAGCAACTGAATAACGTTCATATCGAAGTGTTAGATTATGCAAATTATTATTGCCTCACAACATTTCATGAATGAGTCATGTAACTGAAAAATATGAAGAGTTTTTTCTAAGTGCCCTTAGGTAATATCAGGATATGAAAATGATAACATTCAGTACGATATCATGCATTGTGACGTTATTAAGGATTTGGTGAGTTAAATTAAAAGGTTGACATTAAGTCTGGTAATATGCTACCGTCATGAGTTTTACCGGTTTTTACCAAAGCCCCCATCCAAGCAACAATAAATTGGACTAGATTGTTCACCATGGACATCATAACGCACCATCATAACCTTATTTTATTCTGGCATTTATCAAGAAAAACGTTACGTTGATATGGGTTAACGATGACAGCTTATTCGCATGCAGCAACTAACACATAATGTATGCATGTACACTGCAACAATCGTATGATTGATTTTTGGGTAAAGCGTTTGATTTGTAGCAGCTTTGATCTGTAAAAACGACGTAGAGAAAATTGAAACAGGCACAGAAATAAAATTACAAAAGCTTGTTTACTACAAGGAAACATAAAGATGATACAGACCTTTTCACCTTTTCAGTATCTGTCTAATAGTCATTCGTCGACCATAATAGCAAAGTAGAAAAATCCCTAACAATTAGCTTGCATATTGTATTCAGCACATTGGAAACAGGGGCGTCGCCAGGGTGATTTGGTTGGAGGGGGGGGGGGTGTAACTAAAATTTTGCCGACTGCGGGATGACTATCTAAGCGTAGCGCCACCATAGGTTGGCGCGGAACTTTCAAATTTGCCGTCTGGACAGGATTTTGCCGACTGTAACGCGGACTCTCGGTTTGTCACACCCCCTACAGCCCCCCTTTGGCGACGCCCCTGATTGGAAATGGGTTTCACACCAATAGTAACCCGCCATTGTAAGTTGAACCTAATGGCATCGGCAACATATTGAATGTCATAGCAAACTCATCAACATTTTTTTTAAGGTTGCTTATTCCAACTCCTCGATACTTATTTCATAGTAAGCATTGTAATTACAGTGCCTCACAGTTCTGCATTCACATAATAGATAAGTTGCACTTCAAATATAATTTACAGCTTATATGGGTTCGCAAAATGCTGCTATTTCACAAACAATACATGAAAACATCAACAAAACATTGGAAAGTATAAACATCACTCATAAAACAATCGACACTTCGTATAATATCATTAGCAACATTTATGCAATTGCAAACACCACAAATGACGTCGTTAAATCCACACCCTCATCTATGCCAAACACGCATGAAATCATATTCAATATGCAATTACGTTTGCGCGTCAACTTGAGTAGATGCAGGGTCAAAGTAATTTAACCTACTCTCTTACTCTGCCAGATAGCTAATTATATTAATAACGAAACCGTATCATGTTACAAAGACACGTGCCAGTCGCTAAATAAATATGTATAGAATTTGCATCATTTGTGTTACCAGGCAGCTACTGGTGGCATCAGGTAATTAACCCAGCACCAATGGTATTTACAAATACACCAGCATTCCAATCAGCAACAAGGTCAGGTTCACAATAGCTATTGGCAGACTCCTACATTCAATGCTCTTGCCGAAGATTCAGGAATAATAACAAAGAACTGAAGAGTGCAATCCCTGATAAAAGCTTAGCTAAATTCAAACTGTCAGTTTGTTAAAATTCCGACAACTTGCTTTAGTCGCGTTGAGCATTACAAATGGATCGTATTTGTGTTTGCTTGCATATACTATTCACCAATTAATTTACAAGCATGGATATCTAATAACCTACATTCGCAATTTAGCAGAGTGAAAAAACCCGATGCGGCAATTTTGTTGGCGGATGCTGCGTAGAACTAACTACTATTGCTTTCACCAAACCAAGCCTCACTGAAAGCCCTATTCAGCGCTCTGCAATGGCAGCCCCTTGATTGCCAATTACTTGGCATTTAAATAGTTTTCGGCGAACATAAAATAGTATGTGAGATATATAACAATATATTCTAACAATTAAATCCAGACAAACAACTGCTGTACAAACATGCTTGACGAATGGAATATATGATAAGACTTTAGGTGTTATGTATCTAACTTGCGTGGTTTAACAATATTATCAGTAATTATTAACAATTTGTCCACCAAAACCCTCTTTCATTATGTTGTACAATGCTTCAAACAAACATGTAGGTACGGCCCATGACCGTGCAATTATCTAAACGCAGTTAGTGTAAGGTTTACAGGTATTACGCGAGTCGCTGGACCAGCATTATTCCTGGAAGAGCCAGGGATAACCATTGTATTAACATGATGACAAATCTAGCCAAAGTACACAACCTGCCTCTTAATTATAAAAATATAGCATACCACAGTTCTGCACATTGCATAATGGATAAGCTACATTGTACAATGCTCTAAATTATAATTTTAGTCAGTCAATTTTTCCCATCTATCTCGGAATAACATATTGAGTTTACAATTGTTTTACTAAGTACAACCCTTGGGTTAAATATTAGGTACTTGTCTGCAATGGATTGCAACAGCACATATATACGCATCATGACGAATGGAATTTTCAAAACCCTGTGCAGCGTATACATTTGGTATTTACCACGGCAAGAGCTGCACATATCAGTCATCAGCCAACATTTTAATTTAAGTTCAAAGCTTTTTGTGACAATAACCGACTCGAGACTATTACTATGCAACCAGTTACGCAAAGTTATTTATTGCCATTGCTCATAAACTGATGTTAGCGTCAACCTATTCTATCATCTCGCCAGATATTTCAGAATCAGTACTTTCTGATAAATGCTGCTTCTTAGGGACCATACATACTAGCGTTCGATATTGTGAGATTGGTAATTAGAATGTATCAAGTGACGAAACTGAATGACGGGGTTGCAAGGCTCATAGTTCTAGATAAATTGCGATATTTCATACTTATAAATGTGATTATTCTTAACGGCAAACGAGTTTCTGGACAACATCTCAGCCTTACTCGATATTGTCTTATCCGTTCTTGATCTCCCTGAAAATGCGAATTATTTTATAATAACTGAATGATTCTCTCGTGCATCGGAAACTGTACAGCTGAATACATTCTTGAAGTCAACGATTACCTTTGCTAAATGTACATTCACAGTTATGCTGCCAGCCACCGTATTCTATTATTGTAAAAGATTAGTTCTAGGCTTGGCAAGCGTAAATGACCATAGGGATGATATTTAAGACCGACTCCACGTGACACCCCGTTGGCGATACAAAATTGACCCTCATTTTGTGGGGATCATGGGATATAAACCATTAAGTCACCTCATGCCCAATCACATCAATCACTTGTCCTGATACATTAATGAATCAAAAAGACTTTGCCACTTTTACTTGTTAGCCAAGTAGAGAAATAAAAATGCCAGTCAACACTTATATATGATGTTGCCATCTGCATTGATGACCAAAGGTCAATACTGTTTTATATATTGCCCACCTCTCAGAGGAGGGAATTACACATGTGTTGTTTAGCTTCAACTTGATGCTGTTCCACATTTGGTCGAATTGGTCTTAAAAGTACATGATTGCGTATAAGTACGAGCTATTGGGAATTTGCTTAATTATTAATGGATGGTAGCAGATACGATATCATGCGTTGACGTTTATTAGATTTGTTAAGTTTGTGTTTTATCTTTGATCGTATCTGGCTCAAGTTAGTGAAGGTGTAGCATTACCAATATATATATATATATATATATATATATATATATATATATATATATATATATATATATATATATATATATATATATATATATATATATATATATATATATATATATATATATATATATCGCATTATAAACCTGCATCAATTAAAGCGTTATTTAAAAAATACAACTGGATTAATATATTGATTGTAAACATCATCATGACTTTCTAGTCAACCTGTAATTGTGTGTTGCACTGCATATATAAAGCCTATGTAAAACTGCAGGAAACATGTGCGGTCCCGTTTCGTGACCCCCCACTATTCACCATTCACCGCTGTGGACTCTCAATACACACACAAATCCATCTTGACTGCATTTTGCCCACACAGCCTCCATCTGCCCCAACTGGCAATGCATTCCCATTCATCAGTCAAATCCTTAATTAGATCTTCAAGCTAGGATGCCAATGGATATATGTTGCATATCTCAGCATCTTTTAGCATTCTAGACTAGCTTGCTGCATAACACTGGGTCGCTATTTCTGCAACACCTAGACTCATCACCTGACGGCACATCTACAAAGAGACCACGAAATAACCGCCATGATTCACGTGAGGTATTAATCCTGAATGCTCAAAGTACTTACATTAACCGCACTGGACAAACGTTAATGTGCCTTCAGCATCACTTTCAAACGGCATAAAGTGGGCCTTCCAGTAATGTACGGGGACACATCTGCCAATCAGCTGTATAATAAAGGTCAAGGAATTCGACCTCTACTCCTAGTGGGGTAGCTCCACACGGTGTAGTTCTCTTCTTTACATAACCACTGGACTGCGAATTCGATTTAGCATACAATCACTGGTTCGGAGACTACACTGCAATGACCCCCGCCCGTGTTTGACTACTATATTATTCGATTGTACGCAAAACTTTATTCTGGTTCATCGCGGATCACCGGAGTAGGGCTTGTGCATCCAGTACCTGGTTGATATATAACAGTAAATGAGCGAATTATGTCCATACATACTGAGAAACGGTAGGCCTAAACCTAACTTTTATCGACCGTCAAAACAGCGGTCATATGCGTTATATCTACTCTGCGTCGTGTAAATCATCGGTACACACAATTACTTGCCTTGAACTGTTTGATTTGTGTAGCGATTGCTTTCGAAATTCTGCATCTGGTAGCATGGTGTTTGACGTCTTGTTCTTGCCCTTCAGGGCAACCATGTGGAACGCGTATGCGTCCGTTTGACAAGCTCAGCGTCATTCAAGGTTAGCAATTTGCCACGGTATGATTGGATATTTGCTGCTACAAGCTATAATCATTAAGTCATATTATTTGTGGCCGATGGGGGTCATTTTCGATATTAACAATAAAGCATGCATAGAGCTGTGTACGAGTTGTAGTTCTATCTAATTTTTGACCCCATCTGCAAATTTGATGCATCATCAGCAACATCGTGAAGCTTGTTCTGTCTCAACACTATTGACGATGCCTCCAAATAGAAACAGAGGCGGCTAATTCAATTCAGCTTAACTTTGGCGGCTAGCGTTGTCAATGTCAAGTGATGTATACTTCGTGTGGTGGTTGAACTTAGGGACATGTAGCTGGGATAGGTAATTACTAGTATTGATAAACGGACTACTGTCTGGTTGCTGCGGTCGATTTGTGTGTAATCTGCTTATGGAGGTGGAATGCCCTCGTCCGTCTCCAAATCATAGGCAATGCGATCCAATCGGCGATCAAATCACTTTGCTGCTAGTTGCTGCCAATGTAGTACCATCTGACAGCTCCGGATATTGCCTGTACAAAACGATTCGCGCACAACAGTGTGCGTCATTAGAAGCTGTCCTCTCAGACGGGTAGTCTATCAGGCGCCACTAAAAAGAATGCCATCAAGCAAAAACGTGGAATTGCCTCACAACCTGGGTCAGATCAGGCAATTTTCTGAGTTGAGAATTATCTATAGGTTAAGCCAAATTACTTAAGGACGAAAGGTGACAAATGCATCATTCATTACGTCATATTCATCGCCAATGACAAGCATCAATCTGTGCATCCAGGGTTCAATTTACATCAAAGCTTATTTGTTATTGTTTAGCTGGGTAGTTAGCTGAGTAGTAATGAATGTCATATTATTTGTACAATGGATATCAGCGCCTCACACCATTTTACGTGAACATGTGAAGAGGTGCCGCAGTGCACCAAGTAAGGCTCAGGAATCAGACAACACGTTATCATTCATGGATAACAGGAAGTTAGATATGTATGCAATGTATTCATTAGTAAAATGTCGGACACGTCTTTTGCCATTCTAAATAACGATAATATAATATAGATTATGGTTTATTAACATAATCATAACGTTTAAATTCATTCCATTGTGGACTATTTCATAACGGACTCTACGACAGACACCGTACTAGGAACCGTACTATGTTTACGGGCAGACACTATCTTTGTTTTTTTCTCACGACACACCCTGACGTACAGTGTTTGCATGAAATCGATGTTTAGCATAGTCGATGATTCTTCGAGGTTTTGATCTGCACACACAAACGCATTCGTGGTTTACAACGTGCTTGTTATCGACCCATACTAGCCGAAACAAACTGAGAATATACATACATCATCATTGTGGAGAAAACTATTTCCGAACATCGAAGTGAAATTAACTTCAAAAGCACCCTATCAAAGTGACAACATGCTCAACTGAACTATTGCATATCATAACATATTCAAGGTGATTTGTCACAGCCAGCTTGTCGCACCATCTCGTTACACCTTCCGATAGTGTGCCGAAATAGTACACATGAATGTATAATTCAGACGAGTACAGGTTAAACAACAGTGCATAAATTCGAACACCAGTTTGATATCACTACAAAGCTTGATCATAAAATATATAACACGCCATATTAAATCATTTATGCCACACATAGAAATGTGCGTATTTCCTATCACTACAACTTCAGTCGAGTAGTTTCGCTGGATACCTGTCTTCAATCCATCTTAAGCATACGTAATGAGCTCTGTACAGATTGGGATCAAATTATCATCCAAAACATTTGTCATATTTGACATTACCCCGAAGCATGGCAATCAACTGAGCATCCTGTGTGGTTTCAACTGCAGCGTGATGCCGATATGCCTGTGAAGCAGGGTCGCAATAGGTTCAGATTTGATATTGGTTAATCTCATAGGAATATCTGAAATGATTACACAAAACTGGGATGGTCGCCGTCTGATGAATGGTAATGTAAATTAGGGCTCCTAAATATAGACTGTAATATGACTTAATCACATAACAAAATACCCGCAGTAACGGGGCATGTGGGTGTGAATATCTGATGCACAGCACCTGTGTTGCTGTGTCCAAATAATTTTGTAAAGATAAATCAGTGTTCCTCCATTGAAGAACACAAGTCATGTGCTGATTAAGGTGGATCATTGAAACGTTCTATCTGATGCTTCTACGCTATCGAATAAATATATATTGAGATGAATAGCAAAAGAACATACCATGAAAGATGCTTTATTGAACGGGCAACACAAGAACGCGGCCAAATATTGCTTCTGTTCCAGACACGGAAAATCGTAATGATATATGAGCAAAGAATCTAGCTGCTTAATTAACTATTAGATCCATCATCAACACAATCCATTGGAATCCGTTATTGCCAGAGAATATTGGACAATAGCTCACCGCTCAGAGCGTCCTTTGTAGCCTTTTGATGAATGACATCGGGCTTAAAGCATCGCTGAAAGTCAAATCATCAAATTGTCAAAAGGACATTTGTGTTAAATCTGTCCTTTAGTTGCAAATATAAAGCCATGCTTGCTAGTTTCTATAGAGCGCCTCATGTTAATTTCCGGAATGAATCGCATCAGACATTTAAGTAATAAAATTGTTGGGTATTGTGAAAATTGATTGCTACAGACATGAATACCATTTGCAACATAATTTGGTAAGCCGTGAGTGAAAGATTACTAGAAGTCGAGGAACCGCTTTTTCATTTATTGGTTATTTCTGGCAAAATCGACCCAATCTCCTGATGACAATTGATGCACCAGCACGACTTGTTACAGTTGAAGCACGATCCTAATTGACCGCTTTCTATCTGGTCAGCTTATCTAAGAGATCCTACATATCGACAAGACTAATAAGTTGAGTATTGTGGAAGAATCGAGGCAACATGGTCTTTTGAGAGTGGAAGGTTCGAAGTTCAATTTGATTTCCTAAACCTCTTTCTAACGTCCTTTATTTTCAGCAACAGAAAACAATTTGATAGCCCAATAATAAATCAAATTGAATAATCTGGAAAAAATGAATTCCTCAATATTAGAGAGGGTGTTAGAACGATTGCGTGTAACATTTTTTAATTGGTCTAGTTTGAACGTCGTATTTATGTAGCATAATAGTAAGGTCATCTCATATTAAGCCTCATCAATCACAATTTCTACTGCCATAGATATAAGTAGCGCATTTTTCATACCTGCGGTTATGATGCATGGATCAAGCAAACCGTGATATATGAATGGTTCATGTCACAGGTTCTAGTATCGATATTTCCACAGGGTCAATGCAAAAATAAGTTGCGCATTGGGAAATTATATGCCAAAATTCTATATATATCGCGCCTATAAATGAAAATGATTGATAGAATATTATCTGCGGCTTCAAAAACGGCAGTGCCGGTAAGGATGGACTTAACCAGGAATCAAAACGAAATCCGCCCGATCATGCATTTGTTAAATAGTTATTCACAAAATGGTATTTTCACAGATTGATTAAAGACCATTTAGGAAGCTGGCAACAAAAACGTAATCACTAACTACAAACCTGTCTCCGCCTTACTAGTGTTAGTGAAAATATATGGGCGTGTTATGTATAATAGAGTTGTTGAATACCTAAAAAGTAAATATATTTTACATGTTGTCCTAAATGTTATGATTTCATTCTTAACTCACTCGAAATAAAGAAGACATTCGAGGCGTATAATCCTGACATTCTGCTCAACAAGTTAATGTATTCGTGGAACATCCCTGGTATGGTTTACCATTATTTAGCAGGGCGATCCCATATTATTAAATACGATGACAAAGTGTCGGAGACTCTAACATATGGGGTTCCACAAGGTTCTATACTGGGTCCAATTCTACACTTATTTTATGTATATGATTGACATAAAGTCAGATTTATTCTATTTGCTGATGATTCAAATGTTTGTATATCTGAGACAGATATAAATGTAAACAACCGAATTATAAATAATGAAATGGTGCAAAGTAATAATTGGTTTAGCTCAACTCAACAGTCCTTAAATAATACAAAACACACCACATGTTCTTCAGTTCCAAACATAAACATGTACAAAATTAAGAGATAATGAATGATGATAATATGCTATGAGTAGATTGCATAAGATTTCTCGATATACAAATCGATGAAAAGATCAAATGGAAAAGCCACAGAGAATTAAAATCCACTGGAATAATCTATAGACTACATCACGTACTTAGTAAAGCTAAGGTGGGTCTGATTTTCTGCAAAATGTTTACAAGAACTACTTCTGCACAAGATCTACGCACCAGTTCAGAATATATATAATGATAGCCGGATAAAAAAGACGTATAATACTAGCCACTACCACAAGGCCATTTCACTATGCCAAGAGTAGAGTGATAAGTGTCGTTGAAAATGACTCTTGGAACCGTGGTCTGTAATCAATGCTACGAAGAGTTTCAAAGATAGTAAACACACCTGTAGTTAGGTCATGATGCGTGTGACACCATATTCGTCACACGCAATGGTATTCAGACGCGAAAGGCACCATTAAAAGCAACCAAATATCATCAATAAGAGTTTACTAGGTGTGGGAAATCCAAAAGATAAGAATAAATCAAGATTGCATACGTTCTGTATAATTGCTCTGTACACTGACGTCGTGAAAGATGCACATTCACTATCAGCAGAAATGTGAACGCAAGGACAATCAGCTATTTGATACGATATCTATTTCCCTTTAATGTGTCAAACGTAAAGACGTGATGGCGTCTTTCATCCCGAAGCGTGTGGTAATCACAGGCGGTAATGAGGCAGTGTTTAGGTCCCTTACGCGTTAAAAATGAAGCCATCTTGCGCAGAGGTTGTGTCAATATTGTTTTCATGTGCGTTTGTTTTCACAACGTATTACACTTTCACATATCAAGTTTGGAATATATTATTGCATTAGTTGTGTTTTAGTCTACGACTACGTAATTGGACAAATAACTAATAGTGTGTCTATTGTTCAGACCATTTTCCCGAAGGTACGTTAACGATGGATCGATTGAATAAACCATAATAGTAAGTTCATCAGTGATGTTCAGCAACTGCGAAAAGATAATCGATCCGGGGGAGAAAACGGAAAGGGGTGATGCTGCTGTTCTCTTCTAAACTATATGTTAAAAGTAGTAGGCTCAATTAAGATATCGATCACCTTGGCAAAGACTTCACAAATATGATGGTAGCTGATTTGTCAAAATATGTTGCTCTAGATAATGGCCGATACCGTCATAACAAAGGCAGCCATGCAAATATGAGCAATCAACTCACACAAGAGTGATGATACATAGTTAATGTCAAGCTGTATGGGATTGCACTGCGTTACCTTTAAACTTACCCGATTACTGAAAATCCAGCTACTGCTATTTGCCTGCATGATTACCTAAAGTGATTGCGATAATGACAGCATCAATGAATGGCGCATTAAATGTGCTTTGTTGACTATTAATTGGTTAAACTGTTGCCAACGAACAGAATATCACACAAATCGTACAATATTTTAATGGTGTAATCTGAACAACTGGATTCAACCCTCCAGTACACAAGTAATTGATCTTCACGTGTATGTTGCGTACATGTGACGATATAACCCACTAAGTCACCTTATACTCAGCCTAACCTATCTATGAATCAGACACACATTTGCCAAGAGAAGTCTGACTCTGATCTGTCGACCATTACGGTGTTTTACAATCAAACGATTAATGCATTGATTCTTCTTGGATTTGATAATCGGTATGATCTGTGATTCACTTCTGATAGTCCATTGATTTAGTGATAAGAAATTGCATTGGGAGGCAATTAGGTGTCTTTTACTTTTTGTTCAGCACCATTAAAGCCGATATAAATCGCTATATGTTGCTTATATAAAGGGGGTTTATGATGTTTGACAGTTATTGAGGTGAATCCTTTCATACTAGCAATGTGAGGTTTGATATTAATCGGTTTTACTTCGTCAGCGAGCTCTGACTCAAGTTTATATGTGCAGTTCCCATTTGCAACCTTACCACCAGCCAATCCAATATTTCTACTAAATTCATAACTATTGCACCATAACCTTGCATTTATTAGCACATCGATCCATTATGACACAACCTTATGTGGCCCACCCTCGTGATGCATGGATATTCAGTAGATGAAGCCTAAATTCGACCAACGAACCATGGAAGTCTATCATCTTTAACGTAACGTAGCCGTTTGATATGTAAATGCGCATCTTGATATAAATAGATAAATTCTGTAAGGCCAAATGATTGCTCATTGAAGGGTATTTCCTTATCAAAGCAATGCATTCGCAGCATTGATGATTATAAACAGAAGTATCATTATGACTCAGTGATATATTTCGGCTATTGTTGAAACTATCATCGAATATGCGCAACATACATACATACATACATACATACATACATACATACATACATACATACATACATACATACATACATACATACATACATACATACAATCATACATACATACATACATACATCGAACATACATACATACATACGCGTCTACGTGATGTAGCTCTGTAATATTGCCATATTGCATACATAATATCCTGTATGACCGTCAACTAAGATCTACATGGTAGAAACGGTAAGCGTGTATTTACAGTCTTAAGTTGCTGCTAGAAAGTGCTTTGTGCTTCATTCTTTTCATGATTTGACAGTTAATTTGCGGTACAAAGGAGCCAATTTAGCACACAATATCACAATTGTATCCGTCTATGCAGCGGTTGCGGTGTTGTAGATATCTTAGATATGACTAGGTAGTACATGACTGGGCGTGTAGCAAACCACTTGATTGCATTGCTACCGATTAAATGAAGCGCAACATTCTGTTAATGAATAACATACAACCGGATATTGATAGCTTGGTGGCTGTTGTATGATGGATGGATGTCACCACATAACGCAATACAATGGACATTGATATTGGAAATTCACTCACAAGGAAAATAGATTTAAAGCATCCGGCTTGTTGGAAACCAATTAAGCATGCTGAAAAGCAATAAAGCAAGGCCACACTTCTATCAGCGACTATATTGATCGCGATTGTGTCACACGTACAGGCTGTAATCAGGCAGTGTAAGTGTCCTTTTCGTGTTCAGAACTCAGTCATCTTGCATAGAGGGTGCATCAATAAAGTCCGAAGTGTCCTTGGGTGTTGATTCCTTGTTTGTGTTTACAATGTATTGCATATCACAATGGCGACAGAAGGGTAACTTGCCACGTTTGTAAACTACCGAATACCTGACTTGCCACTTAATGCTCGTAAAAGGTTGCGAGGGGAAGATGTCATTAACATTTTCTTATTGTTTTAAAGATTTCACCTTCCTAATTGACTTGTCATTGTATCACGGTTAATTGATAGGGGCGCCCTCATAGTACCACTAAGAATAAATGAATAAACGGGGGAAGGCTAGGTGCTTGTGTCTTACATATAAATCACAGATAGGCCCGAATTTAAGCATCACTGGGTATCAATTTGCTACATAAAATAGGGATCGAATTGCTAGGAAAAAAAGTGTCCTAACCGTTTGGATCAAGGTTTGCATTTTATTTATAATACAATATGACCATGAAAGGCTAAGAGCAAAATATAACAGTGGTTAACACACGTTTTTGATCTTTTCTAATAAATTCGGAAACGAGGCGTTGCATGAACCAACGGGGCTTTTGTTTATTTTATAATAAAACCACATGACAACGGGAATGTATTTCACTTATTTGCCTATTTACCCTTTGGTTAGCCTGAGTGAGCCCTCTATGCATATCTATAGGCTTTTTGCTACAAGGAATCTGGAATGATCCTGAAGTATAATCTACCACAGGGACTGCATTGGCAGAATATATGACCTACATTCTATGATGCATGCTAATAATGATTTCGCATCCAGCAATTAAATAGCTTCACCTAACCAGGGGTAATGGCGCCGTAATGGATCCTTTAGTCACATTCATCATTACGTGTAGGTTTATTGCCCCCTTCATCAGCCATCAAGGAAATGGGTACTATAACAACTTGCACGTTCGACAGTTTACCGATCAACCGAATGGTAATGTCAACCATTTTCGCTGAGCCATGGTTTTAACTAGTGATAAATCAATTGTGCTCATTGTTGACTAAACTGTTTCTTTCCATGCCATATCGTTTTCTTTATTTAAGTTTTCATTGCTTGGAATGTGCCTGTTAATTTTCTCCCCTCTCCATCATTACTCTGTTCTGGACTATTGGTTTATACACTCACAGCGTAGTGGACCCTCCTGTCAATCTGAACAAGGAGCACAGTAATGGTTTCTGTTAGAACAATAATTTCAAGCGCGTCAAAATTCTGTTTTATTGAAATATTAGTACGATTTTATTAGCATATCCCTTTTCGTAAACAACATTTGTATAGCTCAGACGGTACCCTGGGGAGCTGGCCACTTTCGGCGGGCAAAAGGCTGGGTGCAAAAGGGTTAAGTATCCGATTATCTGCATGTATTACTGAAGGGTATTAGTTTGTGTTCGGGCTCCATTGCTCAGATAAACGCTTGTGAAAAATAGCCAATCTATATGACCCGTTCTCATCGCAAGTTTTGCGCTCGATTAACTGTTTCGGCAACTTCTGTAAACTATCATGCCTTTCCACATATTGTGCATGGCGTAACAGAATGCAATGCCGGAGCTTCAAAATATTGCTTAATGCGTACAATTAACGGTAACGCGCTGTTAAATGCGCTGAAAGGTTATTTTGTGAATGTAATCAATTTACTATTTTTCAGGAAATGTATTAGCTTTAAATGTGATATAACTGATGGACTTAAGGTGCTATCGAGGTTCAAGTGATGTATGTCAATCGTATGTGCTGTGTGCATACTGTATACATGCGCCCTGTCGATGTTCGCCAGTTCTAGCTATTGTAGTACCATAAGCTCGATATCAATTACATTCAATATATAAAATCATTGATCGACGTCTATGACTCAAATATATCCTTCCTCCGTTTTCTGCTTGCAAATCAAACCCGGCTGCAGTTACGGCAAAAAGATGGTATGATTATATTTGAATCCAACCATTTAGATTTGGGTCATGCTAAAACAAATGGAAATCTGTTATCGCCCAAGGCGTCATCGAATCATTACGTAACCAATATCAGCGTTTGTCATAAGCCAGAAACTGAGATAATGAAACTCAGTCATGTAGCGTAGGGAGCATCAGTAAGACATGGTAATAGTCCTTCAATGAGTAATAAAACATACGCATACTAATCCAGTTGTTTGGACGGCTGGCTAATGCGCAACTGTAACTAACCTATGAATATCCGACTATGGCACACTGAACATTGTAAGCCAGTCAAGCAATTGTTTAAACCGCTACCCCATCGTGATGCGCTTCCAAAAATTGATAGGCGTCTCCTGGCTAATTGTACTGTACTTGCTTTATCCGTTGAAAGGGATGCTTGTTGATGGAAAGAATGCAATATATTAAGCGGTGTCAACCCGTATTACTAATACAAATCATAGTTTATATTAATGGGCTTATCCATAGTGTGGACAAATATGGGTTTGGCTGCCACGTAGGCCATGATTATGTAAGTGTGTTGGTTAAGCCGCTGATATTACCCTTAATATTCTAACTACATTGAAAGTCTAAAATACGTGATAAATTTGCCAATGACGTTTAGTCCGTTAATAACTAAATGCATCACATTTGTTGAGGCACGCAGTGAATTCGATAAAGTTGCAAAACGTGCCTCGTCTGTTAAGTGGACAAACAGTGTTCAACACTTAGTGGGCGATATTGATGCCACAATGACCAATTACTGCTATTGTATGTCGAGATACTCAGTGGATAATGTTTCTGTTAACCAAATGATTAGAAACTTTGACAAGCCATTGAACAGAACTTTATGTGAGCTATTTATTTCCTATTGCTTCAATTTGTTTGGCCAAAAGTTATTGACAATTAATTCTGATTTATATTTGAAAGCATATAGTCAATGTAACAATGCTGTTAGTGGACCACTCAATCTCCCGCTCTCTATGCCTACTTGGATATTAAGCCATTAATGTGCCAACATCAAAATGGTGTTCCATGTGGCACGCTGAAAATGATGGTTAAGATATGTCTGAGTGATAATGCAGTGGTAATGTGCGTATTGAAATATGTTTACAATCATGCCTAATCACCAATGGAACACAATAATACTGATCTCATACACATGCAAACCATTAAACTAAAAAATGAAGTGTAATATCGAACAATAAGATGAAAATAAGGTCCTCTGTTCAACTATACAAGTAAAGCTTTAGCCTACCATGTTAACTGCTGGCAATCAGTAGCAATATACACGCCACAAAGGCGTGCTTAGTGTAGGATACGGTTTAAGATGTGTTAATACACATACTGCGTGGAAACAAATGGATTCCCACCGGCTAGCAATTTCTTCCGACCTCACATATAATATGTACATACGATACATTTCTTTGCTTTCTCCGATCTGGAAATTTCTCAGTTAATCCCCGATGGTTAAATGATAATAATAATTATAATATATTTTCGATTGCATAAATGCCACAACAAGAGTGGTCTGAAAAGCTTACCTACATACATTGGACTCAGAAAGTTCGGCGGAAAGAACTGTTTTTAATCTTGACTTGAAGATATTTAAATAAGCTTTGGAGTTAAATCCACAAGAATGAGCAGCAATAACGAAAGCCCGTCGCTGCTCCGCTGCTAACAACAACTTAAACTTAACTTGCAGTAAGCATTAGTTTGTCGAGTTTCTTGGAGTATAGGGAGCGATAAGATCAAGGAGGAACGACGGTGCCATCTTATTTAAGGGTTTGTAGAAAAGTACCAGAATCTTCAATGTGATGCGCTGCATCACTGGAAGCCAATGAAGTAAGCACAAACTTGGACCGGTGTGATCACACTTTGGTTGTCCAGTATGTACAAGGGATGCAGAAGCGCCACAGAGAAGAGCAGAGCATTGCAGAAATATATTATTGATGTTATAAATGCTTGCATAACTTGCTCCAGCGACGATCGGTCAAGAAAATGTTTTATTTTACAGATATTGCGGATCTGTATATATGAGCTTTGCATATGGCTGTGACCTGTGATATCATTGATGCAAAAATGTAAAACATTACACCGATGTTTCTGGCCTCAGGTGATTGATTAATCATATGGTTATTGATACATAAGCATTTAGGTGTGAATATGTTGGACATCTGTCTCTACGAAATGACCAAATGTTCTTTTTTTTCTTTATTCATTTTCAAATGATGTTGTCGCATCCATGTTTGAATCTTTACTATGCATTACTGATTCGGGATCACAGGTTAAATGTCACTGGATGTTATCAGCATAAATGTGATGACTGATATCCGACGTATGTATTCGGCGACAAAGCGACGATGTGTAGAAAGTAAAGAGCAGTGGTCCTAAGATGGATCCCTAAGGCACACTACAACTGACAGCTTTATGTAAATGACTTCATGCATTGTGTGTGTATATATGTTTATATATATATATATATATATATATATATATATATAGAGAGAGAGATATATATATATATAGATATATATATATATATATATATATATATATATAGATATATATATATATATATATATATATATATATATATATATATATATATGTTGATATATATATATATATATTTATATATATATATGTTGATATATATATATATATATATATATATATATATATATATTTACATGTACACTTATATATGTACATATATATATATATATATATATATATAGATATATATAAATTGCGTGCGGCCTTCACGACATGTGATGAACCAATATATCACGGTGTTACCCGAACGTTGCTTTGAAGTTGTTATATAACACAGGTATGAGCTACTGTGTCAAAGGCAGTAGGTAGGTCTGAGAACAGCACTACAGCCTTCCGTCGGCCCAGTGCATGGATAATGTCGTTTTGGACTTTCACCATTTCCGTTTCAGAGCTATAATCCTGTCAGTATGGTCACATGTATGGTTCCATCAAATTGTTCTCGGTCAAATCTTTGCCGAGTTATGCAGATACTACCTTTTATAGAAGCTTTGATTCGAAGGCTAAATTCGAGATTGGCGTTTAGATCTAAAGTGAAGGTTTTTTGTAAAGTGGGATAACCAGATCTGCACCTCGTTGAACTCTGGTGTTCTAGATAATGGAATTGATGGGCATCACCTGTAACGACTAGGTAGTAATTGTGTTAATCAGGAAATACCTTTTATCTACAGTAACACAAGTAAAGTATTACTCCGTGTACTTAAGTATAGAATCTAATATCAATAGGGAACCAAGTCAATGAAGTGAGCTGTGTCCTACTCACCACATACGAACGCCACGTTCTTGTCCACGAAAGAGTAACCTTGAACTATGTCAGACTGCTTACCTTATCGTGATGCTCAATTTAAGTAATTGATTTGAGTCAATAGGCATTCCAACTATACAAAGATCGGCAGGTAAATCAACAACACTTCTCTGCGTTTAGAATAAACACAGAATTTCACTTTCATTCCTGTTCATTTCCTGTTGAACTGTATATGTGATAACCGACATATTTGCCAACAATCATCTGAGCTAATATATGCGAAAATGGCTCTTTATTTTCATTTGAGCTCAATTTCATAACCAGTTGAAATGAATCGTAGACCAACCGTTATTTTCAAGCATGCAGTCGCGCCATAAATAACAAGGAGACCGCATCTTCTCATCGACTGCACCAATGTTGTGCAACCAGGTACCACAATGTACACAAAACAGTAGCCCTAGCTTTACACTGCTAAGATGAATCTTAAGACCCACCTGCTCCGGTGACTCGTCTTCATGTTATGATTGTATGTACTCAGCGCCCCAGAATGACTTTTTAACAGACGTATTTTTAATACATTACAGATTGAGTGTCAATAAAATTATTATATCATCATTATTATAACATTATAGATCGAGGCTTGTGCCACGAACGTAGATGCATGCAACCAACAAATGACTATTGAGGAGCTCGGGTACAACCTTTTCCCCTTATTAATAGGAAGCCTTCGAAATAGGCGCTTTCAACCACAAACTGTCCCAGTAGCGCGGATCATCCAAATAATATAATTTTATATATATATATATATATATATATATATATATATATATATATATATATAGATATATATATATATATAGAGATATATATATATATATATATATATATATATATATATATATATGTAAATATATATATATATATATATATTTATATATATATATAAGTACTGATAAATTTATATATATATAAATATAATATGAATATATATATATATGTGTACATGTAATATATATATATATATCATATATATATATATATATAATATATATATATATATATTATATATATTGTAATATATAGTATATATATATATATATACTATATATATATATGTCTGTATGTATATATATATATATATATATATATATATATATACTATATATATATATATTATATGTACGCATACATATATATATAATATGTAAATATATATATATGTATATATATATATCTATATATATATATTATATTTAAAAATTAATTCATATACGTATACATATATATATATATATACATGTACATATATATATATATATATATATATATATATATATTTACATGCACACATTTATATATATATATTTGTATGTATATGTATATATATATTTATCAGTACTTTTTTTATATATATATATAATATATATACATAAGGATATAGATATATTTATATATATATATATATAAATATACATATAAATATGCATGTACATATATATATATACATAAATATATATAAATATTTATATATTTATGCATATTTATCTTTATATATATATATAATAAATCTATATGTATGTATATAAATATATATTTATATAAATATATATGTTGTATATATATATATATATATATCTATATGCATATATAAACATATTTATTTATTAATGTATATATGTAAAAGTACTGATAAAATATATAGATATAAAATATACATATAATTATATATATAAGTGTACATGTAAAAATATATATATATATGTATATATTTATATAATTATACGTATCTATATATATGCATATATATGTATAAATATATATGCATATATATATATATACGTACATATATATACATATGTATATACATATATATGTATATACATATATATATATATATATATATATATATATATATATATATATATATATATATATATATATATTATGTATATACATATATATACATATATATATGTGTATACATTCCTATCGGCTGTTTATTTCTACTCACAACACAAGCTTATCATTGTCAACAACAAAAGTGACCTAAATATGTAGGCCATTAGTCGACCTTTGACAACAGCAAATTACAAAACCCTGTAACAAGCCGGCACGCTCACTTGGAAAGCGCTTCACAAAATTTAACACGGAACAACCTAGTCTCAATTCGAACCTAAATGACGACATGTTCAATCTTCGAGAAGACTACCAACAGCGAAAATCGCCCGGTGTAAACGTCATCCTATGTGGTCAGCTTATTAGAATCAATGATATATTTCAACCACAAATATATAGGGTTTTCTAATATGAAATTAAGCTAGAAATAAGAATAAAATTGTGACTTTTCCTGCAATGACCTTAACACCAACCATAAACATGGTGTGACTGGATGTGGTCAACGTATAATAATTAATGATATATTGTAGTAAAAAATATATATGACCTTTGGGTGTATTCTAATGTGAAATTCAGCTAGGAATAAGGTTATATTGTGACTTATCCTGCAATAATCTTAACATCAGCCATAAATTTGCTGTGACTGGAGCGATATTTCTTTGTCATTGTTTATGGAAATCGGTCGGTCATATTTACCCGTATTTAACCAGTTGTAATAAGTACATGCTTACGACGAGACAACCCGAGGTCCGACCTATATAATAATGGCTCTCCATTCCAGCAACACATAGCTACCGTTCGCAGCTGTAATACCAGGATGTCCCGTACAATGCATGTTTTCTCATGGTTGATATCACTCCCTGAGTCGGCCGCATTAGCTTCCGAAGATCTTAACGAATTAACTACAGTAATTCTGTATGCAATACAGTATATAAGTAATGCATAAAGTACGGCTATAAACATTTCACCCAAAATGTTTCTTGAAAAACACAGTGAGTGGGTCAGTGAAAGAGTAACCTGAGTTGGCTTAGACTGTCGTGGATGGTTAATTATCATATGGGGCTGCAAGATTATGACCTGAACTCGCAAATAGGACAAGGAATGCAAAGTATATCTTCATCACAGATAAACAGTTAACATGATTGTCTACCACGTTTTCATCACGTCTTCTGTTATATGAATTGAAGGGTAATAGACCAAAAACTATGATGTAATTTGCGTATAAAACTAGTGTGTATTTTGACAACATATCGGACGAGAGTCGTAATGGTTGATTTTTATATGCGCAGCTGAGCAACATTTCACTACATTTTACTATGGCATGACACATTAACATATTACACACACACACACACACACACATATATATATATATATATATATATATATATATATATATATATATATATATATATATATATATATATATATATATATATATATATATATATATATATATATATGTATATATGTATATATATATATACATATGTATATTAATACAACTGTTTTTAGCGTAATCAACGTGACAACAATAATTGTTGTAAATATAGCGTCACGAAATTCTATGTCTATATACTGCGATTGACAATAGTGAGTAGAAATCATTTGATCTGCGTTAGACGCCTTCATCTTTATATCCCTATATAGAAGGTGGGGTTATTTCGTATGGTGTCGAATGTGGTACCGGGGTTATTTCGTATGGTATATATATATATATATACTATATATATATATATATATATATATATATATCATTGCACAAGCACTTGCATGCTAATTGGTCGAAGACACCTCTCCTCCTTTTTATGAAGTGACTTTACCTCTGGCATTTGGCATGGAGGAACGACTAGCTGCAAGACAGCCATTACCATTGATGGCGCCGCCCTCCTGAAAATCGTAATTTTGTAAAATTAATAATCTGCAATATTTTTTAGTAATTATAATTATCTGTTACTGAGCTCCACCAACCAAGTTCATTTATGTATCATTTCCCGCCAGATACGTCCATTTGCCGCTCCAGTAATGGACAATCTACATCATGTAGCTGGTAGGCTGTAACTGACACATAACCAGATGATCAGACTCTACAATAAGTGTTCAATAGTAGAGAGCATGGCATAATATCTGCATCATTAGTGGAGGATCTGTTTAACATATTGCTACGGATTTTATTAAGTAACTAATTAGCTTGGTTACACAGAGAGACCAATGATTACTCTCTAAACGAAAAACAGATTTTGTTCAATAGTAAATATCGGCATAACGAGATGATATACTCGTTTCGCATAAGTTTTGCACGTACGGTTGTAGCTCATACTAAACATCAAATATTGACTACCAATGTTCATACAAGGAAATAAGAGGCGCGGTATAAAACGCAGTGCCTTTTGCCTAGGCGTATTGATGCCTCTATACAAACAAATTGAATGAGCATTCCATGGGATCAACGGTAACAATCCCGCAACAAGGTAACTTATAACTTCCGATTGCTTCAACAAGTCATGGAAATGCATCGGAAATTGCGTGATATAAAGTAAGCATAGCCAAATGTTCTTACCTCTTTAATATGATGAGAAATGGGAAATCCGACGCCGGCAGCAACGCGTATGAGGCTGATCTGTTTGATTGTCCGATACATTTCTTCGCTTTCTTCGATCTGGATAATTTTTCCGTCTGTAGAAATCTTCCATGGTAACGCCGCGATGGTGTGCACCCTGTCATTAAGTTTCACGTGTTTACATATAAATACATATATGTATATATATATACATACATTTGTGAATATTGTTATATGTATATCTATATATGTATACATAGATATCCATACATATCATATATAACAGCATATATGTATATTTATATGTAATTAGGTATATAATTAGTTGTCGGTGCATATAAATGTACATATATATATGTATATATATATTTATTTATATGTATTTATATATATATATTCATATATATTTATGATTATATATGAATATATATATTTGTGTGTTTATGTAAATGTACATATATATTCATATATATATGTATATATATATATTTTTATATATATTTATATATGTACATGCAACATATAAATCAAAATATGTATATATAAATATATATATATATATATATATATATATATATATATATATATATATATATATATATATATATACATTTAATTATATGCTTTTTTTGTCCTGTAGACTGCGATGAAGAAGACAATCCATGCAACAGTAAACAAGGTGTCCTTGACGATGAATGCAACTGCTTATGCTTTGATGGCTATTTTGGCGATGCGTGCGAATGTGAGTTGATGTTTTTACCCACCATTCTTTTTTAAATTGTGGGGCTTTTTCAACATATCGGTACATATATCTTTGTACACTTCTCAAAATGGTGCTTGCATTATGCAATATGCAGTCGAAGTTCTCCAAGAAGGCAAGACGATGCTGAATATTCCAAACTAACGCATCTCTAAACGACATGCTGCATGAATATGATTTCCAGTTAAGACAGCGACCTCTGCTAAATTTGGTATATAGCTATAGTGTGAAATATACGTTCCACAATCTTTGCTGTTGCTTTTTACTATCGGTTATGGAGTTTAACCTCTTCGGTTCACTTAAGTTTCATCTTCCGTCAGACTGGTCCAGTTGCCGTTCTTGTATTGGCCTATGTACTATGGGCTCGTGTAGCTGACCGGCTCGAACTGATACAAAAAAAAAGATGATCAGGCATCACAATAAGCATGTGCCAGATTGTTCAATCAAATAGACGTATTCGCTACTTCTCTAAAGTGGACAGCATTATATGAAATCTGGCTAATCACTTATTCAGAATTTGTTATGGGATTTATGAAGTAAATGAATTTCCAGGTGACCAGCGAGGTCAATGCGGATTTCTGTTAATTCATTTTTCTTAGAGAATATTGGAATTAAGACGATGAACTCCTTTTGCATTATTTTACAGTTCATCTACGGTTCTACTACTTTGTCACCAAATATGGACTACCAATTGCGATCCAAGAAATTAAGAGAAATCGTTAAATATAGCCATACGTTTAAATGTATGCTTGCTTTATAGGCCTAGTCATGCAACTGTGCTTAGCTAG
The DNA here is from genome assembly GCA_034190875.2 of Urechis unicinctus. Classification (NCBI taxonomy): domain Eukaryota; kingdom Metazoa; phylum Annelida; class Polychaeta; order Xenopneusta; family Urechidae; genus Urechis; species Urechis unicinctus. The sequence continues at coordinate 65,872,221 of CM067358.1, read as the reverse complement.
TTAAAATATCGAATGAGCATGCCTTCAACAAGGTACCTTATAGCGTGAGCACCTCGTCGATCGGGTGGTGAGACACATTTAGTCTGCACATGTCGCACATTAATGACGGATTATTTTCTTGGATGAAAATATGATCTCATATTCACCAAAGAGTACACAAATAAGCATGTGTGCAAATCTTCCAAAGTTACGACCTATTCATTGCAGGTTATTAACTATAAATGCGTACGTTCTTGTGTTTTCATTTTATCAATACCATGACGTAGATGTATTGGTTTGCAATAATGTAATAATTACCGTTAGGGTACATTGCAGTGTTTCATAGTCGAAACATAACGGTTGTCTTTTGGTTATTTCAATCCTCTAGCAGGTGTGCTGTCATCGTCATACTATCACAGGAGTTTATATATTTCGGGGTAGAGGGTACTTCAGGCACTAAACACATGCCAGCCAACAGCAACTATTGCATCGATCTTCAAGAATCCATCTTGGAATCGCAGCTCCATAGGACGATATATGTTGAACTAAATTAACGAGAACTAGAGTCAATGTCGACATCTGGATAGTAAACTTTCTACGTTCAAGATATCAAAGCAGCTGCCCCTATTTTGATAAACATGGCCAATTTATAGCTACCGTATCATTGTGAATTTGTGTTCAAATTTATGCGAGGGTCCACAGTGATCCAAGGTACGCGGTTTCCATAACGTCGATTTCCAGTCATATTATGACACTGTTGCCATGGTTCTCACCCACCAGCAAGCAGCTTAGCATTTTATTTCATACGAAATTGAGTGGCTACACATTTTAAACGACGCAAAATATTTATTCAAAAGACTTATCATTGGTGATGACATCCGTGATGATTTCCCTCGATTGACTGCTTTATTATGATAACTGACTGAGCTTAAGAACATTACCTTGGAAGCATGTTGTTAATCAGCATCAGTTTCTAAGAGTCGTAGACGTGTATGATTGTCAGACAGACTTGTCTGTTGCTTTATGGGCAATTCAAAATAGTACATGAATGCCGAACAAGACAGGATACAACTACAACTCATCAAAACTATGTCAACTCAAGACATTATAGCATTTCTGTGTGATGATTTTCATAATGTTATACCGTTATGACACTCAGCACTCGGAAGAAGGGAATGTTCCGAATATATCGAAAATACAGTTTTATAAGGGCACATTACTGAACATATTCGTTCAAAATATGTAGACTATTTCGTTCAATATATGTTTCCATCAGCACCTTTAACACATTAACAACCGGATTGTATCATATGGTTAGCTAGTATCCAATGGTGTCATGTTCATAGTAGCATTGGTTTAAACTCGTAATCTACACATCGCTTTCACTTGCCATAATAGCCATTCCATGAATAATAAAATTGCCCAGCGAGTATCAGACCGACGTGAACGTCCAATCATATTAGAAAGTTACTGTGGAAGCTCAAATACTCAGTCTCGGACATATTTAACATTAGGCTATGTGGAGAGATTGGCAAAAATAGCAGCTCATCGCTGAATTATCCATGCTAGTCTAGAAAACCGCATAAAGACTCAAAGCTTCCAATACGGATGTTGTAGGACGCCTGCTGATAATGACAATCTGACGAGGGGTAGTAATATTCACGACGGCAGCGGTCAGAATTCATTTAGAAACACTCTTGGCAAAAGGAACTACATTTGTCAACAAACTACGTATTCGGAGAAGGGCATGTGCGAATAAGCAAATTGGCATTATTGCACAGCAATATGTAATTTTTTATTGAATATGTGAATTCCCCGACATATTCTGATATATATTTGAAATCGACAAATTACGTGACAATACTTGTTTAACGGTAATATGAATCATGTATGCTTTGTACCGATATTACTGTAGAGTGACCCCACCAATAGTTGCGACATTACCCAGTGTGTAAACGAAGCAGCAAAAACCACTACATGACATCTTCAGTCGATCATGACTGGCTAAGTTCCATAATGTATTCCCGCCAGGTGATGTCACTACTAGGGACGGGCATATAGTCTTGATAAACGAGGACCGAATAATTGACGCGCGTGGTGATGGATATTGTACCGTTATTGGGAATGATGTGAAGAGTGTATATGACCCTGGTGAGGCATAGGATCTGTCGGGGTCGTTTGCACAGCACAACCAACAAGATTACCTATTCCAAAGTTAAAGTGCCTACCGCACGAAAAATAATGTACTTTTTCCAACCCAAAAGTACTGTGGAAGTGCGCGCTTTCGGATCGAAAAATCGACTTTAAAATAAAGTTCGGCGTATCGAAACGACCTGCTCACGAATTATTAATCGCCTCTGCGTGACGTCAGACACGGCCATGTTTTGTTTGTGGGGCGCGATTAGGCAAGGCACTCAACCCTGGTGTTTTTATGATCTTATGCCACCTTAGGGGCAAGGGTCCGTATGGCAGAATCTTTAGGGTTATAAGCAAATTTATTCCTTCTTGCAATACAGACAAGGGACAGTTTAAAAAACAGATTTTCATATCCATAAATGTCTTACCATCAATCTTGCCTAGAGTGCAACAACAGTCATACTCCCTAATGAACAGAATCAACGAAATCCAACACAATTTTAAAATTGTTGTCCAACATGGCTACCGCGCGAGTCGAAAACTTGAGCAATATCACAGCGAATTAACGAGAATTAACTCAGTTATGTTGCATTGTCGGCCAAGTTGAGTTTTTGAACAAAGTTTCATGATGTGCCGTATTTTAGTGCTCAAACAGAACAATTAGACAAAACTGTAGTAATAAAAACAGTCCTCGTGTCATTTTGTCATATAATGTTTCGTTCTGTCACAATTTTATTCGCTTGGAGGGCTTTGGTATGTTTTAAGCTAGTTCATCCGTCATTTTGACTTCAGAACCTCGAAAATACTACAGGCGGCTCTTCGCCTCTACAGCGCGGATGTGAGAGATCGAAAGTAGTAAATAGCGCAGAGCTGTCAGAGGGGGAGTTTCTTTGCCTAGGGCGCGATCTGCGTTACGATTCTCGAAAAATTGCTGCTAGTAGTTTCGCTATTTCATCACTTCTGGAGAGCGACGAAGAGACATGCGATGACACAGATCATTTGCAGACCATCGTTGCTTTGGCAGGACAATTTTTTTCTGATAGATTCGAACCAGAAATGAGCGATTCAGGTCTATGATGAAGCGAATAAAGACGCCGGCGATGCCACTGATGCGCCGAGGGATCTTACCATAAATGTTACGAGCAAAGTATGTATACCCTCTTTTCCTGAACATATTTTCCTACACTTATCATGTGTTTAAATGCACACAATCCAAAGCTGTTGTAAATCATAAGTTCAAACATATCACGTATATTGCCTATTGAGTTTGGTGGGAGCCTGATGGACACCAACGCTACATGAGTTTATTTATTGACCCAAGTAACATGAATGTTTGATTAAATCTCAACTCATGTCAACACAAAGCGAATAGTATACAACAGCAAATAATTCTTCCGTATCAGACAGCAGACATGAGATATCCAAAATTTGTTGTCTGATCAAGTGGGTGCATTGATTCATGTTTACAAAGTTGTACAATGTTAGTGTAAAAGCTCTTGGACACAAATAGTAAACAAACTACAACTAATTTCTGATTATCTGATGTTAATAAATAGAGGTGCACTTGAGTATCAAGATTGATTCTGAGCAAGAACATATATAGGTTAGCAAGTACAGCAGCTGCTCTCTTCTAGGAATATCAGTTAGCCTTTTAATGAATGCATAAATGAAGGCATAACTTGACGTAAGAAAACGAAGATTATGGTATTTCTATCACGGTCTGAATTTAAATTAATATACACAGTTAAAATATATTTGCCATACAATATACCACCACTAATGACATTAATATCCTCATCACTACATCATGTTACAGGTGTCTATGAAGCAAATGTCAACCAATGGCAGAGGTGGAACATTATGTATGCTGTGTATTTCCTCCAGTCATTATCTCTCTAGAGAATCCCAGTTGCATAACCTAACATCCTGGTTTCAGACCCAATCTGTGTGAACACTTGGACCTTGCAAGTGCCATACAACAGACAACAACATGGGCACATGTCAGATAATAATGTACAAATGTGAAGGGTTTCAGTCCTTAGTCATTGGGAAGCCCCAATTGTTGGTCCTATATAAAGCGTTCAAATTGCAGTATCGCAACAACACATCCACAGTATTACCGTTGACAACTTCTCCATTTGAATCGCAATAGTGACATCAGATGATCAGAAATGAAGACGGTACAAGCGCTGACCATGCTGATGCTGTTGATTGCAGTTGAAGTCATCGGAAATACTGCTGGCTTTCGTGAAGATATCTTGGCCAGAATCGGAATCGGTTTAACGAGGTTGACTCATTCTGGTGTAGTGAAAAATCCTTGCTGTTGGCCTGACCAGTTCGAGTGTGATGTGTACGCCAGTTCACAGTCCATTGATGACCTCGCCCGCACAAGACCCTACCCAAAACACCACCTGAATCCCATTGATCAAAGTCATGTGACCGTGGCCCGACTCCATGCCGATTTCAAGAACAATCGAATGGCTGAAGAAATAGTATTTGATAGCGCGACAGGTGCTCAGAACATATCCTTCATCATAGATGGGAATAAAGGCATAATGTATGCAATCCATCCCGACGAGAAATTGTGTGAGACGATTCATGACGTTGGTAATGTGTCAGGTAATTGCCTACCAGAAGAGGCAGAATTCTTGGGCTCTGCTGTGTTCGGTCTCGTTGGTAACGCACTTAGCTTCGATGCTTATGGGTTGGAACAAGATCCGTTCGGTGCGGTCCTTTTGTTGGTAACATCAGACAACTGTGTGCCTATAATGCTATCGATGTGGGATAAGGGAGTTGATGAACAGGTTCTATCCAGCACGGCCCTTGTCAACCTGACCGAAGGCATTGCCGACACAAAGGTGTTCATCCCTCCAAGCTATTGCCCCAAGCAAGCTACTAGCACAAAGCTGCGTGACGTCGAGCATCATCAGCTGATCCATGTCGTTACGCGACACTTCGTGAAGAAGCTCGTGTGTTAGTGCGTGAAACCTTCTCTGATTATAACCAGGCGTAAGGTTCGGAATTTATATGACCACATATTATCATTTAGTCACTCCATAATCGCCTAACCTAGCCTAAGCTCTGATCTGTATTCACCTCTGCATAAGTTTTAATTACCAGATATTTCGGTTGATGTTGCATTTTGCATTCTATACGATGTTCTAAATGATAATTAATGACGTAGTTCCTTTGATATTGCATATATATTGTTATTTTATATCACTTGGTTGAAAAGCCAATAAATCCCTTTAGGTTGGCAAACTCCATATTTCATTGGCCATTATTGCATCTCTTTCAGCTTTAAGTTAATATCCTTCGGGATTATCAAAACGAAACATGGAAATGTGAGCACGGTTTCCATTTTACAAAAAGTAGTAATTAACGAGGAATTAGACAATAAGCACACATGAATTCGCCATCACATAGTTGGGGCTCTTTTTGTAGCCCGGGCTCATCAACCAACGAGCTCCGGGTCTTTTAAATTATCAGCTGGGAGGACGGTCAACTTATTGGTCTGTATGAGATTTCCAGTTAGAGGCAAAAAAGAGGCCATTCTATGTGAAATTAATTGACACATTTTGCACGAGTTCCGACTCCGACAGCAATAATGTTGGGTAATATGGCCCATGCTTGCTTATCCCGTCTATTAGTTTCCCTATAAATACTGCAATATCGTATAGCAAACGGCTGTGGAAGTAGAAGGATAGCTTTCCACTTGTCCTCAATAAAAAATGAATCTGATACTGGTGTACCTCATATTCAATGCTAACCAAGATGGATTTTCCATTCTATAAAATTTTGACAATTCATGTCGGTATCTAATCTATAAAGGATAGACGGCAATGGAAAAAAGTATAAATTTGTGACTAACCGGCCTTGGTTGACTGACATTGATTGTGAGCCAGTGTGCAGCTTAAGTAAGTTTTTACGAATCAGGCGATCTACAAAGCCTTGTGAATAGTAACTGATGGAGGCTGTCACATCATCCGACCACTGCTAAGGCGTTTATCTGGCAGTATAAAGCTCGTTTACACCAGCACACCCGTCGTAGCTGCTGAAATGAAATATCCTTATCAGAAAGTTAACTCGTCTCCATTCCCTGCTCTATGCTAATAGCCCGACCAGCCCCTCTAAATTAAGCGTCTGAGAAAGCTACTATTCCTAGATAATACACCTATAAATACTGCACACACACAACACACACACTCACTCACACGCACACAGACACACAGACACACGCTCGCATGCACACACACACGCGCGCACACGCACACAGACACGCACACACTCACGCACACACACACACACACACACACACACACACACACACACACACACACACACACACACACACACACACACACACACACACACGCACACACTCACGCACACAGAAACAGACACAGAAACACACACCAACACACACACACATATATAGACGCTGCCCTAACAGGATGGCCTGCTGCGTGAATTGCTTTCACAGTTGGTGTGATTATGACGACACGGTTATGATCCGGATGCTACATGGGGCTCTCCATTTCGTTGCGCGCAAGTTCCTATAGAATCTTATCTTCTCTAACGATTCGGAAGGTATATCATTACGAAATATGTTTTAAAGCAAGTATGTTTCGCTTGTGCTTAGCTTTAGCTCTGCATATGTGATATATACTCGACATGTTGGTTAATGTCGCGTGCTGTAGTCGCTGAGTATATATATATATATATATATATATATATATATATATATATATATATATATATATATATATATATATATATATATATATATATATATATATATATATATATATATATATATATATATATATATATATATATATATATATATATATATATATATATATATATATATCTATATATATATATATATATATATATATATATATATATATCAGAAATTTGGCTGACAGTAAATTGGTTCACGATGTGTATCAGATTATGGTGAGATGCAATCTCATGGACACCGATAAACACCTGTTTAAATGCTTGATATAGTGTTAATTTGCATAAACTATTCACCAATTCATATACAAGCATGGATATCTGCATTCGCAGTTTAGCATTCTTATATACAATGCTTATCATAAATTGAAGAGTGAAAAAAACCCGATGTAGCAATTTTGTTGGCGAATGCTGCATAGAACTAACTACTATTGATTTCACCAAATCAAGCCTCACTGAAAGTCTTATACTGCGCTCTGCAATGGCAGCCCCTTCACTGCCAATTACTCGGTTTTCGGCGACCATAAAATATTATGTTAGATTTATAACAATATAATCTAACAATCAAATCCTGACAAACAACTGCTGTGCAAACATGCTTGACGAATGGAATATATGATAAGATTTTAGGTGTTATGTATCTGACTTGCGTAGGTGTGGCCAGTGCCCGTGCAATTATCTAAATGCAATTAGTGTAAGGTTTACATGTATTATGTAAGTTGCTGGATCAACATTATTCCTGTTAAGGGAAGAGCCAGGAATAACCATTGTAACCATGATGATAAATCTAGCCAATTACACAACTTGCCTCTTAATTATAAAAAAATATAGCATACCACAGTTCTGCACAATGCATAATGGATAAGCTTCACTGTACAATGCTCTAAATTATAGTTTTACCTTATCTTTACGTGTATAATTAACCATTCAATCTTTATGACTGCAATGAAAAAGAGGTTGTTTATGTTAGATCTGTTTATCTGTTTATCTGTTTCTTAAAGGAAGACGTGGTGGGTAGACACTTGCTGGGAATGTCAGTCAATATTTCCCATCTCGTGATAACATATTGAGCTTATTATTATTTTACTGCGTAGATCCCTTGGGTAAAATATGAGTTATTCGTCTGCAATGGATTGCAATAGCACATATATACGCAACATGAAGAGTTGAATTATCAAAACCCTGTGTAACGTGTACATTTGGTATTTCTCTACTGTTGTCAATGATTGCAAATAGATGTGTGGTATAAACATTTAATTGACCTTAGAGATATTATAAACAAATGTACTTATTTAAGGTTTTATTGCATGGTACATGGATATGTAACTTCGACGGATCGCTGATTCACTTTAGCTAAAACTCCAAAGAGGAACAAATCGTTCCGACTGAACAATGAATGTGATATATATGCTTCACAGTAAATTTCTTAACGCGAATATGTCACCATACACAAGCGACAGCAAGATATCTTTGTCGACATAATTTGCACGCGAGTCAATTTCTCAGATACTACCTTGTAAGAGCTGCACATATCAGTCATCAGCCAACATTGTAACTTAAGGTCAAATCTTTTTGTGACAAAAACTGACTGGAGGCTATTACTTTTTCAACCAGTTACGCCAAAAAAACAGTTATTTATTGCCATTGCTCATAAACGGATGTTAGCGTCAATCTTTTCGATTATCTCGCCAGATATTTTAGAATCTGTACTCTCTGATAAATGCGACTTCTTCAGGACCATAAATACTGGCTTTCGATATCAGGAGACGTGATTGGTAGAAGCATTTATCAGGTGACGAGACTTAATGACGGAGTTGCAAGGCTCGAAGTTCTAGATAAATTGAGACATTTCATACTAATAACTGTATGCATATATATATATGCTTATATACATATATATATGTATGTATATATATACATATATGTATACATATATTTATATATATAAATATATATATATATAATATATATATTAATATATTTATATAAATATATATATTTGTTTATATATATATAAATATATATATTATATATACATACATATATATATACATATATATATACTTATATATATATATATATATATGTATATATACATATATATAAACATATGTATATACATATATATATACATATATATATGCATACATATATATATATACATATGTATATATAAATGTTATATATATACATATATATAATATATATATAAACATACATATATATATATATGTACATATATATATATGTATACATATATATAGGAAATATATTATATATACATATATATATATATATAATATATATATATGTTTTAAAATATATATATATATATATGGTGAGTCATCTATCGTAACATATTGGCAACAACTTTATCATGAATTTGAATCTAATATTTGAGTTATTTTAGCAAAATCGTTCAAGTGTGTATTGTAAATGTTCGTGATTACCCTCCTGCATCAATTAAAGCGTTATTTTTAAAATACAACTTGCTTAATATATCGATTGCAAACAAACTCTCTAGTCAACCTGTATTTGTGTGTTGCATAGCATTTATGCAGCCAATGTAAAACTACGGTGAACCGAGTAAAGCCCAGGAATCAGACGGCGCTATATCATTCATGGATAACAGGAAGTACGATATGCATACAATATATTTATTAGAAAAAAATGTCTGACACGTTTTTTGCCATTTTAAATATCATATAGATTACGTCGTAAATTAGCATAATCATAACGTTTAAATTCATTCAATTTTGGCCTATGTCATAACGGATTCTATGACAGACACCATATTAGGAACCGCACTATGTTAACGGGATGCCAATATGGCTATTTATTCTCATGATGCACCCTGACGTACAGTGTTTGCATAAACACAGAATCTTCGACTAAAATCGATATTGAGCATAGCCGATGATTTATCGTAGTTTTGATCTGCACACAAAACTCCATTGTGGTTTACCACAGGGCCTTTGAAGTTTAGAAAAATATTGACTCTGTTAGCAATCGCATATGTTTGAAGCATACACGTGCTTGTTATCGACCGATACTAGCCGAAAAAAACCTGAGAATATGCATACATCATCTGTGGAGAAGACTATTTCCGAACATCTAAGTGAATTTAACTTCAAAAGCAGCCTATCAAAGTAACAACATGCTCAAATGAACTATTGCATATCATAACATATTTAAGGTGCTGTTATTCATCCTCTGAAGGCCATTTGTCATCGACAGTTTGTCGCACAATCTCGTTACACCTTCCGATAGTGTACCGAAATAGTACACATGGATGTATAATTCACACGAGTACAGATTAAACAACAGCGTATATATTCTACAACAAGATTGATATCACTAAAAATTAATCATAAGCCATAATCCTGAAATCTATAACACGCCACATTAAATCATCTTCGCCACACATAGAAATGTGCGTATTTCATGTCACACCCTACAAAGTAACAACATGCTCAAATGAACTATTGCATATCATAAACATATTTAAGGTGCTGTTATTCATCCTCTGAATTTGTCATTTCCGATAGTGTAACGAAATAGTACACATGGATGTATAATTCACACGAGTACAGATTAAAAAACAGCGTATATATTCTACAACAAGATTGATATCACTACAAAAATTAATCATAAGCCATAATCCTGAAATCTATAACACGCCACATTAAATCATCTTCGTCACACATAGAAATGTGCGTATTTCATGTCACTACAGCTTCAGTCGAGTAGTTTCGCTGGATACCAGTTCTCAATAATCCATCCTAAGCATACGTAATGAGCTCTGTACAGGTTGGGATCAAATTATCATCCAAAACATTTGTCATATTTGACATTGCCGGGAAGCATGTGATTACATAAGGCAATCAACTGAGCATCCTGTGTGGCTTCATCTGCAGCGTGATGCCGATATGCCTGTGAAGCAGGGTCGCAATAGGTTCAGATTTGATATTGTTAAATCTCATGGGAATATCTAAAATGATTACACAAAACTGGGATGGTCGCCGTCTGATGAATGGTAATGTAAATTAGGGCTCCTAAATATAGACTGTAATATAACTTAATCACATTACAAATGACCCACAGTAACGGGACGTGTGGGTGTGCTATAGCCGGTGAATATCTGATGCACAGCACGTGTATTGCTGTGTCTAAATAATTCCTATAAGATAAATCAGTGTTCCTCTATTAAAGAACACAAGATCATTGAAACATTCTGTCTGATGCTTCTATTCTATTGAATAAATATATATTGAGATGAATAGCAAAAGAACATACCGTGAAAGATGCTTTATTGAACGGGAAACACAAGAGCGCGGCCAAATACTGCTTCTGTTCCAGACACGGAAAAGCCTAATGATATATGAGTAACAAATCTACCTGCTTAATTAAATATTAAATCCATCATGAACACAATCCATTGGAATCCGTTATTGCCAGAGTATATTGGACTTGAGCTCCATTTGTGGCAATAGCTCACCGCTAACAGCGTCATATGTAACCTTGTGATGAATGGCATGGGGCTTGATGTATCCCTGAAAGTCAAATCATCAAATTGTTAAAAGGACATTTGTATCAAATCTGTTCTTTTTTGTTGCAGATATAAAACCATGCTTGCTAGTTTCTATAGAGCGCCTCGTGTTAATTTCCGGAATGAATCGCGTTAGAGATTTAAGTAATAAAATTGTTGGGTATTGTGAAAATTGATTGCTACAGACATGAGTACCGTTTGCAACATAATTTGGAAAGCCGTGAGTGAAAGATTACTAGTAGTCGAGGAACTGCTTTTTCATTTATTGGTTATTTCTGGCAAAATCGATCCAATCTCCTGATGACAATTGATGCACCAGCACGACATGTTACAGGTGAAGCACTATCCTAATTGACCGCTTTCTATCTGGTCAGCTTATATAAGAGATCCTACATATCGGCAAGACTAATCAATTGAGTATTGTGGAAGAATCGAGGTTACATGGCCTTTTGAGAGTGGAAGGTTCGAAGTTCAATTTGATTTCCTACACCAACGTCCTTTATTTTCAGCAACAGAAAACATTTTGATAGCCCAATAATATATAAAATTGAATAATCTGGAAAAAATGAATTCCTCAATATTAGAGAGGGTGTTAGAACGATTGCGTGTAACATTTTTAAAGTGGGCTAGTTTGAACGCCGTATTTATGTAGCATTTCGTGCCATGAAAGTAGGGTCATCTCATATTAAGCCTCATCAATCACTTGCGCAATTTCTACTGCCAAAGGTATAAGTAGCGCATTTTCCATACCTGCGCTTATGATTCATGGATCGAGCAGACCGTGATATATGAATGGTTCATGTCACAGGCTCTAGTATCGATATTTGCACAGGGTCAATGCAAAAATAAGTAGCGCATTGGGAGATTATATGCCAAATTCTGTATGTCTCGCGCCTGTAAATGAAAATGATTAATACAATATTATCTACGCCCTCACAAACGGCAGTGCCGGTAAGGATGGACTTAACAAGGGATTAAAAACGAAATCCGCCTGATGATGCATTTGTTAAATAGTTAATCACAAAATTGTATTTTCACAGATCGATTAAAGACTGCTATTTTTATTTATTCAGAAGAGAAACGCACGTTTATAAGGAATAAGAATTCACTAGGTGTGGGAAATCCAAAAGATAAGTATAAATCAAAGAGAAAAATAAAAAACCAACTCTAGATCCTTCATAATTAATTAATTTAATTGGTATTCATTTGCAGTAAATTTGTTGCGTAAATTCTATCATATAATCCTACTTCTCTAATGACGCCAGGGATCTTACATGAATCAACCGTTTCGAACAGTTCCAAAACAAACGAAATAAGCAATTTCTGATAAGAATCAGATCAGAGCCGTTTGATAATAATGTGCTTGACAAGGAATGTATTCAGAGATGGGTTCATCCCTCAGCGGAAAAGAATAAGTTGTATAGATGTGACCCATATGAGCACGGGCAAAAATTACCACATCTCTACGGCTGCCTCTGCAGCTGTGTGGCCACTCCCTAAGTAGGGATGGATTCATCCCACTGTTCCTCTCATTCATGTTTACAATATTAGATGATCGGATATCTGTTAAGGGGAATTAAACTTCAGTCACATCCTGGTTGAGCGCTTATATAGAAGCTTGGTCTGCCGGGGATCCCAACAAGGCTCAGAACCCACAAATATCCTTGCCATGAAAAACGTTACGACAATAACTCCGTGTGATGCATACAAGGCAGACAATGCGTCGGGTCAGATTATAAAACGTTGTTCATGGGAATGGGAAATACGTCGAAGAGCATTTAACTCGGCGTGAAATAAGATAGGGGGCAAACGCATACGGAACACAGTTGCACCCATCAGACCCACAGATCCAACTCTGTCTCCCCTAGCGTGCCACATGAAACACCATTTTGAAGTTGGCACATTGATGGCCTAATACCCACGTAGGCATAGGGAGTGAGAGGTAGAGTAATCTACTTACAGCATTGTTACATTGACTATATAATTTTTAATATACATCAGAATTAATTGTCAATATCAGTGGGCCAAACAAATTGCAGCAATCGGAAATAAATAGCTCACATAAAGTACTGTTTAGTGACTTGCCAAAGTTCCAAATCATTTGGTTAAATGATACCTTAAATACTGAGTATTTTGACATGCAATAGCAGTTATTGGTATTTATGGCTTCAATATCGCCCACTAAGTGTTTAATACTGTTTGTCCACTTAACAGACGAGTCATTATACAACCTTATCGAATTCATTGACTGCTTCAACATATGTGATGCATTTAGTTATTAGCAGATTATACGTCAATGGCACATTGATCACGTATTTTAGACTGCCAATGCAATAAGAATATTAAGGGTAATACAGTCGGCTTAACAAGCACACTTACATAATCATGGCCTACGTGGCAGCCAAACCCATATTTTTCAAGACTTTGGATCAGCTGCTTAATGTAAATTGTGAATTGTATTGGTAATACGGGTTGACACCGCTTAATATAAAGCATTCTTTCCATAAACAAGCATCCCATTCAACGGATAAAGCAAGTACAGTACAAATAGCCAGGGGAAGCCTAACAATTTTCGCAAGCGCATCACGAAGGAGTAGCTGTTGAAACAATTTTCAGTGTGTCATAGTCGGATACTCGTAGGTTAGTTACAGTTGCGCATTAACCGTCCAAACAATTGGATTAGTATGCGCATGTTTTACCACTCACTAAAGGTCTAATAACATGATAGTGATAAGTCAATCGGATACTTAACCCTTTGGCACTCAGCCTTTTGTCTGAGATATACCAATGTTGTAGCTTTTGACTAGGCCATTACGACAAGGGGTATGCTATATAAAATCGTGCTGATATTTCAATAAAACATAATTTTAACGCGCTTGAATTTATTGTTCTAACAGAAACCGTTACTGTGCGCCTTGCTCAGATTGACAGGAGGTATCTACTCCGCTGTGAGTGTATAACTCAATGGTCCAGAATAGATTAATGGGAGAGATGGGAGAAAATTAACAGGCACATTCCAAGCAATGAAAACTTAGATAAAGAAAACGATATGGCATGGAGAGAAATAGGTAAGTCAACAATGAGCAGTTCTTCTGTGCACAATTAAGTTATTCACCAGCTCAATGGGGTGGATCGAGACATGTTGGCGAAAGGTATTGGGCTGAACATTCATACCAGCTGCGTGGGTTTTGCAATGCGGTCGGGGATTTATGCCATGTGGGCGCGGCCAAGCACTGTAAATATGAACACACTAAGAAAAACGTAGTAAACGTTTGAGGTCTGACTCACAAGCGTATATAAGCCCCTTGAATAGTACCTTCGTCGCTTATTGAACCATTAAAAGAGATAAGGCCACGTTTCCCCATCTAATCCGTTTTTCATGTGGCCGTTTCTTAGCGCGGTAGCATTGTTATATTCTGCCTCATACACTTCCTAAATCTCATCAATGATCTGAGAGCTTTCATGGTCATATTTTATTTAAATAAAATGCAAACATTGATCCAAACGATAAGGACACTTTTTGTCGTAGCAACTCGAACCCGATTTTGTGTAGCTCATTGATAACATCGATGCATAAATTCGGGCCTGCCATGATAAATATGTAAGACGCTAACACCTAGCCTTCCCTCTTTTATGCATTTATTCTTAGTGGTACTATGAGGGCGCCCCTTTCAATTAACCGTGATACAATGACAAGTGAATTAGGAAGGCGAAATCTTCCCCTTGCAACTTTTTACGAGCATTAGGCGGCAAGTCAGGTAACTTACAAACGTTGCACCTCCATATCCTTGTGTCACCATGATGCTTTGCAATACATTGTAAACACCCAAGGACACGAAAAGGACACTAACACTGCCCCATATCAGCCTGTGAATACCACAACCAGCAACACACAAGATACATCATTAAGTCTGTACGTGTGACACGAGCACGATCAATATAGTCGTTGATAGCAGCGTGTCCATGCTTTATTGCTTTTCAGCATGCTTTCTTGGTTTCCAACAAGCGGGATGCTTTAAATCAATTTTTCTGGTGAGTGAATTTCCAATATCAATGTCCACTGTATTGCGTTATGTGGTGACATTCGTCCATCACCACTCCCTATTAACTAAGGAGCACGTTTATCAGTAACAACTCACCTTATTGCATCACGGCCGATTAAATGAAGCACAACATTCTGTGAATGAATAGCATACAACCGGAAAATTATAGCTTGGTGGCTGGTTGGATTCGCCGATGCAATTCTTCGCTTTCTCCGATCTGCATATTTCTCCGACTGTAGCAGTCTTTTCTTAGTTATCCCCGACGATTAAATGATAATATAATATATTTTCGATTGCGTAAATGCCACAACAAGAGTGGTCTGAAACGCTTACCTACATACATTTGGCGAAAAGAACTGTTTTTAATCTTGACTTGAGGATATTTAAATAAACTTTGGAGTTTAATCCAAAAGAATGAGCCAGCAATGACGAAATCTATTCTCTATATAGTATGTGGGGTCTTCCGCGTGGTGTATATATATATATATATATATATATATATATATATATATATATATATATATATATATATATATATATATATATATATATATATATATATATATATATATATATATATATATATATATATATATATATATATATGTATATATATATGTATATATATATGTATATATATATCATTGCACAAGCACTTGCATGCAAAAGGTCGAAGACACCCTTCCCACTTCTTATGAAGTGTCTGTACCTTCGGCATTTGGCATGGAGGAACGACTAGCTGCAAGAAAGCCATTTCCATGGATGGCTCCACCTTCCAGAAAATTGTTATTTTGTAAAATTTATAATCTGCCATGTTTTTTGATAATTATTATTATATGTTACTGAGCTCCATCAACCAGGTTCACTGATGTATCATTTCCCGTCATATACGTCCATTTGCCATTCCTGCAATGTACAATCTACATCGTGTAGCTAACTGGCACATAACCAGATGATCAGACTCTACAATAAGTGTTCAAAAGAAGACTTGTGCTGTACATCTTCAAAGTGGAGAGCATGGCATTATATCTGCCTCATTAGTGGAGGATTTGTTATACATGTTGCTACCGAATTTGTTAAGTAACTAATTAGTTCGGTTACACATAGAGATCAATGATTACTCTTTAAACGGGTGTAGCTCATTAAACACAAAATATGGACAGCCAATGTTCAAGCAAGAAAATATGAGGCGCGGTATCAAACGCAGTGCCTTTTGCCTAGGCGTATTGATGCCTCTATACTAAAACATCGAATGAGCATTCACAGGGATCAACGATAACAATCCCGCAACAAGGTAACATAACTTCGGATTGCTTCAACAAATCATGGCAATGTATTGGAAATGCATATACCTGTGCGTGATATTAAGTAAGCATAGCAAAATGGTCTTACCTCTTTAATATGATGAAGAAATGGGAAATCCGACCGAAGCCGGCAGCAACGCGTATGAGGCTGATCTGTTTGATTGTCCGATACATTTCTTCGCTTTCTTCGATCTGGATATTTCCCCGTCTGTAGAAGTCTTCCGTGTAACGCCGCGATGACGTGCACCCTGTCATTAAGTTTCTCCGGTAACGACTATATAGTAATTGTTTGATTCAGGAAATAAGTATTAGCTGAAACAATATGCGAAAAGCACACGATAATCACTTCCAAGAATGCAGACACAATGAATGCGTCATGCCAAGTGTTTAGTAACGTTTGCACTGTTGATCAGCTGTGCATACACCGTCAGCACAGGACATTGGACATATACAGCTCATTGATTAGTTAGCAATGCTGCCATAAGTTCTTATTGCTACCAGAACGTAATCATACGTTCTTCCCCGGCTACGCTTGATCAATGTAAACAATAGTAATTGGCTACGAGGCGAAAGTATTGGAGAACATGCTGCAATAGTCGATTAGATATGTTGCTTGCAAGTGTCATAACGATTACCTCGTGCAGCAGGTGAACATCCGGGACACATCGCGCACGAGATGATTGTACTGAACTTTCAATGGTGGGGATGTGGTGCTACATGTTCGGTGGGAAATATTACAGTCGGGTCCACTATTTGGTACGTTCCTTCCAAAAGAAGTGTTTCTTGTTTTCCGCTTTTTCAAATGCAGCTCTTCTGATGATACAACCGGTGCGTTTCGAGTGATAATAAATTGGGTCTGGTAGTGCGCACATCACCTGTAAAGGGGTATCAACCACAACTCGTCTGAGTATCAAGCAGAAATTCAAATAAGTTCCATTTCATAAATCACAATCATTCTGTGCATATTTGTTATATCACAAGCAATACCTTAAGTCATAACTGTGCTGACTAACGGGCACATGAATGGAACTAAATGGACCATATGGGCATATATTGACTCAAATAAACGGCGACCGACCTATTGGTTATATCATCCTTGTGTTGCTGTTAACAAGAAAAAGAATGATTTTGAGTTATAGGAGCTATTCTGTGGCTACAGCGCAGTAATATGCCGACTATTCTTCGTTGTCATGCTAACGCAAAATATTCCGATACGAGAGGTTTCACTCCCGATGTCTGATGTTACGACAAGCAGACGACCTTGCGTTACCAATGCTGAAGAGTACTCAAAAGTGGTCAATAACTGATTGTAGCGCCGAGATTGATTGCCGGATAACCTCGGTAGATTATATCTGTGCTGCTAAACAAAACATTGTTGTGACCGAACAATCATTTCCTGATTCAAATAGGTTCTCACAAGTGGCGCCTATAAATACAAGGATCTCTCGAGGTGCACAACCGTGTAGTGCCTTCGAGAGAAAAGCATTGATAAACGGAGACACCAAGATTGGAGTGCACAAACAGTATCGAAGACAGGATGTTTCGACAAATCCTAGTGCTGTGCCTCATCGGCAATGCTGTCACCTTCTCGTTGTCCAACTTTGGGTACCGAAGGTAGGAACACACCACAATACCTACTATCTATTAAAATTGATACAAGAGTAATTTGAGTAATGGGTTACAATTATTTATGCATATATAAAGAACGGGTAACGTTCATTATGTGATTGACCATGCGGCCATGGACATCAGTGAGTAGCAGCAAATTTCATTCCACTGATCACATAAATTTATATATATATATATAAATATATATATATATATATATATATATATATATATATATATATATATATATATATATATATATATATATATATATATATATATATATATATATATATATATATAGATTTGGGTGTATATATACTTGTGCGCATACATATATATATTTAATATAAATATATTTAATATGAATATATATATATATACATACATATATATTTGATGTACACATACATATGTGTTCATATCTATATATCAACATATATGTATATCTATATAAATATACCATAAATGTACACATTTACATATATATACATATACAAATATACACATATATTTATGTATGCATACACATGTTTACATATTAATACATATATATATATATATATATATATATATATATATATATATATATATATATATATATATATATATATATATATATATAGTATATATATATATATATATATATATATACATATATATATATATATATATATATGTATATTTATATATCCATGTATATGCATCATATATATGTTTATAATATATGTATTATATATGTATTTAGGTATATATATATATATATCGTTTATAAATATTTTGTATTTATATATGTATTTAGGTATATATATATGTATATACACATTTTGATTTATGCATGAAAATTATTTTATGTGTATATAATGTTGTCGGTGCATATAAATGTACATATATATATATATATATATATATATTATATATATATATATATATATATATATATATATATATTTATATTATATTATATATATGAATATATATATATTTGTGTGTTTATGTAAATGTACATATATATATTCATATATATATGTATATATATATATATATACATGTACATTCAACATATGAATCAAAATATGTATATATATATATATATGTATATATATATATATATATATATATATATATATATATATATATATATATATATATATATATATATATATATATATATATATATATATATATATATATATATATACATTTCGTCCTGTAGACTGCGATGAAGAAGACAATCCATGCAACAGTAGACAAGGTGTCCTTGACGATGAATGCAACTGCTTATGCTTTGATGGCTATTTTGGCGATGCGTGCGAATGTGAGTTGATGTATTTACCCACCATTCTTTTTTAAATTGTGTGACGCTTTTTCAACATATCGGTACATATTTCTTTGTACACTTCTCAAAATGGTGCTTGCATTATGCAATATGCAGTCGAAGTTCTCCAAGAAGGCAAGACGATGCTGAATATTCCAAACTAACGCATCTCTAAACGACATGCTGGATGAATATGATTTCCAGTTAAGACAGCGAACTCTGCTAAATTTGGTATATAGCTATGGTGTGAAATATACGTTCCACAATCTTTGCTGTTGCTTTTTACTATCGATTATGGAGTTTAACCTCTCTTATTCACTTAAGTTTCATCTTCCGTCGGACTGGTCCATTTGCCGTTCTTGTATTGGCCTATGTACTATGGGCTCGTGTAGCTGACCGGCTCGAACTGATACAAAAAAAAGATGATCAGGCATCACAATAAGCATGTGCCAGATTGTTCAATCAAATAGACGTATTCGCTACTTCTTTAAAGTGGACAGCATTATATGAAATCTGGCTAATCACTTATTCAGAATTTGTTATGGGATTTATGCAGTAAATGAATATCTGGGTGACCAGCGAGGTCAATGCAGGATTTCTGTTAATTCATTTTTCTTAGAAAATCTTGGAATTAAGACGATGAACTCCTTTTGCATAATTTTACAGTTCATCTACGGTTCTACTACTTTGTCACCAAATATGGACTACCAATGGCGATCAAAGAAATTAAGAGAAATCGTTAAATATAGCCATACGTTTAAATGTATGCTTTCTTTATAGGCCTAGTCATGCAACTGTGCTTAGCTAGTTAAAATATCGAAAGAGCATGCCTTCAACAAGGTACCTTATAGCGTGAGCACCTCGTCGCTCGGGTGGTGAGACACATTTAATCTGCACATGTCGCACATTAATGACGGATTATTTTCTTGGATGAAAATATGATCTCATATTCACCAAAGTGTACACAAATAAGCATGTGTGCAAATCTTCCAGAGTTACGACCTATTCATTGAAGGTTATTAACTATAAATGCGTACGTTCTTGTGTTTTCATTTTATCAATACCATGACGTAGATGTATTGGTTTGCAATAATGTAATAATTACCGTTAGGGTACATTGCAGTGTTTCATATTCGAAACATAACGGTTGTCTTTTGGTTATTTCAATCCTCTAGCAGGTGTGCTGTCTTCGTCATACTATCACAGGAGTTTATATATTTCGGGGTAGAGGGTACTTCAGGCACTAAACACATGCCAGCCAACAGCACCTATTGCATCGATCTTCAAGAATCCATCTTGGAATCGCAGCTGCATAGGACGATATATGTTGAAGTAAATTAACGAGAACCAGAGTCAATGTCGACATCTGGATTGTTAACTTTCAACGTTCAAGATATCAAAGCAGCTGCCCCTATTTTGAGAAACATGGCCAATTTATAGCTACCGTATCATTGTGAATTTGTGTTCCAATTCATGCGAGGGTCCACAGTGATCCAAGGTACGCGGTTTCCATAACGGTCGATTTCCAGTCATGTTATGACAATGTGGTCATGGTTCACACCCACCAGCAAGCAGCTTAGCATTTTATTACATACGAAATTGAGTGGCTACACATTTTTAACGACGCAAAATATTTATTCAAAAGACTTATCATTGGTGATGACATCCGTGATGATTTCCCTCGATTGACTGCTTTATTATGATAACTGACTGAGCTTAAGAACATTACCTTGGAAGCATGTTGTTAATCAGCATCAGTTTCTAAGAGTCGTAGACGTGTATGATTGTCAGACAGAATTGTCTGATGCATTATGGGCTATTCAAAATAGTACATGAATGCCGAACAAGACAGGATACAACTAGAACTCATCAAAACTATGTCAACTCAAGACATTATAGCATTTCTGTGTGATGATTTTCATAATGTCATACCGTTATGACACTCAGCACTTGGAAGAAGGGAATGTTCCGAATATATCGAAAACACAGTTTTATAAGGGCACATTACTGAACATATTCGTTCAAAATATGTAGACTATTTCGTTCAATATATGTTGCATCAGCACCATTAACACATTAACAACCGGATTGTATCATATGGTTAGCTAGTATCCAATGGTGTCATGTCCATAGTAGCATTGGTTTAAACTCGTAATCTACACATCGCTTTCACTTGCCATAATAGCCATTCCATGAATAATAAAATTGCCCAGCGAGTTTCAGACCGACGTGAACGTCCAATCATATTAGAAATTTACTGTGGAAGCTCAAATACTCAGTCTCGGACACATTTAACATTAGGCTATGTAGAGAGATTGGCAAAAATAGCAGCTCATCGCTGAATTATAAATGCTAGTCTAGTAAACCGCATAAAGACTCAAAACTTCCAATACGGATGTTGCAGGACGCCTGCTGACAATGACAATCTGACGAGGGGTAGCAATATTCACGACGGCAGTGGTCAGAATTCATTTAGAAACACTCTTGGCAAAAGGAACTACATTTGTCAACAAACTACGTATTCGGAGAAGGGCATGTGCGAACAAGCAAATTGGCATTATTGCACAGCAATATGTAATTTTTATTGAATATGTGAATTCCCCGACATATTCTGATATATATTTGAAATCGACAAATTACGTGACAATACTTGTTTAACGGTAATATGAATCATGTATGCCTTGTACCGACATTACTGTAGAGTGACCCCACCAATAGTTGTGACATTACCCAGTGTGTAAACGAAGCAGCAAAAACCACTCTTCAGTCGATCATGACTGGCTAAGTTCCATAATGTATTACCGCCAGGTGATGTCACTACCAGGGACGGGCAAATAGTCTTGATAAACGAGGACCGAATAATTGACGCGCGTGGTGATGGATATTGTACCGTTATTGGGAATGATGTGAAGAGTGTATATGACCCTGGTGAGGCATAGGATCTGTCGGGGTCGTTTGCACAGCACAACCAACAAGATTACCTATTCCAAAGTTAAAGTGCCTACCGCACGAAAAATAATGTCCTTTTTCCATCCCAAAAGTACCGTGAAAGTGCGCGCATTCGGATCGAAAAATCGACTTTAAAATAAAGTTCGGCGTATCGAAACGACAAGCTCACGAATTATTAATCGCCTCTGCGTGACGTCAGACACGGCCATGTTTTGTTTGCGGGGCGCGATTAGGCAAGGCACTCACCCCCTAGTGTTTTTATGATCTTATGCCACCTTAGGGGCAAAGGTCCGTATAGCAGAATCTTTAGGGTTATAAGCAAATTTGTTCCTTCTTGCAATACAGACAAGGGACAGTTTAAAAAACAGATTTTCATATCCATAAATGTCTTACCATCAATCTTGCCTAGAGTGCAACAACAGTCATACTCCCTTATCAACAGAATCAACGAAATCCAACACAATTTTAAAATTGTTGTCCAACATGGCTACCGCGTGAATCGAAAACATGAGCGATATCACAGCGAATTAACGAGAATTAACTCAATTATGTTGCATTGTGGGAGTCGGCCAATTTGAGTTTTTGAACAAAGTTTCATGATGTGCCGTATTTTAGTGCTCAGACAGAACAATTAGACAAAACTGTAGTAATAGAAACAGTCCTCGTGTCATTTTGTCATATAATTTTTTTCGCTTGGAGGGCTTTAGTAAGTTTTAAGCTAGTTCATCCGTCATTTTTACTTCAGAACCTCGAAAATACTACATATGGCTCTTCGCCTCTACAGCGCGGATGTGAGAGATCGAAAGTAGTAAACAGCGCGGATCTGTCAGAGGGGGAGTTTCTTTGCCTCGGGCGCGATCTGCGTTACGATTCTCGAAAAATTGCACTGATGCGCCGGGGGATCTTACCATAAATGTTGCGAGCAAAGTATGTATACCTTCTTTTCCTGAACATATTTTCCTACACTTATCATGTGTTTAAATGCACACAATCCAAAGCTGTTGTAAATCATAAGTTCAAACATATCACGTATATTGCCTATTGAGTTTGGTGGGAGCCTGATGGACACCAACGCTACATGAGTTTATTTATTGACCCAAGTAACATGAATGTTTGATTAAATCTCAACTCATGTTAACACAAAGCAAATAGTATACAACAGAGCTTTGCAGCAAATAATTCTTCCGTATCAGACAGCAGACATGAGATACCATAAATTTGTTGTCTGATCAAGTGGGTGCAAGGATTCATGTTTACAAAGTTGTACAATGTTAGTGTAAAAGCTCTTGGACACAAATAGTAAACAAACTGCAACCAATTTCTGATTAGCTGATGTTAATAAATAGAGATGCACTTGAGTATCAAGATTGATTCTGAGCAAGAACATATATAGGTTAGCAAGTACAGCAGCTGCTCTCTTCTAGGAATATCAGTTAGCCTTTTAGTGAATGCATAAATGAAGGCTTAAATTGACTTAAGAAAACGAAGATTATGGTATTACTATCACGGTCTGAGTTTAAATGAATATACACAGCTAAAATATATTTGCCATACAATATGCCACCACTAATGACATTACTATCCTCATCACTACATCATGTTATAATTGCCTATGTAGCTAATGTCAACCAATGGCAGAGGTGGAAGATTATGAATGCGTGAATTACCTCCAGTCATTATCTCCCTAGAGAATTCCAGTTGCATAACCTACCATTCTTGTTTCAGACCAATCTGTGTGAACACTTGGACCTTGCAAGTGGCATACAACAGACAACAACATGGGCACATGTCAGATAATAATGTACAAATGTGAAGGGTTTCAGTCCTTAGTCATTGGGATGCCCCACTTGTTGGTCCTATATAAAGCGTTCAAAGTGCAGTATCGCAACAATACATCCACAGTATTACCGTTGACAACTTCTCCATTTGAATCGCAACAGTGACATCAGATGATCAGAAATGAAGGCGGTACAAGCGCTGACCATGCTGATGCTGTTGATTGCAGTTGAAGTCATCGGAAATACTGCTGGCTTTCGTGAAGATACCTTGGCCAGAATCGGAATTGGTTTAACGAAGTTGACTCATTCTGGGGTAGCGAAAAATTCTTTCTGTTGACCTGACCAGTTGGAGGGTGATTTGTACGCCAGTTCACAGTCCATTGATGGCCTCGCCCGCACAATACCCTACCCAAAACACCACCTGAATAACATTGATCAAAGTCATGTGACCGTGACCCGATTCCATGCCGATTTCAAGAACAATCGAATTGCTGAAGAAATAATATTTGATAGCGCGACAGGTGCTCAGAACATATCCTTCATCATAGATGGGAATAAAGGCAAAATGTTTATAATCCATCCCGACGAGAAATTATGTGAGACGATTGATGACGTTGGTAATGTGTCAGTTTATTGCTTACCAGAAGAGGCAGAATTCTTGGGCTCTGCTGAGTTCGGCTTCGTTGGTAACGCACTAAGCTTCGATGCTTATAATTTCCAACAAGACCCGCTCGACGCGGCCCTTTCTTTGGTAATATCAGACAATTGTGTGCCTATAATGCTATCGGCGAAGGTAAAAGTAATTGATGAAAGGGTTCTATACAGGGTAGCCTATGTCAACGTGACCGAAGGTATTGCCGACGCAAAGGTGTTCATCCCTCTAAGCTATTTCGCCATGCAAGCTACTAGCACAAAGCTGCGTGACGTCGAGCATCATCAGCTGATCCGTGTCGTTACGCGACAGTTCGTGAAGAAGCTTGTGTGGTAGTGTATGAAACCTTCTCCGATTATAACCAGGCGTAAGGTTCGGAATTTATATGACCACAAATTATCATTAAGTCACTCTTTAATCGCCTAGCCTAGCCTAAGCTCTGGTCTGTATTCACCTCTGCATTAGTTTTACGTACCAGTTATTTCGGTTGATATCGCATTTTGCATTCTGCGCGTTGTTTAATGATGTAGTTCCTTTGGTATTGGCCATGGAGCATATATATTGTTATTTTATATCACTATGTTGAAAAGCCAATACATTCCTTTAGGTTTGCAAGCTCCATATACCTTGGCCGTTATTGCATCAGCGTTAAGTTAATATCCTTCGGGATTATCAAAACGAAACACGGTTTCCATTTTAAAAAAAAGCAGCAATTAACGATGAATTAGGCAATTACCACACCTGAGTTCGCAATCACGTGGTCGGCACTGTTTTTGTAGCCCGGGCTTATCAACCAATGAGCTCCGGGTTGGTGAAATTATCAGCTGGGAGGACGGTCAACTTCTTGGTTTTTATGAGATGTCCTGTTACAGGTATACATATGCAAAAAGATGCCATTCTATGTGAAGATAATTGACACAGTTTCCGACTCCGACAGCATTAATGTTGGGTAATATGGCCAATGCTTGCTTATCCCGTCTATTAGTTTCCCTATAAATAGGTTTAAAAACTGCATATTCTCGGCCGTTATTGCATCTCTTTCAGCGTTCAGTTAGAGGTATACATATGCAAAAAAGATGCCATTCTATGTGCAGATAATTAACACAGTTTCCGACTCCGACAGCAATAATGTTGCTTGTCACGTCTATAAGTTTCTCTAAATACTGCAATATCGTATAGCAATCGGAATCGGGTATTTAAATGGCTGAAGAAGAAGAAGAATAGCTTTCCACTTGTCCTCAATAAAAATTGAAACTGATACTAGTGTACCTCATATTCACAGCTAACCAAGATGGATTTTCCATTCTATAAAATGTTGTCTATTCATGTCGGTATCTAAGCTAAAAAGGATAGACGGCGATGGGAAAAAAATATATATTTGTGTCTAATGGGGCCGACGTTGGTTGACTGACATTGATTGTGAGCCAGTGTACAGCTGAAGTAAGTGTTTACGAATCAGCCGATCTACAAAGCCTTGTGAATAGTAACTGATGGAGGCTGTCATTATACCTGACCACTGCTAGGCAGCAAACCCGTCATAGCTGCTGAAATGAAATATCCTTGTAAGGAAGTCAACTAGCTTTCGTTCCCTGCTCTTTGCAAGTAGCCCGACCAGCCCCTTTAATAGTGCGTCTAAGAAAGCGACTATACCTAGATAATACACCTATAAATACTGCACACACACACACACACACACACACACACACACACACACACACACACACACACACACACACACACACACACACACACACACACACACACACACACACACACACACACACACAAACACGCACGCACACACACACGCACACACAGGCACACACACGCAAACACACACACACACGCACACACACATACAGACACACAAACACACACACACACGCATAAATATAGACGCTGCCGTAACCAGATGGCCTGCTGCGTGAATTGCTTTCACGGCTTGTGTGGGTGACGACATGGTTATGATCCGGATGCTACAAAAGCGCATTGGAATCCTAATCTACATCCTTGGATAACTGGTTGTAATAACCATACATATTGTGATCTTTCTCTATGTCAGCGCGCGCGGAACAGTGTTCTGCTGAATGGCGCAACTCGCAAAACTATTCTTTGCTACAAGAACCATTATATCAGACCTCATGTGGCTCTCCATTTCGTTGCACGCAAGTTCCTGTACAATCTTATCTTCTCTAACGATTAACGGTTCAGAAGGTATATTATCACGAAATATGCTTTTAGGCAAGTTTGTTTCGCTTGGGCTTAGCTTGGGTCCGTGCTATTTATATCAGATAGAATTTTGTAAAATTTGCAAATATGCTCTTTGAAGCCCCTTAATCAGATTTCCAGAAAAAAATCTTGGTGTACCCAAACTGGTTTGGCTGCTATGACAACTTGATCGATACCCCTGCCACGCCAATATCGGCCGCGAGATGACACTTTTGAGAGTTTATTTTTTGGGATTTATTTTTTGCTTATTTTTGCATTTTCGCGTCATTTTGGGTCGTTTCGAGCCCCCGAAAATGTAATTGTTTATTTGTAGGTTTTTGGTCTGGACACAGTCTACATGACACAAACAAACAAGAGTTCTGGGTAAATGACATGTTTATTCAATAAAACGTATAGATCCCCAGTAATTATACAATATAAACGGATTTAGCTGGAAATACCTTCAAAATGCTTGCTGATGCCCTCTATAATATTTGTACGACTTGTAACTCGTTGTTTGCCATTAATTTTTGCCTTGAAGACAACATACATGCCCTGTTGTCCACTTCTGTTATACATGCATTTTAAATGACCATACGTTAGACCTGAACCAGCTATATTTGGGCCATTGTTTTTTAATAACACGTGATGTGTCAAGAGGCATCCTGGTGCGTAAATTCACATTTTGGTTGTCTAAAAATGTACAGTCACTCAGAATGGTTGACAACCTCCAGCAATAAGACTTGAATGCGGACATGTTGGAACCAGTAGCATGCTGAAGCAATTTTTTCAAAGCACTTACATCACTCATTGCATTATATGCATTGTATTCTAAGCGCAGAATGCAGGGTCAACCACAAACATGCCAGACGTCGCATGAAACTGATCATGGCATTCGTCCTGTTCATGTAGACTGTCATCCTCGAGTATCGCCAACGCCTCTTCGTTTTTTTGCTAGAATTATGCCTTCGAATCTTCAAAAACTGTTTTCTTTTTTTGCCTTTAGAGCAGTATTTGCCCAGAGAATCACGAGTTTTTCCATACATTTCGATATTGCAAGTGTGTTTTGACAGGTTGTTGGCGCGGCTGTCAGTCGTTACAACGACCAGAAATAACAAAACACGCGCCGGAAAACATGTGCAGGAAGTGTGCGCAGTAGATCACGGACCCATACCTTTAAATCCCAATATTATCATTACCATTAGCGTTCAGTTTCTAACAATAAGGAAATTACCTGTATGCCCAGTGGATCGGACTTATTGCAATGGTTCATTCTAAGGTAGGAAATGGCACTCAATGAGAGCATTCATTGAGAGATTTTTGCTTCTCTTTTGGGTATTCACAGAAGCGGCAATCGGACGTGCCTCCGCTGATAGTTTATTATTTCCCCCATAATGTTTTAATAAAATCTATTCGGTCAATTCGTTGAGCAAATTATATGTCTTTATCATGTTCTTCTGGTGTATCATGTTTTTCAACATATGAGATTGGAGGATTGTATCGCATAATATGGTCAATGTGCAACAACTCAAGCACTGGACAACCGCTTAGCATGTCAGACAACAACACAATGGCAAGGCTATTGTTAGCTCAAGTATATATTTTATTTGTGTAATTGCTTATAAGAACCACCTGTGCCCTGGTAACATTAGTATCTACACAGTGCAAATAACTTTTACTTGCGAATGCGGTGATAAAGAAGATTTAAATGTAGTATAATAAAGTTGCAGATAAGTTAACGGACTATGCATGGACTATGTTGCTGTAATAATCTGACTAAACATTGGAGTCGAAGTTGATCGCAATCAGAACGGCGCCAAGCGTGTTGCATTCCAAAATACCCGCACAAACACATTTTCAGTGCTGCTGTAACTGATCTGAAAATGTTAATTGAATGAGAACTCATCCAAATTGGATCACCAAAAACACCATTGCAAACGGCATATATGAGCCTAAAAAAGACGCTTGTATGACAATTACTGTCACCCAGTTCATAGATAGGGCAGAAAGTATACCTTCTGAAATCGCATGATCAGAAAGGTCAAACGTACAGATTGAAGCAGCTCAATAAACATTAATGGCGGTAGCATATTTAATTCCTATTTAGATATGAGTGGATGAACTAGAAGCACTGTATGCATTTATTGTTGGAAATTCATGTCCATACTGGATAATATGAACGAGCTAAGATCGACAACATGCAATGACTCCACACATATGCTATCATTACTTCAAAATTTATCAAATTTCAAATTTATCTTCGAGGTTGCTTTTCATGTAACGCAAATGTTAATCTTCACGATGAATCACTGGCACAACAAAAGAATAGCCATGCACCCAACCTACTCATCACAGTGTAGGTGTGGTGTTATTAGCCAGTGTAATGTGCTGACACAGCGACAACTGATGATACGGATGTATGGCCTGTCAAAAGGACCATTTGCATGGCAGCCGTTAATTCCACAAGTAGCGATATTCATTGTTAAGTCTGCCACATAAAGATACTCTACGCATGGTCATGGTGACCCTATTATTTTCCTTTGCCCAGCAGCACAAATAGGTGTAAACATTCGATGCATGCGTCTTTATAGTTGCACAGCTGAAGAAATGCGGACTTTATTGTAATATATACGACCGCAAGACAGCGTTAACTTTTTGTTGTCGTTGACTAGGTTTAAGTAAACGGTCAATAAACTCAAGTGGACTATGAACCTATCGTCTTTTGTCTAGATGTGATTAGGGCCAGTAGGCCTAGATGCAAGCAGTTTTAATCATACAGCCATGATTTACCGCGCTCATGTGCAGTCTTTAATGTCGCCTAATGACCATTCTTCGGGATGCATCCATTGATTGTGTGCTGAAATATTACCGACCGAATATGCACTGACCAGCAACGGTTCAAGTAAATGGACCCCTTGCAGTGTATGCTGTTCACTTCGGTGACTTTATCAGGTTCATATACTGAATATACATTGCGTTGTTATTTCTATACTAACGCCAATGGCATTATCATAACAAAGGTCATGGGCGAAAATCAGTGATCTGAACGCGGAATATGATAGAGCCAATCAACGGCAGTATACAGGGCGTAGTGGCGGGACGTATTGGCGGGAGGCCGAGCAGCCTAATAATTTACAACGAGAGTGACTGACGGTCGTCTACGTCATAATTATCTCTTGTTGTGCAATGTACACTATGTTGAAGGATGAAAATGGGCTTTACGTAGGTTTTAAAGAGTTAATTGCTTGAGAAAAGAAGCTCTGCGTTTGATTGCATGGTGCAACTTTGTATTGCTTTGTGACATGATATTTTCTCATCACCATTTACTCATGAAAAACATCGTAAGAACTACCGTTTGTTAGCCTCTATAATGAGACGTTGAGTCGACAGAGGCCAAGGTAAAGCAATTGAATTTGCGGCCAATTGCGAATAGGCTATAATGGTCGAATTGGTCTGGCAGAAGGCAGTGTGCGTGAGCAGCAAATACAAGCGTTGTCTAAAATCATTTCGTCTTTTCCAATGAAGTCAGCCTCCTCATACTGCTGACATAGCAACAGTGGCTTCCATAATCACCACCGGGAGATTTACAAACCGAATACTTGGCATCTCATATTGACTACATAGCAACAGTGGCTTCCATAATCACCTCCGGGAGAGTTTATGAATCAGTCGTCAGTGTGCGCTTCAACCTGTTACGGACCGAATAATTAGCATCTCACTCCAACATACACGACATATTATGCGTGTCCAATTTCTGCACTAGAAGTTACTATTTTCGATATGTCTGCAGATCTCACCTGGCACCCCATCAGCGGGTGAAACTACATGGTTTTAGAATTATTGTGGCGCTCAATGGATGATTATCGTGAATCATTGTAGGACCGGGTTGTTATATGGAGGTCAATGTAGCAACAGATGGCAGTCTTACATTCAATTTAGGTCTATCATTGATCAAATCAAGTTTACGACACATATCAACTCAGGCCCCAATTCTGGATGCCATGACAATACAATGATGAAACAAAAAGCCACACCAACGCTTGGTTAGTATTGCAATGTTTAATTATCCTAATAAATGATGGTATTTTTGCCATTAATATCAGCAAATATGGTTAAGGAGTTAGGTTGTATTGATTACGTAATTCACTATCGACATTTATTATACTCAGCGGGTGGGACTTTAATGAAGCTAACATTTGGCGTATGAAACGTCTTGATCGAAAAAGGACGCAATTTACAAATTATTTAGTACCAAATAAACAAGCATCAGCTAGTGTATGACATTGTATGGAATGATAATGTTCGTTCACAACGAGAAAGTAGCAACGGCATTCTTATCGGTTGGTTATGTCTATCTAGTTCAGGATAGTACTAGCTTTCACCGAATTCACCCCGTAGTCTGCAGCGCTGATCTCACAAAGATGTGCAGATGATATGGAAAAAGTGCAAACATTGAAAGAATGCTCTATGCTTGAAATTGCATGATAGTTCTTCCAGTATTTGCAGGTCTACCGCGCTTTAGTTACCTAATTTTCCTCCAACACTCTCTATAGTCACTTCAACAACCTTGATAGATCTATGCTTCTTACCAACGATCGCCCTTCACAATGCCAGCAAGGGGTCTCGAGACACAGAAGGCGCTTTCTCTTATTCAATTACTCGTGTCTACTATTATTCATTCAGTAAGTTCTTGAAAGTTAATCTCACTTAATTATTAATGTCCGAGTGCGCTAGTTGGCAGCAGTAAGTGAGTACTTTGTGCCTATTCACACGAATAATTAACTGACAATCCCCTTTAATAACACAAGTATCCATTTCTACTAGGCTGAAATAAGCTTTAATGATTTACATAAATAATATGTAAATGCAGACGATTTGAATTTATTCATACATTTTAAGAATATTTGTTGCGTAAATTATGTAACCAACTTTTCATTTCTCATTTACCTTTTCGAACTTTTCCAAAAGACACGAATCAGGTCGTACCCGTTTGATGTTCATTGTCAGTTAAGGAGACTTTACCTTCAGTCACATCCTGGTTGAGCGCTTCTATAGCAGCTTGATCTGTCCTCTGAGTGCCGTCGTCCCCGCATGGCTCAGAACCCACACAAACGAAATATCCTTGCCACGATCAACTAACTAGGTTCAATCAATCAACTGCATCCCCAGCAACATGGAGAAGTAGATATCACTGTCTCTGGGACATTTAAGCTTCATTAACAGTGCTCGACAAGCTAGTTGCGGAAAACAACCCTGAAGCTTTCGCTGTGACTGCTAAGTATGAGCCAGACGAAACAAAGCGGCAGCTGTTCTTGGGAAAGGGCGTCCATCCCAACGAGTTCATGGATCGCTGGGAGAGGTTTGACGCAACGCTACCACCGACGCAGGAGTTCTACAGTAAGCTGACGGAGCAAGGCATAACCGACAAGGACTACAAGCATGCCCCAAAAGTAGCGAACACGTTCGAGTGTCACAACATGGGCGACTACCACGACCCGGCCCGCTTCTACACAGTATAGGACTGTCGTGAGACGCTCTCCAGTAAAGCACAGGCGTAGAGCTAGAAGGATAAGCCGACGAGCGATATACAGTATCTCGATGCGAGCAACCTGTATGGATTGGCAATGAGCCAGCCTGTACCATCAGGGTCAATGGAGTGGGTGGCAAATCCGGACGCCCTGACAATTACTATACCAACAAATCCCGATGATGCAGGAACAGGGTACCTACTTGAGGTAGACATGGAATACCAAGAGGAGCTACACGTTTCGCACATCGAGTACCCCCTGGCCCTTGAAAGGATGGTTGTACAAGAGGAATGGTTGTCAGCCTACTCGAATAATCTTCTAAGGGAAGTGGGGACCCTCTCCGAGGTTGAGAAATCGGTGCCCAACCTACGCAACAAAGAAAAGTTCGTGATCCACTACAGGAACATAAAGCTCTACTTCTCTCTCCGGAGGTGTCTTACAAACAATCACAGACTGCTCTGCTTCAACCAGAGCCCTTGGACGGAGCCCTACATCTGCATAAGTACGGACCTCAGGAAGGTGGCCAACAGCGACTTTGAGACCCTTAGAAAGCGGGTCAATGTCAAGCTTGTGCGTTCTGCAGAAGAGGGTAAAATACACAGGTTGATGGCTGTCCTGCCTATGCAAGACATAAAGTATTTGATGATGATCTTGCAGCCCTACACATGCATAAGAGCAGGCTAGTCCTCGACAGGCGAGTTTTTGTCGGCATGTGCATTCTTGACCTCTCCATGCACCTAATGTATGACTTGCGTGACAAAATGAAGGAAATGTATGATGAAGGGCTACAGCTGCTGTACACAGTCACCGACTCCTTGATGATGGAGATTAAAACACCGGACGTGTATGAACATATGCGCAATGACAGCAATTTTGATACAAGCAACTATCCGCAAGGCCACAACCTGCACAGCAACGAAAATAAAAAAGTTCGTGGCAAAATGAAGGACGAATGCGCTGGGGTGTCAATCAAGAAGTACGTAGAGCTACTATCCGACGAGGGAGAAATTAGGAAAGCAATAGGCGCAAAAAAGTTTATTGTGAAGAAGGAGCTACGACACCGGCAACTCATGGATGTCCTGTTTGAAAGGAAGAAATTCGGACACGGCATGAACATGCTACGTGGCGAGAGGCATCAGATATATGGCATGCAAATCGACAAGGTGTCCCTATTCCCGTTTGATTCTAAGAGGTGGATCGGCGCAAATGGAATAGACAAACTTACGTAGGGACATAAGGATACACTTCGATGAGTGAGAAACATATAAATAAAGACGAGAAGCTCGCTGCTGTTCTGGTCGCTTGCCGTGTGGGGCGTGCTCGATACTGTTGCTGCCTCTATGATCCCTTAAGGGATTAGATGTGATGGACACGCCCTTTTATATACTACGCTGTGTATGTATGTATGTATGTATGTATGTATGTATGTATGTATGTATGTATGTATGTATGTATGTATGTATGTATGTATATGTATGTATGTATGTATGTATGTATGTATGTATGTATGTATGTATGTATGTATGTATGTATGTATGTATGTATGTATGTATGTATGTGTATGTATGTATGTATGTATGTATGTATGTATGTATATGTATGTATACGTATGTATGTATGTATGTATGTATGTATGTATGTATGTATGTATGTATGTATGTGTATGTATGTATGTATGTATGTATATATGTATGTATGTTGTATGTATGTATGTATGTATGTATTTATGTATGTATGAATGAAGGTATGTATGTATGTGTATGTATCTGTGCTCGTATGTATTTATATATGTATGTATACATGTATGTATGTATGTATGTATGTATGTATGTATGTATATATGTATATGTATGTATGTATGTATGTATGTATGTGTATGTATGTATGTATGTATGTATGTGTATGTATGTATGTATGTATGTATGTATGTATGTATGTATGTATGTATGTATGTGTATGTATGTATGTGTATGTATGTATGTATGTATGTATGTATGTATGTATGTATGTATGTATGTATGTATGTATGTATGTATGTATGTATATGTATGTATGTATGTATGTATGTATGTATGTATGTCTGTATGTATGTATGTATGTATGTATGTATGTATGTATGTATGTATGTATGTATGTATGTATGTATGTATGTATGTATGTATGTATGTATGTATGTATGTATTTGTGTATCAGCATGGGGCGTTTCAGTGTATTGTGTGCTGAGAATTTGTACAAAAATGCATCCACCATTACCTTGTGTTTGGTCTCCTTTACAAAAATAAACTTCGGGAGAAAGAGCTAATCGGTGTATCACATAATGAAGCAAATACGGCATAAGGATCATTATGGCCTGATATAACGAAAGCACAACTTGTTCAAAACGTATGTAGCTATGTTTAATTAATGCGTTAACTGCAAAGATTAAATCCAGTCTTCAACTGTTGTAAATGGTACGAATGGTGGACCAGAACGTATTGCAGAGCCCGTTCTGGACAAGTACGTAGCGCTATATAGAAGTATTCCTGCAAATAACAATGAAATGCTTTATTTGATGAAAAAGCTGGATGCGGGTATTTGTAATGACAGCATGAGCAATCATGCTGATCCATCTTCTGTCATGTATTTGCAAACGGAAAGTTAATAAACGCGGTTGCATATGTATTTTTATTGTAACCTATTGCTATAAAGAATCGATTTCATTACGCAAATAATTGTTGTATCAATTCCGACAGATAGTTTGGTTGGCGATGTGTTCCTACCTTGGGAAAACTTGAAGCAGACAACACTGCCGATGAGGCACAGCCATAGGACATTTCAACATACTCTTGACTTCATTACTGTTTGTATGCTC
The DNA here is from genome assembly GCA_034190875.2 of Urechis unicinctus. Lineage (NCBI taxonomy): Eukaryota > Metazoa > Annelida > Polychaeta > Xenopneusta > Urechidae > Urechis > Urechis unicinctus. Next base: position 65,836,575 of record CM067358.1, on the reverse strand, counting down.
CAATCTTGATGTCCGGTTCATCAATGCTTTTTTCGCGAAAGCACCACAATGTGTTGCATCCCGAGAGAACTTTGTATTTATTTACGGCACTTCGTTGAGCCTACTTGAATCAGAAAATGGGCGTTCGGTCTAAATAATGCATGCTAGCCACGCGATACTCTCCGCCGCTATGCCATGTGTCAATTGCTTTGCTCAGCTGACCCAATATAATCTACCGAGTGCCAAGTAATAGGAATATAGCAGGTACAGGGTTGGAATTAGGTTATCCTGTGATCAACCTCGGCGCTACATGAGTAGTTATTGATGAATTATAACTACTCTTCAACCTGGGAAACACAAGGTGTGCGTTCTGGGACAAAGTGGTTTTTGTTGTTCGTAAAGACGCTGTACAATTTCTTTTATTTTACTTTGCGTTCATGGTGCTGGATCAAGACGGTTTTCCATAGCAATGTGTGGTATAGTTTAGATACAGCGCAGCTAGACGATTTATCAGTCCGAATGTCAGTTTACAAGGCACAGCCATTGACCCTGACAGGATTTAAATCTTGTCCAAACGAAGCCATTCTTCTCGTCGCTTTTTGGGACCGGTAAGGCTTTGATAAATATGTCAGGTGCCTGTGAAAGCGGTCTCCTATTGAATGTGATTTTTTGATTCTTCTTCTTTGCTACTTGTTGTGGGCATTAGGAACGATGGTAGGCTGTGGGCATAAGGAACGATGATAAGTTGTGGGCATTAGGAACGATGGTAGGTTGTTGTCCGGACGGTTGGTGGTGTAGTGGTTGTCTAGAACTTGGGTTATGTTGGAAACCTCACCAGAATCGCTACGGGATGTACTTCTTTGTATAATCAGGGAGATATCAGTTCGTATTGTAGATTGTATTCCTACCTTAGTATTGGTAATACCAGAGCATTGATGCATTATCTATATCAGCACATTGAAAACAGCCCCCGAGTATTGTTGACCAAAATGATCCAATGAGTAGTGTCGGTTAACTATATATTTTTGGTATCATCGCACAAACTCTGACCGTTTTCAGTTTCGGATGTTTATTGGCGTCTACGACGTACCATGATTGTTTTGTGATATTAGCAATACTTGTTTAACGGTAATATGAATCATGTATTTATTGTACCGATGAAACTGTAAAGTACCCCCACCAATGGTTGTGACATCACCGAGTGTGTAAACGAAGCAGCAAAAACCACTGCATGACATTATTGGCGAGTCGATCATGACTGGCTAAGTTCCATAATGTATTCCCGCAAGGTGATGTCAGGGACGGGCATATAGTCTTGGGCCGAATAATTGACGCGTATATTGATATATTTGCCATACAATATGCCATCACTAATGACATTAATATCCGCATCACTACATCACGCTACAGGTGTCTATGTAGCTAATGTCAACCAATTGCAGAGGTGGAAGATTGTGTATGCTGTGTAACATTTTATTTTGGACTTACAGATCAGATGCGACTGTTATTCGACGGGTTTGAGTCTATTGATCACATTATGAATTGATTTGAGCGAGGTACCTATAACAGTGCGATAGGCACTTTAAATTGTGCTAATGAGCTGAACTGTTCATTTTCGATTTGTTGTGGTACAACTTTCAACTATATGAGTCAATTTACATTATATGCAGAACGTTCGCCTTAAGGCTTGATATTAAGTAAGTTATTTGCAAATAAGCGAATTTATGGACGGATCAGTTTAATTTGCGACACAGATCATTTGAATTTCGGAGATGAGATCGGATATTTTTTAAATCGACGTGGGTTATTTTTCAACGGCTTATGCTGAGGGAACAAGGTCGACTGTGATTATGACACAAGAGCAGATGATCAGATAATCTAACAGCTGAGTTGGTGTAGTGACTCATCACCACGTTGTTCCTCACGAGGTATATCAAGTCTAAATTAGATCTGCTCATGACATTAACCACAGCAAAATATGGTCATGGGACGTGGATTATCGTACCACGCATCGGACATCTCCTGGTTGCAGGCTGGTCGTATGTACTGCGTTATTGTAGGTCTCTAAGATCCGGTGTTTGATAATGGTATGAGGACGCTTCACAGTGTGCACACCCCTGACGTATTCTAGTGTTACTCTGGCGCATGACATTATGCATCCGTTTGGCAAATCCTCACTCAGATATGCCATGTTTCAGTACTTAGTCATTGGGATGCCCCATTTGTTTGTCTTATATAAAGCGTTCGAATTGAAGTAGCACAACAATACTTCCACAGTATTACCGTTGACAACTTCTGCATTTGAATCGCAACCGTGACATCAGATGATCAGAAATGAAGGCGGTACAAGCGCTGACCATGCTGATGCTGTTGATTGCAGTTGAAGTCATCGGAAATACTGCTGGCTTCCGTGAAGATATCTTGGCCAGAATCGGAATTGGTTTAACGAGTTTGACTTATTCTGGTGTAGTGAAAACTAATTGCTGTTGGCCTGACCAGTTGGAGGGTGATTTGTACGCCAGTTCACAGTCCATTGATGGCCTCGCCCGCACAAGACCCTACCCAAAACACCACCTGAATAACATTGATCAAAGTCATGTGACCGTGGCCCGACTCCATGCCGATTTCAAGAACAATCGAATTGCTGAGGAAATAGTATTTGATAGCGCGATAGGTGCTCAGAACATATCCTTCATCATAGATGGGAATAAAGGCAAAATGTTTATAATCCATCCCGACGAGAAATTGTGTGAGACGATTGATGATGTTGGTAATGTGTCAGGTAATTGCCTACCAGAAGAGGCAGAATTCTTGGGCTCTGCTGAGTTCGGTCTCGCTGGTAACGCACTTAGCTTCGATGCTTATGGGCTCCAACAAGACCCGTTCGACGCGGCCTTTTTGTTGGTAACATCAGACAACTGTGTGCCTATAATGCTATCGACGAAGGTAAAAGTAGTTGAGGAAGAGGTTCTATCCAGGGTAGCCTATGTCAACCTGACCGAAGGGATTGCCGACACAAAGGTGTTCATCCCCCCAAGCTATTGCGCCAAGCAAGCTACTGGCACAAAGCTGCGTGACGTCAAACATCATCAGCTGATCCATCTCGTTACGCAACAGTTCATGAAGAAGCTTGTGTGGTAGCGCGTGGAACCTTCTCTGATTATAACGAGGCTTAAGGTTCGAAATTTATATCACCACAAATTGTCATTAAGTCACTCCTTAATCGCCAAACCTAGCCTTAGCTCTGATCTGTATTCACCTCTGCATAAGTTTTACGAACAGTTATTTCGGTTGATGTCGCATTTTGCATTCTGCGCGTCGTTCTAAGTAATAACGTAGTTCCTTTGATATTGCAGATATATTATTATTTCTTATCACTATGTTGAAAAGCCAATAAATCCCTATAGGTTTAAAAACTGCATATTCTCGGCCGTTACTGCATCTCTTTCAGCGTTCAGTTAGAGGTATACATATGCCATTCTATGTGCAGATAATTAACACAGTTTCCGACTCCGACAGCAATAATGTTGCTTGTCACGTCTATAAGTTTCTCTAAATACTGCAATATCGTATAGCAATCGGAATCGGGTATTTAAATGGCTGAAGAAGAAGAAGAATAGCTTTCCACTTGTCCTCAATAAGAATTGAAACTGATACTAGTGTACCTCATATTCACAGCTAACCAAGATTGATTTTTCATTCTATAAAATGTTGTCTTTTCATGTCGGTATCTAAGCTATAACGGAGAGACGGCGATGGGAAAAAAAGCCAGTTTATAGCTAAAGTGAGTGTTTACGAATCAGGCGATCTACAAAGCCTTGTGAATAGTATCTGATGGAGGCTGTCATATCATCCGACCGCTGCTAGGCGTTTTTCTGGCAGTATTAAGTTTGTTTACAACATCGAACCCGTCGTAGCTGCTGAAATGAAATATCCTTATCAGGAAGTTAACTCGCCTCCATTACCTGCTCTATGCTAGTAGCCCGACAAGCCCCTCTAAATTGAGCGTATAAGAAAGCAACTATACCTAAATAATACAACTATAAATACTGCACACACACACCCACACACACATACACACGCACACACACACACACACACACACACACACACACACACACACACACACACACACACACACACACACACACACACACGCACACACACATACAGAAACAGACACACAACCACACACAAACACACACACACAGACGCTCCCGTAACAGGATGGCCTGTTGCGTGAATTGCCATCACGGCTCATGTGATCACGACACGGTTATGACCCGGATGCTAAAAAAGCGCATCGAAACCCTATAATTCATCCTAGGATAACTGGTTGTTAAAACCATACATATTGCGATCTTACTCTATGTCAGCGTCGCGTGCTGTAGTTGCTGGGTATAGGCTACGTTAACGAAACGCGTGTTGCATGCTCATATATATGATTATGCATATATATATATATATATAGATATATATATATATATATATAGAGATATATAGAGATATATATATATATATATATAGGAATATTAACATAGAATAAATATATATATATATATGTATATATACATACATATATATATATATACATATATATATATGTATATGTATACATGTATATATATAAAAATTATATATATATATATACATATATATATATACACACATGTATATATATACATACTTATATATATATGTATACATGTATAGATATATATACATACATGCATGTATCGATATATATATATGTGTATATATATACATATATATATCCATATATATACATATATACATAAATGTATATATAAATATATATATATATATTTATATCCATATCTATATATACATATATATATATAAATATATATATATATGGATATATAAATGTATATATCTGCACATATATATATCCATACATGTATATATATATATACATATATCTATACATGTATAGAGATATATATATATATATATGAAAATATATATGTATTTTATATATATATATATATATATATATATATATATATATGTATATATATATATATATATATATATATATATATATATATATTTATATATATATATGATTATATATATGTATATGAAGCGTTTGAATGCATGAACAGTATAAGTTGATGCCGATTGAATCCCAATGTTACCGTTACCATTACTGGTAAATTTTCTAACAATAAGGATAATATATGCCCATTGGATCGGAAATGGCACTCAATGAGGGCATTCATTGAGAGATTTTTGCATCTCGTTTGGGTATTCACAGAAGCGGCAATCGGACGTGCCTCCACTGATAGTTTATTATTTCCCCCATTATGTTTTAAAAAAAGCTATTCGGTCAATTCGTTGAGCGAATTATATGTCTTTATCATGTTCATCTGGTGTATCATGTTTGTCAACATATGAGATTGGAGGATTATTTGTGTCCAAGGTTTTGGAAGTATCTAATTATTCACGAAACCACGAGTAATATCACCTAAAACTATTTGATTCAACCATAGATTATACAATAAAAATGAGAAAAAAGAAATTTAAATGGATTGACTACATACATCATGGAATGCGGATAACATCTGCAGAGCCCTCGTGGGCTGTTTTGTGGCCTTTTCGTACATTTTATTTCATGCATACAGCATTTGACAGCAGCAACTATGGAATAATGAGGCATTATTAGGAATTTGGCTGACAGTAAATTGTTCCGCGTAGTGCACCAGATCTTGGTGAGATGCAATCTCATGGACACCAATAAACACCTGTTTAAATGCTGGATATAATCATTGCTAACATGCAATACACCCATAGCCTTGTCTTTGAAATACCCCATCAAAAGAAATAGATAGTTTATGTTACCACAATCTGCCCTGACACTATTGTTTAGCTCTTACAAGAAAACAAGCCCTGCTCTTCCTTGATAGGGCTGATTGCAATGGTGATCAGGCTATAGCATTAGTCAGGCTCTTTGTAATAATAAATCAGCAATGCTCAGGACACCTGACCGATAGCGCTACCAAGACGATAGTAAATAGCGAATAGCAAGGAGACTATTGCTGCTAGGATTCTATTGTATGTATTTAACTGATATTGTATTTATTACTTAGAATCAGAATATATCGTTGCGGAATATTGTCCGAATGTTGCTTTTGCGCCTGGAAAGACAGTGTGCGAATATTACAGACAACATAGATTTTCAAAAAACAATTTTACGCCTTAATAAAATACCTCTGGCGAATTACTGTATTCATATCGCCGTCGGTTGAGGGGACATTTACCTCCCCTATGTAAAAATGGTCATAAAAACGATGCCGTGGGTGAACATGTTAACGGAAACAAGGCGATATAGGGTTTGCTCTCGTAATTGCCAGCTGGAACAATTAGACCACACATGGTCGCTAGCTTCTTTAGGTAAAGTAAACGTCCATTGTTTTGGTGTGTATAGTATGTTGATGGTGAGACCGTTCGTATTATGTCAGATTTGGTCTCAGACCATACGCTGCATTGTCGCTGACTCCCAATCAGACAATTACCCGCGGTTTGCTGACTGAGCTGTCCTCTTTGTGTCATATTTGATACCATGTCCATTGCCCGCCCGTCTGTTTACAAAATGAAACTGTACGAAGGTCGAGGTTATCGCGTGCAGAGCTGAACTTACAGTTGTGACGGCGCATTCCCTTCTACGACCATGTGATATGAAACAGGAACACAAATGAGTACATGCGCTGGTGGTCTGCATCTCTTACTACCCCAAATCTGAATTGGAACAGTTAGTTATTGGTAACGAAATCATACAACAATCGAGGTATTAAAGGCAATTTGCGCACGAATCCCTAAATGCAGCTTTTTGTGTTAGTTATCGCATGGTCACGTGGGTGATATGGGGAAAGAACACGAGGACGCGGAGCGTCCGAGTGTCTTTCCCCATAACATACTTATCGCGATAGCACCTACACGCGATAATCAATCACGACGCCGTCTCCTAATAATGATAATTAGCGTGAACCTATGTTATGTAAGGTATCTGCCTGTGACCTGTTAATGATAGAGGTTGATCTTAATCCACCATTCGGCCTCAGCTGCCTGTGTTTAAGTGATGATTAGATATATACTTTAGTTTCTTTACTTGTTTGTTTATTAGAATATGATAGTTTGTTGTGTGAGACTTCCCAACTCCGGCAATCAGAGCTCCGCCGACTTCGTCGTTGTTTGTTACTAGCGACAGTGAAGCGCAGTAGACACGCTCGGCAGGTTACAATTTCGCGCCTCAGCATGATTCCGGGTAGATGGGATAATACCGTGACGTCCCGATGAGCGCTACGCAACCACATTAGCGGCTGGCAAGCAAATGACTGATAAAACCTTCGTTTTAAGACTTGTAAAGTGTGCGTGATATTAAGAACCTCCTTAGTGCTGCCATGCTAGAGCAGCGGTGCTCTGTGAAGTTGTTTCTCGGTTTATATCGACACGGTTGCAGTTATCACATGGCAAACTGTGCGTTTGAGGTGATACGAGAAAAAGACCGAGCTTTTTCTCGAGCTCTGATTGGCTGAGAGTGGGGTGCCATGCGATAATTGGTTTTGTTGACCTATTCAGCGTGTGTGCCAATTATCTAACAATAACAATAATTCCCAAGGGTTATTTATGAAGCAGTGCTAAATGCATAGCACGGTATCATCCCCTGGAAACCTCAGTACAACTTCAAAATATTCCTACTTACTATTTTGTTGAGTGTCTGGCATTTTAAACGTTATGACTGCAGTAAGAAATGTTACCATAGATATGTTCAGAGCTGCATGCTTATGTTAGCATACCTGGAAACATCTGTGTAGTTAGCGGCACATAATTATGTGCAGGGATGGAAAACGTCTACAGAGGGGGACGCGTTAAAAAATGTCTTTAGAAGCGAAAGATTATAAAGTGGCAAATGTGAATCAGTTGTCTTTGGCATAATATGCTGCTAATAAATGTGTTTAATGCGATAATATTGCAGGTCATATGTAAATCGCTGAAATGTTTTCAGATCAGATACTCCTGTGAAATGTTGGGTCCTCAAACAGCGACACTTGCCATTGTACGTCATCACGGCTTTAAGTACTTTCTTGTTTACAGTACAGTTGTTGATCAAATTATTCAACGTATGATCTCATGGCATTGGTAGATAGATGCGTTAATAATACTTCGTGATGTCAAATGGCCGTGGAAAAGGCTCCTACTTAAATAGCGATAACGGACAGCATCCATAATTGATGCAAATTTACCCCAAACGCCAAAATAAAAACAATGTTGCTGGCTCATATAAGAAACAAATTTGTTTTCTGCATGACACCAATCAATGCATCATGCGGCTACAGTAGGCCTCCTGGAACCCGCCAGGTTAGATCAGTTAACTGCATTAAAGGGATCAACTTAATAAATATTTACAAAATCTCTTTGTTCAGCTTTTATAAAGAATATTTTATAGCAATACATAAAGGAAAGGGGCTAGTGAATTTGGTGGTACATGAGAGTATTATATATATATAGATATATATATATATATATATATATATATATATATATATATATATATATATATATATATATATATATAGAGATATATATATAGATATATATATATATATATATCTATATATATATATATATATATAGATATATAGATATATATATATAGATATATATATATATATATATATATATATATATATATATATATATATATATATATATATATATATATATATATATATATATATATATATATATATATATAATACTCTCATGTACCACCAAATTTACTAGCCCCTTTCCTTTATGTATTGCTATAAAATATTCTTTAGTGAATATATATAAGTTATATATATATATATATATATATAGATATATATCATGGGTCGTCTATAATCAGGAAAGAATTATTCTCCCTTGACTATTATAGAGAGTAGGCAAGGAACAGCGTTTGGTAGTACCTTGATATCCATAGTCCATGACTCATAATATAAGCACCATGTTTTCCAGTTCTTAATGTTGAGCTCGTTATTATACGGGCCAACAAAAACATCATTTACATGATAGGCTATCGCATAGAAAACGGTTACAAGTACAATTATTGCAATTGTGACAAAGATTTGTTTTTATATCATTCGCCCTCTAAACTATGAATAAAAGGTGCTGTGTTGGTCATTGCAGTGCAATGCATTTTCCCCAATTGGGAGAGATGTACACTAAAACGAACACATAGAAGACAAAAAGAGTCCATGATAAATATTTGTCTCTTGCCTCTTCATAATAAAGGTATTGGACATAAGCTGGGGATAGGTTTGTGCAATACATATAATTGAAGGTTAGATTCGGCTTCAAATAACTTAACAATAGTTTCTCGCGTTGCATAATTCCCATTACATGACCGATGTTCAATTTTCTGCAGGTTACCATTCATCTTTCTTTCTTACAGGGACATAGTACATCTCAAAATCAACCATGGTGATTGAGGATTTGCTCTGTGTACCTACTATAGTCCTTCACATAACCGCGGTGAATCAGTGTCAGCTATCCGATCCGTATTGTCTTCATATTTAATGTCGTTGGTACAAAAATTAATCTATCATGCTGTATATATTTACAGCAGTAAACAATGTCACCAACACCCAAAGTGTACTGTCTGGAATACATTTGCAATACACCTGACCTGTTCTGTTATCCGTTAGCAGTACGTGAGGCTCATGTCTGTTGACTGTATATCATCGCAAAATGAAATAATATTCATCATTGGTAATGTGTTTGTGATTACTTTCGTTATCATGTGTATCTGCAACTAATAAGAAATAATCGCGAGTAAGTGTTTATGACGGATTAGGTTGAGATGCTATTAAGAGCCTCATTTACTGCTTCAGAAAAAATATGGCCATCTGCCTTAAATATGGAACTTAATATAAAATGTCACCATCGCAGCCAGTTTTTGCCACCCCAAACCGTCGTGTAATCTGATATCGAACGCTGGTACATCAATTAAACTTTTCGCATAACAGCATTGGTCTGACAAAAAGTTGTATAGTCGCATGTTAGGATTCAAAAACTCTATAAGACTACAAAGAAGGCACCATAAGGAAAAGCCAGGTTTAATTTGTGGGTGTAGCATTACTGCTTGGTTCGGCAAATATCCCAAGGCGTCAGGAGGTTAGGTCGGGAATATCACGTATGATTGCTGATAACTAATTGTAAAAACTTCTCATCTGCTATTATCTGCCAGCTGCAAATGGCGACTTAGAAAGTGTTTACGTTTACATGCTTTGGATTCGGTATGTTAGTTGAATTGATATTGATAACAAACTTTGCTGTACTTCAGGTACGCTGCCATTCTGTCGGTAGGACAACATACTCTCTGATACAATTTGAACAGCTTCTAGTCCGTACTGTTTCTAGCATTTGAAAACAAAAAAAAACAATATTCGACAGGTGATATCATAGCTGACAGTAGAATTTAAGCTTAGTATAAGCAAGAAATTTATTCCAGCTGCTGCTTATAAGTTGTAGAATGTTTCAGGATATTCCTGACATGAATGCACCTAAACAATAACTCACTTTCTGAATGTTAATATTGACATGAGTGGGATAAAAGTAAATTCTACACACTGCCATAGTTTCAAACTATCCAACTGTGAAGCTGCTTTGTCTCATGAGATAAATATAATGATTAATTCGTTACTGGAGATGCATCGCATAGTGGGTAGAACAATAATTGTGGAAAACTTCTTGATTAAAGTCTGAAATTGTAACAACTCAGATTGTCAGATTTCATTGTAGCTATATCAAATATACTATAAAACGCTATGAATGTATCTTTCAGACAATTTAAATTGCCAAACAGAACGCCTGTGAGGCTGCCATCGATTGAATATTTTATTGCACTGTTCTATTGCTGTTTAGATCAAAAACAACTTAACCGTGCTTGAACACAAATAACTATTTATTTTTGGATCATTTTGCCAATATAATGTTTACCATTGCTGGTTAGCCGAGATACCCATAGGCTTTGCTGGATTAAATGATCACTTGTAATTGCTTTGTCGCGCACACCGGGCAAAGGCCAGATAATTACTTGGGTTGTGTGTTTGATCTACAATAAGCATCTTTCACCGAAACATACAATTGCCACTGATAGTGTATTAGCTTGGTGCTGTTTATCTAGGACTGATTTATATTATTAGGCTATACACTTCTTAAGAGCAGCATGATATGATAGATTGTTCTTATGAACTTCTTACCCAGAACAATATAAGGCGATCATCTTCTGGTGCTGTACGTGATTTGTCAGACAGTCCCTAATTTGGTGGAACTGTTCTGAAAAATACATATAATCAATAAATAATATAATAACTGGAATGCCTCTTTCATGAAGAAAATTCCATAGAGGAGAAGCAGGCCGCATATAAAACATTCCATTCCAATTATCCTGATATTTAAATCGCTGAATATTACACAACGTTCTGACTAAATTATTCCACATACACTAAACAACATTTACCAAATAGGGACCCATGATGTCAATAGAGGAATCGTCGCATTTCAAATGACCAGAATAATAGCATCTAAATGGACAAATATAACATAAAAGATTAATTATATTTTGTGTCCGTGATAATGTTAGAGATATTTAAACTGTGTTGATGTAAACGGCGCGTATGTTACCTTATTCACATTGCATAGCGAGTACCAAATGATGTTGAAGAAATCAATATAAAGTAACTTTTGTAACGTTGCTACTGTCATCACCTGGGAGCTGCCATTGACGTTGATTATTGTTCATCTCCTATATCCTAACACGTGGAATAATTATTCGTTACCTGACAATGCACAGCATTACGTCATCGTGTCAAATGCCATATGGTACCCAAGTCAAGCGTAATTATTGACAGCACCAACCATCGGTTAACGATGTGCAACTCATGCCTCGCTTGTTGGTAATATTGTCGTGTTTGTGTGAATGTCAGAAAGGACCTCAGTCCCTAGCTCCGGTCATAACGGTAACATGGATTTATACCGTTACGATACGACGGTATGAGCGCTTCATGAAAGCACACATTTTGGTCTTCACGGTTTTGGGTGTTCCATTACGGATCCAAAAAGTAACATATATCAAGAGCCTGTACAACAAGCAATCTTCACGGTCCAAAATACTTATACCAACTCGACGCTATTCTTCAAGAAATGCCATCAATACATCATTTACTAAAAGTCCAGATACCATGATCGCCATTTTGGAAAAATATTGGGTCGCGTGATTTTCCGCCGCCTCATTTGCATTGCTGTAGCATCCTGGGGGGGCACTTGACTCTAACTCGGATAGGGGTGTGCCGCGGGACCTCGAAAACCCGTACCTGTTGTACAAGTTGAGAATGGCAAAAAGTATACCCCGTCGTACAAGGTATTATGCGAATGTATAAACCGTCGTACAAGACGAGAGGCCGAAAAAACATACCCGGTCGCGCGGCACATGTATACTACCTCTATACACTTAAGTGCCCCCTCCCGGGTTTAGCATTAGTCGTCATTCTGAGCATGCGCGATGTACGTGGTCTTGAACTTGAAAACAAACATGTTGCTGTGTTTCGGACTTTTTACCGCTTCCCAAATTAATCGAACTATATATAATTACCATGAATGAAATCCCCCGCCGAAACGGGATAAAATTGTTCGTAAAACATTATTGCATTCTATAACTCATCACTTGGGTATGTTTGGTGTTTGGTAGTTGTCTGAATCGATCTCAATTATTTTTCATTGCGTCGTTTTCTGAGAAAGTAAGACGTCTACTGACGTCTTGTAGGGCTATTCAGTCCCATAGGAGCTCATGCTTTGTAGCGGTTTAAGCTGGATTTACGATGGTCTGGTATGTTCAGTATTCTAGGACTAAAGGAACCCGATTACTAACTCATTACATCTTATGAATGTCACAATCAGCATCACCCAGCGCCATCGGAGGGTGAAGAGCAACAACATAAAGTCTATGCGTGTGACACATTAATGGACAATAATAATCGAATGTGACAGCAATATTACCTCGCCTTCACCTTTCCGTTGAGGGCGAATGACCGACTTTTGCGACCCTATTAGGTCTTACGGCACTCTAGTATGCTATAGGGAGCATTATTGGTATGATTTCACTGTTGTTGAAGAGAAAGACATTTTAGCATACTCAAGCTGCAACAACTTCCTACAAAACTTCGTTTGACAGTAATACATAAGTTTTAAAGTTGTGCAGGCTATTAAAAACTGAATTGCGTAAACAGATAAGATAGGTTAGTTCAAGACAAGAACAGGCAAGAATATCGACCAAGATATGTAACACGTGCCGCATTCACCTCTGTTCTGACGAGTCAAACAACAAAATTATTACGATTTTGTTGCCACGCCCTCACGTTCTCAATCGTTTTCCTGAACAACCTCTTGTAATACGAGAGCTGTTCTCAGATTATGAATTGTGTGTTCTCAAGAGCCCAAGATGAGATGATTAATTGGGAAGAGAATGGACCTACAATTAATAAAGGCGATTATGTGAAGTGTTTAACGTATTCGCCTCACCCGGATGGCATTTCTTCCCACATGGGTACTTTGCTATTCTTGAGTGATATAAAACCACACAATAATAAATTTTCGCGCAAGTTTTGGTATGATATTGTACATTGCGTGAATGATTCTCTTATTTTCTAATTACTCTGCAGACAATGGATAAGGCATCCTAGCGTAAAACAAGCTGTCATTCATTTGCTGCTTAGTCGCCTGTGCTCCTTCTTGCTTTCAACAAACAATTACATTAATGCCGCATACTTTATTCAATGTGTGGCACTAATTAGCTTTCAATAATTGACAATAACTAGCAGTGTGTTGCGTTTGTTAATACGGTAAATCAAACGGATCTACGGGAAATGAGATCCACTTGCAGACTATATATTGTACGGCTGCTACATCGGCGTGACAACCACGAAGATTTCCATTGACCTGATATTTTCAAACCAGTGAACGCAATGACATCGGCCAATTATTAAAAAAAAAACCACTCTGGTTTGGGATATGGTGGACGTTGCTCCTAAGCAGCGGCCACAGAATATTAAATCAGCGTGGTGTTATGTCATGATATAATTTGCATAAAGAAAAAGTACATCTAAATTTACCATCAAGATATTATGACATATTTATAGCATGATAAATTAGTCAATTACTGTCTATTTCTCCACGGCATATTTATTTATGGAAGAAGTAATTCTGCTCACGGAATCAATTTGTCATGCTTTATTACATATATTAAATCGGCAGAAACTGTTACGGTGAGATGTATTGACTTCACACTACTTTATTCTTGACATCATGGTAAATGTCAAGACAGAAACATTAGAAAGCTTGTGAGAGGTTTCCTTACATATGACAGCCGCCATTAATATGGTCAATGTGCAACAACTCAAGCACTGGACAACCGCTTAGCATGTCAGACAACAACCCAATGGCAAGGCTATTGTTAGCTCAAGTATATATTTTATTTGTGTAATTGCTTATAAGAACCACCTGTGCCCTCGTACATTTATAGAACACAAGTGGTAACATTGGTATCTACACAGTGCAAATAACCTTTACTTGCGAATGCGGTGATAAAGGAGATCTCTGATCTCACAAAGATGTGCAGATGATATGGAAAAAGTGCAAACATTGAAAGAATGCTCTATGCTTGAAATTGCATGATAGTTCTTCCAGTATTTGCAGGTCTACCGCGCTTTAGTTACCTAATTTTCCTCCAACACTCTCTATAGTCACTTCAACAACCTTGATAGATCTATGCTTCTTACCAACGATCGCCCTTCACAATGCCAGCAAGGGGTCTCGAGACACAGAAGGCGCTTTCTCTTATTCAATTACTCGTGTCTACTATTATTCATTCAGTAAGTCTTGAAAGTTAATCTCACTTAATTATTAATGTCCGAGTGCGCTAGTTGGCAGCAGTAAGTGAGTACTTTGTGCCTATTCACACGAAGAATTAACTGACAATCCCCTTTAATAACACAAGTATCTATTTCTACTAGGCTGAAATAAGCTTTAATGATTTACATAAATAATATGTAAATGCAGACGATTTGAATTTATTCATGTGAAATACATTTTAAGAATATTTGTTGCGTAAATTATGTAACCAACTTCTCATTTGACACCATGGATCCTAAATGAATCAACCTTTTCGAACTTTTCCAAAAGACACGAATCAGGTCGTACCCGTTTGATGTTCATTGTCAGTTAAGGAGACTTTACCTTCAGTCACATCCTGGTTGAGCGCTTCTATAGCAGCTTGGTCTGTCCTCTGAGTGCCGTCGTCCCCGCATGGCTCAGAACCCACACAAACGAAATATCCTTGCCACGATCAACTAACTAGGTTCAATCAATCAACTGCATCCCCAGCAACATGGAGAAGTAGATATCACTGTCTCTAGGACATTTAAGCTTCATTAACAGTGCTCGACAAGCTAGTTGCGGAAAACAACCCTGAAGCTTTCGCTGTGACTGCTAAGTATGAGCCAGACGAAACAAAGCGGCAGCTGCTCTTGGGAAAGGGCGTCCATCCCAACGAATTCATGGATCGCTGGGAGAGGTTTGACGCAACGCTACCACCGACGCAGGAGTTCTACAGTAAGCTGTCGGAGCAAGGCATAACCGACAAGGACTACAAGCATGCCCCAAAAGTAGCGAACACGTTCGAGTGTCACAACATGGACGACTACAACGACCCGGCCCGCTTCTACACAGTATAGGACTGTCGTGAGACGCTCTCCTGTAAAGCACAGGCGTAGAGCTAGAAGGATAAGCCGACGAGCGATATACAGTATCTCGATGCGAGCAACCTGTATGGATTGGCAATGAGCCAGCCTGTACCATCAGGGTCAATGGAGTGGGTGGCAAATCCGGACGCCCTGACAAATACTATACCAACATATCCCGATGATGCAGGAACAGGGTACCTACTTGAGGTAGACATGGAATACCAAGAGGAGCTACACGTTTCGCACATCGAGTGCCCCCTATCCCTTGAAAGGATGGCTGTACAAGAGGAATGGTTGTCAGACTACCCAAATAATCTTCTAAGGGGAGTGGGGACTCTCTCCGAGGTTGAGAAATCGGTGCCCAACCTACGCAACAAAGAAAAGTTCGTGATCCACTACAGGAACATAAAGCTCTACTTCTCTCTCGGGTGGTGGCTTACAAAGAATCACAGACTGCTCTGCTTCAACCAGAGCCCTTGGACGGAGCCCTACATCCGCATAAGTACGGACCTCAGGAAGGTGGCCAACAGCGACTTTGAGACCCTTAGAAAGCGGGTCAATGTCAAGCTTGTGCGTTCTGCAGAAGAGGGTAAAATACGCAGGTTGATGGCTGTCCTGCCTATGCAAGACATAAAGTATTTGATGATGATCTTGCAGCCCTACACATGCATAAGAGCAGGCTAGTCCTAGACAGGCGAGTTTTTGTGTGCATGTGCATTCTTGACCTCACCATGCACCTGATGTATGACTTGCGTGAATAAATGAAGGAAATGTATGATGAGGGGCTACAGCTGCTGTACACAGACACCGACTCCTTCATGATGGAGATCAAAACACCAGACGTGTATGAACATATGCGCAATGACAGCAATTTTGATACAAGCAACTATCCGCAAGGCCACAACCTGCACAGCAACGAAAATAAAAAAGTTCGTGGCAAAATGAAGGACGAATGCGCTGGGGTGTCAATCAAGAAGTACGTAGAGCTACGGCCTAAGATGTATTCGTTTCTACTATCCGACGAGGGAGAAATTAGGAAAGCAATAGGTGCGAAGAAGGTTCTTGTGAAAAAGGAGCTACGACACGGGCAACACATGGATGCCCTGTTTGAAAGGAAGAAATTCGGGCACGACATGAACATGCTACGTGGTGAGAGGCATCAGATATATGGCATGCAAATCAACAAGGTGTCCCTATCCCCGTTCGATTCTAAGAGGTGGATCGGCGCGAATGAAATAGACAAACTAACGTAGGGACATAAGGATACACTTCGATGAGTGAGAAATATATAAATAAAGCCGAGAAGCTCGCTGCTGTTCTGGTCGCTCGCCGTGTGGGGCGTGCTCGCTACTGTTGCTGTCTCTATGATCCCTTTAGGGATTAGATGTGAGGGACACGCCCTTTTATATACTACGCTGTGTATGTATGTATGTATGTATGTATGTATGTATGTATGTATGTATGTATGTATGTATGTATGTATGTATGTATGTATGTATGTATGTATGTATGTATGTATGTATGTATGTATGTATGTATGTATGTATGTATGTATGTATGTATGTATGTATGTATGTATGTATGTATGTATGTATGTATGTATGTATGTATGTATGTATGTATGTATGTATGTATGTATGTATGTATGTATGTATGTACGTAGGTTGGTAGCTAGGTAGGAATTCATCAATTAACACTAATGTACTTGTCGCGATAACTGCTTCTATCAGCATGGGGCGTTTCAGTGTATTGTGGGCTGAGAATTTGTACAAAAATGCATCCACCATTACCTTGTGTTTGGCCTCCTTTGCAAAAATAAACTTCGGGAGAAAGAGCCAATCGGTGTATCACATAATGAAGCAATTACGGCATAAGGATCATTATGGCTTGATATAACGAAAGCACAACTTGTTCAAAACGTATGTAGCTATGTTTAATTAATGCGTTAACTGCAAAGATTAAATCCAATCTTCAACTGTTGTAGATGGTACGAATGGTGGACCACAATGTATTGCAGAGCCTGTTCTTGACAAGTACGTAGCGCTATATATAAGTATTCCTGCAAATAACAATGAAATGTTTTATTTGATGAAAAAGCTGGATGCGGGTATTTGTAATGACAGCATGAGCAATCATGCTGATCCATCTTCTGTCATGTATTTGCAAACGGAAAGTTAATAAACGCGGTTGCATATGTATTTTTATTGTAACCTATTGCTATAAAGAATCGATTTCATTACGCAAATAATTGTTGTATCAATTCCGACAGATAGTTTGGTTGGCAATGTGTTCCTACATTGGAAAAACTTGAAGCAGATGAGGCACAGCCGTAGGACATTTCAACATACTCATGACTTCATTACTGTTTGTATGCTCCAATCTTGATATCCGGTTCATCAAAGATTTTTTCGTGAAAGCACCACAATGTGTTGCATCCCGAGAGAACTTTGTATTTATTTACGGCACTTCGTTGAGCCTACTTGAATCAGAAAATGAGCGTTCGGTCTAAATAATGCATGCTAGCCATGCGATACTCTCCGCCGCTATGCCATGTGTCAATTGCTTTGCTCAGCTGACCCAATATAATCTACCGAGTGCCAAGTAATAGGAATAAAGCAGGTACAGGGTTGGAATTAGCTTATCCTGTAATCAACCTCGGCGCTACATGAGTAGTTATTGATGAATTATAACTACTCTTCAACCTGAGAAACTCGGGGTGTGCGTTCTGGGACGAAGTGGTTTTTGTTGATCGTAAAGACGCTGTACAATTTCTTTTATTTTACTTTGCGTTCATGGTGCTGGATCAAGACGTTTTTCTATAGCAATGTGTGGTAGAGTTACAGCGGAGCTAGACGATTTATCAGTCCGAATGTCAGTTTACAAGGCACAGCCATTGACCCTGACAGGATTTAAATCGTGTCCAAACGAAGCCTTTCTTCTCGTCGCTTTTTGGGACCGGTAAGGCTTTGATAAATATGTCAGGTGCCTGTGAAAGCGGTCTCCTATTGAATGTGATTTTTAGATTCTTCTTCCTTGCTACTTGTTGTGGGCATTAGGAACGATGGTAGGCTGTGGGCATAAGGAACGATGATAAGTTGTGGGCATTAGGAACGATGGTAGGTTGTTGTCCGGACGGTTGGTGGTGTAGTGGTTGTCTAGAACTTGGGTTATATTGGAAACCTCACCAGAACCGCTACGGGATGTACTTCTTTGTATAATCAGGGAGATATCAGTTCGTATTGAAGATTGTATTCCTACCTTAGTATTGGTAATACCAAAGCATTGATGCATTATCTATATCAGCATTTTTATTGTAACCTATTGCTATAAAGAATCGATTTCATTACGCAAATAATTGTTGTATCAATTCCGACGGATAGTTTGGTTGGCGATGTGTTCCTACCTTGGGAAAACTTGAAGCAGACAACTGCCGATGAGGCACAGCCGTAGGACATTTCAACATACTCTTGACTTCATTACTGTTTGTATGCTCCAATCTTGATATCCGGTTCATCAAAGATTTTTTCGTGAAAGCACCACAATGTGTTGCATCCCGAGAGACCTTTGTATTTATTTACGGCACTTCGTTGAGCCTACTTGAATCAGAAAATAAGCGTTCGGTCTAAATAATGCATGCTAGCCATGCGATACTCTCCGCCGCTATGCCATGTGTCAATTGCTTTGCTCAGCTGACCCAATATAATCTACCGAGTGCCAAGTAATAGGAATAAAGCAGGTACAGGGTTGGAATTAGCTTATCCTGTAATCAACCTCGGCGCTACATGAGTAGTTATTGATGAATTATAACTACTCTTCAACCTGGGAAACTCGGGGTGTGCGTTCTGGGACGAAGTGGTTTTTGTTGATCGTAAAGACGCTGTACAATTTCTTTTATTTTACTTTGCGTTCATGGTGCTGGATCAAGACGTTTTTCTATAGCAATGTGTGGTAGAGTTACAGCGCAGCTAGACGATTTATCAGTCCGAATGTCAGTTTACAAGGCACAGCCATTGACCCTGACAGGATTTAAATCGTGTCCAAACGAAGCCTTTCTTCTCGTCGCTTTTTGGGACCGGTAAGGCTTTGATAAATATGTCAGGTGCCTGTGAAAGCGGTCTCCTATTGAATGTGATTTTTATGAATCATGTATGCCTTGTACCGATAAAACTATAAAGTACCCCCACCAATGGTTGTGACATCACCGAGTGTGTAAACGAAGCAGCAAAAAACCACTGCATGACATTATTGGCGAGGCGATCATGACTGGCTAAGTTCCATAATGTATTCCCGCAAGGTGATGTCACTACCAGGGACGGGCATATAGTCTTGATAAACGAGGACCGAATAATTGACGCGAGTAGTGATGGAAACGACCAGCTCATGAATAATTAATCGCCTCTGCGTGACGTCGGACCCGGCAATGTTTTGTTTGCGAGGCCCGATCTGCGTTACGATTCTCGAAAAATAGCTGCTGGTAGTTTCGCTATTTCATCACTTCTGGAGAGCGACGAAGAGACATGAGATGGCACAGATCATTTGCAGACCATCGTTGCTTCGGCAGGGCAATTTTTTTCTAATAGATTAGAATTAGAAATGAGCGATTCAGACGTCTTTGATGAAGCGAAAAAAGACACCGGCGATGCCACTGATGCGCCTAGGGGTGCTACTCACGCATCCTGCCCTGGACATAGTGCGGCTACAGTACAAAGCTTGGTAAGCTACATCTGATTGTAATTAGGCGCCAATTCATCGTATATGTGTTGGTATAAAACGCGAGAAGTTAATCCATCAATTTTACAATCAAAGTATGTATACCCTCTTTTTCTGAACATATTTTCCTACACATATCATGTGTTTAAATACAAACAATCCAAAGCTGTTGTAAATCATAAGTTCAAACATATCACGTATATTGCCTATTGAGTTTGGTGGGAGCATGATGAACACCAAAGCTACATGAGTTTATTTATTGACTC
>CM067358.1:65145814-65210814 GCA_034190875.2 Urechis unicinctus | reverse complement strand
TAACCCGGCGAGATGAAAGCTGACAATATGCCACGTTATTGAGTGGTAAGGTCATAAGTATGGGGTAGGCGTCTGATGTGGTTGCAGAATTTGATGTTACAACAGTCGTTCCTGTAATAAATGGAACAAATCAAGCGGTGGAGATTAATAAACCTGCTCGCAAACGGGCTGATTCAATAACTTTCGACCAACCTTTACAGCTTGAACAAGGCAATGTTAATAACAAGCCCAAACAGAAAAGCGATCTGATCAGTTGTATCACTCCTAATTGAACTTGACTTGTAGACGTATAGTGAAAATGAAACAACCAACCGTTCTAAGCTACCTCATGAAGCTGAGCCAGTGACTGGTCAAGCTGCAAAGAGAGTTAGAAACAGAACGAGACAAATGCGCCGCACAAAGCACAAAGCATCAACCAGGGGTTAACACCCTTGATGGGCTGGATGGCGCCCTTGTGCTGGTCAGCATGGGTATGGGTGTAACGGGTGGGGTGCTGCTGTCAACCATTGTAGCGGCGCCCGTTGTTATAGAGTTGCAGTGGCTTGTGGCATGCTATTAGTGGCTGGAAAATTCATTAGCTGCAGGCTGTAAGTGAAGGCACAAAAACATTATGTACTTTAAGTTCTCGCCGAGAGCAAGCTGAACATAATCATTAAATATATCTCTGCCGCATTTATTGAGGGCAAGATTTCAGATGACGAATTTCGCCTGACTGTAAATGAGGTGGGAAGAAAATGTTCAGATTAAGAGGGAAATTCGTACTGATGAACAAAAGGCCCATTCCGCTGTACACTCAACGATACCACAAAACATTTGGATGTGACCAAGTCCACACAGACTTCGTGAATAAATTAGCTGCGCCTGCACAATGATTTGTGGCAAATACGCCCCGTTGTATAGCAAGTATAAAATTCGACCCAGATGTGAATTGGGTTTTGCTAGGCTAAATTATCCCAGACAGGGTCGGGCCTCCATTAGTTGTTTCATTACAATCTTATACAGGTGCATTGCGCGGACCTTTGCATACCTTAATGATCGCTTTGCCTCGTTTAACTCGCATCGTGAACACAGGTAGAGTTAACTGCGGGTGCCTTTACCGCAACTGCGACAATGGACCTGGGGCGTTGAACCATTGCATCCCATACACTAAACGGCCATACATCCTTATGATGTTTGGCACCAAATATCGTAACCACTGTAATGAAGATCAAGATTCATATCAGATGGCTTCAAATTGCCCCAAACACTAACAATAAACACACTACCAGATCAATAAGCATCAAGGAAGTAAAATTCATATTATCAATGACTTTGGTCATGTTACAAATGTATTAGTAGGTTCACCACTAGTCTGGCCCCAATCAATGGCATATCATGCACTCCAGGTCCGCACGGTTACATCCGCATAGCTTGATCTGGTAAGTCCTATTCTGAAACTCAGTCATGGTTATGATACAGTGGAGTGATTCGATCCACTGATTGTGTCGAGTCCACGAAGCGACGTCGTCGTTGGTATTTGGCTACCTGCCACGCCATGTTTTGTTCTCAATAGTTCGACCAGCGAACAGCTGTTTATAAGCTCGGTAATACTCTATGGTGCACTTATCCAGGATTACTAAGCTTTGCACATGTTCGGGATAGAGTCGATTTCCTTTTGATCTGATACTGGTATGGGAAAAGGATGATTGCACCGTAAGCGAGCACCACCCCTGGCGAGCACCACCCCTGGCGAGCACCACACCTGGCGAGCACCACACCTGGCGAGAACAACCCCCGGCGAACATCACCCCCAGCGAGCACAAACCCTGGCGAGTACCGCACCCAGCGAACATTTCCCCTTACGAGCCACATCCCCGGCAAGCACCACCCTCGGCGAGTACCACCACCTGCGAGTACTTTTAAAGGCCTGGAAAGGTTTAGGGACCAAGGTTCCGTGCTGTCTTTTCATCAGCCATTCATTGTCCTCAAATGAGTATTTTACACTAACAAGTACGACAGCAGCATATCATCACATCATCATATGTTATCATCCAGTGGAGCACAGTTACATAATTGATAAAGACAACCAGATAGCCTTCGCTATCACCCGGCGCGCACACCCACCTCTCCCCTCAGCAACCCAGAGGAACGCCCTCATTGCTTAGGATACAAGGACTAGTGCCCAATTCGATGAAATACTGGAACTTCACTGCCCTCCTTCACCACACCAATACCGTTTCTTCTAGTATGACTAAGGATTTTGTAATACGTTTCAGACAGCACACAACTAGTTGTTGGACTCCCCATTACTATAAGCCTCCTAGATAACCTTTGCCCTGTCTCAATAATGATGAGCGAACATCAATCCGGGGCAGACTACGTGTTTGCATTCAATTGTATGAAACGGAGAACTTCTCTCACCTTTCTAGTTACAGGCATGCCTACCAGTCAAATTAGTAATCCTATAAGTCATTCAATCATTGCCGATTTTATTTCGGCATCAACCAGGCAACAGCGAATAGGGCATATCACATTACCCTTGTCCGGAGTCTGCTCCAGATAACTGAATTGGACAGTGACCAGGGATACCATAATGAGACGTCTGCTCAATAACAGATTGCCATTTAATTACCTCGTGTTTTCACCTTTGTCTACAGATAAGCCTCACTCCATTCTATTACAGTTGAATAGTTGATAAATACCGAGTGCATCTCATATGTAGAGGTAATTAACATCACAGGTCGATCACAACCTAGATAATAGGTGCGATTGCGTAGATAACGGGTGATCAGCGTGTGGTGATGATATTGATTGCGTGACTGAAAAGAGGAAGTTATCTTTATCGAGTTCCATCACTACCCAAGCATACATACACGTCTGTACCCACATACACATCAAGAGCTTCTCAAGCCACGACACAATGTTTATACGGTGACGACAGTTTCGTTAATTGCTGGTAGTCGAACCCGATGCTGATGGTGGGTGTGATAGGCAATAATCACTGCAGATGTGCATTTCAGAATTGGAAGCTTATTTCAGATAAACAACTCTTCACGTTATATAGCTCCATTGCCGTCATATTAACTGTCATTGCTGGAAGAACTATATATAAAGTGTTGATATTGTAGCGTCATATGTGTTAAAGGGGCGAATGTTTGTAAATAACTTACATGTTACTTCAACATTTCATATAACTTCAATAAAACCAAACCTTGGGGAGCATACCTACTAATATAATCAGGTTACCAGAGAAAAAGTGGTAAGGATTTGAATGAACCTACCCTTCTTGTACCTGTAGCCTGATCTCATAGTAGCATAGCGTCAGTAACGTATCACATATGAGATAATATGGATGAATTCAACACATCAGTAATGCGGTATAGAAGACAACAACAAAAGATGATAACAATGCCTGAACAGGAGAGATTTGAGTGATCTAGTCATGTCATATGGCTGTGCCTCGACCAACCACATACCGGATGTGTGTCAGGAATGCAGCACAATTATTCACCAAAGGAAGAGCACTTGGTATCCCGCGCGTGTGTGTACCTGGGCTGCTTCTGTGAGCAGCCACATTTTATCCAACGCCCGGCCGTGACTGTAAGTTTGAGCCCACCATTGCAGTGCTTTATGCCATTACAACACATACAGTCTTACACATATCAGCCACATGTTTCGCTCAATTAAGGCTTTAACAGAAACATTCCTCGTTCCGTTCCGCTCTCATTAACTTAACTCTTCCGGAATAGCGTTCGTTTTCAGGCTATGAGCGCCATTATTTATCAGCAAACGCGCAGACCAACGCAGATGATGATAATGCTTCCGAGACAACCAATTAACCGCCACGCCCGGTGCTCACATCTACCCCAGTCTGCCTTATTTTGCATACAGATTAAGTCATATACTGCGAGTGCTGCATAATAACAACACCGTCATCTCAACTGTTGCCAGACATTCGGCATTGAACAGCACCAGTCTATTGTATATAAATGACCCGGGGTCACTGAAGGTTGATAGAACTGGCCACTGACCACGCCAGCGTTAAAGTAAGGCGTCAGCCACCTAGCACGGTATCAGACATGTTGTTTAGCTTCAACACAGCTTTCTGAAGACGAACCTAACTAAACCATGTTAATATACAGCAGTTTATCTAGGACTTAATACATCATATTTGAAGCAATACACCCTTGGCGACTGGTATGCGATTTTGGTTTAATAAATAGTTTCCGGACAACATTCCTCGAGATGCAATGTGAGCACCATGCTTTTTTGCACAACCACAGTAATGCTACTTGCAGTGTCTGTCTCTGCTCAATGGGGAAGAAGCTACAGTGAATGCGACGCATGTACAGGCGTTTCCCACCCACCTATATCGAGCTAAGTAATACAACCGCTGTAAATCATAGAACGTGTGATTTTATCGATGAGCTGCCTACCATAGAGTTAACACAAGTCAGGCGCTGTAAGGGAAGACTTAACGAGAACTAGTACATTGTTGCCCATTTGACGTGTTGCTGTGTTGCAGTGTCGGCCATGAACTGCTTCCTGTTACTGCCAGCTTACGAAAACTATGGAAATGAAGATACCGGCGAAGAAAGATTTATTGATGTTATCCTCAAGCTCACACCTGAACAGGCGTCGATCAAAGAGCGTATCAAGGTACCTTAGTGGTCACCATGACTTCATTTGTATGTGTTTCTGCTTCCGTGGGTTTAAAATGCGTTTGACATGGAGAGTAATCGTTATTTTGAGTATAAACCTCTTTTGCGCAGTCCACTATACATAAGATATGGCAACCACACGAGGTTTTTGCAAACCTATTGTTCTTTTAGAGATCAATTGGCACTAATAGCGTGTCTACTGTGATATAGTTGGCGTAAGAAGCCGTGTCAATACGGCTAGCTCGCAATGATGTCCGGCCAGTCTTTAGCCATCTGGAGGGTTGTATTTGGCCGCTGATGTTTGCCAATAACGTATCGGAGAGGAACTCGCATGTCTGGAAACTGGTGTTGATAATAGATACCATTCTTCCGTGGAACATTAAATGGTGAGTTGACATTTTTTCACACCATGCATGTCAGGTTGTTTAGCCGATGAGCAGGATTATCTCACATTGTGAGTCCTGCAATGAACGTGCAGCGTAGCACTATTGGTGATTATCATGTTCCGACGTTAGATATCGCTGGATATCACGGTGATACACGGATGCTGCTGTAACATTCTACCGGACCATGGATATACTGGGAGCAACCCCCTGGAGTTTATTGGTAAATGCTTCCCTAAATAACGATCTAATGCGCACCACCCCGCCTTTGCAGAAACCTCGTTGATAAGCGAATGTTTTCAATGTGAGAAAAATGCACTGCGGCACCTTAATTTTTGAAATAAACATTCCTGCATCAGCTAAGAACTTGCAATTATTATCCCAAGTTTTCCTTCTTAATCTCACGGTAAGTTTGGTTGAAGCGAGCAACCATAATGCCAAGCTTCTAAGAGCGTGCCGTAACAGAGATGTAAGCGTGTTGGCCAAAAACGAAAACTGAATGAACAACTGTATAAATCAGAGGTAAGCGGAAATTACAGCACGCACCTACGAAATCCATTAAGACTAAAATGTTAAGGTTATGTAATGCATCTGTGACCGCGACATAAATGTAGAGCATGCGATACAACGTAATGTGAAATAAAAAGCATGAGATGTGTAGGAGATGTGAAACATAAAGCACACGATGCAACGGTGACGTGAAACATAAAGCACACGATGCAACGTGACGTGAAACAAACATCACGCGATGCAGCAGTGACGTGAAACATAAAGCACACGATGCAAAGGTGACGTGAATCATAAACCACACCATGCAATGATGACGTGAAACATAAAGCACACGATGCAACGGTGACGTGAAGCATAAAGCACACGATGCAACGTGACGTGAAACAAACAGCAGGGAATGGAACGCAATGCTGCATTATGCACGCGTTGAGGCAGCTACGTAGTGAAAATGCGGCACCAACCTAATGCATAAATCTTGCAATTTTACTTGCAATGTTATCCAAGCTGGCTGTCAAACATTAGAATTCATTTATCCGTATTTGGTGGAACGTGAATTACACGACGCCGTGATCGGTTTACTCTGTCTATGCGTACCATTTTAAGCATTCCAATATCTATGCAGTCACTCTGTAATCCCCAATAATAAACTTATCTACGATTAGACTCAGCCTAAATGTGAGATTGGGTTAGTTATCAGGTGATCTGATATGCAAACATGAATACCATACCCAGATGCGATAATAAGAAATGTTGGTATTCAGTTAATCCTTTGGTGCGTCTATAAAGATATGCATTGGATTTTAATTCCACTGTGCTATCATTATTTCCATCTTATATGAAAGGTTTTCCCTGTGTGTTCCTGTCGAGATATCAGCACAAACAGACCTGGTAATATTAGCGGGAATAACACATTTTATTGTAAACCATTGACAAGATACTGTATTCTCTCGTTACGTTAACAAAGGCTGCATATCTTCACCAGCAGCTTAATACAGCCGTGCATATTAACGATGAGGCGAGCATTGTCTGTCAACTGCATCTCGGAATAGCGTCCTTTTACGGCCCACAACTTCTGTCTTTTTTCAGCTAGTGGGGCCGAACGAAGAATACTGAGCTTATACTAATGACTCAGAGATAATCACAAAACCAGCCTCCTTCATCTTGGTATTAGACGTAGACAGATTACCTGGAACACTGCCGAACGTTGTGTGCTACTACAAGAGCGAGCCGATCTCTCGCGCTATTGTTACAGTAAATTTACAGCCGTATATACGATTTGAATGACTGATCCCTCTTGCAGATCGACTTAACTTGACAAGCACTGATGTCATTTTGTGCACAGAAACATGACCAATACTTTTCCCTTCAAATCGGAGCACGTGCCTCCATCTGCTAAGTCTCGGGCACAGTTCCAAATGCTACCACGATTTAGTGCAACACACATATTTGTCAATGTGCTACCAATCCCGCGTCCTCCAATTACACCCAATTATGTAGCGGGATTGTATTTACTTATTGAGTCTTGACCGTTTAGTTGAATTTGTTATCTCAACAGGCTTTATAAAGATATCTGCAGCTACGTGTATTAAGTTTACCGGGTTAATAAATATGTCTGCATCTTATTGTATTTAGTCAATCAGCTTAAAAAAGATTTCTGGATCTTAGTGAATTTAGTCAACTTCACTATAAGCTTCACAGGTAAACAAGAGCCAATGTTTCTAACAGTTGACCAGCACTCAACCACTGGCATATGTCACACGGGAGTGTTCACGTGTACGGCATTGAGTGAATCAATCAGCTCACACACCAATCGTACATGACTCCACCTGATAAACGATCTCATTAGTCATCATATCAACTCCATTCTTATCAGACACCGCTCTGGTGTACCACCCAGCAATACATAACACCAATCTATTGTCCCGGGGTCAGCTCAGGTTGATTAAACTGGACGCTGACCATACTATCGTTATAATGAGATGTCAGACTCATAACAACTTGACATTAGCATCTGATTATCCCATTGTTATCAATACTCCTTCGCCTTACAGATAAACCTCGTGCCTCTCGTTAAGACTGAATGAGTTGATAAATCGTGGATAGAACGCGAATAACTTCTCGTTAAAAGAAGAGATGAACACCGCCTAGGGCTATACACAACCATTTAATTCTTCAGACTTACATCAAGAGTATAAGGAGAAGGGGCGGTTTGAGAGGTGTGAAAAAGCTACCATCAAGCATTGGTGCTTTAGTAATTATGCTCCGACACACATCATTAAATCCAATGGAGCAAATTGACAAGCTCACCAAACAAAAACATTCATTAATATCACCGTGTAAGTTGCTTGACACATACCATGAATAAATCTTCAATGTCCGATTTTTAACGTTCACAGACTCATTGCTAATCATTGAACATAAGCAAAAATGGGAACCATTCCTTTTCAATGCCTGAATGACGTCATCACGTCTGATGGTCTGGTAGTGTGGATGCTTGAAGTAATCAGACAGTCTAGACCACTATTTAAATGCCGAGTTATGACGTCAGATGTGTATTTAGAAGCTCGCCAGTATGAGAGTTATTTCATGTTATCATTCCAAACTAACATTTACTGATCCATTTGCGACCACGACAATCAACCACTATCATGGAGGCATAGTCAGTCATCGGTCTATATAGGACAACATTAAAATAAAGTCAACACACAATGCTTCATAAGCGTAAGAACAATTGTCACCCGAAGGCCACACAACCATCTGTAGTGCATCAACGACCAACAGTCACGTGGCAAAACTAATTCTATCCTATCACTAAAACGAAAACTAGAACAAAACCAACCTCGTCTGACCCTTGACATTTACCAGGATTGATGTATCAGACCTGCTAGCGCCTCTTGTACAGGTGGTCGAATACTGTATTAACACCTGGGAAAGGCACACCTCTCAAATGTACGTACCAAAAGCAATAAAAGTATCATATTCTGTCAGTGGACGTTATTGCCACATCAGGTAAATAAGACTAAAAAGAACCCATGAAGCCAGTTCCAAGCAGCCGAGAAATTTAGAAGCCATACCAGCTTATAGGTTCTGACCAGGTGTGACGGCGTCAGCCTAAGATGGTTAGACATAAGAATACATCTGCTCTTTCAGAGTTCATTGTTTCAGGTGTGACTTATCCTAAACTATGGTATAGTATCATATTCATTTGACATTGCACATAAATACCAGATGCAAATGTTGTACTATCTGTTTTTCTGGGAGAACGCTCAGTACACACACACACACACACACACACACACACACACACACACACACACACACACACTGACACACACACAAACACACACTACACGCACACCACTTACAAACACACAAACACACTCTTACACACACAGGTACACACTTACACACACACACCACACACACACACACACACACACACACACACACACACACACACACACACACACACACACACACACACACACACACACACACACACACACACACACACACACACACACACACACACACACACACACACACACACACATGGGCTCAATGTGCAATGTGTCCAATGCCGAAAATGGGTCAATATCGCAAATATGTAAACATTACCCTCCACGAAGGGAAACAACTAACGAATTGCACCAAAATCTAAAATACCGAATCAGGCGCAGAGATTGCATTACTTAGTGGAGATAATTAGTTGGAAAAGGTACACATCTTATTCAGAGCAACAGCGATTATCACCTCAAGTAGCATTGCTATATTGATAAAAGAAAGACAGGCAAACCACACCAGCTTAGACACATCACCTTCAACTCAATACCTCACTTAATGTCTGCACTTGTTTGCAAGCAAGAGCCTCAAGCATTCCCGTGAAGCCGACTACAGTCACAGCCGGTATTCCCATCAGCTGAACGAACAGGTGATAAGACATGGCTGGTGGCGCTATTATGCTGCGTGGGTTATTAACCATGCTGCGCACCAGGGGTGTTCAATTGCTTTTTCTCAGGTGTGGAACAACGCGGGATTAAAAGAACTATTTTAACATAGATACGCATGCTCTGTAGCTAAATAACCTAACGCATATCCCATACGAACACTGTGTTGCATTAAACAGTGAGACATTCCCCGCAGTGCTGGATGTGTGACTTAACATGGAAACAGTCTTCTAGCAACCGTTACCGAATGAACCTCCACATTACGCTCACTGGTCACGGTACAACATATCATCAGATCATATTACTCTCACAATATATCTGGTATGGAAATAAAGTAACGCTGCGATCAATCCGGTTTTGAAATCACATGGTAAAAATTAATGGGAAAAATTAAGTGTCAGCACTGACACTTCTAGTCTAGCGCCCAGTGAAATGTTATCATCAGGAGTGTCAAACCGTAGGTTCAAATGTCGCCTGGTGTGGACAATAACGAGCCAATTTTACGCATGATCTAGTGTAGATCCGTTATACACTCGTCTAGTATGCTCACAGACACATGTTCCAATCAAACCATTACGCAGCTGTCAATTGTATAATCTCATTAGCCATCAAATCAGCGAATCGATTTTCCATGTAATCAGGTTTATCAGATCAGAATTACATGACATCAGTCTACCTTTCATCCAAGAAGGTGCTCGCTCGGATGATCGAACAAGGTACTAATCGCCCTTTTGATGTGAGCAGATGCCAAGTCAGAAACTACATCAAAGCTCTGTTCTTCTGTTCCCTAAAGCCTCCACCTCTCAGCCAACAGTTAAGTCCAAATAAACCCTTCCATTGGGGAAGTAATGCAGAATAGAGGGCGACCGCACGGCTGAGAAGTGGTGTGTTACACAGGTTTAATGGAGTGAACATGTGTCAGACCACATACCAAAGGGGATAGGGAGAGTGTTGGTGGTGGATGAGCGATGGGCTGAGGGGTAAGTATGTAGATAACGTTATCCACGATGGATGGCGTGTGTACAGCCGGATCACAAGGCAGAATCAACACTACGTCACGTACCAACTGGATCCCGAGGATAAATATGCAGTCGATTTACTTCAGTTGTAGAGGGAAATATATCTCAACAGCAACCATTAATTCGGTAGTTGACACGTGAGGGGGGCGGGGGGGAGGGGGAATGAAGCTGCTTATTTCTTGGGATCCTCAGTAATAAACAATAAAGGTTCATGAAAATAAACCGATAATTGTCCGTTCAACGGGTACTATGTTGCACCCTGATGACAGGTTTCTGGGTGAATTCATAGACTGCAAAATTAGTTTAGTCCACGCTCAATTGGGTCAATAAACTGTAGTAAAGCTTAGCTATGATTCTACTTAACGCCTCAGTAACTGATGCACGCTAGCCCTTACTTCACTGACCCTCTGCTCTACAGTGATCACCTCAGCCAGGATACTACAACGACAATACATGTTTTGTCTATTCCATTTCGAGAAGCTGGTTAAACTGGTATTCACTATCAAGAACACTCCTGCTACACAGGCAGCTACTAGGTGGAATACAACATAAAATGAGGGGGTTTAGAGACCATGTCTATCATTAACAGCGACGTGGGAGGCATTTGTTATTTGCTTGAGGGAGAACACATTCCATTCGATGACTGGTAGTTATAAGACGAGTATGATTATAACTGCGTCAAATCTAGATCAATTGGAAGCAAGCTCTGGAACGGAAGGTGCAAATATACTGCTATCATTGAGTGACCCAGTAGGACATCATATGAGGTAGCAATATAAAAAAAACTGATAAGCATCATATTTAATGCCTATTTCAAGTCATGATAAGCTGCAGATGACAAAATCAAAATAGGAAGTGATCTGTGTGGTAGCCTACTTATTAGCTATGCTTACCTGTATTGTACAGAGACAAGGATTCTTCTTCCTTCCTCGTTTACACACTAAATGGTAGCATTTACATGTTTTCCCTTTAAAAGCCAATAAGAATAACACGGCTGATGATGACCCCGATGATGGAGGGAGTAGCTCTTGTAATGCCTGAGTATAACGCTCGCATCAGGTTACGAAACATACCTATCCATCTTTGCACCGTAGGTCATTTACACCCAGAAACACCATTAAATGCATCAGCTGCATATTTTGTTCATTCCAGCAGAAACGACAACATTCTTTGGTGCCTGTCCCCTCTCTGTAACTTAACTCTAACGACAACAACATTGCATAATATCGATGCATCACACGCGGCTGCTTATACATCTCTCTGTTAACGGCGAGGAGAGCATCTTCTGATCTTATTTGCATCCGAGAATAGCGTTCGTTGAGGTGATATTGGTGCTGTCTTTTATCAGCAAATGTGGCAGACTACAAAATTGATGATAACCGACATTACCTCAAAGGCGCCCCTAGCAACCATCGCTAACACCCACACCAGGTATATTGTATTGTTTTTATAAGAATCTCAACTTCATCTGCAAACAAACTTATCTCAGGCTTCTTAATACTATAGCAGTTGATCAATGGTCGAGTGAATGTCTTATGTAGCATTAAGTAAGAACAATGGTTGTCTATACCCCGGCCGAATTGTCTGTTGTGCAGGTTTATTAATTTGTTTTAAAGAAACATTCCAAATGGTATAGCCAAGACACAATTTGAACCTAGCGAGTTCGCCGCAGATAACATTACAATGATATGATCTACTAAAACTGCTTTAGTACAAAAACGGAATTAAAAATATATGCTCAACTTCGAATCCATAGCTCGCAATATCTAGGCAATCTGACAAATGCTATAATTATATATTTGCTTCTGCCGCCGTTACAACTACACCATAGCAGTTTTCCCTATTCAGCCCGTTCGTGTAACATGATTATGTAATAATTGGACAGTACAAATGATTCCCCTAGTGATTCAATTGCAAATCCTGGTGGGTAATAAGATCCATGGCCAGCAAGGGATATATTAAAAATGTTTCAAGCGCTGTCAATACGGTCTGGTAATACTCGGATCCATGCGTATTACTAGCAACATTCGACTAGCTATGAATTGACTTATCTAAGAGTGTGTCTATTATCATGTGAAATAACATGTAAACATGAATATTGCACTAGTGCATCCTTGGTTGATGGTTACATATAGCTTAATGTAGTCTTCGTTATGCGAAAAAGACGTAAAAGACAACATGGAGCCAGTATTATTGAAGGCAAGTTAACACGCGCGCCTTACCTTCCAGACTACGCCACTTTTCTCTGGTTTAATCATGCATGATAGGGACAACATTAATGATTAGAACAAACTATTGACAAAATACTAAGTACTCCACTATAAACTCTAGCAAAGTATGTTGTCATCCGCGGCTGCACACAGCCGCGAACATTAACGACCAGACCAGCGTTATCTCAACTTATCTGCGTCTCGGCATTGCGTCCATCTACAGGCTATAGCCTGCGAAATAGATTATCGCGCGTTTACCTTATGGTAATGACCAAGAGACAATCACATAGCCGGATATATGATGTAGACAGATGACAGATTATCTCACGAACCACAATGATTAGATAACCCATCCACGCGAATACAACTTAAATGACTGATTGCTTATGAACATCAACAGACATTCACGCATATGGATGGCACTACATGCATCCGTTGCATGATCAATAAGTTGTCCTTCCTACGAAATACTACAATACACATTGCTGCCATGTCTCAATGTGGTGTTCATCCTCTGTCTTGCCATTGTACCTTACCATACAACCAGAATCTCATTAACTGCCAGAGTATCGACCACTCAGCGCGTTTTAGTTGGTTGTATTGAAGGAGAAAACAGCCCATGACTATTGGTTGTGGTGAAGAATAGATAACACATGGCACGGGGTAGATACTATTAGGCAATACTTCCACCAAATTGTGGAATTGTGAATGCAAACAAAAATAGAAACAACATTATAATCGAATTGTCCCAAAAAAGCATCTTTAATTGTCAGTGTTCTACTTTACAGTTACAAATTGAAAACTTAGTGATGCAAATGTAACCACCCACATACTTTTGCAGACAAGTACATTGAAGGGGATTACAAAGTCAATTCATAACTGCTGGAATACTGTCAATAATCCATGAAGGGGTTTAGAAACCCATCCACGACGTCGTGTCATTCATGTGGCACTTCAAATGGATAAATTAAATCAACTGTTTGACAGCCACAGCTCACATTTCCATTAACCATATTGAAGCAATTATCGTGACCTGAAACGGAAGCTTAAGATTTGTCAATAACGTTATGTAGTAAGAGTCGTCTAGGCTGTGAGTGTATGTTGAGCTGGCAGTTAAGTCACGCCTCCCGGTGACACGGGTATGGTAAGTGCACAACTTTTACGCATTCTCTGGAAACCGACTGCAGACGCAACTGGTATTTACATCAGCTGAGCGAACAGGTGATAAAACATGACTAATGGCACTATTACATGGCATGGGTTATTTCAAAACCCTTGTGCGCCTTATGACAGGAGATCAAATTCAACGATGAATAAAACAAGGGTATAACAGAGCTATTCCACTATAAATACTCATGCTTTGTGGCTTTATAGTGAATATGCTTGCCCGCGCATATTTATAATGAATTAATTCCCAACCCAAAGCACACAGCCTACGCACTCTGCAACATTCAAGAGAAACCAGAAATGTGTATTGATAACTACAGCAATATCTTAGGGTACATTATCATCGAAATGATCTGTTTGCATCATTAAAATGCTTGAATGATAAACAGTCCCATCAAGAGGACAAGATTGTAAACGAGGAAGACAACGTTTTCGACGCAGTTTTTTGGAAGTATGATAACAATGACGAGCTGCTGTTTGCTGCTGTTGCTGCTGCTTCCATTCATCGGCAAGATATGTTGCCGTCAGATTCATATATCACACCCATAGTATATAATACGAAGTGACCCGGATGTGAGATTACATGTTCATAATATATGCATAAATTCCACGATAGGAGAAAAATGTGCTGCATGGAAGGAAGTAAGCCATCGCTGACACTATTGGGTCCTGTGATATTTTCCACACAGACCAATGAATCCCAGCTTAAAACTGCCTCCGGAAGATAATAACTATATCATTTTACTGGTCAGTTCTCGACAAGTTCCACAAGTATCACTAGCCCAGTCGGGCCAGTAAGTAGCTTGAATAACTGGCCCGAATCTAAAATCTACTGGCCCAAATGAACATTGATAAATGCACCACATGCTGATGAATTTTGCTACATGCATCATTACCTACTGGCCAAATAAAAGTTTAAACAGCGCCAACAAACTAAGATGCAGATTGTTGAGAAATAACCTCAGAACTACCAGCCAGCTGGTAACTAACAAATACAGTAATCTGAGAAATAATGATGGCAGATTTACTACACGGTGGTCAATGAACGGCATCATCGGCCTCAAATTACTTGAATTACTATTCCCAGTAAGCTAGAAACTGCTGTGTTCGCGACAGCTCTTACTTTCTCTTCTTTTTGTCAGTTCGGGCTGCTTGCTCTGCAGAGTGCCCTGAAGCCTTGGACAAGCTCATCCCCCTGTCTATTTGAGACCCCCTCTTGACTAAAGTCGGCTGCTTCCCTTATTCGATCGCTCAGATGGTGTGAAACTGGGCAGCAGATACGCTGCTTACATTTTCAGCTCAGTTCATGGTTTAGACATGTGCAATGTTGACAGTCGACGTCCGAACAAGCCATTGTCTTAGCTGATATGTCAAGCTGAGTAGATGACGACGTAGCCAAGTACGGGGCGGAGCGACGACGTTCAATAGCTTAATGGTGACTCACAGTTAATTTGCGTCGGAAAACTAGAGAGGTGGTGTTTCTTATTGCGAAAAGCTGTTTGTCTTATTGATTATAGATCAAATAACAACTGCTATGTCCCTTACACCCAGCAAACATCGTTTGTATAACAAATATTTAATCCTGGTGGCAATTACAAAATTACAAGCTGGTTGTGATGAAAGCAAATAGCTCTAACAATGCACGAATGGCGTGATCTAGCGTTCATTCTCGCACGCTGGCCATTAATTGGCTGTACCCTTTGAATTTTATTAATTATTCATGAAGCTGGACGAAGACACCAGGTTGCCGTTTGTTGCAATATAAAAAATCCCGGATGGCGAAATATTGCACCAGCCCAATCGGGCGAGCTGATGAGGAAATCCACTGGCCCGAATGACTGCGTTACTGGCCGGGGGCCATCGGGCTCTGACTGGTGAACTGTGGCTATGTATTCATGTATGCATCCATTATGCGCAAGGCAAGGTTTGCCAATCAGAGTGCGACCACACGGCTGAGAGTGGTATGTTTGACAGGTCTAATGGAGTAAACATGTATCAGGCCACATTCCATGGGGCAGAGTTAGGGTGGAGTTGGTGAATGAGCGATGAGCTGAGGGGTCATCCTGGAGAGATCATTTTCCACAATGCACGGCTTGTGTACAGCGGGATAACAAGGCAGGATCAACGCTATTTCACGCGCCAACAGAATACCGAGTCCCTCTGTGACATGGACAAACAATGAGAGAGGAGAGCAACTCAGCCAATTCAAACACCAGACAGCCGAGTGTGAAAAACGCCCCTCATTTATATTATGTAAAATATGTCTGATTGCTATAAGACATCAGAGAGGTGCGACATGCCTGTGATACCGACACATAACGGAAGTCCTCTGTTGGGTGCTATACAGAAGAGTGCAACGCGTCAGCCTACGTCTGCTCTGATAACCCAGCGTGAATGGGGAGCACGCCACTCATTAGGGAGGATAACGAGCATCATCCAAGCCGTCCTTCCCTCTTTGGGTAACGTTTCGACTTATTCAATGGCTTAAATGAGTTAACTATAGTCATCTGCTACTTTGACCGAATACCCGTGATAGGGATTTTCGATAGTTCAATGGACCAACTTTACTATATTGTGCATGAACCTAAGCAATGATGTGTGATTTGTCAGTGTACGTTCAATCAAACTGCGTCTTATGCAGCGTCCACGTTCTGTACCGTATGACCGTATTCGATGGATAAAATCCTCATCCTACTGCAAAGTAGAAATAATACCATACCAAGATATGGAAACCATGCACGAAGAACTGGTAGGTTCATAGTATCTATAGATATGCAATATTGATGTGTTTCGAACAGCCATTTTGAAAGTATGCATTTAAAAGATTATCAAAAGGAGCTGACTAGACTGGTTTTCACGACAACAAAAACACTCCGGCGTCGCACAAAGTCATAGGGTATAATACGTCCATAAAAGAAAGGTATGGTGATAACAGCCGGCATTATCAGTAATGATGAGGTGACCTTTTCTCAAACGTTCAAGAATTAAAACGCCCTTACATGGGTATAAGCCTTGCAAGAGTTCCTGCCGGTAAAAGAAAGTCAGGAAATCCTAAATAACACACAAAACATGAGAGCGCCGCCAGCTATTTCATATCGCCTGCTCATGCAGCCAAAATGAACACCGGTTGGGACTTTAGCTGACTTCCTTAGAATGCCAAGTTGTGGTATAAACAATGTGTTATTATTATGGGGACACAAATAGGCCGTGGCTGTCAAACAGTGTCAAACGTACGGTGCCACATGCATGACACTATATTGTCGTGGCATTCTCTCCATGGATTCAGAGCTTTAGTATAAAAACACTTGACCTTGTATTTGTGTAATGACAACAGTAAGAAGAGTAGATATCGTAAAAGGCCGCCTCCAACAACAAATAACAACGATCCTTTTTTGTCAGATGAGAACAACAACAGCAAACAATTTATCCTTCAGTAAATTACTAATTATTTGCGAGAA
Source organism: Urechis unicinctus (assembly GCA_034190875.2). NCBI lineage: Eukaryota > Metazoa > Annelida > Polychaeta > Xenopneusta > Urechidae > Urechis > Urechis unicinctus. The sequence goes on along the minus strand of CM067358.1, from coordinate 65,193,480 downwards.
GCAGTAAACAAGCCCTAAACAAAAAAATGATCTGTGCAGTATCTTAAATGCAACACCTGGCTCAATATGATGCATTAACTTGCTTATTGGCCATTTGCATGAATAGGCCACGCGCTTAGGCACAAACTACTGCCATTAAGCAACCCCACCCCCCCATCACCACCTCCTCACTGTGAGTTCTGCATATCTGCATCATGAGCCACACAATAAACCATTACAAGCATCAGCTACATATTTTGCTAGATCAAACAGAAACGGCTACATGCCTGGATGGCCATTCCCCTTCCCCAGAACTCAACTACATCACCCGTGGCTGCAGTGACTATCAACGGCGTGGAGGACATTTTCTGACCAACGAAATAGGTGTCGAACTTAATCAGCAGGTGTGGCAGACTACGAAGATGATGATGCAATCGAGATTACGTTATAGGAGCCCCTTGCACCCGACGCTCAAGACCTCCCCAGTCTACCCTCATTATTATTCGGTAGACTGATTACCACCTGGACAAACAATGAGAGAGGAGAGCAACTCAGCCAATTCAAACACCAGACAGCCGAGTGTGAAAAACGCCCCTCATTTATATCATGTAAAATATGTCTGATTGCTATAAGACATCAGAGAGGTACGACATGCCTGTGATACCGACACATAACGGAAGGCAGTGTACTGCAGTACAGAGTCCTCTGTTGGGTGCTATACAGAAGAGTGCAACGCGTCAGCCTACGTCTGCTCTGATAACCCAGCGTGAATGGGGAGCACGCCACTCATTAGGGAGGATAACGAGCATCATCCAAGCCGTCCTTCCCTCTTTGGGTAACGTTTCGACTTATTCAATGGCTTAAATGAGTTAACTATAGTCATCTGCTACTTTGACCGAATACCCGTGATAGGGATTTTCGATAGTTCAATGGACCAACTTTACTATATTGTGCATGAACCTAAGCAATGATGTGTGATTTGTCAGTGTACGTTCAATCAAACTGCGTCTTATGCAGCGTCCACGTTCTGTACCGTATGACCGTATTCGATGGATAAAATCCTCATCCTACTGCAAAGTAGAAATAATACCATACCAAGATATGGAAACCATGCACGAAGAACTGGTAGGTTCATAGTATCTATAGATATGCAATATTGATGTGTTTCGAACAGCCATTTTGAAAGTATGCATTTAAAAGATTATCAAAAGGAGCTGACTAGACTGGTTTTCACGACAACAAAACACTCCGGCGTCGCACAAAGTCATAGGGTATAATACGTCCATAAAAGAAAGGTATGGTGATAACAGCCGGCATTATCAGTAATGATGAGGTGACCTTTTCTCAAACGTTCAAGAATTAAAACGCCCTTACATGGGTATAAGCCTTGCAAGAGTTCCTGCCGGTAAAAGAAAGTCAGGAAATCCTAAATAACACACAAAACATGAGAGCGCCGCCAGCTATTTCATATCGCCTGCTCATGCAGCCAAAATGAACACCGGTTGGGACTTTAGCTGACTTCCTTAGAATGCCAAGTTGTGGTATAAACAATGTGTTATTATTATGGGGACACAAATAGGCCGTGGCTGTCAAACAGTGTCAAACGTACGGTGCCACATGCATGACACTATATTGTCGTGGCATTCTCTCCATGGATTCAGAGCTTTAGTAAAAAAAACACTTGACCTTGTATTTGTGTAATGACAACAGTAAGAAGAGTAGATATCGTAAAAGGCCGCCTCCAACAACAAATAACAACGATCCTTTTTTGTCAGATGAGAACAACAACAGCAAACAATTTATCCTTCAGTAAATTACTAATTATTTGCGAGAAGCAGTAAACAAGCCCTAAACAAAAAATGATCTGTGCAGTATCTTAAATGCAACACCTGGCTCAATATGATGCATTAACTTGCTTATTGGCCATTTGCATGAATAGGCCACGCGCTTAGGCACAAAAACTACTGCCATTAAGCAAACCCCACCCCCCCATCACCACCTCCTCACTGTGAGTTCTGCATATCTGCATCATGAGCCACACAATAAACCATTACAAGCATCAGCTACATATTTTGCTAGATCAAACAGAAACGGCTACATGCCTGGATGGCCATTCCCCTTCCCCAGAACTCAACTACATCACCCGTGGCTGCAGTGACTATCAACGGCGTGGAGGACATTTTCTGACCAACGAAATAGGTGTCGAACTTAATCAGCAGGTGTGGCAGACTACGAAGATGATGATGCAATCGAGATTACGTTATAGGAGCCCCTTGCACCCGACGCTCAAGACCTCCCCAGTCTACCCTCATTATTATTCGGTAGACTGATTACCACCTGGACAAACAATGAGAGAGGAGAGCAACTCAGCCAATTCAAACACCAGACAGCCGAGTGTGAAAAACGCCCCTCATTTATATCATGTAAAATATGTCTGATTACTATAAGACATCAGAGAGGTACGACATGCCTGTGATACCGACACATAACGGAAGGCAGTGTACTGCAGTACAGAGTCCTCTGTTGGGTGCTATACAGAAGAGTGCAACGCGTCAGCCTACGTCTGCTCTGATAACCCAGCGTGAATGGGGAGCACGCCACTCATTAGGGAGGATAACGAGCATCATCCAAGCCGTCCTTCCCTCTTTGGGTAACGTTTCGACTTATTCAATGGCTTAAATGAGTTAACTATAGTCATCTGCTACTTTGACCGAATACCCGTGATAGGGATTTTCGATAGTTCAATGGACCAACTTTACTATATTGTGCATGAACCTAAGCAATGATGTGTGATTTGTCAGTGTACGTTCAATCAAACTGCGTCTTATGCAGCGTCCACGTTCTGTACCGTATGACCGTATTCGATGGATAAAATCCTCATCCTACTGCAAAGTAGAAATAATACCATACCAAGATATGGAAACCATGCACGAAGAACTGGTAGGTTCATAGTATCTATAGATATGCAATATTGATGTGTTTCGAACAGCCATTTTGAAAGTATGCATTTAAAAGATTATCAAAAGGAGCTGACTAGACTGGTTTTCACGACAACAAAACACTCCGGCGTCGCACAAAGTCATAGGGTATAATACGTCCATAAAAGAAAGGTATGGTGATAACAGCCGGCATTATCAGTAATGATGAGGTGACCTTTTCTCAAACGTTCAAGAATTAAAAACGCCCTTACATGGGTATAAGCCTTGCAAGAGTTCCTGCCGGTAAAAGAAAGTCAGGAAATCCTAAATAACACACAAAACATGAGAGCGCCGCCAGCTATTTCATATCGCCTGCTCATGCAGCCAAAATGAACACCGGTTGGGACTTTAGCTGACTTCCTTAGAATGCCAAGTTGTGGTATAAACAATGTGTTATTATTATGGGGACACAAATAGGCCGTGGCTGTCAAACAGTGTCAAACGTACGGTGCCACATGCATGACACTATATTGTCGTGGCATTCTCTCCATGGATTCAGAGCTTTAGTATAAAAACACTTGACCTTGTATTTGTGTAATGACAACAGTAAGAAGAGTAGATATCGTAAAAGGCCGCCTCCAACAACAAATAACAACGATCCTTTTTTGTCAGATGAGAACAACAACAGCAAACAATTTATCCTTCAGTAAATTACTAATTATTTGCGAGAAGCAGTAAACAAGCCCTAAACAAAAAATGATCTGTGCAGTATCTTAAATGCAACACCTGGCTCAATATGATGCATTAACTTGCTTATTGGCCATTTGCATGAATAGGCCACGCGCTTAGGCACAAACTACTGCCATTAAGCAACCCCACCCCCCCATCACCACCTCCTCACTGTGAGTTCTGCATATCTGCATCATGAGCCACACAATAAACCATTACAAGCATCAGCTACATATTTTGCAAGATCAAACAGAAACGGCTACATGCCTGGATGGCCATTCCCCTTCCCCAGAACTCAACTACATCACCCGTGGCTGCAGTGACTATCAACGGCGTGGAGGACATTTTCTGACCAACGAAATAGGTGTCGAACTTAATCAGCAGGTGTGGCAGACTACGAAGATGATGATGCAATCGAGATTACGTTATAGGAGCCCCTTGCACCCGACGCTCAAGACCTCCCCAGTCTACCCTCATTATTATTCGGTAGACTGATTACCACCTAATACAGACTGCTAAATAATAATCTACTTGTCGAATGAAAATGGCACTCTGCTCATGTCACAAATAATTACATGAGCTCGTTTCAAATGGAGGAACGCTTAGAGGATTTTCACACATGATAGCCATAGTGTGTATCACCACTTGGTGGCTGAAAGAAATACAGTTCTAAATTAGTTCTCAGGAACTTTCCAAACACCCCGACTAACACTACCGCCTATAAATTTCTCACCATTTCTGTTCCTTCTTGTTATTTCGACTACATCACTAATGCCATGATAACATGATCACTTATAAGATTGAATTCAACTCGATGATATTTCAAGAATAGAATATTATTTACGACGGATTACCCATCACGATAAAAGCATAGATTACCAGAGCTCGGTCTAACGTGTGGGTGACAAGTTATCAGGCACAGGATATGCGTTAATGTCCAGTTATATGAGAATCAATCATTAACTGGAGGCACTCCTTAATAAGAGGCAGTTACTAGTTATATATCTCATTAGTCAACAAACCAGTCTTATCTACACTCAGGTATTCCACCCACAACTACGTAACACCAGTCCATATCTAATCAAGACTGAGTCAGCCCAGGATGATATAGCTGAACGATGACCAAGTCGGCGTTATAAGGTATCAGCTACTCAAGAACTTGACATTCGCAAGTCATTGTGTGTATTTCCTCTCAGCTTTGTTTACAGACAGAATTCACGAAACTTCTCTATAGCAGTTGATCAATGGTCTAGTGAATGTTATATGTAGCATCAAGTAAGAACATTGGTCGTCTACATCCCGGTCGAATTGTCTGTTACACTGGTTTATTCAATGGCTGTAAAGGAACTTTCCTTGGTATGAAGCGACGACAACAGCTGTAGATGAACCTAGCCAGTTCGAGGTAGATAACATCACAATCCACTGATGTTATTTGACATCTACTAAGTTTAAGGAAAACATTGGAAAGAACTTTATGTGAAATGTATAAACTAAACTTACAATGCAACGAACAACAATACTTAGCTCGCAATATCCAGGCAGGCTAACAAACGCTAGCACCCCGTTTGTGTGACATGATTATGTAATACTTGGACTGCAGAAACTCTTCTCCCAGAAAGTCAATTGCAAATAGTCCATGGCCAACAAGGGGTATATCATAGGTGTTTCAAACGCTGTCATTGCGGTTTGGTATTACTCGGGCCCTTGCGTGTTATTTGCAACATTCCCTCATCTATGCAATGACTCTGTCATTCCCAATTATATACTTATCTAGGATTACACATTGCCTAAATGTGTGTCGACAATCAGGTGATCTAATATGCCTACTGTAGACGAGGTATGCTGTGGTAGCACAATGCGCGATTAAGCAAGGGGGCAAAAGAGTTAACTTTCTGTAAAGGTGTCATGACCCATGACAAAGACTACACACAATTAGAGATTGACCAAATTAGGGGAAAATAAAACGCCCAGTAAGAGACCATGTTAGAGTATAAAAATATCACAATTAGAGACAAGCCAACTTCGGATGTATGATGAATCCAACCTGCAAGCGTATTTACAAGGACAACGTGGTTTATTTACGAACTGTGCTTCGGCGCAAGTGGCTTGTAAAATGCGCTAACAAAAGGATATGACTCAAGGTACCAATGAGTATTCCAATGCCATCTTATTCTGTGGTTTGTTCCCAGGCAAGAGGATCGTTGAGCTGCTGAACTAACCGGCAGTGTGCTCAAAAGATTTCAATGACATAGTGTAATTGCATGCATGTTGTTCGCAGCGATAAAAAGCCATTAAAGAGGGAATTATTTGAGCCAGAGAAGTCTACCGATCCTTGCCAAATATCCAATCGATATACCGGATCAGACTTAGGTGGAAGCCCTGTATGACAGAGCACATTGAGAGAACAAGGAATCACTACAACCAGCATCATCAATGCAGTCGTAATGGCGATAAGCACTTTGGTCTGTGGTGGCGGTGCTGTCCTAACCCTTTATCCTCTTGTTGCAACCAGTAATATGTTCTCCGATGCATAACCGCATATCTGATGGTACCATTTGCAGCTACTGTCCCAGAGTTGGTGTATTGTAGAACATCTTGAAATTGTATCAATGCCTGTGCCAGACCCACAAGCAAAGCAGTAGCAGTTTGACTCGAACAGCCAGTTGTGGCACAGCAAATGGCAAAGTTTTAGAAATTTTAGAGATTGGAGCTCCTGTCTTTGACAATGGTGTTTTTATTCCCATTCGGTAACCCATAGTCCTGAAATAAGTTAGTGAAGTTGATCCTTATGCCCCCTGAACCAACACGGGGTTGCGCTGAATTGTGAGAGGTGTCCACTGCTCAGCGATTTCATGGGCTTGGTATATTCCACCCGTTTTGTATGTGGCTGCACAATTGAAAAAATAGGCTTGTGTAGTCATCATCACTATTTATCAGACTAATGTTCAAAACAGAGAGGCTGTGCTTATGCAGAATCATATTGAAGCACTGTCATCTACGTGTAGGCCTCCGGAAGATCACGTGTACTGTGGCCTGGTGCAGCATAGATCTTAGGAGGTTGAAGCTTTAGATGGGGTCATTGTATTTGTTATTCGTGGTGGAACTACGCGTTTTGACGATGAAGCGTTAAAATGTTGGGTCTTGATGACGGCCTTTTCAGGTACAGGGATACTAACAATTAACTTTAGGGGAAGACTAAATAAACGTTACACCTCGAACAGGTCAGTACAACATACAACGTGTTAGATTGGGTGCCAACCACACTCCACAAATTTAAGGGTGTGCAGGGTGTCTCTTTCGGTGATATAATAACCAACGTGTTAATGGTGGAAAAGTGCACGAGTTGAAGGGTCAGCTTCGTGAATATAAAGGCAGGCCATAGGCCAGCCACGACCTTCCGGTGAACGTTGTAATTGAATTCACAAGATGCCAACAAAAGAGTGTATTTATGGACGTCAACAGAATAAGGCAGATAGCACAGCAGACCTTTCTGAATATGCAACAACTGTGTTGATGTTCAATACAGCCAGCACGCCGCGACCAACAGAGAATCTAAGTCACAAAGAGTGGGTAAATATGGTGCTACTGTGACTGGTGACCTTGACATAATAGATACCTACTCCTTCGTCTAGGATGCTGCGAGCAAAACAAATATGCTGATGAGTGGCACTGGGCAATGAGAGTATATATAGACACACGGAAGAAGTCCCTCATTACTATTTGCACAGAAGCTAGTGGCCCCTACGCAGGGGATATGCATGGTCGTTTGGCGACAGAGTCAGGGTTTAGCCTGACAAGATGGAAGCTGACAATATACCACGTTATACAGTGGTAAGATCATTAGTATGGAGTTGGCGTCTGATGTGGGGGCTGAATCTGATGCTATAACAGTCGTTCCTGTAATAAATGGAACAAATCAAGCGGTGGGAATAAATAAACCTGCTCACAAACGGGCTGATGCAATAACTTACGATCAACCTTTACAGCTTGAAGAAAGAATGTTATTGACAAGTCCAAACAGAAAAGCGACCTGTTCAGTTGTATCACTCATTGTAGACATATAGTGAAAATGAAACAACAACCAACCGTTCTGAGCTACCTCATGAAGCTGAGTCAGTGACTGGTCAAGCTGCAAAGAGAGTTAGAAACAGAACAAGACGCAATGCATTGACCAGGAGTTAACATCCGAGATGACACCCTTGTGCTGGTCAGCATGGATATGGGTGTATTGGGTGGCGTGCTGCTGTCCAATAGAGTTGCAGTGGCTTGTGGCATGCTATCAGTGGCTGGAAAATTCATTAGTTGCAGGCTTTATGAGAAGGCACAAAAACTGCTGAGAGCGAGATGAACATGATTATTGAATATATCTCTGCCGCATTTATTGAGGGCAAGATTTCAGATGACGAATTTTACCTGGCTGTAAATGAGGCGGGAAAAAATGTTCAGATTAAGAGGGAAATACGTGCTGGTGCACAAAAGGCCCACTCCACCATAACTCTCAACGATACCACAAAAACATTTGGACGGAACGAAGTCCACGCAGACTTCATGAATGAATTAGCTGCGCCTGCACAATGATTTGTGGCAATTTGTATAGCAAGCATAAAATTAGACCCATATATGAATGGGGTTTTTCTAGGCTCACTTATCCCAAACAGGGTCGGGCCTCCATCAGTTATTTTATTACCGTCTTATACAGGTGAATTGCGCGGACCTTTGCATACCTTAATGAGTGATTGTCCTTGTTTCACTCGCATCGTGGACACAGGTGCAGTTAACTGCGGGTGCCTTTACCGCATCTGCGACGAGGGACCTGGGGCGTTGAACCATTGCATCCCATACAAGCCCTATGGTGGAGACAATGTTTGTAGGCGCATTTGATTGTTGCGCGAATTAGCAACCAGCTGCACGTGTTTTATGCTTGCACACAGCAGCATGTTATGTGTGTATGCATGTATATCTAGCTGTGTGCAGTCTATTGAATACATAAGCATAATGAGGATCAATAGACGATAAGCGCATTACGAAACTCCAGAACCGTGTTGCCGAGATGGAAATCGACAAAATAATACATAATGAAGGAGAAGAGGAACTGGTATTTGAGAGGAATGACAGAGTAAAGGATCTAGAGTTGAGAGACATACTCAGGACCATCGAGGTATGTGGGGCATTCCTGAGGTAGCTGGTTGTGCGTGTTTTATATATCCCTGGGTTATTTCACTTTATACATGAAAGTACGGTTTTTGTCAGCGAGTCCCATTGCGCATTGTGCTGCTGTGGTGCAAGCCAAGCATGAGACTAAACGGCCATACACCATTAAAATGTCTGGCGCCAAATATCGTAACCACTGTAATAACGATCAAGATCCGTATCAGATGACTTCAATTTGCCCCAAACACTAACAATAAACACCCTAACAGATCAGTTAGCATCAAGGAAGTAAAATTCAGATTATCAATGACTTGAGTCATGTTACAAAGGTATTAGTAGGTTCACCACTAGTCTGGCCCAAATCAATGGCATACCATGCACTCCAAGACCGCACGGTTCCATCCACATAGCTTGATCAGGTAAGTCCTATTCTGAAACTCGGTCATTGTTATGATACAGTGCAATGAATCGATCCACTGATTGTGTCGAGTCCACGAAGCGACGTCGTCGTTGGTATTCGGCTACCTTGCACGTATTTTGTTCTCAATAGTTCGACCAGCGAACAGCTGGTTATAAGCTCGGTAATATTCTATGGTGCACTTATCCAGGATTACTAAGCTTTGCACATGTTCGTGGACAGAGTCAATTTCCTTTTGATCTGATATGCCTGGTATAGGAACAGGATGATTGCACCGTAAGCTAGCACCCCCCCCCCCCTTCCCGGTGAGTACAACCCCTGGCGAGCACCACCCCAATGAGCACAACCCCTAGGGAGCAGCACACCCGTCGAGCACAACCCCTGGCGAGCACCACCACCCCAGCGAGTACAAACCCTGGCGAGCACCACACCCGATGAGCACCATCCCCGGCGAGCATCACCCCCAGCGAGCACAATCCCTAACGAACACCACCTTCGGCGAGTACTACCACCTGCAAGCACTTTTAAGGGCCTGGAAAAGTTTAGTGACCAAGAGTCCGTGCTGTCTTTTCATCAACAAGTACGTGTCTTTCCGTAGCATAACTCAAACAACAGGAGAATATCATCACATCATCATATGTTATCATCCAGTGGAGCACAGTTACATAACTGATAAAGATAACCAGATACCCTTCCCTATCACCCGGCGCGCACACCCCTCCCCCCTCAACAACCCAGAGGAACGCCCTCATTGCTTAGGATACAAGAGCTAGTGCCCAATCAACACAGCTTTCAATGAAATTCTGGCACTTCACTGCCCTCCTTCACCACACTAATACCGTTTTTTCTAGCATGACAAAGAATTTTTTTGGTAAGACGTGTCAGACTGCCCAAAAATAGTTGTTGGATTTTCCATCAATATAGGCCTCCTAGAATACCTTTTCTCTGTCTCACTAATGTTGAGCGAACAACAACCTAGGGCAGACTGCGTGTTTGTATTCAATTGTATGAACTTCTCTCACCTTTCTAGTTACAGGCATGCCAACCAGTCAAATTAGTAATCCTATAAGTCATTCAATCATTGCCGATTTTATTTCGGCATCAACCAGGCAACAGCGAGCAGGGCATATCACATTACCCTTGTCCGGAGTCGGCTCTGGATAATTGAATTGGACAGTGACCAGGGATACCATAATGAGACGTCTGCTCAATAACAGATTGGCATTAAATTACCTCGTGTTTTTACCTTTGTCAACAGATAAGCCTCACTCCATTCTATTGCAGGTGAATAGTTGATAAAATACCGAGTGCATCTCATATGTTGCGGTAATTAACATCACAGGTCGATCACACCCTAGATAATTGGTGCGATTGCATAGAGTGCGTTGATGATAGTGATTGCGTGGCTGGGAAGAGGTAGTAATCGTAATCGAGTTCCATTACTACCCACGAAGGCATACATACACATGTGTACCCACAGACACATCAAGAGCTTCTCAAGCCACGGCACAATGCTTATACGGTGACGACAGTTTTGTCAATTGCTGGTTGTCGAACCCGATGCTGTTGGTAGGTGTGATAGGCAATAATCACTGCAGATGTGCATTTCAGAATTAGAAGCTAATTTCAGATAAACACAGCGCTTCACGTTAATATTAACTGTCATGGCCGGAACAACTATATATAAAGTGTTGATATTGTAGCGTCATGTGTGTTAAATGGGCGAATATTTGTAAGAAACTTACATGTTACTGATACGAAATGAACTATTTTGACTAAAGACCTATAGTGGACATTTACAGTCAATGGTTTCTAGCTCTTCAACATTTCATATAACTTCAATAAAACCAAACCTTCGGTGCAAAACTACTAATATAATCAGGTTACCGAGAGAAAAAGTGTTTAGGAATGAACCTACCCTTCTTGTACCTGTAGCCTGATCTCATAATAGCTTAGCGTCAGTAACGTATAACATATGAGATAATATGGATGAATTCAACACATCAGTAAAGCGGTATAGAAGACATAACAACAATAGATGATAACAATGACTGAACTGGAGAGATTTGAGTGATCTAGTCATGTCATATGGCTGTGCCTCGACCAACCACATATCGGATTTGTGTTAGGAATGCAGCACAATTATTCACCAAAGGAAGAACACTTGGTATGCCGCGCGTGTGTGTACCTGGGCTGCTGCTGTGAGCAGCCACATTTTATCCAACGCCTGGCCGTGACTGTAAGTTTGAGCCCACCATTGCAGTACTTTATGCCATTACAACACATACAGCCATACACATATCAGTCACATGTTTCGCTCAATTAAGGCTTTAACAGAAACATTCCTCGTTCCGTCCCGCTCTCATTAACTTAACTCTTACGACGGCTGCATATCACCACATCATACGCGGCTTCCCATGTCAGTGCACATTAACGACCGAGGCGGGCGTTTCCTGACCTAACCTGCATTCCGGAATAGCGTTCGTTTTCAGGCTATAAGCGCCGTAATTTATCAGCAAACGCGGATGATGATAATGCTTCCGAGACCACCGCCCCTAGGACCCGGTACTCACATCTACCCCAGTCTGCCTTATTTTGCATACAGATTAAGTCATATACTGCGACTGCTGCATAATAACAACTGCGTTGTCTCAACTGCTGCCAGACATATCACTCGGCATTGAACAGCATCAGTCTATTGTAAATAAATGACCCAGGGTCACTGAAGGTTGATAGAACTGGACACTGACCACGCCATCGTTAAAGTAAGGCCTCCGCTTCCTAGCCCGGTATCAGGTACGTTGTTTCGCTTCAACTCAGCTTTGTTGACAGACGAACCTTTCTACACTATGTATATCTAAAGCAGTTGATCTAGTGCCTAATACATCATATTTGAAGCATTACTTAAAAACGCAGGACGATTACAACCTCGACGACTGGTATGCGATTTTGGTTTAATAAATAGTTTTCGGGCAGCATTCCTCGTGATGCAATGTGAGCACCAGGCGTTTTAGCACCACCACAGTACTGCTTCTTGCAGTGTCTTTCTCTGCTCAATGCTACAGTGAATGCAACGCATGTACAGGCGTTTCCCACCCACCTATATCCAGCTAAGTAATACAACCGCTGTAAATCATAGAACGTGTGGATTTTATCGATGAGCTGCCTACCATAGAGTTAACACAAGTTAGGCGCTGTAAGGGAAGACTTAACGAGAACTAGTACATTGTTACCCATTTGACGTGTTGCTGTGTTGCAGTGTCGGCCATGAACTGCTTCCTCGCTGCCAGCTTACGAAAACTATGGAAATGAAGAAACCTGCGAAGAAAGATTTATTGATGTTATCCTCAAGCTCACACCTGAGCAAGTGTCAGTGAAAGAGCGTATCCACGTACCTAAGTGGTCACCATGGTTTCCCATGTATGTGTTTCTGCTTCCGTGGGCTTAAAATGCGTTCGACATGGAGAGTAATCGTCATTTTGTGCATAAACCTCTTTTGCACTGTCCAATATACATTAGATATGGCAACCACACGAGATTTTTGCCAACCTATTGTTCTTTTCGAAACAATTGGCGTGCCTACTGTGATATAGTTGGCGGAAGAAGCCATGTCACTATGGCTAGCTTTCAATGAAGTCCGGCCAGTCTTGAGACATCCGAAGGGTTGTATTTGGCCGCTGATGTCTGGAAAAAGGTTCATCTCCGCTTGTAATATACTGACGTCGAGATATTAATATCTCTCATTTACCTGCATTTACTGGTGTTGATGATATTTCCCATTCTTCCGTAGAACATTAAATGCTGACATTCTTCACACCAGGTTGTTTAGCCGATGAGCAGGATTATCTCACATTGTGAGTCCTACAATGAATGTGTAGCTTGGCACTATTGGTGATTATCATGTTCCTACGTTAGATATCGTTGCTCATGGGGGTACACGACTGCTGCTGTAGCATTCTACCAGTCCATGGATATACTGGGAGCAACCCCCTGGAGTTTATTGGTAAACGCTTTGCTAAATAACGATCTAATGTGCACCACCAATCCTTCGCAGAACGTTAAGCGAGTGCTCATGCAAAACAGTAGCGGCAGGCATTCGGGTTCTTGGAACCATTTCACTACAACCTCGTTGATTAACGAACGTTTTCAATGTAAGAAAAATGCACTGCGACACCTTAATTTTTTAAATAGGCTTATTACCCAAAGTTTTCCTTTTTAATCACACGGTAAGTTTGGGTGAAGCAAGCAACCAATGAGCGCATTTTCGAGGTGAAACATTCAGTCAAACGCTATCGAGGGCAAAATTAAGTAGAGCTGTGTTGGCCAAAAAAGAACCACCAATCAACTGATACTTTGATATCAAGCTTCTAAGACCCTGTCGAAGCAGAGATGTAAGCAGAAATTGAAATTTCCATAAAGCTTGGAATGTGCAAGTAGCGTAATGCATCAGGCATGTGATGTGCCTGTGTCAGCGACATAAAATGTAGAGCATGCGATGCAACGGTGACGTGAAGCAAACAGCACGCGATGCATTGTTGACGTGAAACAAACAGCACGCGATGCAACGGTGACGTGAAACAAACAGCACGCGATGCAACAGTGACCTGAAACAAAATAAGCGCGATGCAACAGTTACGTGAAACAACACGAAAGCGGTGGAACAGTGACGTGAAACATAAAGAACGCAATGGACCAGCAATGCTACATTAAACAATCGTTGAGACAGCTACGTAGTGAAAATGCGGCACAAACCTAATGCATAAATATTGCAATTTTACTGCGGCAATGTTATCCTAGCTGAACAATTTGAGGTTCAGTTTTAGATCATCATCATTGTCGCAGAACGTGTTATGGGAACGTAGGTCGTGGCTGTCAACATTGGAATTCATTTATCCGCATTTGGTGGTACGTGAATGATAAGACGTCGTGATCGGTTTACGTCTATAACGATATGAATTGGATTTTAATTCCAATCTGAAATCATTATTTCCATCTTATATGAAAGGTTTTCCATGCGTGTTCCTGTCGAGATATCAACACAAAGAGACCTGGTATTATTAGCGGGAATAACACATTTTATTGCAACAGAACACGCGCATGATTAATCATTATAGTAAACCATTGATAAGATACTGTATTCTCTCTTTACGCTAACGAAGGCTGCATATCTTCTTTTATCAGCCAGTGGGACCGAACGAAGAATATTGGGCTTATACTAATGACCCAGAGATAATCACTAAACCAGCCTCCTTCATCTTGGTATTAGACGTAGACAGATTACCTTGAACACTGCCGAACGTTGTGTGCTACTACAAGTGCGAGCAGAGCACCCGCGCTATTGTTACAGTAAATTTACAACCGTATTAACGATTTGAATGACTGATCACTCTTGCACATCGACAGAACGTTAGAAGCACGGATGCCATTTTGTGCACAGTTACATGACCAATATGTTTCCTTTCAAATCGAAACACGTGCCCTATATCTGCTGAGTCTCGGGCACAATTCCAAAAGCTATCCCGATTTAGTGCAATACACATATTTATCAATTTGCTACCAATCCCGCGTCCTCTAATTACACCCAATTATGTAGCGGGATTGTATTTACTTATTGAGTCTTGACCATTTATTTGGTTTTGTTATCTCAACCGTCTTTGTAAAGATGTCTGCAGCTACGTGTATTAAGTTAATCGGGTTAATAAATATGTCTGCATCTTAGTGAATTTAGTCAATTTCACTATAAGCTTCACAGGTAACCAAGAGCCCGTGTTGCTAGCAATTGACCAGCACTCAACCACAGGCATATGTTACACGGGCGTGTTCACGTGTATGGTATTGGGTGAATCGATCAGCTAACGCATCAATCGTACATGACCTCACCTAATAAACGATCTCATTAGTCAACATATTAGCTCCATTCTTATCTGACACCGCTCTGGCGTACCCCCCCCCCCCCCCCCCCCACCCCAGCAATACATAACACCAATCTATTGTGCCGGGGCCGGCGCAGGTTGATTAAACTAGACACTGACCATACTATCGTTATAATGAGATATCAGATTCATAACAACTTGACATAAGCATCTGATTATCCCATTGTTATCAATACCCCTCTACCTTACAGATAAACGTTGAGCCTCTACATAAGACTGGATGAGTTGATTAATCGTGGAAAGAACGCGAATAACTTCTCTTTTAAAGAAGAGATGAACACTGCCTAGGGCTATACACAACCATTTAATTCTTCTCATATACATCAAGAGTAGAAGGAGGAGGGGCGGTTTGAGAGGAGAATAGAAGCTGCCATCAAGCATTGGTTTTTAAGCAATTATGCTCCGACACACACCATTAAATCCAAAGGAGTGAATTGATAAGCTCGCTAAACAAAACAAATTCATTACTATCACCATGTAAGTTGCTTGACACATACCATGAATAAATGTTCAATATTCGATTTTTAACGTTCGCAGACTCCTTGCTAATCAATGAATGTAAACTATAATGGGAACCATTCTTCGCCCAATGCATGAATGACGTCATCACGTCTGATGGTCTGGCAGTGTGGATGCTTGAAGTAATCAGACAGTCTAGACTACCATCTAAATGCCGAGTTATGACGTCAGATGTGTATGTAGAAGCTCAACAGTATGCGAGTTATTTCATGTTATCATTACAAATAAATATATACTGATCCATTTGCGACCACGACAAACAGCCATTGGCATGGAGGCATAATCAGTCATCAGTCTATATAGGACAACATAATATCAAAGTCAACACACAATTCTCCGTAAGACAACTGCTAATCTCCTCTGACTCATTATCAGCGTAAGAACAAATATCACCCGATGGCACCATCCTTATCTGTAGTGCATCAACGATCTACAGTCACGAGGAGAAACTGATCATATCCTATTACCAAAACAAAAACTAGAACAAAACCAACCCCGTCTGACCCTTGACATTTACCAGAATTGATGCATCAGACCTCTAGCGCCTCTTGTACATGTGGTCAAATACTGTATTAACACCTAGGAAAGGCACACCTCTCTAATGTACGTACCAACATCAATAAAAGTATCATATTCTGCCAGTGGACGTTATTATTATAGCATCAGGTAAATAAGCCTAAAAGGAAGCCATGAAGCTAATGTTCCAAGCAGCCGAGAAATTCAGAAACCATACCAGCGTGTAGATTCTTGTGCTGACTCCAGGGCCATCTGCAGATACCTCTGACCAGGTGTGACGGCGTCAGCCTAAGATGGTTAGACATAAGAATAGGGCTGAGGGAAATATATCTCAACAGCATCCATTAATTCGGTAGTTGACACATGAGGGGGGGGGAGTATCCGAAACTGCTTATTTCTTGGGATCCTCCGTAGTTAACATAAAATGTTCATGAAAATAAACCGATAATTGTCCGTTCTACGGGTACTATGTTGCACCCTGATGACAGGTTTCCGGGTGATTTTATAGACTGCATAATTGGTTAAGTTGAGAGCAATATCCACGCTCAATTGGGTCAATAAACTGTAGTGAAGCTTAGCTATTCTTTTATTGCCAAGATGACGTCGCTACACACTGCTCTGTGATCACTTCAGCCAATACAAACGACATATACATATTTTGTCTATTCCATTTCGAGAAGCTGGTTAAACTGGTATTCACTATCAAGAACACTCCTGCTACACAGGCAGCTACTAGGTAGAATACAACATACAATGAGAAGTTTAGAGATGGTGTCTATCATTAACAGCGACGTGGGAGGCACTTGTTACTTCCTTGAGGGAGAATACATTCCATTCGATGACTGGTAGTTATAAGACGAGTATGATTATAACCGCGTAAAAATCTAGACCAATTGGAAGCAGGCTCTGGAACGGAAGGTACAAGTACACTGTTATCATTGGGTGTCCCAGTAGGGACATCATATGAGGTAGCAACATAACAAAACCCTAATAATCATCATATTTAGTGCCTATGTCAAGTCATGATAAGCTGCAGATGACAAAATCAAAATAGGAAATGATCTGTGCTGCACCTACTTATTAGCTATGCTAACCTGCATGGTTTTAACAGCATTATCCGTGACAACATTTGATGCTCATCACTGTAAAAAGACAAGGGTTCTTCTTCCTTCCTCATTTACACACTAAAGGGTTGCATTTATATGTTTTCCCGTTATAAGCCAATAAGAATAACGCAGTTGATGATGATCCTGTATCGGCCTCTGACCCACCCCCAATTGTTTCATGGAGAGAGTAGCCCCTATAATGCTGATTACAACCCACTGTGGTTTGCATGAGTATAACGCTCCCATTAGGTTACACAACATACCCATTCATCTATGCGACATAAGCCATTAACACACATAACAACCAGTGGATGCATCAGCTGCATATTTTGTTCATTCCCGCCGAAACGACAACAAGCGTTGAATTTCCCCCAAAAGGCATCTTTAAGTGTCAGTTTTCTACTTAACAGTTACAAATTGAAAACTTAGTGATGCGAATGTAACCACCTCCCAAAGTGATGAGCAACATTGTGTGGTGAGGTAGCTAAGTAAAATATTCCTGTTAACATTGGTCATCTACCTATAATTGACCCACCGACATACTTGTGCAGACAGGTACTCTGAAAGGGGATTACAAAGTCAATGCATGGCTGTTGGAATTCTGTCAATAGAAACCCAACCACGACGTCGTGTAATTCATATGGCACTTCAAATGGATAAATTCAATCGACTGTTTGACAGCCACAGCTCGCATTGTCATTAACCATATTGAAGCAATTATCGTGACCTGACACTGAGCCTTTTGATTTGTCAATAACGTTATGTTGTAGGAGTCGTCTAGTCTGGTAGGTAATGTTGTGCGAGCAGTTTAGTCACGCCTCGTGGTGACACGGGTGCATTTACTCTCCGGAAAACGACTGCAGACGCAACTGCTATTTACATCAGGTGGGCTAACAAGTGATAAAACATGACTAATGTCACTATTACACGACATGGGTTACTTAAAAACCCTTGTGCGCCTTATGACAGGAGATCAAATATAAGGATGGATTAAACAAGGGTATAACAGAGCGTTTCTACTATAAATCCTCATGCTTTGTGGCTTTATAGTGAATATGCATGCCCGCGCACATTTATAATGAATTTATTCCCAACACAAAGCACACAGCCTACGCACACTGCAACATTCAAAGAGAAACTAGAAATATGTATTAATAACTATAGCGATATCATCGAAATGATCTGTTTGCATCATTAAAATGCTTGGCTGATGTACTGTCCCATCCAGGGGATTGTAAACGAGGAAGACAACGTTTTTGACGTAGTTTTTCAGAAGTATGATAACAGGTACGAGCTGTAGTTGCTGCTGATGCTGCGGCGGCGGCTGCTTCCATTCATCGGCTAGATATGTAGCCGTCAGATACATATATCAAACTCATAATATATAATACGAAGCGTCCCGGATGTGAGATTACATGTTCATCAAATGTGCATAAATTCTACGATAGGAAACAAATGTGCTGCATGGAAGGAAGTAAGCCATCGCTGACACTATCGGGGTCCTGTGATTATTTCGACTAATGATATCAGCTTGAAAGCTAGCTGCCTTAGGAAGATAATAACTATCCCATTTCACTGGTCAGTGCTCGACAAGTTCCACAAGTATCACTAGCCCGGTCGGGCCAGTAAGTAGCTTCAATAACTGGCCCGAATCTAAAATCTACTGGCCCAAATGAGTATTGATATATGCACCATATGCTGATGAATTTTGCTACATGCATCATTACCTGCTGGCCAAATCAAAGTTTAAACAGCGCCAACAAACTAAGATGCAGATTATTGAGAAATAACCTCAGAACTACCAGCCAGCTGGTAACTAACAAATACAGTAATTTGAGAAATAATGATGGCAGATTTACTACATGGTGGTCAATGAACGGCATTATCGGCCTCATCCCACTTCAACTACTATTCCCAGTAAGCTAGGAACTGCTGTGTTCCCGACAGCTCTTACTTTCTTTTCTGTTTGTGAGTTCTGGCTGCTTTCTCTGCAGAGTGCCCTGAAGCTTTGGATAAGCTCATCCCCCTATTTGAGACCCCCTCTTGACTAAAGTCGGCTGCTTCCCTTATTCGATCGCTCAGATGGTGTGAAACTGGGCAGCAGATACGCTGCTTACATTTTCAGCTCAGTTCATGGTTTAGACATATGCAATGTTGACAGTCGACGTCCGAACAAGCCATTGTCTTAGCTGATATGTCAAGCTGAGTAGATGACGACGTAGCCAAGTACGGAGCGGAGCGACGACGTTCAATAGCTTAATGGTGACTCACAGTTAATTTGCGTCGGAAAACTAGAAAAGTGGTGTTTCTTATTGCAAAAAGCTGTTTGTCTTATTGATTATAGATCAAATAACAACTGCTATGTCCCTTTCACCCAGCAAACATCGTTTGTATAACAAATATTTAATCCTGGTGGCAATTACAAAATTACAAGCTGGTTGTGATGAAAGCAAATAGCTCTAACAATGCACGAATGGCGTGATCTAGCGTTCATTCTCGCACGCTGGCCATTAATTGGCTGTACCCTTTGAATTTTATTAATTATTCATGAAGCTGGACGAAGACACCAGGTTGCCGTTTGTTGCAATATAAAAAATCCCGGATGGCGAAATATTGCACCAGCCCAATCGGGCGAGCTGATGAGGAAATCCACTGGCCCGAATGACTGCGTTACTGGCCGGGGGCCATCGGGCTCTGACTGGTGAACTGTGGCTATGTATTCATGTATGCATCCATTATGCCATGTATGTATTCATGTTTGCGACAGTTTGACTAAGGTCTAATGGAGTAAACATGTATCAGGCCATATTTCCATGGGGCAGAGTTAGGGTGGAGTTGGTGAATGAGCGATGAGCTGAGGGGTCATCCTGGAGAGATCATTTTCCACAATGCACGGCTTGTGTACAGCGGGATAACAAGGTAGGATCAACGCTATTTCACGCGCCAACAGAATACCGAGTCCCTCTGTGACATGGACAAACAATGAGAGAGGAGAGCAACTCAGCCAATTCAAACACCAGACAGCCGAGTGTGAAAAACGCCCCTCATTTATATTATGTAAAATATGTCTGATTGCTATAAGACATCAGAGAGGTGCGACAAGCCTGTGAAACCGACACATAACGGAAGGCAGTGTACTGCAGTACAGAGTCCTCTGTTGGGTGCTATACAAAAGAGCGCAACGCGTCAGCCTACGTCTGCTCTGATAACCCAGCGTGAATGGGGAGCACGCCACTCATTAGGGAGGATAACGAGCATCATCCAAGCCGTCCTTCCCTCTTTGGGTAACGTTTCGACTTATTCAATGGCTTAAATGAGTTAACTATAGTCATCTGCTACTTTGACCGAATACCCGTGATAGGGATTTTCGATAGTTCAATGGACCAACTTTACTATATTGTGCATGAACCTAAGCAATGATGTGTGATTTGTCAGTGTACGTTCAATCAAACTGCGTCTTATGCAGCGTCCACGTTCTGTACTGTATGACCGTATTCGATGGATAAAATCCTCATCCTACTGCAAAGTAGAAATAATACCATACCAAGATATGGAAATCATGCACGAAGAACTGGTAGGTTCATAGTATCTATAGATATGCAATATTGATGTGTTTCGAACAGCCATTTTGAAAGTATGCATTTAAAAGATTATCAAAAGGAGCTGACTAGACTGGTTTTCACGACAACAAAACACTCCGGCGTCGCACAAAGTCATAGGGTATAATACGTCCATAAAAGAAAGGTATGGTGATAACAGCCGGCATTAACAGTAATGATGAGGTGACCATTTCTCAAACGTTCGAGAATTAAAACGCTCTTACATGGGTATAAGCCTTGCAAGAGTTCCTGCCGGTAAATGAAAGTCAGGAAATCCTAAATAACACACATGAGAGCGCCGCCAGCTATTTTATATCGCCTGCTCATGCAGCCAAAATGAACACCGGTTGGGACTTTAGCTGACTTCCTCAGAATGCCAAGTTGTGGTATAAACAATGTGTTATTATTATGGAGACACAAATAGGCCGTGGCTGTCAAACAGTGTCAAACGTACGGTGCCACATGCATGACACTATATTGTCATGGCATTCTCTCCATGGATTCAGAGCTTTAGTATAAAAATACTTGACCTTGTATTTGTGTAATGACAACAGTAAGAAGAGTAGATATCGTAAAAGGCCGCCTCCAACAACAAATAACAACGATCCTTTTTTGTCAGATGAGAACAACAACAGCAAACAATTTATCCTTCAGTAAATTACTAATTATTTGCGAGAAGCAGTAAACAAGCCCTAAACAAAAAATGATCTGTGCAGTATCTTAAATGCAACACCTGGCTCATTATGATGCATTAACTTGCTTATTGGCCATTTGCATGAATAGGCCACGCGCTTAGGCACAAACTACTGCCATTAAGCAACCCCACCCCCCATCACCACCTCCTCACTGTGAGTTCTGCATATCTGCATCATGAGCCACACAATAAACCATTACAAGCATCAGCTACATATTTTGCTAGATCAAACAGAAACGGCTACATGCCTGGATGGCCATTCCCCTTCCCCAGAACTCAACTACATCACCCGTGGCTGCAGTGACTATCAACGGCTTGGAGGACATTTTCTGACCAACGAAATAGGTGTCGAACTTAATCAGCAAGTGTGGCAGACTACAAAGATGATGAAGCAATCGAGATTACGTTATAGGAGCCCCTTGCACCCGACGCTCAAGACCTCCCCAGTCTACTCTCATTATTATTCGGTAGACTGATTACCACCTAATACAGACTGCTAAATAATAATCTACTTGCCGAATGAAAATGGCACTCTGCTCATGTCACAAATAATTGCATGAGCTCGTTTCAAATGGAGGAACGCTTAGAGGATTTTCACATATGATAGCCATAGTGTGTATCACCACTTGGTGGCTGAAAGAAATACAGTTCTAAATTAGTTCTCAGGAACTTTCCAAACACCCCGACTAACACTACCGCCTATAAATTTCTCACCATTTCTGTTCCTTCTTGTTATATCGACTACATCACTAATGCCATGATAACATGATCACTTATAAGATTGAATTCAACTCAATGATATTTCAAGAATAGAATCTTATTTACGACGGAGTACCCATCACGATAAAAGCATAGATTACCAGAGCTCGGTCTAACGTATGGGTGACAAGTTATCAGGCACAGGATATGCGTTAATGTCCAGTTATATGAGAATCAATCATTAACTGGAGGCACTCCTTAATAAGAAGCAGTTACTAGTTATATATCTCATTAGTCAACAAACCAGTCTTATCTACACTCAGGTATTCCACCCACAACTACGTAACACCAGTCCATATCTAATCAAGACTGAGTCAGCCCAGGATGATATAGCTGAACGATGACCAAGTCGGCGTTATAAGGTATCAGCTACTCAAGAACTTGACATTCGCAAGTCATTGTGTGTATTTCCTCTCAGCTTTGTTTACAGACAGAATTCACGACCTTCTCTATAGTAAGAACAATGGTCGTCTACCTCCCGGTCGAATTGTCTGTTACACTGGTTTATTCAATGGCTGTAAAAGAACTTTCCTTGGTATGAAACGACGACAACAGCTGTAGATGAACCTAGCCAGTTCGAGGTAGATAACATCACAATCCACTGATGTTATTTGACATCTACTAAGTTTAAGGACAAAATTGGAAAGAACTTTATGTGAAATGTATAAACTAAACTTACAATGCAACGAACAACAATACTTAGCTCGCAATATCCAGGCAGGCTAACAAACGCTAGCATTATTTCTTTGCCTCTGCCGCCGGTACAACTGCACCATTAAAGTTTTCCCTTAGCACCCCGTTTGTGTGACATGATTATGTAATACTTGGACTGCAGAAACTCTTCTCCCAGAAAGTCAATTGCAAATAGTCCATGGCCAACAAGGGGTATATCATAGGTGTTTCAAACGCTGTCAGCGCGGTTTGGTATTACTCGGGCCCTTGCGTGTTATTAGCAACATTCCCTCATCTATGCAATGACTCTGTCATTCCCAATTATATACTTATCTAGGATTACACATTGCCTAAAGGTGTGTCGACAATCAGGTGATCTAATATGTTAATGTTGCCATTATACCCAGATTCGATGACAAAAGTGGTGGTATCAATTGCATCCGTACGCGGTGGTTACACACAGCTTAACGTAGCTTTCGTTATGCAAAAAAGACGTAAGGGACAAATAAAATAAGCATTATACCATGTTCCGCTTGTTTCATCATGCATGACCAGGACACTATTAACGATTAGATCAAACCATTGACGAGATACTGTACTCCTCTATAAACTCTAGCAAATGCATAATATTTTGTAACCCCTAGTTGCACACAGCCGTGAACATTAACGACAAGACCAGCATTATCTCAATTAATCTGCATGACGGCATTGCGGCCTTTTACGGGCCGTAGCCGCAGCCAGCCAGCGAGATAGAGTATCACACGTTGACCTTATGGAAATAACCAAGAGGCAATCACATAGCTAACCCCGGGCATATAGATATAAGGTGTAGATATATTACAGATTATCTCATGTACTTTTGAACTTGCTCGCGCTTATATCACAATGATTAGCTAACCCATCCACGCGAATGCAACTACCCGACCATATTACCAGAACCACATTAAATGAATCTCGACCACTCATCTTGTTTTTTGGTTGTTCTAAATGAAAAGAGCCCATGACTATTATTTGGTGTGAATAATAGATTACACATGGCACGGGGTAAATACTATCAGTCAATACTACCACCGAATTGGTGAATTGTGAATGAGTAGATGCTCAACCCATTTGCTACTCATTTTGCACCTTTTGGTAAACACGTACACAGTTCGTGTTCCCAATGCCAAGTTTAATTTAATATTGAGTGATTTCAGCTACAAGGCTAAAAACAATACAACATCAGAATTGAACTGCCCATAAAAGCATATTTAAGCTTCAATGGCAAACTAAACAGTAAGTAATTAAAAATTGAGCGAAGCAAATCGAATAACCACCACAAGAGAGCAACATTGTATAGTGGGGCATTAGGTCATAATATACCTGCTTAGATTTGCCATCAACGATAATTGACCCTCCGGCATGCATGACATGAGGTACGTCTAATCCTACACAAGTACATTAAAAGGGGGAAAAAAATGTCAACACATAACTGTTGGAATGCTGCACACTGTCCGTATAGGGGCTGGCTAAGTAACCCGACTACGACGTCGTGTCATTCACGAGACACTTCAAACAGACAAATTCATTCCACTGTTTAACAGCAAGTATTTAGATTTCCGTTAGCCATATCGTAACAATGATCGTGACCTAAAACTGATTTGTCAAAGATGTTATGTAGTAGGGGCCGTCTAGGCTGTGCGTGAATGTTGTTGGGGCAGTTTAGACACTACTCACGGTGACGCGAGTATGGTAATAAGACTGTTACTCATTATAGACATCACTTCTGCGACTTGGGTGTTGTGTAGTACATCACGTATTGTGTAAAACTTCCCAGTAGCAACAAACGTTGTGTATCACATAACTGCATCATTCATCACTATGCGTTGTTTGTCACACCCGTTAGACACCATGTGTGCGTTGTACGTGAACTGCATTTGACAACGCATGTTATCAGATTAGCAGCGGCTAATATCGCCAGAAGCATTGCAATTCAGTCAGCAAACTACATCTACCTGTGCACGTCGTTCTAAACCAAATGCCTCACTTAACTTTCGTTTTCGCCATGTAAAAAGAACCCCGAGCATACTCAGAGAGCCCACTGTAGACGAGGTATGCTGTGGTAGCACAATGCACGATTAAGCAAGGGGGCAAAAGAGTTAACTTTCTGTAAAGGTGTCATGACCCATGACAAAGACTACACACAATTAGAGATTGACCAAATTAGGGGAAAATAAAACGCCCAGTATGAGACCATGTTAGAGTATAAAAATATCACAATTAGAGACAAGCCAACTTCGGATGTATGATGAATCCAACCTGCAAGCGTATTTACAAGGACAAAGTGGTTTATTTACGAACTGTGCTTCGGCGCAAGTCGCTTGTAAAATGCGTTAACAAAAGGATATGACTCAAGGTACCAATGAGTATTCCAATGCCATCTTATTCTGTGGTTTGCTCCCAGGCAAGAGGATCGTTGAGCTGCTGAACTAACCGGCATTGTGCTCAAAGGATTTCAATGACATAGTGTAATTGCACGCATGTTGTTCGCAGCGATAAAAAGCCAGAAAAGAGGGAATTATTTGAGCCAGAGAAGTCTACCGATCCTTGCCAAATATCCGGTCGATATAACGGATCAGGCTTAGGTGAAAGCCCTGTATGACAGAGCACATTGAGAGAACAAGGAATCACTACAACCAGCATCATCAATGCAGTCGTAATGGCGATAAGCACTTTGGTCTGTGGTGGCGGTGCTGTCCTAACCCTTTATCCTCTTGTTGCAACCAGTAATATGTTCTCCGATGCATAACCGCATATCTGATGGTACCATTTGCAGCTACTGTCAAAACAATAAGTCCCAGAGTTGGTGTATTGTAGAACATCTTGAAATTGTATCAATGCCTGTGCCAGACCCACAAGCAAAGCAGTAGCAGTTTGACTCGAACAGCCAGTTGTGGCACAGCAAATGGCAAAGTTTTAGAAATTTTAGAGATTGGAGCTCCTGTCTTTGACAATGGTGTTTTAATTCCCATTCGGTAACCTATAGTCCTGAAATAAGTTAGTGAAGTTGATCCTTAAGCCCCCTGAACCAACACGGGGTTGCGCTGAATTGTGTGAGGTGTCCACTGCTCAGCGATTTCATGGGCTTGGTATATTCCACCCATTTTGTATGTGGCTGCACAAATGAAAAAATAGGCTTGTGTAGTCATCATCACTATTTATCAGACTAATGTTCAACACAGAGAGGCTGTGCTTATGCAGAATCATATTGAAGCACTGTCATCTACGTGTAGGCCTCCGGAAGATCACGTGTACTGTGGCCTGGTGCAGCAAAGATCTTAGGAGGTTGAAGCTTTAGATGGGGTCATTGTATTTGTTATTCGTGGTGGAACTACGCGTTTTGACGATGAAGCGTTAAAATGTTGGGTCTTGATGACGGCCCTTCAGGTACAGGGGTGCTAACAATTAACTTTAGGGGAGGACTAAATAAACGTTACACCTCGAACAGGTCAGTACAACATACAACGTGTTAGATTGGGTGCCAACCACACTCCACAAATTTGAGGGTGTGCAGGGTCTTTCGGTGATATAATAACCAACGTGTTAATGGTGGAAAAGTGCACGAGTTGAAGGTTCAGCTTCGTGAATGTAAAGGCAGGCCATGGGCCATTCACGACCTTCCGGTGAACGTTGTAATTGAATTCACAAGATGCCAACAAAAGAGTGTATCTATGGACGTCAACAGAATAAGGCAGATAGCACAGCAGACCTTTCTGAATATGCAACAACTGTGTTGATGTTCAATACAGCCAGCACGCCGCGACCAACAGAGAATCTAAGTCACAAAGAGTGGGTAAATATGGTGCTACTGGGACTGGTGACCTTGACATAATAGATACCTACTCTTTCGTCTAGGATGCTGCGAGCAACACAAATATGCTGATGAGTGGCACTGGGCAATGAGAGTATATATAGACACACGGAAGAAGCCCCTCATTACTATTTGCACAGAAGCTAGTGGCCCCTACGCAGGGGATATGTATGGTCGTTTGGCGACAGAGTCAGGGTTTAGATGGCAAGATGGAAGCTGACAATATACCACGTTATTCAGTGGTAAGATCATTAGTATGGGGTTGGCGTCTGATCTGGGGGCTGAATCTGATGCTATAACAGTCGTTCCTGTAATAAATGGAACAAATCAAGCGGTGGGAATAAATAAACCTGCTCACAAACGGGCTAAGGCAATAACTTTCGACCAACCTTTACAGCTTGAAGAAAGAATGTTATTGACAAGTCCAAACAGAAAAGCGACCTGTTCAGTTGTATCATTCATTGTAGACATATAGTGAAAATGAAACAACAACCAACCGTTCTGAGCTACCTCATGAAGCTAAGTCAGTGACTGGTCAAGTTGCAAAGAGAGTTAGAAACAGAACAAGACGCAAAGCATCGACCAGGAGTTAACATCCGAGATGGCACCTTTGTGCTGGTCAGCATGGATATGGGTGTATTGGGTGGGGTGCTGCTGTCTAATAGAGTTGCAGTGGCTTGTGGCATGCTATCAGTGGCTGGAAAATTCATTAGTTGCAGGCTTTATGTGAAGGCACAAAAACTGCTGAGAGCGAGATGAACATGATTATTGAATATATCTCTGCCGCATTTATTGAGGGCAAGATTTCAGATGACGAATTTTACCTGGCTGTAAATGAGGAGGGAAAAAATTTTCAGATTAAGAGGGAAATACGTGCTGGTGCACAAAAGGCCCACTCCACCATAACTCTCAACGATACCACCAAAACATTTGGACGGAACGAAGTCCACGCAGACTTCATGATTAAATTGGCTGCGCCTGCACAATGATTTGTGGCAATCTGTATAGAAAGTATAAAATTAGACCCATATGTGAATGGGGGTTTTCTTGGCTCACTTATCCCAAACAAGGTCGGGCCTCCATCAGTTGTTTTATTACCGTCTTATACAGGTGAATTGTGCGGACCTTTGCATACCTTAATGATTTATTGTCCTTGGATCATGGACACATGCGGAAGAAGCCATGTCACTACGGCTAGCTTTCAATGATATCCGGCCAGTCTTTAGACGTCTGAAGGGTTGTATTTGGCCGCTGATGTCTGGAAAAAGATTTATCTCCGCTTGTTACTGTATACTGACGTCGAGATATTAATATCTCTCATTTACCTGCATTTACTGATGTATATGATATTTCCCATTCTTCCGTAGAACATTAAATGCTTTGTTGGCATTATTCACACCAGGTTGTTTAGCCGATGAGCAGGATTATCTCACATTGTGAGTCCTGCAATGAATGTGTAGCTTGGCACTATTGGTGATTATCATGTTCCTACGTTAGATATCGTTGCTCATGGGGGTACATGGCTGCTGCTGTAACATTCTACCAGTCCATGGATATACTGGGAGCAACCCCCTGGAGTTTATTGGTAAACGCTTTGTTAAATAACGATCTAATGCGCACCCCCAAGCCTTCGCAGAACGTTAAGCGAGTGCTCATGCAAAACAGTAGCGGCAGGCATTCGGGTTCTTGGAACCATTTCACAACAACCTCGTTGATTAACGAACGTTTTCAATGTAAGAAAATGCACTGCGACACCTTAATTTTTTAAATAGGCTAAGAACTCGAATTATTAAGTTTTCCTTTTTAATCACACAGTAAGTTTGGGTGATGCAAGCAACCAATGAGCGTATTTTCGAGGTGAAACATTCAGTCAAACGCTATCGAGAGCAAAATTAAGTAGAGCTGTGTTGGCCAAAAAAAGAACCACCAATCAACGGATACTTTGATGTCAAGCTACTAAGAGCCTGTCGAAGCAGAGATGTAAGCAGAAATTGAAATGAACATCTGTATAATTGGGTAAATTACAGCACCCACCAACGTAATGCATAAAGCCTGGAATGTGCAAGTAATGTAATGCATCAAGCATGTGATGTGACTGTGACAGCGACATAAAATATATAGCATGCGATGCAACGGTGACGTGAAACAAACAGCACGCAATGCAACGGTGACGTAAAACAAACAGCACGCGATTCAACGGTGACGTGAAACAAACAGCACGCGATACAACAGTGACCTGAAACAAAATAAGCGCGATGCAACAGTTACGTGTAACAACACGAAATCGGTGGAACAGTGACGTGAAACATAAAGAACGCAATGGACCAGCAATGCTACATTAAACAATCGTTGAGACAGCTACGCAGTGAAAATGCGGCACCAACCTAATGCATAAATCTTGCAATTTTACTGAGGCAATGTTATCCTAGCTGAATAATTTGAGGTTCAGTTTTAGATCATCATCATTGTCGCAGAATGTGTTATGGGAACGTGAGTCGTGGCTGTCAATATTGGAATTCATTTATCCGTATTTGGTGGTATGTGAATGACACGACATCGTGATCGGTTTACTGGGCCTATGTGTACCATGTTCAGCATTCCAATATCTATGCGGTCACTCGATAATCCCCAATAATGTACTCATCTAAGATTAGACGCAGCCTAAATGTTAGAAATGTTGGTTAGTTATCAGGTGATCTGTATGCAACCATACCCAGATGCGATAATACAAAATGTTGGTATTCAGTTAATCATTTGGTGCGTCTATACAGATATGCATTGGATTTTAATTCCACTGTGAGATCATTATTTCCATCTTATATGAAAGGTTTTCCCTGCTTGTTCCTGTCGAGATATCAACACAAAGAGACCTGGTATTATTAGCGGGAATAACACACTTTGTTGCAACAGAACACGCGCATGATTGACTATTAGAGTACACCATTGACAAGATACTGTATTCTCTCCTTACGTTACCGAAGGCTGCATATCTTCACCAGGGCTAAATACAGCCGTGCATAGTAACAATGAGGCGAGCATTATCTGTTAACTGCATCTCGGAATAGCGTCCTTCTACGGCCCACAACTTCTGTCTTTTATCAGCCAGTGGGGCCGAACAACGCATACTGATCTGATACTAATGACCCAGAGATAATCACAAAACCATTCTCCTATATGTTGATATTAGACGTAGACAGATTACCTGGAACACTGCCGAACGTTGTGTGCTACTACAAGAGCGAGCCGATCTCTCGCGCTATTGTTACAGTAAATTTACAGCCGCATATATGATTTGAATGACTGATCACTCTTGCACATCGACAGAACTTTAAAAGCACGAAGGCCATTTTGTGCACAGTTACATGACCAATACGTTCCCCTTCAAATCGAAACACGTGCCTCTATCTGCAAAGTCTCGGGCACAATTCCAAAAGCTACCCGATTTAGTGCAATTCATATATTTATCAATGTGCTACCAATCCCGCTTCCCCCAATTACACCAAATCATATAGCGGGATTGTATTTACTTATTGAGTCTTGACCATTTAGTTGGATTTGTTATTTCAAGCGGCTTAAAAAAGATGTCTGCAGCTACGCGTATTAAGTTGGTCGGGTTTATAAAGATGTCTGCATCATAGTGTATTTCGTCAACCTTCTTCATAAAAAATGACTGCAATTAATCAACCGGCTCAATAAAGATGTTTACATCTTAGTGTATTTAATCACGCCCGGCCGTGACTGTAAGTTTGAGCCCACCATTGCAGTACTTAATGCCATTACAACACATACAGCCATACACATATCAGCCACATGTTTCCCTCAATTAAGGCTTTAACAGAAACATTCCTCGTTCCGTCCCGCTCTCATTAACTTAACTCTTACGACGGCTGCATATCACCACATCATACGCGGCTTCCCATATCAGTGCACATTAACGACCGAGGCGGGCGTTTCCTGACCTAACCTGCATTCCGGAATAGCGTTCGTTTTCAGGCTATAAGCGCCGTAATTTATCAGCAAACGCAGATGATGATAATGTTTCCGAGACCTCCGCCCCTAGCACCCGGTACTCACATCTACCCCAGTCTGCCTTATTTTGCATACAGATTATGTCATATACTGCGAGTGCTGCATAATAACAACTGCGTTGTCTCAACTGCTGCCAGACATATCACTCGGCATTGAACAGCATCAGTCTATTGTAAATAAATGACCCAGGGTCACTGAAGGTTGATAGAACTGGACACTGACCACACCATCGTTAAAGTAAGGCCTCCGCTTCCTATCCCGGTATCAGGTACGTTGTTTCGCTTCAACTCAGCTTTGTTGACAGACGAACCTTTCTAAACTATGTATATCTAAAGCAGTTGATCTAGTGCCTAATACATCATATTTGAAGCATTACTTAACAACACAGGACGATTACACCCTTGACGACTGGTATGCGATTTTGGTTTAATAGATAGTTTCCGGGCAGCATTCCTCGGGATGCAATGTGAGCACCAGGCGTTTTAGCACCACCACAGTACTGCTTCTTGCAGTGTCTTTCTCTGCTCAATGCTACAGTGAATGCAACGCATGTACAGGCGTTTCCCACCCACCTATATCGAGCTAAGTAATACAACTGCTGTAAATCATAGAACGTGTGGATTTTATCGATGAGCTGCCTACCATAGAGTTAACACAAGTCAGGCGCTGTAAGGGAAGACTTAACGAGAACTAGTACATTGTTGCCCATTTGACGTGTTGCTGTGTTGCAGTGTCGGCCATGAACTGCTTCCTCGCTGCCAGCTTACGAAAACTATGGAAATGAAGAAACCTGCGAAGAAAGATTTATTGATGTTATCCTCAAGCTCACACCTGAGCAGGTGTCAGTGAAAGAGCGTATCCACGTACCTAAGTGGTCACCATGGTTTCCCATGTATGTGTTTCTGCTTCCGTGGGCTTAAAATGCGTTTGACATGGAGAGTAATCGTCATTTTATGCATAAACCTCTTTTGCACTGTCCAATATACATTAGATATGGCAACCACGTGAGATTTTTGCGAACCTATTGTTCTTTTCGAAATAATTGGCGTGCCTACTGTGATATAGTTGGCGGAAGAAGCCATGTCACTACGGCTAGCTTTCAATGATTTCCGGCCAGTCTTTAGACATCCGAAGGGTTGTATTTGGCCGCTGATGTCTGGAAAAAGATTCATCTCCGCTTGTAATGTACTGACGTCGAAATATTAATATCTCTCATTTACCTGCATTTACTGGTGTTGATGAAATTTCCCATTCTTCCGTAGAACATTAAATGCTGACATTCTTCACACCAGGTTGTTTAGCCGATGAGCAGGATTATCTCACATTGTGAGTCCTGCAATGAATGTGTAGCTTGGCACTATTGGTGATTATCATGTTCCTACGTTAGATATCGTTGCTCATGGGGGTACATGGCTGCTGCTGTAACATTCTACCAGTCCATGGATATACTGGGAGCAACCCCCTGGAGTTTATTGGTAAACGCTTTGTTAAATAACGATCTAATGTGCACCACCAAGCCTTCGCAGAACGTTAAGCGAGTGCTCATGCAAAACAGTAGCGGCAGGCATTCGGGTTCTTGGAATCATTTCACTACAACCTCGTTGATTAACGAACGTTTTCAATGTAAGAAAAATGCACTGCGACACCTTAATTTTTTAAATAGGCTTATTACCCAAAGTTTTCCTTTTTAATCACACAGTAAGTTTGGGTGAAGCAAGCAACCAATGAGCGCATTTTCGAGGTGAAACATTCAGTCAAACGCTATCGAGGGCAAAATTAAGTAGAGCCGTGTGGGCCCAAAAAGAACCACCAATCAACTGATACTTTGATATCAAGCTTCTAAGACCCTGTCAAAGCAGATATGTAAGCAGAAATTGAAATTTCTATAAAGCTTGGAATATGCAAGTAACGTAATGCATCAGGCATGTGATGTGACTGTGACAACGACATAAAATGTAGAGCATGCGATGCAATGGTGACGTGAAACAAACAGCACGCGATGCAACGGTGACGTGAAACAAACAGCACGCGATGCAACGGTGACGTGAAACAAACAGCACGCGATGAAACAGTGACCTGAAACAAAATAAGCGCGATGCAACAGTTACGTGAAACAACACGAACTCGATGGAACAGTGACGTGAAACAAAAAGAACGCAATGGACCAGCAATGCTACATTAAACAATCGTTGAGACAGCTACGTAGTGAAAATGCGGCACCAACCTAATGCATAAATCTTGCAATTTTACTGAGGCAATGTTATCCTAGCTGAACAATTTGAGGTTCAGTTTTAGATCATCATCATTGTCGCAGAACGTTTTATGGGAACGTGAGTCGTGGCTGTCAACATTGGAATTCATTTATCCGCATTTGGTGGTACGTGAATGATAAGACGTCGTGATCGGTTTACTTTTCCAATGCGTACCATGTTCAGCATTCCAATTTCTATGCAGTCACTCTGTAATCCCCAATAATGTACTTAGATTAGACGCAGCCTAAATGTGTGATTGGGTTAGTTATCAGGTTATCTTTATGCAACCATACCCAGATGCGATTATAAAAAATGTTGGTATTCAGTGAATCCTTATGTGCGTCTATAAAGATATGCATTGGATTTTAATTCCAATCTGAGATCATTATTTCCATCTTATATGAAAGGTTTTCCATGCGTGTTCCTGTCGAGATATCAACACAAAGAGACCTGGTATTATTAGCGGGAATAACACATTTTATTGCAACAGAACATGCGCATGATAAATCATTATAGTAAACAATTGACAAGATACTGTATTCTCTCTTTACGCTAACGAAGGCTGCATATCTTCTTTTATCAGCCAGTGGGATCGAACGAAGAATATTGAGCTTATACTAATGACCCAGAGATAATCACTAAACCAGCCTCCTTCATCTTGGTATTAGACGTAGACAGATTACCTTGAACACTGCCGAACGTTGTGTGCTACTACAAGAGCGAGCAGAGCACCCGCGCTATTGTTACAGTAAATTTAAAACCGTATATACGATTTGAATGACTGATCACTCTTGCACATCGACAGAACTTTAGAAGCACGGATGCCATTTTGTGCACAGTTACATAACCAATATGTTTCCTTTCAAATCGAAACACGTGCCCTATATCTGCTGAGTCTCGGGCACAATTCCAAAAGCTATCCCGATGTAGTGCAATACACATATTCATCAATTTGCTACCAATCCCGCGTCCTCTATTACACCCAATTATGTAGCGGGATTGTATTTACTTATTGAGTCTTGACCATTTACTTGGTTTTGTTATCTCAACCGTCTTTATAAAGATGTCTGCAGCTACGTGTATTAAGTTAATCGGGTTAATAAATATGTCTGCATCTTAGTGTATCTAGTCAACCAGCTTTAAAAAGAAGTCTGCATCTTAGTAAATTTAGTCAATTTCACTATAAGCTTCACATGTAACCAAGAGCCTGTGTTGCTAGCAATTGACCAGCACTCAACCACTGGCATATGTTACACGGGCGTGTTCACGTGTATGGTATTGAGTGAATCGATCAGCTCACACACCAATCGTACATGACTCCACCTGATAAACGATCTCATTAGTCATCATATCAGCTCCATTCTTATCTGACACCGCTCTGGTGTACCGCCCAGCAATACATAACGCCAATCTATTGTGCCGGGGTCAGCTCAGGTTGATTAAACTGGACTTACATCAAGAGTATAAGAGAAGGGGCGGTTTGAGAGGTGTGAAGAAGTTTCCATCAAGCATTGGTGCTTTAGTTATTAAATCCAATGGAGCGAATTGACAAGCTCACCAAACAAAAACATTCATTACTATCACCGTGTAAGTTGCTTGACACATACCATGAACAAATCTTCAATGTCCAAGTTTTAACGTTCACAGACTCATTGCTAATCATTGAACATAAGCAATAATGGGAACCATTCCTCTTCCGATGCCTGAATGACGTCATCACGTTTGATGGTCTGGTAGTGTGGATGCTTGAAGTAATCAGACAGTCTAGACCACCATTTAAATGCCGAGTTATGACCTCAGATGTGTATTTAGAAGCTTGCCAGTATGAGAGTTATTTCATGTTATCATTAAAAACTACCATATACTGATCCATTTGCGACCACGACAATCAACCTCTATCATGGAGGCATAGTCATTCATCGGTCTATATAGGACAACATTAAAATAAAGTCAACACACAATGCTTCATAAGCGTAAGAACAATTGTCACCCGAAGGCCACACAACCATCTGTAGTGCATCAACGACCAACAGTCCTATCACCAAAACTAAACTAGAACAAACCCACCCTCGTCTGACCCTTGACATTTACCAGGATTGATGTATCAGACCGCTAGCGCCTCTTGTACAGGTGGTCGAATACTGTATTAACACCTGGGAAAGGCACTCCTCCCAAATGTACGTACCAACAGCAATAAAAGTATCATATTCTGCCAGTGGACGTTATTATTATAACATCAGGTAAATAAGCCTAAAAGGAACCCATGAAGCCAATGTTCCAAGCAGCCGAGAAATTCAGAAGCCATACCAGCGTATAGATTCTGACCAGGTGTGACGGCGTCAGCCTAAGATGGTTAGACATAAGAATACATCTGCTCTTTCAGAGTTCATTGTTTCAGGTGTGACTTATCCCAAACTATGGTATAGTATCATATCATTTGACATTGCACATAAATACCAGATGCAAATGTTGTACTATCTGTTTTCTGGGAGAACGCTCACACACACAAACACACACAAACACACTCACACACACACACACACACACACACGCGTACGCGCACACTTACACACAAACACACACTCACACACACAAACCCACACACACGCGTACGCGCACACTTACACACAAACAAACACACACTTACACACACACACTTACACACTTACACACACACACACACACACACACACACACACACACACACACACACACACACACACACACACACACACACACACACACACACACACACACACACACATGGGCTCAATGTGCAATGTGTCCAATGCCGAAAATGGGTCAATATTGCAAACATGTAAACATTACCCTCCATGAAGGGAAACAACAAACGAATTGCACCAAAATCTAAAATACCGAATCAGGCGCAGAGATTGCATTACTTAGTGGAGATAATTAGTTGGAAAAGGTACACATCTTATTCAGAGCAACAGCGATTATCAAGTAGCATTGCTATATTGATAAAAGAAAGACAGGCAAACCACACCAGCTTAGACACATCACCTTCAACTCAATACCTCACTTAATGTCTGCGCTTGTTTGCAAGCAAGAGCCTCAAGCATTCCCGTGAAGCTGACTACAATCACAGCCGGTATTCCCATCAGCTGAACGAACAGGTGATAAGACATGGCTGATGGCGCTATTATGCTGCGTGGGTTATTAACCATGCTGCAGGGGTGTTCAATTGCTTTTTCTCAGGTGTGAAACAACGCGGGATTAAAATAACTATTTTAACATAGATACGCATGCTCTGTAGCTAAGTAACCTAACGCATATCCCATATGAACACTGTGTTGCATTAAACAGTGAGACATTCCCCGCAAGGCTGGATGTGATTTAACATGGAAACAGTCTGCTAGCAACCGTTGCCTAATGAACCTCCACATTACGCTCACTGGTCAGGCTACTACATATCATCAGATCATATCACTCTCACATTATATCTGGTGTGGAAATAAAGTAATGCTGCGAGCAATCCGGGCGTGAAATTACCTGGGCAAAATTAATGGGACAATTAAGCGTCAGCACTGACACTTCTAGGGCACAGTGCTATGTTATCATAAAGAAAGTCGAACCGTTGGTTCCACTATTGCCATTTGCGGACAATAACGAGCCAATTTTACGCATGATCTAGTGTAGATCCGTTATACACTCGTCTAGTATGCTAACAGACACATGTGCCAATCAAAGCATTGCGCAGCTGTCAGTGCGCCAATCAATTGTATAATCTCATTAGCCATCAAATCAGCGAATCGATTTTCTCAATGCCAATAATTTACCTTGTAATCAGGTTTATCAGATCAGAATTACATGACATCAGTTTACCTTTCATCCAAGGAGGAGCTCGCTCGGTTTAGCGAACAAGGTACGAATCACCCTTTTGTTGTGAGCAGATGCCAAGTCAGAAACTACATCAAAGCTCTGTTCTTCTGTTCCCTAAAGCCTCAACCTCTTATCCAACAGCTAAGTCCAAATAAACCCTGTTTGTTTTTCTTCCATTGGGGAAGTAATGCAGAATAGAGGGCGAACTCATGGCTGAGCAGTGTCGAGTTACACAGGTCTAATGGAGGGAACATGTGTCAGACCACATACCAAAAGGGATAGGGAGAGTGTTGGTGGTGGATGAGCGATGGGCTGAGGGGGTCAGCATGTAGATATCATTATCCATGATGGACGGCGAGTGTACAGCCGGATTACAAGGCAGAATCAACGCTACTTCACGTACCAACTGGATCCCGAGGATAAATATGCAGTCGACTTACTTAAGTTGTAGAGGGAAATATAGCTCAACAGCAACCATTAATTCGGTAGTTGACACATGAGGTGGGGGAGGGAATGAAGCTGCTTATTTCTTGGGATCCTCCGTAATAAACAATAAAGGTTCATGAAAATAAACCGATAATTGTCCGTTCAACGGGTACTATGTTGCACCATGATGACAGGTTTCCGGGTGAATTCATTGACTGCATAATTGGTTAAGAGTAGAGCAATATCAACGCTCAATTGGGTCAATCAACTGTAATGAAGCTTAGCTAGTGATGATCCTACTTAACGCCTCAGTAACTGATGCGCTACGCTAGCCCTTACTTCACTGATCCTCTGTTAGTTTCGTCCACTACAGATACTTATCAGCATCAAATGCAGCCGATATGGGAAGCTATAAAAATATTCTTTTACTGCCAGGATGACGTCGCTACACACTGCTCGGTGATCACCTCAGCCAATGCAGACGACATATTCATGTTTTGTCTATTCCATTTCGAGAAGCTGGTTTAACTGGTATTCACTATCAAGAACACTCCTGCTACACAGGCAGCTACTAGGTGGAATACAACATAAAATGAGAGGTTTAGAGATGATGTCTATCATTAACAGCGACGTGGGAGGCATTTGTTATTTGCTTGAAGGAGAACACATTCCATTCGATGACTGGTAGTTATAGGACGAGTATGATTATAACTGCGTCAAATCTAGACCAATTGGAAGCAAGCTCTGGAACGGAAAGTGCAAATATACTGCTATCATTGAGTGTCCCAGTAGGGACATCATATGAGGTAGCAATATAAAAAAAACTGATAAGCATCATATTTAATGCCTATTTCAAGTCATGATAAGCTGCAGATGACAAAATCAAAATAGGAAGTGATATGTGTGGTAGCCTACTTATTAGCTATGCTTACCTGTATTGTACAGAGACAAGGGTTCTTCTTCCTTCCTCGTTAACACACTAAATGGTAGCATTTACATGTTTTCCCTTTAAAAGCCAATAAGAATAACACAGCTGATGATGACCCCGAATCTGCCTCAGACCCACCCCCATATGGTATCAT
Organism: Urechis unicinctus; assembly: GCA_034190875.2. Taxonomy (NCBI): domain Eukaryota; kingdom Metazoa; phylum Annelida; class Polychaeta; order Xenopneusta; family Urechidae; genus Urechis; species Urechis unicinctus. Next base: position 65,155,005 of record CM067358.1, on the reverse strand, counting down.
GGAGAGAGTAGCTCTTGTAATGCTGACTGCAGCCTTCTGCGTTTCGCCTGAGTATAACGCTCGCATCAGGTTTCGAAACATACCTTTCCATCTCTGCACCGTGGGTCATTAACACACATAAACACCACTAAATGCATCAGCTGCATATTTTGTTCATTCCAGCAGAAACGACAACATTCTTTGGTGCCCATCCCCTCTCTGTAACTTAACTCTACTGACAACAACATTGCATCATATCGCTGCATCATCCGCGGCTGCTTATACATCTCTCTGTTAACGGCGAGGAGAGCATCTTCTGATCTTATTTGCATCCGAGAATAGCATTCGTTGAGGTGATATTGGTGCTGTCTTTTATCAGCAAATGTGGCAGACTACAAAATTAATGATAACCGACATTACCTCAAAGGCGCCCCTAGCAGCCATCACTAACAACCACACCAGGTATATTGTATTGTTTTTAGAAGAATCTCAACTTCATCTGCAAACAAACTTCTCTCAGGCTTCATAATACTATAGCAGTTGATCAATGGTCTGGTGAATGTCATATGTAGCATTAAGTAAGAACAATGATTGTCTACACCCCGGCCGAATTGTCTGTTGTGCAGGTTTATTAATTTGTTTTAAAAAAGCATTCCAAACGGTATAGCCAAGACACAATTTGAGCCTAGCGAGTTCGCCGCAGATAACATTACAATGATATGATCTACTAAAACTGCTTTAGTACAAAAACGGAATTAAAATTATATGCTCAATCCATAGCTCGCAATATCTAGGCAATCTGACAAACGCTATAATTATATATTTGCTTCTGCCGCCGATACAACTACACCATAAAAGTTTTCCCTATTCAGCCCGTTCGTGTAACATGATTACGTAATAATTGGACAGTACAAATGATTCCCCTAGTGATTCAATTGCAAATCCTGGTGGGTAATAAAATCCATGGCAAGCAAGGGATATATTAAAAATGTTTCAAGCGCTGTCAATACGGTCTGGTAATACTCGGATCCATGCGTATTACTAGCAACATTCGACTAGCTATGCATTGACTTATCTAATAGTGTGTCTATTATCAGGTGAAATAATATGTAAACATGAATATTACACTAGTGCATCCTTGGTTGATGGTTACATATAGCTAAATGTAGTCTTCGTTATGCGAAAAAGACGTAAAAGACAACATGGAGCCAGTATTATTGAAGGCAAGTTAACACACGCGCGCCTTACCTTCCAGACTACGCCACTATACTCTGGTTTAATCATGCATGATCAGGACAACATTAATGATTCGAACAAACCATTGACAAGATACTGTACTCCACTATAACCTCTAGCAAAGTATGTTGTCACCCGCGGCTGCACACAGCCGCGAACATTAACGACCAGACCAGCCTTATCTCAACTCATCTGCATCTCGGCATGGCGTCCATCTACACGCTGTAGCCTGCGAAATAGGTTATCGCGTGTTTACCTTATGGTAATGACCATGAGACAACCACATAGCCATCCCCGGATATATGATGTAGACAGATGACAGATTATCTCACGAACCACAATGATTAGATAACCCATCCACGCGAATACAACTTAAATGACTCATTGCTTATGAACATCAACAGACATTCACGCATATGGATGGCACTACATGCATCCGTTGCATGATCAATAAGTTGCCCTTCCTACGAAATACTATTATACACACAGCTGCCATTTCCCAGTGTGGTACTTATCCACAGTCTTACCATTGTACCCAACCATACAACCAGAATCTCATTAACTGCCAGAGTATCGACCACTCAGCGCGTTTAAGTTGGTTGTATTGAAGGAGAAAGCCCATGACTATTGTTTGTGGTGAAGAATAGATAACACATGGCACGGGGTAGATACTATTAGGCAATACTTCCACCAAATTAGGGAATTTTGAATGCACAGTTGTTCAACCCATTTGCTTTTCAAATTTGGTAAACATATTGTGTTGGTTCTAGCACAAATCGATAATTTACTGTTAGTGTTCCCAATACAAAGAATAAGTCAATATCTAGTTATTTACGCCACTAGGCAAAAATAGAAACAACATGATAACCGAATAGTCCCAAAAAAGCATCTTTAATTGTCAGTGTTCTAATTTACAGTTACAAATTGAAAACTTAGTGATGCAAATGTAACCACCCACATACTTTTGTAGACAAGTACATTGAAGGGGACGTCAACAGAATAAGACAGATAGCACAGCAGACCTTTCTGAATATGCAACAACTGTGTTGATGTTCAATACAGCCAGCATGCCGCGACCAACAGAGAATCACAAAGAGTGGGTAAATATGGTGATACTGTGACTGGTGACCTTGACATAATAGATACCTACTCATTCGTCTAGGATGCTGCGAGCAAAACAAATATGCTGATGAGTGGCACTGGGCAATGAGAGTATATATAGACACACGGAAGAAGCCCCTCATTACTATTTGCACAGAAGCTAGTGGCCCCCTACGCAGGGGATATGTATGGTCGTTTGGCGACAGAGTCAGGGTTTAGCCTGAGAAGATGGAAGCTGACAATATACCACGTTATACAGTGGTAAGATCATTAGTATGGGGTTGGCGTCTGATGTGGGGGCTGAAGCTTATGCTATAACAGTCGTTCCTGTAATAAATGGAACAAATCAAGCGGTGGGAATAAATAAACCTGCTCACAAACGGGCTGATGCAATAACTTTCGATCAAACTTTACAGCTTGAAGAAGGAAATGTTATTAACAAGTCCAAACAGAAAAGCGACCTGTTCAGTTGTATCACTCATTGTAGACATTTAGTGAAAATGAAACAACAACCAACCGTTCTGAGCTACCTCATGAAGCTGAGCCAGTGACTGGTCAAGCTGCACAGAGAGTTAGAAACAGAACGAAACAAATGCGCCACACAAGACGCAAAGCATCGACCAGGAGTTAACATCCGAGATGGCACCCTTGTGCTGGTCAGCATGGATATGGGTGTATTGGGTGGGGTTCTGCTGTCCAATAGAGTTGCAGTGGCTTGTGGCATGCTATCAGTGGCTGGAAAATTCATTAGTTGCAGGCTTTATGTGACGGCACAAAAACTGCTGAGAGCGAGATGAACATGATTATTGAATATATCTCTGCCGCATTTATTGAGGGCAAGAATTCAGATGACGAATTTTACCTGGCTGTAAATGAGGAGGGAAAAAATGTTCAGATTAAGAGGGAAATACGTGCTGGTGCACAAAAGGCCCACTCCACTGTAACTCTCAACGATACCATAAAAACATTTGGACGGAACGAAGTCCACGCAGACTTCATCAATGAATTAGCTGCGCCTGCACAATGATTTGTGGCAATTTGTATAGCAAGTATAAAATTAGACCTTAGACCCATATGTGAATGGGGTTTTTCTAGGCTCACTTATCCCTAACAGGGTCGCGCCTCCATCAGTTATTTTATTACTGTCTTATATAGGTGAATTGCGCGCGGACCTTTGCATACCTTAATGAGTGATTGTCCATGTTTCACTCGCATCGTGGACACAGGTGCAGTTAACTGCGGGTGGAAATCGACAAAATAATACATAATGAAGGAGAAGAGGAACTGGTATTTGAGAGGAAAGACAGAGTAAAGTATCTGAAGGAGAAGAGGAACTGGTATTTGAGAGAGTAGAGTTGAGAGACATACTCAGGACCATCGAGGTATGTGGGGCATTCCTGAGGTAGCTGGTTGTGCGTGTTTTATATATCCCTGGGTTATTTCACTTTATACATGAAAGGACGGTTTTTGTCAGTGAGTCCAATTGCGCATTGCGCTGCTGTTGTGCTAGCCATGCATGAGACTTAACGGCCATACATCCTTATGATGTTTGGCAACAAATATCGTAACCACTGCAATGAAGATCAAGATTCATATCAGATGGCTTCAAATTGCCCCAAACACTAACAGCAAAACACGCTACCAGATCAATAAGCATCAAGGAAGTAAAATACATATTATCAATGACTTTGGTCATGTTACAAATGTATTAGTAGGTTCGCCACTAGTCTGGCCCCAATCAATGGCATTCCATGCACTCCAAGACCGCACGGTTACATCCGCATAGCTTAATCTGGTAAGTCCTATTCTAAAACTCGGTCATTGTTATGATACAGTGCAATGAATCGATCCACTGATTGTGTCGAGTCCACGAAGCGACGTCGTCATTGGTATTCGGCTACCTTGACGTGTTTTGTTCTCAATAGTTCGACCAGCGAACAGCTGGCTATAAGCTCGGTAATATTCTATGGTGCACTTATCCAGGATTACTAAGCTTTGCACATGTCCGTGGACAGAGTCAATTTCCTCTGATCTGATATGCCTGGTATAGGAACAGGATGATTGCACCGTAAGCTAGCACCCCCCCCCCCCTTCCCGGTTGGTACAACCCCTGGCGAGCACCACCCCCAATGAGCACAACCCCTGGGGAGCACCACACCCGTCGAGCACATCCCCTGGCGAGCACCACCCCCAGCGAGCACAAACCCTGGCGAGCACCACACCCGATGAGCACCATCCCCGGCGAGCATCACCCCCAGCGAGCACAATCCCTAACGAACACCACCTTCGGCGAGTACTACCACCTGCGAGCACTTTTAAGGGCCTGGAAAAGTTTAGTGACCAAGAGTCCGTGCTGTCTTTTCATCAACAAGTACGTGTCTTTCCGTAGCATAACTCAAACAACAGGAGAATATCATCACATCATCATATGTTATCATCCAGTGGAGCACAGTTACATAACTGATAAAGACAACCAGATACCCTTCCCTATCATCCCGCGCGCACACCCCTCCCCCCTCAATAACCCAGAGGAACGCCCTCATTGCTTAGGATACAAGAGCTAGTTCCCAATCAACACAGCTTTCAATGAAATACTGGCACTTCACTGCCCTCCTTCACCACACTAATACCGTTTTCTCTAGCATGACAAAGAATGTTTTTTTTTGTAAGACGTGTCAGACTGCACAAAAATAGTTGTTGGATTATCCATCAATATAGGCCTCCTACAATACCTTTTCTCTGTCTCACTAATGTTGAGCGAACAACAACCTAGGGCAGACTGCGTGTTTGCATTCAATTGTATGAAATTATCTCACCTTTCTAGTTACAGGCATGCCTACCAGTCAAATTAGTAATCCTATTCATTCAATCATTGCCGATTTTATTTCGGCATCAACCAGGCAACAGCGAGCAGGGCATATCACATTACCCTTGTCCGGAGTCGGCTCTGGATAATTGAATTGGACAGTGACCAGGGATACCATAATGAGACGTCTGCTCAATAACAGATTGGCATTAAATTACCTCGTGTTTTTACCTTTGTCAACAGATAAGCCTCACTCCATTCTATTGCAGTTGAATAGTTGATAAAATACCGAGTGCATCTCATATGTTGCGGTAATTAACATCACAGGTCGATCACACCCTAGATAATTGGTGCGATTGCATAGAGTGCGTTGACGATAGTGATTGCGTGGCTGGGAAGAGGTAGTAATCGTAATCGAGTTCCATCACTACCCACGCATACATACACGTGTGTACCCACAGACACATCAAGAGCTTCTCAAGCCACGACACAATGCTTATACGGTGACGACAGTTTTGTCAATTGCTGGTTGTCGAACCCGATGCTGTTGGTAGGTGTGATAGGCAATAATCATTGCAGATGTGCATTTCAGAATTAGAAACTGATTTCAGATAAACACAGCGCTTCACGTTAATATTAACTGTCATGGCCGGGACAACTATATATAAAGTGTTGATATTGTAGGGTCATATGTGTTAAAGAAGCCATGTCACTACGGCTAGCTTTCAAAGAGGTCCGGCCGGTCTTTAGACATCCGAAGGGTTGTATTTGGCCGCTGATGTCTGGAAAAAGGTTCATCTCCGCTTGTAATTTACTGACGTCGAGATATTAATATCTCTCATTTACCTGCATTTACCGGTGTTGATGATATTTCCCATTCTTCCGTAGAACATTAAATGCTGACATTCTTCACACCAGGTTGTTTAGCCGATGAGCAGGATTATCTCACATTGTGAGTCCTGCAATGAATGTGTAGCTTGGCACTATTGGTGATTATCATGTTCCTACGTTAGATATCGTTGCTCATGGGGGTACATGGCTGCTGCTGTAGCATTCTACCAGTCCATGGGTATATTGGGAGCAACCCCCTGGAGTTTATTGGTAAACGCTTTGCTAAATAACGATCTAATGCGCACCACCCCGCCTTCGCAGAACGTTAAGCGAGTGCTCATGCAAAACAGTAGCGGCAGGCATTCGGGTCCTTGGAACCATTTCACTACAACCTCGTTGATTAACGAACGTTTTCAATGTAAGAAAAATGCACTGCGACACCTTAATTTTTTAAATAGGCTAAGAACTCGCAATTATTAAGTTTTCCTTTGGAATCACACGGTAAGTTTGGGTGATGCAAGCAACCAATGAGCGTATTTTCGAGGTGAAACATTCAGTCAAACGCTATCGAGGGCAAAATTAAGTAGAGCTGTGTTGGCCAAAAAAGAACCACCAATCAACGGATACTTTGATGTCAAGCTACTAAGAGCCTGTCGAAGCAGAGATGTAAGCAGAAATTGAAATGAACATCTGTATAATTGGGTAAATTACAGCACCCACCAACGTAATGCATAAAGCCTGGTATGTGCAAGTAATGTAATGCATCAAGCATGTGATGTGACTGTGACAGCGACATAAAATGTAGAGCATGCGATGCAATGGTGACGTGAAACAATCAGCACGAGATGCAACGGTGACGTGAAACAAACAGCACGCGATTCAACGGTGACGTGAAACAAACAGCACGCGATGCAACAGTGACCTGAAACAAAATAAGCGCGATGCAACAGTTACGTGAAACAACACGAACTCGATGGAACAGTGACGTGAAACAAAAAGAACGCAATGGACCAGCAATGCTACATTAAACAATCGTTGAGACAGCTACGCAGTGAAAATGCGGCACACACCTAATGCACAAATCTTGCAATTTTACTGAGGCAATGTTATCCTAGCTGAATAATTTGAGGTTCAGTTTTAGATCATCATCATTGTCGCAGAACGTGTTATAAGAACGTGAGTCGTGGCTGTCAATATTGGAATTCATTTATCCGTATTTGGTGGTACGTGAATGACACGACGTCGTGATCGGTTTACTGGGCCTATGTGTACCATGTTCAGCATTCCAATTTCTATGCAGTCACTCTGTAATCCCCAATAATGTACTCATCTAAGATTAGACGCAGCCTAAATGTTAGAAATGTTGGTTAGTTATCAGGTTATCTTTATGCAACCAAACCCAGATGCGATAATAAAAAATGTTGGTATTCAGTGAATCCTTATGTGCGTCTATAAAGATATGCATTGGATTTTAATTCCACTGTGAGATCATTATTTCCATCTTATATGAAAGGTTTTCCATGCGTGTTCCTGTCGAGATATCAACACAAAGAGACCTGGTATTATTAGCGGGAATAACACATTTTATTGCAACAGAACACGCGCATGATTGACTATTAGAGTACACCATTGACAAAATACTGTATTCTCTCTTTATGCTAACGAAGGCTGCATATCTTCACCAGCGGCTAAATACAGCCGTGCATATTAACGATGAGGCGAGCATTGTCTGTAAACTGCATCTCGGAATAGCGTCCTTCTATGGCCCACAACTTCTGTCTTTTATCAGCCAGTGGGACCGAACGAAGAATATTGAGCTTATACTAATGACCCAGAGATAATCACAAAACCAGCCTCCTTCATCTTGGTATTAGACGTAGACAGATTACCTTGAACACTGCCGAACGTTGTGTGCTACTACAAGAGCGACCAGAGCACCCGCGCTATTGTTACAGTAAATTTACAACCGTATAAACGATTTGAATGACTGATCACTCTTGCACATCGACAGAACTTTAGAAGCACGGATGCCATTTTGTGCACAGTTACATGACCAATATGTTTCCTTTCAAATCGAAACACGTGCCCTATACCTGCTGCGTCTCGGGCACAATTCCAAAAGCTATCCCGATTTAGTGCAACACACATATTTGTCAATGTGCTACCAATCCCGCGTCCTCCAATTACACCCAATTATGTAGCGGGGTTGTATTTACTTATTGAGTCTTGACCGTTTAGTTGGATTTGTTATCTCAACAGGCTTTATAAAGATATCTGCAGCTACGTGTATTAAGTTTACCGGGTTAATAAATATGTCTGCATCTTATTGTATTTAGTCAATCAGCTTAAAAAAGATTTCTGGATCTTAGTGAATTTAGTCGACTTCACTATAAGCTTCACAGGTAAACAAGAGCCAATGTTTCTAACAGTTGACCAGCACTCAACCACTGGCATATGTCACACGGGCGTGTTCACGCGTACGGCATTGAGTGAATCAATCAGCTCACACACCAATCGTACATGACTCCACCTGATAAACGATCTCATTAGTCATCCTATCAGCTCCATTCTTATCAGACACCGCTCTGGCGTACCCCCCAGCAATACATAACACCAATCTATTGTCCCGGGGTCAGCTCAGGTTGATTAAACTGGACGCTAACCATACTATGGTTATAATGAGATGTCAGACTCATAACAACTTGACATTAGCATCTGATTATCATTATTGTTATCAATACTCCTTCGCCTAACAGATAAACGTCGTGCCTCTCGTTAAGACTGAATGAGTTGATAAATCGTGGATAGAACGCGAATAACTTCTTGTTAAAATAAGAAATGGACACCGCCTAGGGCTATACACAACCATTTAATTCTTCAGACTTACATCAAGAGTATAAGGAGAAGGGGCGGTTTGCGAGGTGTGAAGAAGCTACCATCAAGCATTGGTGCTTTAGTAATTATGCTCCGACACACATCATTAAATCCAATGGAGCGAATTGACAAGCTCACCAAACAAAAACATTCATTACTATCACCGTGTAAGTTGCTTGACACATACCATGAACAAATCTTCAATGTCCGATTTTTAACGTTCACAGACTCCTTGATAATCATGGAACATAAGCAATAATGGGAACCATTCCTCTTCCGATGCCTGAATGACGTCATCACGTCTGATGGTCTGGTAGTGTGGATGCTTGAAGTAATCAGACACCACCATTTAAATGCCGAGTTA
>CM067358.1:64991379-65141314 GCA_034190875.2 Urechis unicinctus | reverse complement strand
GTGGCTGAAAGAAATACAGTTCTAAATTAGTTCTCAGGAACTTTCCAAACACCCCGACTAACACTACCGCCAATAAATTTCTCACCATTTCTGTTCCTTCTTGTTATTTTGACTACATCACTAATGCCATGATAACATGATCACTTATAAGATTGAATTCAACTCGATGATATTTCAAGAATAGAATCTTATTTACGACGGATTACCCATCACGATAAAAGCCTAGATTACCAGAGCTCGGTCTAACGTGTGGGTGACAAGTTATCGGGCACAGGATATGCGTTAATGTCCAGTTATATGAGAATCAATCATTAACTGGAGGCACTCCTTAATAAGAGGCAGTTACTAGTTATATATCTCATTAGTCAACAAACCAGTCTTATCTACACTCAGGTATTCCACCCACAACTACGTAACACCAGTCCATATCTAATCAAGACTGAGTCAGCCCAGGATGATGTAGCTGAACGATGACCAAGTCGGCGTTATAAGGTATCAGCTACTCAAGAACTTGACATTCGCAAGTCATTGTGTGTATTTCCTCTCAGCTTTGTTTACAGACAGAATTCACGAAACCTTCTCTATAGCAGTTGATCAATGGTCTAGTGAATGTTATATGTAGCATTAAGTAAGAACAATGGTCGTCTACCTCCCGGTCGAATTGTCTGTTACACTGGTTTATTCAATGGTTGTAAAGGAACTTTCCTTGGTATGAAGCGACGACAACAGCTGTAGAAGAACCTAGCCAGTTCGAGGTAGATAACATCACAATCCACTGATGTTATTTGACATCTACTAAGTTTAAGGAAAAAATTGGAAAGAACTTTATGTGAAATGTATAAACTAAACTTACAATGCAACGAACAACAATACATAGCTCGCAATATCCAGGCAGGCTAACAAACGCTAGCATTATTTCTTTGCCTCTGCCGCCGGTACAACTGCACCATTAAAGTTTTCCCTTAGCACCCCGTTTGTGTGACATGATTATGTAATACTTGGACTGCAGAAACTCTTCTCCCAGAAAGTCAATTGCTAATAGTCCATGGCCAACAAGGGGTATATCATAGGTGTTTCAAACGCTGTCAGCGCGGTTTGGTATTACTCGGGCCCTTGCGTGTTATTAGCAACATTCCCTCATCTATGCAATGACTCGGTCATTCCCAATTATATACTTATCTAGGATTACACATTGCCTAAAGGTGTGTCGACAATCAGGTGATCTAATATGTTATATACTGTGACTGGTGACCTTGACATAATAGATACCTACTCTTTCGTCTAGGATGCTGCGAGCAAAACAAATATGCTGATGAGTGGCACTGGGCAATGAGAGTATATATAGACACACGGAAGAAGCCCCTCATTACTATTTGCACAGAAGATAGTGGCCCCCTACGCAGGGGATATGTATGGTCGTTTGGCGACAGAGTTAGGGTTTAGCCTGGCAAGATGAAAGCTGACAATATACCACGTTATTCAGTGGTAAGATCATTAGTATGGGGTTGGCGTCTGATCTGGGGGCTCATTCCTGTAATAAATGGAACAAATCAAGCGGTGGGAATAAATAAACCTGCTCACAAACGGGCTAAGGCAATAACTTACGACCAACCTTTACAGCTTGAAGAAAGAATGTTATTGACAAGTCCAAACAGAAAAGCGACCTGTTCAGTTGTATCACTCATTGTAGACATATAGTGAAAATGAAACAACAACCAACCGTTCTGAGCTACCTCATGAAGCTGAGTCAGTGACTGGTCAAGCAGCAAAGAGAGTTAGAAACAGAACAAGACGCAAAGCATCGACCAGGAGTTAACATCCGAGATGGCACCCTTGTGCTGGTCAGCATGGATATGGGTGTATTGGGTGGGGTGCTGCTGTCCAATAGAGTTGCAGTGGCTTGTGCCATGCTATCAGTGGCTGGAAAATTCATTAGCTGCAGGCTTTATGTGACAGCACAAAAACTGCTGAGAGCGAGATGAACATGATTATTGAATATATCTCTGCCGCATTTATTGAGGGCAAGAATTCAGATGACGAATTTTACCTGGCTGTAAATCAGGCGGGAAAAATGTTCAGATTAAGAGGGAAACACGTGCTGGTGCACAAAAGGCCCACTCCACCATAACTCTCAACGATACCACAAAAACATTTGGACGGAACGAAGTCCATGCAGACTTCATGATTAAATTGGCTGCTCCTGCACAATGATTTGTGGCAATCTGTATAGAAAGTATAAAATTAGACCCATATGTGAATGGGGGTTTTCTTGGCTCACTTATCCCAAACAGGGTCGGGCCTCCATCAGTTGTTTTATTACCGTCTTATACAGGTGAATTGTGCGGACCTTTGCATACCTCAATGATTTATTGTCCTTGGATCATGGACACAGGCGGAAGAAGCCATGTCACTACGGCTAGCTTTCAATGATGCCCGGCCAGTCTTTAGACATCTGAAGGGTTGTATTTGGCCGCTGATGTCTGGAAAAAGATTTATCTCCACTTGTTACTGTATACTGACGTCGAGATATTAATATCTCTCATTTACCTGCATTTACTGATGTATATGATATTTCCCATTCTTCCGTAGAACATTAAATGCTGTGTTGGCGTTATTCACACCAGGTTGTTTAGCCGATGAGCAGGATTATCTCAAATTGTGGACCCTGCAATAACGTGCAGCGTAGCACTATTGGTGATTATTACATTTCTACGTTAGATATCGCTACTCATAGTGGTAGACGGCTGCTGCTGTAGCATTCTACCAGTCCATGGATATACTGGGAGCAACCCCCTGGAGTTTATTGGTAAACGCTTTTGCTAAATAACGATCTAATGCGCACCACCAAGCCTTCGCAGAACGTTAAGCGAGTGCTCATGCAAAACAGTAGCGGCAGGCATTCGGGTTCTTGGAACCATTTCACTACAACCTCGGTGATTAACCAACGTTTTCAATGTTAGAAAAATGCACTGCGACACCATAATTTTTTAAATAGGCTAAGAACTCGCAATTATTAAGTTTTCCTTTGTAATCACACGGTAAGTTTGGGTGATGCAAGCAACCAATAAGCATATTTTCGAGGTGAAACATTCAGTCAAACGCTATCGAGGGCAAAATTAAGTAGAGCTGTATTGGCCAAAAAAAAAACACCAATCAACGGATACTTTGATGTCAAGCTACTAAGAGCCTGTCGAAGCAGAGATGTAAGCAGAAATTGAAATGAACATCTGTATAATTGGGTAAATTACAGCACCCACCAACGTAATGCATAAAGCCTGGAATGTGCAAGTAATGTAATGCATCAAGCATGTGATGTTACTGTGACAGCGACATAAAATATATAGCATGCGATGCAACGGTGACGTGAAACAAACAGCACGCGATGCAACGGTGACGTGAAACAAACAGCACGCGATGCAACGGTGACGTGAAACAAACAGCACGCGATGCAACAGTGACCTGAAACAAAATAAGCGCGATGCAACAGTTACGTGAAACAACACGAACTCGGTTGAACAGTTACATGAAACATAAAGAACGCAATGGACCAGCAATGCTACATTAAACAATCGTTGAGACAGCTACGTAGTGAAAATGCGGCACAAACCTAATGCATAAATCTTGCAATTTTACTGAGGCAATGTTATCCTAGCTGAATAATTTGAGGTTCAGTTTTAGATCATCATCATTTTCGCAGAACGTGTTATGGGATCGTGAGTCGTGGCTGTCAACATTTGAATTCATTTATCCGTATTTGGTGGTACGTGAATGACACGACGTCGTGATCGGTTTACTGGGCCAATGCGTACAATGTTCAGCATTCCAATATCTATGCAGTCACTCTGTAATCCCCAATAATGTACTCATCTAAGATTAGACGCAGCCTAAATGTTAGAAATGTTGGTTAGTTATCAGGTGATCTGTATGCAACCATACCCAGATGCGATAATACAAAATGTTGGCATTCAGTGAATCCTTTGGTGCGTCTATACAGATATGCATTGGATTTTAATTCCAATCTGAGATCATTATTTCTATCTTATATGAAAGGTTTTCCCTGCTTGTTCCTGTCGAGATATCAACACAAAGAGACCTGGTATTATTAGCGGGAATAACACACTTTGTTGCAACAGAACACGCGCATGATTGACTATTAGAGTACACCATTGACAAGATACTGTATTCTCTCTTTACGTTAACGAAGGCTGCATATCTTCACCAGGGCTAAATACAGCCGTGCATAGTAACGATGAGGCGAGCATTATCTGTTAACTGCATCTCGGAATAGCGTCCTTCTACGGCCCACAACTTCTTTCTTTTATCAGCCAGTGGGGCCGAACAACGCATACTGATCTGATACTAATGACCCAGAGATAATCACAAAACCATTCTCCTATATGTTGATATTAGACGTAGACAGATTACCTGGAACACTGCCGAACGTTGTGTGCTACTACAAGAACGAGCCGATCTCTCGCACTATTGTTACAGTAAATTTACAGCCGCATATATGATTTGAATGACTGATCCCTCTTGCACATCGACAGAACTTTAAAATCACGAAGGCCATTTTGTGCACAGTTACATGACCAATACGTTTCCCTTCAAATCGAAACACGTGCCTCTATCTGCAAAGTCTCGGGCACAATTCCAAAGGCTACCCCGATTTAGTGCAATTCATATATTTATCAATGTGCTACCAATCCCGCTTCCCCCAATTACACCAAATCATATAGCGGGATTGTATTTACTTATTGAGTCTTGACCATTTAGTTGGATTTGTTATTTCAAGCGGCTTAATAAAGATGTCTGCAGCTACGCGTATTAAGTTGGTCGGGTTTATAAAGATGTCTGCATCATAGTGTATTTCGTCAACCTTCTTCATAAAAAATGACTGCAATTAATCAAACGGCTCAATAGAGATCATCTTAGTGTATTTAATCAGCATCACTATAAGCCTCACAGATAATCACGAGTCAATCTTGCTAACAGCTGACCAGCACTCTGGCACATGTCACACAGGCGTGTTCGCGTGCATGGTATTGAGTGAATTGACCAGCTCGCACACCAATCGTACATGACTCCACCTGATAAACGATCTCATTAGTCATCATATCAGCTCCATTCTTATCTGACACCGCTCTGGCATACCCCCCAGCAATACATAACACCAATCTATTGTCCCGGGGTCAGCTCAGGTTGATTAAACTGGACTTACATCAAGAGTATAAGGAGAAGGGGCGGTTTGAGAGGTGTGAAGAAGTTTTCATCAAGCATTGGTGCTTTAGTTATTAAATCCAATGGAGCGAATTGACAAGCTCACCAAACAAAAACATTCATTACTATCACCGTGTAAGTTGCTTGACACATACCATGAACAAATCTTCAATGTCCGATTTTTAACGTTCACAGACTCCTTGCTAATCGTGGAACATAAGCAATAATGGGAACCATTCCTCTTCCGATGCCTGAATGACGTCATCACGTCTGACGGTCTGGTAGTGTGGATGCTTGAAGTAATCAGACAGTCTAGACCACCATTTAAATGCCGAGTTATGACCTCAGATGTGTATTTAGAAGCTTGCCAGTATGAGAGTTATTTCATGTTATCATTAAAAACTAACATATACTGATCCATTTGCGACCACGACAATCAACCTCTATAATGGAGGCATAGTCAGTCATCGGTCTATATAGGACAACATTAAAATGAAGTCAACACACAATGCTTCATAAGCGTAAGAACAATTGTCACCCGAAGGCCACACAACCATCTGTAGTGCATCAACGACCAACAGTCCTATCACCAAAACAAAACTAGAACAAACCCACCCTCGTCTGACCCTTGACATTTACCAGGATTGATGTATCAGACCGCTAGCGCCTCTTGTACAGGTGGTCGAATACTGTATTAAGACCTTGGAAAGGCACTCCTCCCAAATGTACGTACCAACAGCAATAAAAGTATCATATTCTGCCAGTGGACGTTATTATTATACCATCAGGTAAATAAGCCTAAAAGGAAGCCATGAAGCCAATGTTCCAAGCAGCCGAGAAATTCAGAAGCCATACCAGCGTATAGATTCTGACCAGGTGTGACGGCGTCAGCCTAAGATGGTTAGACATAAGAATACATCTGCTCTTTCAAAGTTCATTGTTTCAGGTGTGACTTATCCTAAACTATGGTATAGCATCATATCATTTGACATTGCACATAAATACCAGATGCAAATGTTGTACTATCTGTTTTCTGGGAGAACGCTCACACACACAAACACACACAAACACACTCACACACACAAACACACACACACACAAACACACACTCACACACACAAACCCACACGCACGTGCACACTTACACACAAACAAACACACACTTACACACACACACCGTACACACACACACACACACACACACACACACACACACACACACACACACACACACACACACACACACACACACACACACACACACACACACACACACACACACACACACACACACACACACACACATGGGCTCAATGTGCAATGCGTCCAATGCCGAAAATGGGTCAATATCGCAAATATGTAAACATTACCCTCCACGAAGGGAAACAACAAACGAATTGCACCAAAATCTAAAATACCGAATCAGGCGCAGAGATTGCATTACTTAGTGGAGATAATTAGTTGGAAAAGGTACACATCTTATTCAGAGCAACAGCGATTATCACCTCAAGTAGCATTGCTATATTGATAAAAGAAAGACAGGCAAACCACACCAGCCTAGACACATCACCTTCAACTCAATACCTCACTTAATGTCTGCACTTGTTTGCAAGCAAGAGCCTTAAGCATTCCCGTGAAGCTGACTACAATCACAGCCAGTATTCCCATCAGTTGAACGAACAGGTGATAAGACATGGCTGGTGGCGCACTTATGCTGCGTGGGTTATTAACCATGCTGCAGGGGTGTTCAATTGCTTTTTCTCAGGTGTGAAACAACGCGGGATTAAAATAACTATTTTAACATAGATATGCATGCTCTGTAGCTAAGTAACCTAACGCATATCCCATACGAACACTGTGTTGCATTAAACAGTGAGACATTCCCCGCAAGACTGGATGTGATTTAACATGGAAACAGTCTGCTAGCAACCGTTGCCTAATGAACCTCCACATTACGCTCACTGGTCAGGCTACTACATATCATCAGATCATATCACTCTCACATTATATCTGGTGTGGAAATAAAGTAATGCTGCGAGCAATCCGGGCGTGAAATTACCTGGTCAAAATTAATGGGACAATTAAGCGTCAGCACTGACACTTCTAGGGCACAGTGCTATGTTATCATAAGGAAAGTCAAACCGTTGGTTCCACTATTGCCATTTGCGGACAATAACGAGCCAATTTTACGCATGATCTAGTGTAGATCCGTTATACACTCGTCTAGTATGCTCACAGACACATGTGCCAATCAAAGCATTACGCAGCTGTCAGTGCGCCAGTCAATTGTATAATCTCATTAGCCATCAAATCAGCGAATGGATTTTCTCAATGCCAATAATTTACCTTGTAATCAGGTTTATCAGATCAGAATTACATGACATCAGTCTACCTTTCATCCAAGGAGGAGCTCGCTCTGTTTAGCGAATCACCCTTTTGATGTGAGCAGATGCCAAGTCAGAAACTACATCAAAGCTCTGTTCCCTAAAGCCTCAACCTCTTAGCCAACAGCTAAGTCCAAATAAACCCTGTTTGTTTTTCTTCCATTGGGGAAGTAATGCAGAATAGAGGGCGAACTCATGGCTGAGCAGTGTCGAGTTACACAGGTCTAATGGAGGGAACATGTGTCAGACCACATACCAAAAGGAATAGGGAGAGTGTTGGTGGTGGATGGGCGATGGGCTGAGGGGGTCAGCATGTAGATATCGTTATCCATGATGGACGGCGAGTGTACAGCCGGATTACAAGGCAGAATCAACGCTACTTCACGTACCAACTGGATCCCGAGGATAAATATGCAGTCGACTTACTTAAGTTGTAGAGGGAAATATAGCTCAACAGCAACCATTAATTCGGTAGTTGACACATGAGGTGAGGGGAGGGAATGAAGCTGCTTATTTCTTGGGATTCTCCGTAATAAACAATAAAGGTTCATGAAAATAAACCGATAATTGTCCGTTCAACGGGTACTATGTTGCACCATGATGACAGATTTCCGGGATCATTAGTATGGAGTTGGCGTCTGATGTGGGGGCTGAATCTGATGCTATAACAGTCGTTCCTGTAATAAATGGAACAAATCAAGCGGTGGGAATAAATAAGAGACCATGTTAGAGTATAAAAATATCACAATTAGAGACAAGCCAACTTCGGATGTATGATGAATCCAACCTGCAAGCGTATTTACAAGGACAAAGTGGTTTATTTACGAACTGTGCTTCGGCGCAAGTGGCTTGTAAAATGCGTTAACAAAAGGATATGACTCAAGGTACCAATGAGTATTCCAATGCCATCTTATTCTGTGGTTTGTTCCCAGGCAAGAGGATCGTTGAGCTGCTGAACTAACCGGCATTGTGCTCAAAGGATTTCAATGACATAGTGTAATTGCACGCATGTTGTTCGTAGCGATAAAAAGCCAGAAAAGAGGGAATTATTTGAGCCAGAGAAGTCTACCGATCCTTGCCAAATATCCGGTCGATATACCGGATCAGGCTTAGGTGGAAGTCCTGTATGACAGAGCACATTGAGAGAACAAGGAATCACTACCACCAGCATCATCAATGCAGTCGTAATGGCGATAAGCACTTTGGTCTGTGGTGGCGGTGCTGTCGTAACCCTTTATCCTCTTGTTGCAACCAGTAATATGTTCTCCGATGCATAACCGCATATCTGATGGTACCATTTGCAGAGTTGGTGTATTGTAGAACATCTTGAAATCGTATCAATGCCTGTGCCAGACCCACAAGCAAAGCAGTAGCAGTTTGACTTGAACAGCCAGTTGTGGCACAGCAAATGGCAAAGTTTTAGAAATTTTAGAGATTGGAGCTCCTGTCTTTGACAATGGTGTTTTTATTCCCATTCGGTAACCCATAGTCCTGAAATAAGTTAGTGAAGTTGATCCTTGACCAACACGGGGTTGCGCTGAATTGTGAGAGGTGTCCACTGCCCAGCGATTTCATGGGCTTGGTATATTCCACCCGTTTTGTATGTGGCTGCACAATTGAAAAAATAGGCTTGTGTAGTCATCATCACTATTTATCAGACTAATGTTCAAAACAGAGAGGCTGTGCTTATGCAGAATCATATTGAAGCACTGTCATCTACGTGTAGGCCTCCAGAAGATCACGTGCACTGTGGCCTGGTGCAGCATAGATCTTAGGAGGTTGAAGCTTTAGATGGGGTCATTGTATTTGTTATTCGTGGTGGAACTACGCGTTTTGACGATGAAGCGTTAAAATGTTGGGTCTTGATGATGGCCTGTTCAGGTACAGGGGTACTAACAATTAACTTTAGGGGAGGACTAAATAAACGTTACACCTCGAACAGGTCAGTACAACATACAACGTGTTAGATTGGGTGCCAACCACACTCCACAAATTTGAGGGTGTGCAGGGTGTCTCTTTCGGTGATATAATAACCAACGTGTTAATGGTGGAAAAGTGCACGAGTTGAAGGTTCAGCTTCGTGAATATAAAGGCAGGCCATAGGCCAGTCACGACCTTCCGGTGAACGTTGTAATTGAATTCACAAGATGCCAACAAAAGAGTGTATTTATGGACGTCAACAGAATAAGGCAGATAGCACAGCAGACCTTTCTGAATATGCAACAACTGTGTTGATGTTCAATACAGCCAGCACGCCGCGACCAACAGAGAATGTAAGTCACAAAGAGTGGGTAAATATGGTGCTACTGTGACTGGTGACCTTGACATAATAGATACCTACTCTTTCGTCTAGGATGCTGCGAGCAAAACAAATATGCTGATGAGTGGCACTGGGCAATGAGAGTATATATAGACACACGGAAAAAGCCCCTCATTACTATTTGCACAGAAGCTAGTGGCCCCCTACGCAGGGGATATGTATGGTCGTTTGGCGACAGAGTCAGGGTTTAGCCTGACAAGATGGAAGCTGACAATATACCACGTTATACAGTGGTAAGATCATTAGTATGGAGTTGGCGTCTGATGTGGGGGCTGAATCTGATGCTATAACAGTCGTTCCTGTAATAAATGGAACAAATCAAGCGGTGGGAATAAATAAACCTGCTCACAAACGGGCTGATGCAATAACTTACGATCAACCTTTACAGCTTGAAGAAAGAATGTTATTGACAAGTCCAAACAGAAAAGCGACCTGTTCAGTTGTATCACTCATTGTAGACATATAGTGAAAATGAAACAACAACCAACCGTTCTGAGCTACCTCATGAAGCTGAGTCAGTGACTGGTCAAGCTGCAAAGAGAGTTAGAAACAGAACAAGACGCAATGCATTGACCAGGAGTTAACATCCGAGATGACACCCTTGTGCTGGTCAGCATGGATATGGGTGTATTGGGTGGCGTGCTGCTGTCCAATAGAGTTGCAGTGGCTTGTGGCATGCTATCAGTGGCTGGAAAATTCATTAGTTGCAGGCTTTATGTGACAGCACAAAAACTGCTGAGAGCGAGATGAACATGATTATTGAATATATCTCTGCCGCATTTATTGAGGGCAAGATTTCAGATGACGAATTTTACCTGGCTGTAAATGAGGAGGGAAAAAATTTTCAGATTAAGAGGGAAATACGTGCTGGTGCACAAAAGGCCCACTCCACCATAACTCTCAACGATACCACAAAAACATTTGGACGGAACGAAGTCCACGCAGACTTCATGAATGAATTAGCTGCGCCGGCACAATGATTTGTGGCAATCTGTATAGAAAGTATAAAATTAGGCCCATATGTGAATGGGGGTTTTCTTGGCTCACTTATCCCAAACAGGGTCGGGCCTCCATCAATTGTTTTATTACCGTCTTATACAGGTGAATTGTGCGGACCTTTGCATACCTTAATGATTTATTGTCCTTGGATCATGGACACAGGCGGAAGAAGCCATGTCACTACGGCTAGCTTTCAATGATGTCCGGCCAGTCTTTAGACATCTGAAGGGTTGTATTTGGCCGCTGATGTCTGGAAAAAGATTTATCTCCGCTTGTTACTGTATACTGACGTCGAGATATTAATATCTCTCATTTACCTGCATTTACTGGTGTATATGATATTTCCCATTCTTCCGTAGAACATTAAATGCTGTGTTCGCATTATTCACACCAGGTTGTTTAGCCGATGAGCAGGATTATCTCAAATTGTGGACCCTGCAATAACGTGCAGCGTAGCACTATTGGTGATTATTACATTTCTACGTTAGATATCGCTACTCATAGTGGTAGACGGCTGCTGCGGTAGCATTCTACCAGTCCATGGATATACTGGGAGCAACCCCCTGGAGTTTATTGGTAAACGCTTTGCTAAATAACGATCTAATGCGCACCACCAAGCCTTCGCAGAACGTTAAGCGAGTGCTCATGCAAAACAGTAGCGGCAGGCATTCGGGTTCTTGGAACCATTTCACTACAACCTCGTTGATTAACGAACGTTTTCAATGTTAGAAAAATGCACTGCGACACCTTAATTTTTTAAATAGGCTTATTACCCAAGTTTTAAGTTTTTTATAATAATCATGGTAAGTTTGGGTAAAGCAAGGAACCAATGAGCATATTTTCGAGGTGAAACATTCAGTCAAACGCTAACGAGGGCAAAATTAAGTAGAGCTGTGTTGGCCAAAAAAGAACCACCAATCAACGGATATTTTGATGTCAAGCAACTAAGAGCCTGTCGAAGCAGAGATGTAAGCAGAAATTGAAATGAACATCTGTATAATTGGGTAAATTACAGCACCCACCAACGTAATACATAAAGCCTGGAATGTGCAAGTAATGTAATACATCAAGCATGTGATGTTACTGTGACAGTGACATAAAATATATAGCATGCGATGCAACGGTGACGTGAAACAAACAGCACGCAATGCAACGGTGACGTGAAACAAACAGCACGCGATTCAACGGTGACGTGAAACAAACAGCACGCGATGCAACAGTGACCTGAAACAAAATAAGCGCGATGCAACAGTTACGTGAAACAACACGAACTCGATGGAACAGTGACGTGAAACGTAAAGAACGCAATGGACCAGCAATGCTACATTAAACAATCGTTGAGACAGCTACGAAGTGAAAATGCGGCACAAACCTAATGCATAAATCTCGCAATTTTACTGAGGCAATGTTATCCTAGCTGAATAATTTGAGGTTCAGTTTTAGATCATCATCATTGTCGCAGAACGTGTTATGGGATCGTGAGTCGTGGTTGTCAACATTTGAATTCATTTATCCGCATTTGGTGGTACGTGAATGACACGACGTCGTGATCGGTTTACTGGGCCAATGCGTACAATGTTCAGCATTTCAATATCTATGCAGTCACTCTGTAATCCCCAATAATGTACTCATCTAAGATTAGACGCAGCCTAAATGTTAGAAATGTTGGTTAGTTATCAGGTGATCTGTATGCAACCATACCCAGATGCGATAATACAAAATGTTGGTATTCAGTGAATCCTTTGGTGCGTCTATACAGATATGCATTGGATTTTAATTCCAATCTGAGATCATTATTTCTATCTTATATGAAAGATTTTCCCTGCTTGTTCCTGTCGAGATATCAACACAAAGAGACCTGGTATTATTAGCGGGAATAACACACTTTGTTGCAACAGAACACACGCATGATTGACTATTAGAGTACACTATTGACAAGATACTGTATTCTCTCTTTACGTTAACGAAGGCTGCATATCTTCACCAGGGCTAAATACAGCCGTGCATAGTAATGATGAGGCGAACATTATCTGTTAACTGCATCTCGGAATAGCGTCCTTCTACGGCCCACAACTTCTGTCTTTTATCAGCCAGTGGGGCCGAACAACGCATACTGATCTTATACTAATGACCCAGAGATAATCACAAAACCATTCTCCTATATGTTGATATTAGACGTAGACAGATTACCTGGAACACTGCCGAACGTTGTGTGCTACTACAAGAGCGAGCCGATCTCTCGCGCTATTGTTACAGTAAATTTACAGCCGCATATATGATTTCAATGACTGATCACTCTTGCACATCGACAGAACTTTAAAATCACGAAGGCCATTTTGTGCACAGTTACATGACCAATACGTTTCCCTTCAAATCGAAACACGTGCCTCTATCTGCAAAGTCTCGGGCACAATTCCAAAAGCTACCCCGATTTAGTGCAATTCATATATTTATCAATGTGCTACCAATCCCGCTTCCCCCAATTACACCAAATCATATAGCGGGATTGTATTTACTTATTGAGTCTTGACCATTTAGTTGGATTTGTTATTTCAAGCGGCTTAATAAAGATGTCTGCAGCTACGCGTATTAAGTTGGTTGGGTTTATAAAGATATCTGCATCATAGTGTATTTCGTCAACCTTCTTCATAAAAAATGACTGCAATTAATCAACCGGCTCAATAAAGATGTTTACATCTTAGTGTATTTAATCAGCATCACTCTAAGCCTCACAGATAATCACGAGTCAATCTTGCTAACAGTTGACCAGCACTCTGACACATGTCACACAGGCGTGTTCGCGTGCATGGTATTGAGTGAATTGATCAGCTCGCACACCAATCGTACATGACTCCACCTGATAAACGATCTCATTAGTCATCATATCAGCTCCATTCTTATCTGACACCGCTCTGGCATACCCCCCAGCAATACATAACACCAATCTATTGTCCCGGGGTCAGCTCAGGTTGATTAAACTGGACTTACATCAAGAGTATAAGAGAAGGGGCGGTTTGAGAGGTGTGAAGAAGTTTCCATCAAGCATTGGTGCTTTAGTTATTAAATCCAATGGAGCGAATTGACAAGCTCACCAAAACAAAAACATTCATTACTATATCACCGATTTTTGTAAGACTCCTTGCTTGCTTGACACATACCATGAACAAATCTTCAATGGTCCGAGTTTAATCAACGTTCACATTTAAATGCCGAGTTATGACCTCCTTGCTAATCATTGAATCATAAACTAACAATACTGAATGGGACCACGACCATTCCTCTGGAGGCATAGTCCGATGTCTATATGATAAAAATGAAGTGACCCTTAACATTTACCCGAAGGCCACACAACCATCTGTATTGACCAATGTATCAGACCGCTAGCGCCTCTTGACATTTACAGGATTGGTGGTCGAATACTTGTACAGGTGGTCGAATACTGTATAAGACCTTGGAAAGGCACTCTTTCCAAATGTACGTACCAACAGCAATAAAAGTATCATATTCTGCCAGTGGACGTTATTATTATAACATCAGGTAAATAAGCCTAAAAGGAACCCATGAAGCCAATGTTCCAAGCAGCCGAGAAATTCAGAAGCCATACCAGCGTATAGATTCTGACCAGGTGTGACGGCGTCAGCCTAAGATGGTTAGACATAAGAATACATCTGCTCTTTCAGAGTTCATTGTTTCAGGTGTGACTTATCCCAAACTATGGTATAGTATCATATCATTTGACATTGCACATAAATACCAGATGCAAATGTTGTACTATCTGTTTTCTGGGAGAACGCTCACACACACAAACACACACAAACACACTCACACACACAAACACACACACACACAAACACACACTCACACACACAAACCCACACACACGCGTACGCGCACACTTACACACAAACAAACACACACTTACACACACACACTTACACACACACACACACACACACACACACACACACACACACACACACACACACACACACACACACACACACACACACACACACACACACACACACACACACACACACACACACACACATGGGCTCAATGTGCAATGTGTCCAATGCCGAAAATGGGTCAATATTGCAAATATGTAAACATTACCCTCCATGAAGGGAAACAACAAACGAATTGCACCAAAATCTAAAATACCGAATCAGGCGCAGAGATTGCATTACTTAGTGGAGATAATTAGTTGGAAAAGGTACACATCTTATTCAGAGCAACAGCGATTTCATCAAGTAGCATTGCTATATTGATAAAAGAAAGACAGGCAAACCACACCAGCTTAGACACATCACCTTCAACTCAATACCTCACTTAATGTCTGCACTTGTTTGCAAGCAAGAGCCTCAAGCATTCCCGTGAAGCTGACTACAATCACAGCCGGTATTCCCATCAGCTGAACGAACAGGTGATAAGACATGGCTGATGGCGCTATTATGCTGCGTGGGTTATTAACCATGCTGCAGGGGTGTTCAATTGCTTTTTCTCAGGTGTGAAACAACGCGGGATTAAAATAACTATTTTAACATAGATACGCATGCTCTGTAGCTAAGTAACCTAACGCATATCCCATATGAACACTGTGTTGCATTAAACAGTGAGACATTCCCCGCAAGGCTGGATGTGATTTAACATGGAAACAGTCTGCTAGCAACCGTTGCCTAATGAACCTCCACATTACGCTCACTGGTCATGCTACTACATATCATCAGATCATATCACTCTCACATTATATCTGGTGTGGAAATAAAGTAATGCTGCGAGCAATCCGGGCGTGAAATTACCTGGTCAAAATTAATGGGACAATTAAGCGTCAGCACTGACACTTCTAGGGCACAGTGCTATGTTATCATAAAGAAAGTCAAACCGTTGGTTCCACTATTGCCATTTGCGGACAATAACGAGCCAATTTTACGCATGATCTAGTGTAGATCCCTTATACACTCGTCTAGTATGCTCACAGACACATGTGCCAATCAAAGCATTACGCAGCTGTCAGTGCGCCAATCAATTGTATAATCTCATTAGCCATCAAATCAGCGAATGGATTTTCTCAATGCCAATAATTTACCTTGTAATCAGGTTTATCAGATCAGAATTACATGACATCAGTTTACCTTTCATCCAAGGAGGAGCTCGCTCGGTTTAGCGAACAAGGTACGAATCACCCTTTTGATGTGAGCAGATGCCAAGTCAAACTACATCAAAGCTCTGTTCTTCTGTTCCCTAAAGCCTCAACCTCTTAGCCAACAGCTAAGTCCAAATAAACCCTGTTTGTTTTTCTTCCATTGGGGAAGTAATGCAGAATAGAGGGCGAACTCATGGCTGAGCAGTGTCGAGTTACACAGGTCTAATGGAGTGAACATGTGTCAGACCACATACCAAAAGGGATAGGGAGAGTGTTGGTGGTGGATGAGCGATGGGCTGAGGGGGTCAGCATGTAGATATCATTATCCATGATGGACGGCGAGTGTACAGCCGGATTACAAGGCAGAATCAACGCTACTTCACGTACCAACTGGATCCCGAGGATAAATATGCAGTCGACTTACTTAAGTTGTAGAGGGAAATATAGCTCAACAGCAACCATTAATTCGCTAGTTGACACATGAGGTGGGGAGAGGGAATGAAGCTGCTTATTTCTTGGGATCCTCCGTAATAAACAATAAAGGTTCATGAAAATAAACCGATAATTGTCCGTTCAACGGGTACTATGTTGCACCATGATGACAGGTTTCCGGGTGAATTCATTGACTGCATAATTGGTTAAGAGTAGAGCAATATCAACGCTCAATTGGGTCAATCAACTGTAATGAAGCTTAGCTAGTGATGATCCTACTTAACGCCTCAGTAACTGATGCGCTACGCTAGCCCTTACTTCACTGATCCTCTGTTAGTTTCGTCCACTACAGATACTTATCAGCATCAAATGCAGCCGATATGGGAAGCTATAAAAATATTCTTTTACTGCCAGGATGACGTCGCTACACACTGCTCTGTGATCACCTCAGCCAATGCAGACAACATATTCATGTTTTGTCTATTCCATTTCGAGAAGCTAGTTTAACTGGTATTCACTATCAAGAACACTCCTGCTACACAGGCAGCTACTAGGTGGAATACAACATAAAATGAGAGGTTTAGAGATGATGTCTATCATTAACAGCGACGTGGGAGGCATTTGTTATTTGCTTGAGGGAGAACACATTCCATTCGATGACTGGTAGTTATAGGACGAGTATGATTATAACTGCGTCAAATCTAGACCAATTGGAAGCAAGCTCTGGAACGGAAGGTGCAAATATACTGCTATCATTGAGTGTCCCAGTAGGGACATCATATGAGGTAGCAATATAAAAAAAAACTGATAAGCATCATATTTAATGCCTATTTCAAGTCATGATAAGCTGCAGATGACAAAATCAAAATAGGAAGTGATATGTGTGGTAGCCTACTTATTAGCTATGCTTACCTGTATTGTACAGAGACAAGGGTTCTTCTTCCTTCCTCGTTTACACACTAAATGGTAGCATTTACATTTTTTCCCTTTAAAAGCCAATAAGAATAACACAGCTGATGATGACCCCGAATCTGCCTCAGACCCACCCCCATATGGTATCATGGAGAGAGTAGCTCATGTAATGCTGACTGTAGCCTACTGCGTTTCGCCTGAGTATAACGCTCGCATCAGGTTTCGAAACATACCTTTCCATCTCTGCACCGTGGGTCATTAACACACATAAACACCACTAAATGCATCAGCTGCATATTTTGTTCATTCCAGCAGAAACGACAACATTCTTTGGTGCCCATCCCCTCTCTGTAACTTAACTCTACTGACAACAACATTGCATCATATCGCTGCATCATCCGCGGCTGCTTATACATCTCTCTGTTAACGGCGAGGAGAGCATCTTCTGATCTTATTTGCATCCGAGAATAGCGTTCGTTGAGGTGATATTGGTGCTGTCTTTTATCAGCAAATGTGGCAGACTACAAAATTAATGATAACCGACATTACCTCAAAGGCGCCCCAAGCAGCCATCACTAACAACCACACCAGGTATATTGTATTGTTTTTAGAAGAATCTCAACTTCATCTGCAAACAAACTTCTCTCAGGCTTCATAATACTATAGCAGTTGATCAATGGTCTAGTGAATGTCATATGTAGCATTAAGTAAGAACAATGATTGTCTACACCCCGGCCGAATTGTCTGTTGTGCAGGTTCATTAATTTGTTTTAAAAAAACATTCCAAACGGTATAGCCAAGACACAATTTGAGCCTAGCGAGTTCGCCGCAGATAACATTACAATGATATGATCTACTAAAACTGCTTTAGTACAAAAACGGAATTAAAATTATATGCTCAATCCATAGCTCGCAATATCTAGGCAATCTGACAAACGCTATAATTATATATTTGCTTCTGCCGCCGTTACAACTACACCATAAAAGTTTTCCCTATTCAGCCCGTTCGTGTAACATGATTACGTAATAATTGGACAGTACAAATGATTCCCCTAGTGATTCAATTGCAAATCCTGGTGGGTAATAAAATCCATGGCAAGCAAGGGATATATTAAAAAATGTTTCAAGCGCTGTCAATACGGTCTGGTAATACTCGGATCCATGCGTATTACTAGCAACATTCGACTAGCTATGCATTGACTTATCTAATGGTGTGTCTATTATCAGGTGAAATAATATGTAAACATGAATATTACACTAGTGCATCCTTGGTTGATGGTTACATATAGCTAAATGTAGTCTTCGTTATGCGAAAAAGACGTAAAAGACAAAATGGAGCCAGTATTATTGAAGGCAAGTTAACACACGCGCGCCTTACCTTCCAGACTACGCCACTATACTCTGGTTTAATCATGCATGATCAGGACAACATTAATGATTCGAACAAACCATTGACAAGATACTGTACTCCACTATAAACTCTAGCAAAGTATGTTGTCACCCGCGGCTGCACACAGCCGCGAACATTAACGACCAGACCAGCGTTATCTCAACTTATCTGCGTCTCGGCATGGCGTCCATCTACACGCTGTAGCCTGCGAAATAGGTTATCGCGTGTTTACCTTATGGTAATGACCATGAGACAACCACATAGCCATCCCCGGATATATGATGATAGACAGATGACAGATTATCTCACGAACCACAATGATTAGATAACCCATCCACGCGAATACAACTTAAATGACTCATTGCTTATGAACATCAACAGACATTCACGCATATGGATGGCACTACATGCATCCGTTGCATGATCAATAAGTTGTCCTTCCTACGAAATACTATTATACACACAGCTGCCATTTCCCAGTGTTGTACTAATCCACAGTCTTACCATTGTACCCAACCATACAACCAGAATCTCATTAACTGCCAGAGTATCGACCACTCAGCGCGTTTAAGTTGGTTGTATTGAAGGGGAAAAGAGCCCATGACTATTGTTTGTGGTGAAGAATAGATAACATATGGCACGGGGTAGATACTATTAGGCAATACTTCCACCAAATTAGGGAATTGTGAATGCACAGTTGTTCAACCCATTTGCTTTTCAAATTTGGTAAACATATTGTGTTGGTTCTAGCACAAATCGATAATTTACTGTTAGTGTTCCCAAAGAATAAGTCAATAAGTTATTTACGCCCCAAAAAAGAAACAACATGATCCGAATTCCCAAAAAAAGCATCTTTAATTGTCAGTGTTCTAATTTACAGTTACAAATTGAAAACTTAGTGATGCAAATGTAACCACCCACATACTTTTGCAGACAAGTACATTGAAGGGGACGTCAACAGAATAAGACAGATAGCACAGCAGACCTTTCTGAATATGCAACAACTGTGTTGATGTTCAATACAGCCAGCACGCCGCGACCAACAGAGAATCACAAAGAGTGGGTAAATATGGAGATACTGTGACTGGTGACCTTGACATAATAGATACCTACTCCTTCGTCTAGGATGCTGTGAGCAAAACAAATATGCTGATGGGTGGCACTGGGCAATGAAAGTATAAATAGACGCACGGAAGAAGCCCCTCATTACTGTTTGCACAGAAGCTAGTGGCCCCCTACGCAGGGGATATGTGTGGTCGTTTGGCGACAGAGTCAGGGGTTAGCCTGACCAGATGGAAGCTGACAATATACCACGTTATACAGTGGTAAGATCAGTAGTATGGGGTTGGCGTCTGATGTGGGGGCTGAAGCTGATGCTATAACAGTTGTTCCTGTAATAAATGGAACAAATCAAGCGGTGGGAATAAATAAACCTGCTCACAAACGGGCTGATGCAATAACTTTCGATCAAACCTTTACAGCTTGAAGAAGGAAATGTTATTAACAAGTCCAAACAGAAAAGCGACCTGTTTAGTTGTATCACTCATTGTAGACATTGTAGTGAAAATGAAACAACAACCAACCGTTCTGAGCTACCTCATGAAGCTGAGCCAGTGACTGGTCAAGCTGCACAGAGAGTTAGAAACAGAACGAGACAAATGCGCCGCACAAGACGCAAAGCATCGACCAGGAGTTAACATCCGAGATGGCACCCTTGTGCTGGTCAGCATGAATATGGGTGTATTGGGTGGGGTGCTGCTGTCCAATAGAGTTGCAGTGGCTTGTGGCATGCTATCAGTGGCTGGAAAATTCATTAGTTGCAGGCTTTATGTGACGGCACAAAAACTGCTGAGAGCGAGATGAACATGATTATTGGATATATCTCTGCCGCATTTATTGAGGGCAAGATTTCAGATGACGAATTTTACCTGGCTGTAAATGAGGCGGGAAAAATGTTCAGATTAAGAGGGAAATACGTGCTGGTGCACAAAAAGCCCACTCCACCGTAACTCTCAACGATACCATAAAAACATTTGGACGGAACGAAGTCCACGCAGACTTCATGAATGAATTAGCTGCGCCTGCACAATGATTTGTGGCAATTTGTATAGCAAGTATAAAATTAGACCCATATGTGAATGGGGTTTTTCTAGGCTCACTTATCCCAAACAGGGTCGGGCCTCCATCAGTTATTTTATTACCGTCTTATATAGGTGAATTGCGCGGACCTTTGCATACCTTAATGAGTGATTGTCCTTGTTTCACTCGCATCGTGGACACAGGTGCAGTTAACTGCAGGTGCCTTTACCGCATCTGCGACGAGGGACCTGGGGCGTTGAACCATTGCATCCCATACAAGCCCTATGATGGAGACAATGTTTGTAGGCGCATTTGATTGTTGCGCGAATTAGCAACCAGCTGCACGTGTTTTATGCTTGCACACAGCAGCATGTCTTGTGTGTATGCATGTATATCTACCTATGTGCAGTCTATTGAATACATAAGCATAATGAGGATCAATAGACGATAAGCGCATTACGAAACTCCAGAACCGTGTTGCCGAGATGGAAATCGACAAAATAATACATAATGAAGGAGAAGAGGAACTGGTATTTGAGAGGAAAGACAGAGTAAAGGATCTAGAGTTAAGAGACATACTCAGGACCATCGAGGTATGTGGGGCATTCCTGAGGTAGCTGGTTGTGCGTGTTTTATATATCCCTGGGTTATTTCACTTTATACATGAAAGTACGGTTTTTGTCAGCGAGTCCAATTGCGCATTGCGCTGCTGTTGTGCTAGCCATGCATGAGACTAAACGGCCATACATCCTCATGATGTTTGGCACCAAATATCGTAACCACTGCAATGAAGATCAAGATTCATATCAGATGGCTTCAAATTGCCCCAAACACTAACAGCAAAACACGCTACCAGATTAATAAGCATCAAGGAAGTAAAATACATATTATCAATGACTTTGGTCATGTTACAAATGTATTAGTAGGTTCACCACTAGTCTGGCCCCAATCAATGGCATACCATGCACTCCAGGTCCGCACGGTTACATCTGCATAGCTTGATCTGAAGTCCTATTCTGAAACTCAGTCATGGTTATGATACAGTGGACTGATTCGATCCACTGATTGTGTCGAGTCCACGAAGCGACGTCGTCGTTGGTATTCGGCTACCTTGCACGTATTTTGTTCTCAATAGTTCGACCAGCGAACAGCTGGTTATAAGCTCGGTAATATTCTATGGTGCACTTATCCAGGATTACTAAGCTTTGCACATGTTCGTGGACAGAGTCGATTTCCTTCTGATCTGATATGCCTGGTATAGGAACAGGATAATTGCACCGTAAGCTAGCACCCCCCCCCCCCCCCACTTCCCGGTGAGTACAACCCCTGGCGAGCACCACCCCCAATGAGCCCAACCCCTGGGGAGCACCACACCCATCGAGCACAACCCCTGGCGAGCACCACCCCCAGCGAGCACAAACCCTGGTGAGCACCACACTCGATGAACACCATCCCCGGCGAGCACCACCCCCCGCGAGCACAATCCCTAAAGAACACCACCTTCGGCGAGTACTACCACCTGCGAGCACTTTTAAGGGCCTTGAAAAGTTTAGTGACGAAGAGACAGTGCTGTCTTTTCATCAACAAGTACGTGTCTTTCCGTAGCATAACTCAAACAACAGGAGAATATCATCACATCATCATGTGTTATCATCCAGTGGAGCACAGTTACATAACTGATAAAGACAACCAGATACCCTTCCCTATCACCCGGCGCGCACACCCCTCCCCCCTCAACAACCCAGAGGAACGCCCTCATTGCTTAGGATACAAGAGGTAGTACCCAATCAACACAGCTTTCAATGAAATACTGGCACTTCACTGCCCTCCTTCACCACACTAATACCGTTTTTTCTAGCATGACAAAGAATATTTTTTGTAAGACGTGTCAGACTGCCCAAAAATAGTTGTTGGATTTTCCATCAATATAGGCCTCCTAGAATACCTTTTCTCTGTCTCACTAATGTTGAGCGAACAACAACCTAGGGCAGACTGCGTGTTTGCATTCAATTGTATGAACTTCTCTCACCTTTCTAGTTACAGACATGCCAACCAGTCAAATTAGTAATCCTATAAGTCATTCAATCATTGCCGATTTTATTTCGGCATCAACCAGGCAACAGCGAGCAGGGCATATCACATTACCCTTGTCCGGAGTCGGCTCCGGATAATTGAATTGGACAGTGACCAGGGATACCATAATGAGACGTCTGCTCAATAACAGATTGCCATTTAATTGCCTCGTGTTTTTACCTTTGTCTACAGATAAGCCTCACTCCATTCTATTGCAGTTGAATAATTGATAAAATACCGAGTGCATCTCATTAGTTGCGGTAATTAACATCACAGGTCGATCACACCCTAGATAATTGGTGCGATTGCATAGAGTGCGTTGATGATAGTGATTGCGTGGCTGGGAAGAGGTAGTAATCGTAATCGAGTTCCATCACTACCCACGAAGGCATACACGTGTGTACCCACAGACACATCAAGAGCTTCTCAAGCCACGACACAATGCTTATACGGTGACGACAGTTTTGTCAATTGCTGGTTGTCGAACCCGATGCTGTTGGTAGGTGTGATAGGCAATAATCACTGCAGATGTGCATTTCAGAATTAGAAGCTAATTTCAGATAAACACAGCGCTTCACGTTAATATTAACTGTCATGGCCGGAACAACTATATATAAAGTGTTGATATTGTAGCGTCATATGTGTTAAATGGGCGAATATTTGTAAGAAACTTACATGTTACTGATACGAAAAGAACTATTTTGACTAAAGACCTATAGTGGACATTTACCGTCAATGGTTTCTAGCTCTTCAACATTTCATATAACTTCAATAAAACCAAACCTTCGGTGCATAACTACTAATATAATCAGGTTACCGAAGAAAAGTGGTTAGGAATGAACCTACCCTTCTTGTACCTGTAGCCTGATCTCATAGTAGCATAGCGTCAGTAACGTATAGCATATGAGATAATATGGATGAATTCAACACATCAGTAAAGCGGTATAGAAGACATAACAACAATAGATGATAACAATGACTGAACTGGAGAGATTTGAGTGATCTAGTCATGTCATATGGCTGTTCCTCGACCAACCACATACCGGATTTGTGTCAGGAATGCAGCACAATTATTCACTAAAGGAAGTGCACTCGGTATCCCGCGCGTGTGTGTACCTGGGCTGCTGCTGTGAGCAGCCACATTTTATCCAACGCCCGGCCGTGACTGTAACTTTGAGCCCACCATTGCAGTACTTTATGCCATTACAACACATACAGCCATACACATGTCAGCCACATGTTTCGCTCAATTAAGGCTTTAATAGAAACATTCCTCGTTCCGTCCCGCTCTCATTATCTTAACTCTTACGACGGCTGCATATCACCACATCATACGCGGCTTCCCATGTCAGTGCACATTAACGACCGAGGCGGGCGTTTCCTGACCTAACCTGCATTCCGGAATAGCGTTCGTTTTCAGGCTATAAGCGCCGTAATTTATCAGCAAACGCAGATGATGATAATGTTTCTGAGACCACCGCCCCTAGCACCCGGTACTCACATCTACCCCAGTCTGGCTTATTTTGCATACAGATTATGTCATATACTGCGAATGCTGCATAATAACAACTGCGTTGTCTCAATTGCTGCCAGACATATCACTCGGCATTGAACAGCATCAGTCTATTGTAAATAAATGACCCAGGGTCACTGAAGGTTGATAGAACTGGACACTGACCACATCATCGTTAAAGTAAGACCTCCGCTTCCTAGCCCGGTATCAGGTACGTTGTTTCATTTCAACTCAGCTTTGTTGACAGACGAACCTTTCTAAACTATGTATATCTAAAGCAGTTGATCTAGTGCCTAATGCATCATATTTGAAGCATTACTTAACAACGCAGGACGATTACAACCTTGACGACTTGTATGCGATTTTGCTTTAATAAATAGTTTCCGGGCAGCATTCCTCGTGATGCAATGTGAGCACCAGGCGTTTTAGCACCACCACAGTACTGCTTCTTGCAGTGTCTTTCTCTGCTCAATGCTACAGTGAATGCAACGCATGTACAGGCGTTTCCCACCCACCTATATCGAGCTAAGTAATACAACCGCTGTAAATCATAGAACGTGTGGATTTTATCGATGAGCTGCCTACCATAGAGTTAACACAAGTCAGACGCTGTAAGGGAAGACTTAACGAGAACTAGTACATTGTTGCCCATTTGACGTGTTGCTGTGTTGCAGTGTCGGCCATGAACTGCTTCCTCGCTGCCAGCTTACGAAAACTATGGAAATGAAGAAACCTGCGAAGAAAGATTTATTGGTGTTATCCTCAAGCTCACACCTGAGCAAGTGTCAGTGAAAGAGCGTATCCACGTACCTAAGTGGTCACCATGGTTTCCCATGTATGTGTTTCTGCTTCCGTGGGCTTAAAATGCGTTTGACATGGAGAGTAATCGTCATTTTGTGCATAAACCTCTTTTGCACTGTCCAATATACATTAGATATGGCAACCACACGAGATTTTTGCGAACCTATTGTTCTTTTCGAAATAATTGGCGTGCCTACTGTGATATAGTTGGCGGAAGAAGCCATGTCACTACGGCTAGCTGTCAATGATGTCCGGCCAGTCTTTAGACATCCGAAGCGTTGTATTTGGCCGCTGATGTCTGGAAAAAGATTCATCTCCGCTAGTAATATACTGACGTCGAGATATTAATATCTCTCATTGACCTGCATTTACTGGTGTTGATGATATTTCCCATTCTTCCGTAGAACATTAAATGCTGACATTCTTCACACCAGGTTGTTTAGCCGATGAGCAGGATTATCCCACATTGTGAGTCCTGCAATGAATGTGTAGCTTGGCACTATTGGTGATTATCATGTTCCTACGTTAGATATCGTTGCTCATGGGGGTACATGGCTGCTGCTGTAACATTCTACCAGTCCATGGATATACTGGGAGCAACCCCCTGGAGTTTATTGGTAAATGCTTTGTTAAATAAGGATCTAATGCGCACCACCAAGCCTTCGCAGAACGTTAAGCGAGTGCTCATGCAAAACAGTAGCGGCAGGCATTCGGGTTCTTGGAACCATTTCACTACAACCTCGTTGATTAACGAACGTTTTCAATGTAAGAAAAATGCACTGCGACACCTTAATTTTTTAAATAGGCTTATTACCCAAAGTTTTCCTTTTTAATCACACGGTAAGTTTGGGTGAAGCAAGCAACCAATGAGCGCATTTTCGAGGTGAAACGTTCAGTCAAACGCTATCGAGGGCAAAATTAAGTAGAGCCGTGTTGGCCAAAAAAGAACCACCTGATACTTTGATATCAAGCTTCTAAGACCCTGTCAAAGCAGAGATGTAAGCAGAAATTGAAATTTCCATAAAGCTTGGAATGTGCAAGTAACGTAATGCATCAGGCATGTGATGTGACTGTGACAGCGACATAAAATGTAGAGCATGCGATGCAACGATGACGTGAAACAAACAGCACGCGATGCAACGGTGACGTGAAACAAACAGCACGCGATGCAACGGTGACGTGAAACAAACAGCACGCGATGCAACAGTGACCTGAAACAAAATAAGCGCGATGCAACAGTTACGTGAAACAACACGAACTCGATGGAACAGTGACGTGAAACATAAAGAACGCAATGGACCAGCAATGCTACGTTAAACAATCGTTGAGACAGCTACGTAGTAAAAATGCGGCACAAACCTAATGCATAAATCTTGCAATTTTACTGCGGCAATGTTATCCTAGCTGAACAATTTGAGGTTCAGTTTTAGATCATCATCATTGTCGCAGAACGTGTTATGGGAACGTGAGTCGTGGCTGTCAACATTGGAATTCATTTATCCGCATTTGGTGGTACGTGAATGATAAGACGTCGTGAATGGTTTACTTTTCCAATGCGTACAATGTTCAGCATTCCAATTTCTATGCAGTCACTCTGTAATCCCCAATAATGTACTCATCTAAGATTAGACGCAGCCTAAATGTTAGAAATGTTGGTTAGTTATCAGGTGATCTGTATGCAACCATACCCAGATGCGATAATACATAATGTTGGTATTCAGTGAATCCTTATGTGCGTCTATAAAGATATGCATTGGATTTTAATTCCAATCTGAGATCATTATTTCCATCTTATATGAAAGATTTTCCATGCGTGTTCCTGTCGAGATATCAACACAAAGAGACCTGGTATTATTAGCGGGAATAACACATTTTATTGCAACAGAACACGCGCATGATTAATCATTATAGTAAACCATTGATAAGATACTGTATTCTCTCTTTACGCTAACGAAGGCTGCATATATTCACCAGCGGCTAAATACAGCCGTGCATATTAACGATGAGGCGAGCATTGTCTGTCAACTGCATCTCGGAATAGCGTCCTTCTACGGCCCACAACTTCTGTCTTTTATCAGCCAGTGGGACCGAACGAAGAATATTGAGCTTATACTAATGACCCAGAGATAATCACAAAACCAGCCTCCTTCATCTTGGTATTAGACGTAGACAGATTACCTTGAACACTGCCGAACGTTGTGTGCTACTACAAGAGCGAGCAGAGCACCCGCGCTATTGTTACAGTAAATTTACAGCCGTATAAACGATTTGAATGACTGAGCACTCTTGCACATCGACAGAACTTTAGAAGCACGGATGCCATTTTGTGCACAGTTACATGACCAATATGTTTCCTTTCAAATCGAAACACGTGCCCTATACCTGCTGCGTCTCGGGCACAATTCCAAAAGCTATCCCGATTTAGTGCAATACACATATTTATCAATTTGCTACCAATCCCGCGTCCTCTAATTACACCCAATTGTGTAGCGGGATTGTATTTACTTATTGAGTCTTGACCATTTAGTTAGATTTGTTATCTCAACCGTCTTTATAAAGATGTCTGCAGCTACGTGTATTAAGTTTACCGGGTTAATAAATATGTCTGCATCTTAGTGTATCTAGTCAACCAGCTTTAAAAAGAAGTCTGCATCTTAGTGAATTTAGTCAATTTCACTATAAGCTTCACAGGTAACCAAGAGCCTGTGTTGCTAGCAATTGACCAGCACTCAACTGCTGGCATATGTTACACGGGCGTGTTCACGTGTACGGCATTGAGTGAATTTATCAGCTTACACACCAATCGTACATGACTCCACCTGATAAACGATCTCATTAGTCATCATATCAGCTCCATTCTTATCTGACACCGCTCTGGTGTACCGCCCAGCAATACATAACGCCAATCTATTGCCCCGCTCAGGTTGATTAAACTGGACGCTGACCATCCTATGGTTATAATGAGATGTCAGATTCATAACAACTTGACATTAGCATATGATTATCCCATTGTTATCAATACCACTCTACCTTACAGATAAACCTCGAGCCTCTACATAAGACTGAATGAGTTGATTAATCGTGGATAGAACGAGAATAACTTCTCTTTAAAAGAAGAGATGAACACCGCCTAGGGTTATACACAACCATTTAATTCTTCTCATATACATCAAGAGTAGAAGGAGGAGGGGCGGTTTGAGAGGAGAATAGAAGCTGCCGTCAAGCATTGGTTTTTAAGCAATTATGCTCCGACACACACCATTAAATCCAAAGGAGTGAATTGACAAGCTCGCCAAACAAAACAAATTCATTACTATCACCATGTAAGTTGCTTGACACATACCATGAATAAATGTTCAATATTCGATTTTTAACGTTCGCAGACTCCTTGCTAATCAATGAATGTAAACCATAATGGGAACCATTCTTCTCCCAATGCATGAATGACGTCATCACGTCTGATGGTCTGGCAGTGTGGATGCTTGAAATAATCAGACAGTCTAGACTACCATCTAAATGCCGCGTTATGACGTCAGATGTGTATGTAGAAGCTCACCAGTATGCGAGTTATTTCATGTTATCATTACCAATAAATATATACTGATCCATTTGCGACCACGACAAACAACCATTGGCATGGAGGCATAATCAGTCATCAGTCTATATAGGACAACATAATATCAAAGTCAACACACAATTCTCCGTAAGACAACTGCTAATCTCCTCTGACTCATTATCAGCGTAAGAACAAATATCACCCGATGGCACCATCCTTATCTGTAGTGCATCAACGATCTACAGTCACGAGGAGAAACTGATCATATCCTATAACCAAAACAAAAACTAGAACAAAACCAACTCCAACTTGACATTTACCAGAATTGATGCATCAGACCTCTAGCGCCTCTTGTACATGTGGTCAAATACTGTATTAACACCTGGGAAAGGCACACCTCTCTAATGTACGTACCAAAAGCAATAAAAGTATCATATTCTGCCAGTGGACGTTATTATTATACCATCAGGTAAATAAGCCTAAAATTCGGTAGTTGACACATGAGGGGGAGGGGAGTATCCGAAACTGCTTATTTCTTGGGATCCTCCGTAGTTAACATGAAATGTTCATGAAAATAAACCGATAATTGTCCGTTCTACGGGTACTATGTTGCACCCTGATGACAGGTTTCCGGGTGAATTTATAGACTGCATAATTGGTTAAGTGGAGAGCAATATCCACGCTCAATTGGGTCAATAAACTGTAGTGAAGCTTAGCTATTCTTTTATTGCCAAGATGACGTGGCTACACACTGCTCTGTGATCACCTCAGCCAATACAAACGACATATACATATTTTCTCTATTCCATTTCGAGAAGCTGGTTAAACTGGTATACACTATCAAGATCACTGCTACACAGGAAGCTACTAGGTGGAATACAACATTAAATGAGAGGTTTAGAGATGGTGTCTATCATTAACAGCGACGTGGGAGGCACTTGTTACTTCCTTGAGGGAGAATACATTCCATTCGATGACTGGTAGTTATAAGACGAGTATGATTATAACCGCGTAAAAATCTAGACCAATTGGAAGCAGGCTCTGGAACGGAAGGTGCAAGTACACTGTTATCATTGGGTGTCCCAGTAGGGACATCATATGAGGTAGCAACATTACAAAACCCTAATAATCATCATATTTAGTGCATATGTCAAGTCATGATAAGCTGCAGATGACAAAATCAAAATAGGAAGTGATCTGTGCTGCACCTACTTATTAGCTATGCTAACTTGCATGGTTTTAACAGCATTATCCGTGACAACATTTGATGCTCATCAGTGTAAAGAGACAAGGGTTCTTCTTCCTTCCTCATTTACACACTAAAGGGTTGCATTTATATGTTTTCCCGTTATAAGCCAATAAGAATAACGCAGTTGATGATGATCCCGTTTCGGCCTCTGACCCACCCCCAATTGTTTCATGGAGAGAGTAGCCCCTATAATGCTGATTACAACCCACTGTGGTTTGCACGAGTATAACGCTCCCATTAGGTTACAAAACATACCCATTCATCTATGCGACATAAGCCATTAGCACACATAACAACCAGTGGATGCATCAGCTGCATATTTTGTTCATTCCCGCCGAAACGACAACAAGCGTTGAATTTCCCCCAAAAGGCATCTTTAAGTGTCAGTTTTCTACTTAACAGTTACAAATTGAAAACTTAGTGATGCGAATGTAACCACCTCCCACAGTGATGAGCAACATTGTGTGGTGAGGTAGCTAGGTAAAATATTCCTGTTAACATTGGTCATCTACCTATAATTGACCCACCGACATACTTGTGCAGACAGGTACTCTGAAAGGGGATTACAAAGTCAATGCATAGCTGTTGGAATTCTGTCAATAGAAACCCAACCACGACGTCGTGTAATTCATATGGCACTTCAAATGGATCAATTCAATCGACTGTTTGACAGCCACAGTTCACATTGCCATTAACCATATTGAAGCAATTATCGTGACCTGACACTGAGCCTTTGGATTTGTCAATAACGTTATGTTGTAGGAGTCGTCTAGTCTGGTAGGGAATGTTGTGCGAGCAGTTTAGTGGTGACACGGGTGCATTTACTCTCCGGAAAACGACTGCAGACGCAACTGCTATTTACATCAGGTGGGATAACAAGTGATAAAACATGACTAATGTCACTATTATACGACATGGGTTACTTAAAAACCCTTGTGCGCCTTATGACAGGAGATCAAATATAAGAATGAATTAAACAAGGGTATAACAGAGCGATTCTACTATAAATCCTCATGCTTTGTGGCTTTATAGTGAATATGCATGACCGCACACATTTATAATGAATTTATTCCCAACCCAAAGCACACGGCCTACGCACTCTGCAACATTCAAAGAGAAACTAGAAATATGTATTAATAACTATAGCGATATCTTCGGGTAAATTAACATCGAAATAATCAGTTTGCATCATTAAAATGCTTGGCTGATAAACTGTCCCATCCAGGGGATTGTAAACGAGGAAGACAACGTTTTTGACGTAGTTTTTCGGAAGTATGATAGCAGGTACGAGCTGTAGTTGCTGCTGCTGCTGCGGCGGCGGCTGCTTCCATTCGTCGGCTAGATATGTAGCCGTCAGATACATATATCAAACTCATAATATATAATACGAAGCGTCCCTGATGTGAGATTACATGTTCATAAAATGTGCATAAATTCTACGATAGGAAAAATTGTGCTGCATGGAAGGAAGTAAGCCATCGCTGCCACTATCGGGGTCCTGTGATATTTTCCACACAGACTAATGATATCAGCTTAAAAGCTAGCTGCCTTAGGAAGATAATAACTATCCCATTACACTGGTCAGTGCTCGACAAGTTCCACAAGTATCACTAGCCCGGTCGGGCCAGTAAGTAGCCTGAATAACTGGCCCGAATCTAAAATCTACTGGCCCAAATGAGTATTGATATATGCACCATATGCTGATGAATTTTGCTACATGCATCATTACCTGCTGGCCATGTAAAAGTTTAAACAGCGCCAACAAACTAAGATGCAGATTATTGAGTATTGAGAAATAACCCCAGAACTACCAGCCAGCTGGTAACTAACAAAAACAGTAATTTGAGAAATAATGATGGCAGATTTACTACATGGTGGTCAATGAACGGCATCATCGGCCTCATCGCACTTCAACTACTATTCCCAGTAAGCTAGGAACTGCTGTGTTCCCGACAGCTTTAACTTTTTTTTTCTTTTTGTGAGTTCTGGCTGCTTTCTCTGCAGAGTGCCCTGAAGCTTTGGACAAGCTCATCCCCCTGTCTATTTGAGACCCCCTCTTGACTAAAGTCGGCTGCTTCCCTTATTCGATCGCTCAGATGATGTGAAACTGGGCAGCAGATACGCTGCTTACATTTTCAGCTCAGTTCATGGTTTAGACATGTGCAATGTTGACAGTCGACGTCCGAACAAGCCATTGTCTTAGCTGATATGTCAAGTTGAGTAGATGACGACGAAGCCAAGTACGGGGCGGAGCGACGACGTTCAATAGCTTAATGGTGACTCACAGTTAATTTGCGTCGGAAAACTAGAGAGGTGGTGTTTCTTATTGCGAAAAGCTGTTTGTCTTATTGATTATAGATCAAATAACAACTGCTATGTCCCTTACACCCAGCAAACATCGTTTGTTTAACAAATATTTAATCCTGGTGGCAATTACAAAATTACAAGTTGGTTGTGATGAAAGCAAATAGCTCTAACAATGCACGAATGGCGTGATCTAGCGTTCATTCTCGCACGCTGGCCATTAATTGGCTGTACCCTTTGAATTTTATTAATTATTCATGAAGCTGGACGAAGACACCAGGTTGCCGTTTGTTGCAATATAAAAAATCCCGGATGGCGAAATATTGCACCAGCCCAATCGGGCGAGCTGATGAGGAAATCCACTGGCCCGAATGACTGCGTTACTGGCCGGGGGCCATCGGGCTCTGACTGGTGAACTGTGGCTATGTATTCATGTATGCATCCATTATGCGCAAAGCAAGGTTTGCCAATCAGAGTGCGACCACACGGCTGAGAGTAGTATGTTTGACAGGTCTAATGGAGTAAACATGTATCAGGCCACATTCCATGGGGCAGAGTTAGGGTGGAGTTGGTGTATGAGCGATGAGCTGAGGGGTCTTCCTGGAGAGATCATTTTCCACAATGCACGGCTTGTGTACAGCGGGATAACAAGGCAGGATCAACGCTATTTCACGCGCCAACAGAATACCGAGTCCCTCTGTGACATGGACAAACAATGAGAGAGGAGAGCAACTCAGCCAATTCAAACACCAGACAGCCGAGTGTGAAAAACGCCCCTCATTTATATTATGTAAAATATGTCTGATTGCTATAAGACATCAGAGAGGTGCGACATGCCTGTGAAACCGACACATAACGGAAGGCAGTGTACTGCAGTACAGAGTCCTCTGTTGGGTGCTATACAGAAGAGTGCAACGCGTCAGCCTACGTCTGCTCTGATAACCCAGCGTGAATGGGGAGCACGCCACTGATTAGGGAGGATAACGAGCATAATCCAAGCCGTCCTTCCATCTTTGGGTAACGTTTCGACTTATTCAATGGCTTAAATGAGTTAACTATAGACATCTGCTACTTTGACCGAATACCCGTGATAGGGATTTTCGATAGTTCAATGGACCAACTTAACTATATTGTGCATGAACCTAAGCAATGATGTGTGATTTGTCAGTGTACGTTAAATCAAACTGCGACTTTTGCAGCGTCCACGTTCTGTACCGTATGACCGTATTCGATGGATAAAATCCTCATCCTACTGCAAAGTAGAAATAATACCATACCAAGATATGGAAACCATGCACGAAGAACTGGTAGGTTCATAGTATCTATAGATATGCAATATTGATGTGTTTCGAACAGCCATTTTGAAAGTATGCATTTAAAAGATTATCAAAAGGAGCTGACTAGACTGGTTTTCACGACAACAAAACACTCCGGCGTCGCACAAAGTCATAGGGTATAATACGTCCATAAAAGAAAGGTATGGTGATAACAGCCGGCATTAACAGTAATGATGAGGTGACCTTTTCTCAAACGTTCGAGAATTAAAACGCTCTTACATGGGTATAAGCCTTGCAAGAGTTCCTGCCGGTAAATGAAAGTCAGGAAATCCTAAATAACACACAAAACATGAGAGCGCCGCCAGCTATTTTATATCGCCTGCTCATGCAGCCAAAATGAACACCGGTTGGGACTTTAGATGACTTCCTCAGAATGCCAAGTTGTGGTATAAACAATGTGCTATTATTATGGAGACACAAATAGGCCGTGGCTGTCAAACAGTGTCAAACGTACGGTGCCACATGCATGACACTATATTGTCGTGGCATTCTCTCCATGGATTCAGAGCTTTAGTATAAAAATACTTGACCTTGTATTTGTGTAATGACAACAGTAAGAAGGGTAGATATCGTAAAAGGCCGCCTCCAACAACAAATAACAACGATCCTTTTTTGTCAGATGAGAACAACAACAGCAAACAATTTATCCTTCAGTAAATTACTAATTATTTGCGAGAAGCAGTAAACAAGCCCTAAACAAAAAATGATCTGTGCAGTATCT
Organism: Urechis unicinctus; assembly: GCA_034190875.2. Classification (NCBI taxonomy): domain Eukaryota; kingdom Metazoa; phylum Annelida; class Polychaeta; order Xenopneusta; family Urechidae; genus Urechis; species Urechis unicinctus. The sequence continues at coordinate 65,106,881 of CM067358.1, read as the reverse complement.
TAAATGCAACACCTGGCTCATTATGATGCATTAACTTGCTTATTGGCCATTTGCATGAATAGGCCACGCGCTTAGGCACAAACTACTGCCATTAAGCAACCCCACCCCCCATCACCACCTCCTCACTGTGAGTTCTGCATATCTGCATCATGAGCCACACAATAAACCATTACAAGCATCAGCTACATATTTTGCTAGATCAAACAGAAACGGCTACATGCCTGGATGGCCATTCCCCTTCCCCAGAACTCAACTACATCACCCGTGGCTGCAGTGACTATCAACGGCGTGGAGGACATTTTCTGACCAACGATATAGGTGTCGAACTTAATCAGCAGGTGTGGCAGACTACGAAGATGATGATGCAATCGAGATTACGTTATAGGAGCCCCTTGCACCCGACGCTCAAGACCTCACCAGTCTACCCTCATTATTATTCGGTAGACTGATTACCACCTAATACAGACTGCTAAATAATAATCTACTTGTCGAATAAAAATGGCACTCTGCTCATGTCACAAATAATTACATGAGCTCGTTTCAAATGGAGGAACGCTTAGAGGATTTTCACACATGATAGCCATAGTGTGTATCACCACTTGGTGGCTGAAAGAAATACAGTTCTAAATTAGTTCTCAGGAACTTTCCAAACACCCCGACTAACACTACCGCCTATAAATTTCTCACCATTTCTGTTCCTTCTTGTTATTTCGACTACATCACTAATGCCATGATAACATGATCACTTATAAGATTGAATTCAACTCGATGATATTTCAAGAATAGAATATTATTTACGACGGATTACCCATCACGATAAAAGCATAGATTACCAGAGCTCGGTCTAACGTGTGGGTGACAAGTTATCAGGCACAGGATATGCGTTAATGTCCAGTTATATGAGAATCAATCATTAACTGGAGGCACTCCTTAATAAGAGGCAGTTACTAGTTATATATCTCATTAGTCAACAAACCAGTCTTATCTACACTCAGGTATTCCACCCATAACTACGTAACACCAGTCCATATCTAATCAAGACTGAGTCAGCCCAGGATGATATAGCTGAACGATGACCAAGTCGGCGTTATAAGGTATCAGCTACTCAAGAACTTGACATTCGCAAGTCATTGTGTGTATTTCCTCTCAGCTTTGTTTACAGACAGAATTCACGAAACCTTCTCTATAGCAGTTGATCAATGGTCTAGTGAATGTCATATGTAGCATTAAGTAAGAACAATGATTGTCTACACCCCGGCCGAATTGTCTGTTGTGCAGGTTTATTAATTTGTTTTAAAAAAACATTCCAAACGGTATAGCCAAGACACAATTTGAACCTAGCGAGTTCGCCGCAGATAACATTACAATGATATGATCTACTAAAACTGCTTTAGCACAAAAACGGAATTAAAATTATATGCTCAACTTCGAATCCATAGCTCGCAATATCTAGGCAATCTGACAAACGCTATAATTATATATTTGCTTCTGCCGCCGTTACAACTACACCATAACAGTTTTCCCTATTCAGCCCGTTCGTGTAACATGATTATGTAATAATTGGACAGTACAAATGATTCCCCTAGTGATTCAATTGCAAATCCTGGTGGGTAATAAAATCCATGGCAAGCAAGGGATATATTAAAAATGTTTCAAGCGCTGTCAATACGGTCTGGTAATACTCGGATCCATGCGTATTACTAGCAACATTCTACTAGCTATGCATTGACTTATCTAATGGTGTGTCTATTATCAGGTGAAATAATATGAATATGAATATTACACTAGTGCATCCTTGGTTATGGTTACATATAGCTAAATGTAGTCTTCGTTATGCGAAAAAGACGTAAAAGACAACATGGAGCCAGTATTATTGAAGGCAAGTTAACACACGCGCGCCTTACCTTCCAGACTACGCCACTATACTCTGGTTAAATCATGCATGATCAGGACAACATTAATGATTAGAACAAACCATTGACAAGATACTGTACTCCACTATAACCTCTCTGTTGTCACCCGCGGCTGCACACAGCCGCGAACATTAACGACCAGACCAGCGTTATCTCAACTTATCTGCGTCTCGGCATGGCGTCCATCTACACGCTGTAGCCTGCGAAATAGGTTATCGCGTGTTTACCTCATGGTAATGACCATGAGACAACCACATAACCATCCCCGGATATATGATGTAGACAGATGACAGATTATCTCACGAACCACAATGATTAGATAACCCATCCACGCGAATACAACTTAAATGACTCATTCCTTATGAACATCAACAGACATTCACGCATATGGATGGCACTACATGCATCCGTTGCATGATCAATAAGTTGCCCTTCCTACGAAATACTATTATACACACAGCTGCCATTTCCCAGTGTGGTACTAATCCACAGTCTTACCATTGTATCCAACCATACAACCAGAATCTCATTAACTGCCAGAGTATCGACCACTCAGCGCGTTTAAGTTGGTTGTATTGAAGGAGAAAAGAGCCCATGACTATTGCTTGTGGTGAAGAATAGATAACACATGGCACGGGGTAGATACTATTAGGCAATACTTCCACCAAATTAGGGAATTGTGAATGCACAGTTGTTCAACCCATTTGCTTTTCAAATTTGGTAAACATATTGTGTTGGTTCTAGCACAAATCGATAATTTACTGTTAGTGTTCCCAATGCAAAGAATAAGTCAATATCTAGTTATTTACGCCACTAGGCAAAAATAGAAACAACATGATAACCGAATAGTCCCAAAAAAGCATCTTTAATTGTCAGTGTTCTACTTTACAGTTACAAATTGAAAACTTAGTGATGCAAATGTAACCACCCACATACTTTTGCAGACAAGTACATTGAAGGGGATGTCAACAGCATAAGACAGATAGCACAGCAGACCTTTCTGAATATGCAACAACTGTGTTGATGTTCAATACAGCCAGCACGCCGCGACCAACAGAGAATCACAAAGAGTGGGTAAATATGGTGATACTGTGACTGGTGACCTTGACATAATATATACCTACTCCTTCGTCTAGGATGCTGTGAGCAAAACAAATATGCTGATGGGTGGCACTGGGCAATGAAAGTATATATAGACACACGGAAGAAGCCCCTCATTACTATTTGCACAGAAGCTAGTGGCCCCTACGTAGGGGATATGTGTGGTCGTTTGGCGACAGAGTCAGGGGTTAGCCTGACAAGATGGAAGCTGACAATATACCACGTTATACAGTGGTAAGATCATTAGTATGGGGTTGGCGTCTGATGTGGGGGCTGAAGCTGATGCTATAACAGTCGTTCCTGTAATAAATGGAACAAATCAAGCGGTGGGAATAAATAAACCTGCTCACAAACGGGGTGATGCAATAACTTTCGATCAACCTTTACAGCTTGAAGAAGGAAATGTTATTAACAAGTCCAAACAGAAAAGCGACCTGTTCAGTTGTATCACTCATTGTAGACATAAAGTGAAAATGAAACAACAACCAACCGTTCTAAGCTACCTCATGAAGCTGAGCCAGTGACTGGTCAAGCTGCACAGAGAGTTAGAAACAGAACGAGACAAATGCGCCACGCAAGACGCAAAGCATCGACCAGTAGTTAACATCCGGGATGGCACCCTTGTGCTGGTCAGCATGGATATGGGTGTATTGGGTAGGGTGCTGCTGTCCAATAGAGTTGCAGTGGCTTGTGGCATGCTATCAGTGGCTGGAAAATTCATTAGTTGCAGGCTTTATGTGACGGCACAAAAACAGCTGAGAGCGAGATGAACATGATTATTGAATATATCTCTGCCGCATTTACTGAGGGCAAGATTTCAGATGACGAATTTTACCTGGCTGTAAATGAGGCGGGAAAAATGTTCAGATTAAGAGGGAAATACGTGCTGGTGCACAAAAGGGCCAATCCACCGTAACTCTCAACGATACCATAAAAACATTTGGACGGAACGAAGTCCACGCAAACTTCATGAATGAATTAGCTGCGCCTGCACAATGATTTGTGGCAATTTGTATAGCAAGTATAAAATTAGACCCATATGTGAATGGGGTTTTTCTAGGCTCACTTATCCCAAACAGGGTCGCGCCTCCATCAGTTATTTTATTACCGTCTTATATAGGTGAATTGCGCGGACCTTTGCATACCTTAATGAGTGATTGTCCTTGTTTCACTCGCATCGTGGACACAGGTGCAGTTAACTGCGGGTGTCTTTACGCATCTGTGACGAGGGACCTGGGGCGTTGAACCATTGCATCCCATACAAGCCCTATGGTGGAGACAATGTTTGTAGGCGCATTTGATTGTTGCGCGAATTAGCAACCAGCTGCACGTGTTTTATGCTTGCACACAGCAGCATGTTATGTGTGTATGCATGTATATCTAGTTGTGTGCAGTCTATTGAATATATAAGCATAATGAGGATCAATAGACGGTAAGCGCATTACGAAACTCCAGAACCGTGTTGCCGAGATGGAAATCGACAAAATAATACATAATGAAGGAGAAGAGGAACTGGTATTTGAGAGGAAAGACAGAGTAAAGGATCTAGAGTTGAGAGACATACTCAGGACCATCGAGGTATGTGGGGCATTCCTGAGGTAGCTGGTTGTGCGTGTTTTATATATCCCTGGGTTATTTCACTTTATACATGAAAGTACGGTTTTTGTCAGTGAGTCCAATTGCGCATTGCGCTGCTGTTGTGCTAGCCATGCATGAGACTAAACGGCCATACATCCTTATGATGTTTGGCACGAAATATCCTAACCACTGTAATGAAGATCAAGATTCATATCAGATGGCTTCAATATGCCCCAAACACTAACAATAAGCACACTACCAGATCAATAAGCATCAAGGAAGTAAAATACATATTATCAATGACTTTGGTCATGTTACAAACGTATTAGTAGGTTCGCCACTAGTCTGGCCCAAATCAATGGCATTCCATGCACTCCAAGACCGCACGGTTACATCCGCATAGCTTGATCTGGTAAGTCCTATTCTAAAACTCGGTCATTGTTATGATACAGTGCAATGAATCGATCCACTGATTGTGTCGAGTCCACGAAGCGACGTCGTCGTTGGTATTCGGCTACCTTGCACGTATTTTGTTCCCAATAGTTCGACCAGCGAACAGCTGTTTATCAGCTCGGTAATATTCTATGGTGTACTTATCCAGGATTACTAAGCTTTGCACATGTTCGTGGACGGAGTCGATTTCCTTCTGATCTGATATGACTGGTATAGGAACAGGATGATTGCACCGTAAGCTAACCCACCCCCCCCCCCCCCCACCTTCCCGGTGAGTACAACCCCTGGCGAGCACCACCCCAATGAACACAACCCCTGGGGAGCACCACACCCGTCGAGCACAACCCCTGGCGAGCACCCCCCCCCCCCCCCCCCCCCCCCCCCCCCCCCAGCGAGCACAAACCCTGGCGAGCACCACACCCGATGAGCACCATCCCCGGCGAGCATCACCCCCAGCGAGCACAATCCCTAACGAACACCACCTTTGGCGAGTACTACCACCTGCGAGCACTTTGAAGGGGCCTGGAAAAGTTTAGTGACCAAGAGTGCGTGCTGTCTTTTCATCAACAAGTACGTGTCTTTCCGTAGCATAACTCAAACAACAGGAGAATATCATCACATCATCATATGTTATCATCCAGTGGAGCACAGTTACATAATTGATAAAGACAACCAGATACCCTTCCCTATCACCCGGCGCACACACCCCTCCCCCCTCAACAACCCAGAGGAACGCCCTCATTGCTTAGGATACAAGAGCTAATTCCCAATCAACACAGCTTTCAATGAAATACTGGCACTTCACTGCCCTCCTTCACCACACTAATACCGTTTTCTCTAGCATGACAAAGAATTTTTTTTTTGTAAGACGTGTCAGACTGCACAAAAATAGTTGTTGGATTTTCCATCAATATAGGCCTCCTAGAATACCTTTTCTCTGTCTCACTAATGTTGGGCGAACAACAACCTAGGGCAGACTGCGTGTTTGCATTCAATTGTATGAACTTATCTCACCTTTCTAGTTACAGGCATGCCAACCAGTCAAATTAGTAATCCTATTCATTCAATCATTGCCGATTTTATTTCGGCATCAACCAGGCAACAGCGAGCAGGGCATATCACATTACCCTTGTCCGGAGTCGGCTCTGGATAATTGAATTGGACAGTGACCAGGGATACCATAATGAGACGTCTGCTCAATAACAGATTGGCATTAAATTACCTCGTGTTTTTACCTTTGTCAACAGATAAGCCTCACTCCATTCTATTGCAGTTGAATAGTTGATAAAATACCGAGTGCATCTCATATGTTGCGGTAATTACCATCACAGGTCGATCACACCCTAGATAATTGGTGCGATTGCATAGAGTGCGTTGATGATAGTGATTGCGTGGCTGGGAAGAGGTAGTAATCGTAATCGAGTTCCATCACTACCCACGCATACATACACGTGTGTACCCACAGACACATCAAGAGCTTCTCAAGCCACGACACAATGCTTATACGGTGACGACAGTTTTGTCAATTGCTGGTTGTCGAACCCGATGCTGTTGGTAGGTGTGATAGGCAATAATCACTGCAGATGTGCATTTCAGAATTAGAAGCTAATTTCAGATAAACACAGCGCTTCACGTTAATATTAACTGTCATGGCCGGAACAACTATATATAAAGTGTTGATATTGTAGCGTCATATGTGTTAAATGGGCGAATATTTGTAAGAAACTTACATGTTACTGATACGAAATGAACTATTTTGACTAAAGACCTATAGTGGACATTTACCGTCAATGGTTTCTAGCTCTTCAACATTTCATATAACTTCAATAAAACCAAACCTTCGGTGCAAAACTACTAATATAATCAGGTTACCAGAGTAAAAGTGGTTAGGATTGGAATGAACCTACCCTTCTTGTACCTGTAGCCTGATCTCATAATAGCTTAGCGTCATTAACGTATAGCATATGAGATAATATGGATGAATTCAACACATTAGTAAAGCGGTATAGAAGACATAACAACAATAGAGGATAACACTGCCTGAACTGGAGAGATTTGAGTGATCTAGTCATGTCATATGGCTGTGCCTCGACCAACCACATACCGGATTTGTGTCAGGAATGCAGCACAATTATTCACTAAAGGAAGTGCACTCGGTATCCCGCGCGTGTGTGTACCTGGGCTGCTGCTGTGAGCAGCCACATTTTATCCAACGCCCGGCCGTGACTGTAAGTTTGAGCCCACCATTGCAGTACTTTATGCCATTACAACACATACAGCCATACACATATCAGGCACATGTTTCGCTCAATTAAGGCTTTAACAGAAACATTCCTCGTTCCATCCCGCTCTCATTAACTTAACTCTTACGACGGCTGCATATCACTACATCATACGCGGCTTCCATGTCAGTGCACATTAACGACCGAGGCGGGCGTTTCCTGACCTAACCTGCATTCCGGAATAGCGTTCGTTTTCAGGCTATAAGCGCCGTAATTTATCAGCAAACGCGGATGATGATAATGCTTCCGAGACCACCGCCTCTAGCACCCGGTACTCACATCTACCCCAGTCTGCCTTATTTTGCATACAGATTAAGTCATATACTGCGACTGCTGCATAATAACAACTGCGTTGTCTCAACTGCTGCCAGACATATCACTCGGCATTGAACAGCATCAGTCTATTGTAAATAAATGATCCAGGGTCACTGAAGGTTGATAGAACTGGACACTGACCACACCATCGTTAAAATAAGGCCTCCGCTTCCTAGCCCGGCATCAGGTACGTTGTTTCGCTTCAACTCAGCTTTGTTGACAGACGAACCTTTCTAAACTATGTATATCTAAAGCAGTTGATCTAGTGCCTAATGCATCCTATTTGAAGCATTACTTAACAACACAGGACGATTACACCCTTGACGACTGGTATGCGATTTTGGTTTAATAAATAGTTTCCGGGCAGCATTCCTCGGGATGCAATGTGAGCACCAGGCGTTTTAGCACCACCACAGTACTGCTTCTTGCAGTGTCTTTCTCTGCTCAATGCTACAGTGAATGCAACGCATGTACAGGCGTTTCCCACCCACCTATATCCAGCTAAGTAATACAACCGCTGTAAATCATAGAACGTGTGGATTTTATCGATGAGCTGCCTACCATAGAGTTAACACAAGTCAGGCGTTGTAAGGGAAGACTTAACGAGAACTAGTACATTGTTGCCCATTTGACGTGTTGCTGTGTTGCAGTGTCGGCCATGAACTGCTTCCTCGCTGCCAGCTTGTGAAAATTATTGAAATGAAGATACCTGCGGAGAAGAATTATTGATATTATCCTCAAACTCATACCTCAAGCGTCGATCAAAGAGCATATCAAGGTACCTTAGTGGTCACCATGACTTCATTTGTATGTGTTTCTGCTTCCGTGGGTTTAAAATGCTTTTGACATGGAGAGCAATCGTTATTTTGAGTATAAACCTCTTTTGCGCAGTCCACTATACATAAGATATGGCAACCACACGAGGCTTTTGCAAACCTATTGTTCTTTTAGAGATCAATTGGCACTAATAGCGTGTCTACTGTGATATAGTTGGCGGAAGAAGCCGTGTCAATACGGCTAGCTTGCAATGATGTCCGGCCAGTCTTTAGCCATCTGGAGGGTTGTATTTGGCCGCTGATGTTTGCCAATAACGTATCGGAGAGGAACTCGCATGTCTGGAAACTGATGTTGATAATATATACCATTCTTCCGTGGAACATTAAATGGTGAGTTGACATTTTTTCACACCATGCATGTCAGGTTGTTTAACCGATGAGCAGGATTATCTCACATTGTGAGTCCTGCAATGAACGTGTAGCGTAGCACTATTGGTGATTATCATGTTCCGACGTTAGATATCGCTGGATATCACGGTGATACACGGATGCTGCTGTAACATTCTACCGGACCATGGATATACTGGGAGCAACCCCCTGGAGTTTATTGGTAAATGCTTCCCTAAATAACGATCTAATGCGCACCACCAAGCCTTTGCAGAAAGTTGTGCGAGTGCTCGTGCAAAACAGTAGCGGCAGGCACTCGTGTGCTTGGAACCATTTCACTACAACCTCGTTGATAAGCGAATGTTTTCAATGTGAGAAAAATGCACTGCGACACCTTAATTTTTTAAATAAACATTCCTGCATCAGCTAAGAACTTGCAATTATTATCCCAACTTTTCCTTTTTAATCTCACGGTAAGTTTGGTTGAAGCGAGCAACCAATAATGCATTTTCGTGTTGAAACATTTAGTGAAACTCTATCAAGGGCAAAATTAAAAGTAGAGCCGTGTTGAAACTTTGATGCCAAGCTTCTAAGAGCGTGCCGTACAGACAGAGATGTAAGCGGAAATTAAAATGAACAACTGTATAATCGGGTAAATTACAGCACGCACCTACGAAATCCATAAAGACTGGAATGTTAAGGTTATGTAATGCATCTGTGACCGCGACATAAATGTAGAGCATGCGATACAACGTAATGTGAAATAAAAAGCATGCGATGCATAGGAGATGTGAAACATAAAGCACACGATGCAATGGTGACGTGTTACATAAAGCATACGATGCAACGTGACGTGAAACAAACAGCACGCGATGCAGCAGTGACGTGAAACATAAAGCACACGATGCAAAGGTGACGTAAATTATAAACCACACCATGCAATGGTGACGTGAAACATAAAGCACACGATGCAACGGTGTCGTGAATTATAAACCACACCAGGCAACGGTGACCTGAAACATAAAGCACACGATGCAACGTGGCGTGAAACAAACAGCAGGGAATGGAACAGCAATGCTGCATTAAGGATGCGTTGAGGCAGCTACGTAGTGAAAATGCGGCACCAACCTAATGCATAAATCTTGCAATTTTACTTGCAATGTTATCCAAGCTGAAAACTGTGAGGTTTAGATTTAGATCATAATCACTGTCGCAGAATGTGTTATGGGAAGGTGAGTCGTGGCTGTCAAACATTGGAATTCATTTATCCGTATTTGGTGGAACGTGAATTACACGACGCCGTGATCGGTTTACTCTGTCTATGCGTACCATTTTAAGCATTCCAATATCTATGCAGTCACTCTGAACTCCCCAATAATAAACTTATCTAAGATTAGACGCAGCTTAAATTGAGATTGGGTTAATTATCAGGTTATTTGATATGCAAACATGAATACCATACCCAGATGCGATAATACAAAATGTTGGTATTCAGTGCATCCTTTGGTGCGTCTATAAAGATATGCAATAGATTTTAATTCCACTGGTTTATCATTATTTCCAACTTATATGAAAGGTTTTCCCTGTGTGTTCCTGTCGTGATATCAGCACAAACAGACCTGGTAATATTAGCGGGAATAACACATTTTATTGTAAACCATTGACAAGATACTGTATTCTCTCGTTACGTTAACAAAGGCTGCATATCTTCACCAGCGGCTTAATACAGCCGTGCATATTAACGATGAGGCGGGCATTGTCATACTAATGACCCAGAGATAATTACAAAACCAGCCTCCTTCATCTTGGTATTAGACGTAGACAGATTACCTGGAACACTGCCGAACGTAGTGTGCTACTACAAGAGCGAGCCGATCTCTCGCGCTATTGTTACAGGCATTGAGTGAATTGATCAGCTCGCACACCAATCGTACATGACTCCACCTGATAAACGATCTCATTAGTCATCATATCAGCTCCATTCTTATCTGACACCGCTCTGGCATACCCCCCAGCAATACATAACACCAATCTATTGTCCCGGGGTCAGCTCAGGTTGATTAAACTGGACTTACATCAAGAGTATAAGGAGAAGGGGCGGTTTGAGAGGTGTGAAGAAGTTGCCATCAAGCATTGGTGCTTTAGTTATTAAATCCAATAGAGCGAATTGACAAGCTCACCAAACAAAAACATTCATTACTATCACCGTGTAAGTTGCTTGACACATACCATGAACAAATCTTCAATGTCCGATTTTTAACGTTCACAGACTCCTTGCTAATCATTGAACATAAGCAATAATGGGAACCATTCCTTTTCCAATGCCTGAATGACGTCATCACGTCTGATGGTCTGGTAGTGTGGATGCTTGAAGTAATCAGACAGTCTAGACCACCATTTAAATGCCGAGTTATGACGTCAGATGTGTATTTAGAAGCTTGCCAGTATGAGAGTTATTTCATGTTATCATTACAAACTAACATTTACTGATCCATTTGCGACCACGACAATCAACCACTATCATGGAGGCATAGTCAGTCATCGGTCTATATAAGACAACATTAAAATAAAGTCAACACACAATGCTTCATAAGCGTAAGAACAATTGTCACCCGAAGGCCACACAACCATCTGTAGTGCATCAACGACCAACAGTCCTATCACCAAAACAAAACTAGAACAAACCCACCATCGTCTGACCCTTGACATTTACCAGGATTGATGTATCAGACCGCTAGCGCCTCTTGTACAGGTGGTCGAATACTGTATTAACACCTGGGAAAGGCACTCCTCCCAAATGTACGTACCAACAGCAATAAAAGTATCATATTCTGCCAGTGGACGTTATTATTATAACATCAGGTAAATAAGCCTAAAAGGAACCCATGAAGCCAATGTTCCAAGCAGCTGAGAAATTCAGAAGCCATACCAGCGTTTAGATTCTGACCAGGTGTGACGGCGTCAGCCTAAGATGGTTAGATATAAGAATACATCTGCTCTTTCAGAGTTCATTGTTTCAGGTGTGACTTATCCTAAACTATGGTATAGTATCATATCATTTGACATTGCACATAAATACCAGATGCAAATGTTGTACTATCTGTTTTGTGGGAGAACGCTCACACACACAAACACACACAAACACACACAAACACACTCACACACACAAACACACACACACACAAACATACACTCACACACACAAACCCACACACACGCGTACACGCACACTTACACACAAACAAACACACACTTACACACACACACACACACACACACACACACACACACACACACACACACACACACACACACACACACACACACACACACACACACACACACACACACACACACACACACACACACACACACACACACACACACACACACACACACATGGGCTCAATGTGCAATGTGTCCAATGCCGAAAATGGGTCAATATTGCAAATATGTAAACATTACCCTCCACGAAGGGAAACAACAAACGAATTGCACCAAAATCTAAAATACCGAATCAGGCGCAGAGATTGCATTACTTAGTGGAGATAATTAGTTGGAAAAGGTACACATCTTATTCAGAGCAACAGCGATTATCACCTCAAGTAGCAATGCTATATTGATAAAAGAAAGACAGGCAAACCACACCAGCTTAGACACATCACCTTCAACTCAATACCTCACTTAATGTCTGCACTTGTTTGCAAGCAAGAGCCTCAAGCATTCCCGTGAAGCTGACTACAATCACAGCCGGTATTCCCATCAGCTGAACGAACAGGTGATAAGACATGGCTGATGGCGCACTTATGCTGCGTGGGTTATTAACCATGCTGCAGGGGTGTTCAATTGCTTTTTCTCAGGTGTGAAACAACGCGGGATTAAAATAACTATTTTAACATAGATACGCATGCTCTGTAGCTAAGTAACCTAACGCATATCCCATATGAACACTGTGTTGCATTAAACAGTGAGACATTCCCCGCAAGGCTGGATGTGATTTAACATGGAAACAGTATGCTAGCAACCGTTGCCTAATGAACCTCCACATTACGCTCACTGGTCAGGCTACTACATATCATCAGATCATATCACTCTCACATTATATCTGGTGTGGAAATAAAGTAATGCTGCGAGCAATCCGGGCGTGAAATTACCTGGTCAAAATTAATGGGACAATTAAGCGTCAGCACTGACACTTCTAGGGCACAGTGCTATGTTATCATAAGGAAAGTCAAACTGTTGGTTCCACTATTGCCATTTGCGGACAATAACGAGCCAATTTTACGCATGATCTAGTATAGATCTGTTATACACTCGTCTAGTATGCTCACAGACACATGTGCCAATCAAAGCATTACGCAGCTGTCAGTGCGCCAATCAATTGTATAATCTCATTAGCCATCAAATCAGCGAATCGATTTTCTCAATGCCAATAATTTACCTTGTAATCAGGTTTATCAGATCAGAATTACATGACATCAGTCTACCTTTCATCCAAGGAGGAGCTCGCTCTGTTTAGCGAACAAGGTACGAATCACCCTTTTGATGTGAGCAGATGCCAAGTCAGAAATACATCAAAGCTCTGTTCTTCTGTTCCCTAAAGCCTCAACCTCTTAGCCAACAGCTAAGTCCAAATAAACCCTGTTTGTTTTTCTTCCTTTGGGGAAGTAATGCAGAATAGAGGGCGAACTCATGGCTGAGCAGTGTCGAGTTACACAGGTCTAATGGAGGGAACATGTGTCAGACCACATACCAAAAGGGATAGGGAGAGTGTTGGTGGTGGATGAGCGATGGGCTGAGGGGGTCAGCATGTAGATACCGTTATCCATGATGGACGGCGAGTGTACTGCCGGATTACAAGGCAGAATCAACGCTACTTCACGTACCAACTGGATCCCGAGGATAAATATGCAGTTGACTTACTTAAGTTGTAGAGGGAAATATAGCTCAACAGCAACCATTAATTCGGTAGTTGACACATGAGGTGGGGGGAGGGAATGAAGCTGCTTATTTCTTGGGATCCTCCGTAATAAACAATAAAGGTTCATGAAAATAAACCGATAATTGTCCGTTCAACGGTTACTATGTTGCACCATGATGACAGGTTTCCGGGTGAATTCATTGACTGCATAATTGGTTAAGAGTAGAGCAATATCAACGCTCAATTGGGTCAATCAACTGTAATGAAGCTTAGCTAGTGATGATCCTACTAAACGCCTCAGTAACTGATGCACTACGCTAGCCCTTACCCTACTGACCCTCTGTTAGTTTCGTCCACTACAGATACTTATCAGCATCAAATACAGCCGATATGGGAAGCTATAAAAATATTCTTTTACTGCCAGGATGACGTCGCTACACACTGCTCTGTGATCACCTCAGCCAATGCAGACGACATATTCATGTTTTTTGTCTATTCCATTTCGAGAAGCTGGTTTAACTGGTATTCACTATCAAGAACACTCCTGCTACACAGGCAGCTACTAGGTGGAATACAACATAAAATGAGAGGTTTAGAGATGATGTCTATCATTAACAGCGACGTGGGAGGCATTTGTTATTTGCTTGAGGGAGAACACATTCCATTCGATGACTGGTAGTTATAGGACAAGTATGATTATAACTGCGTCAAATCTAGACCAATTGGAAGCAAGCTCTGGAACGGAAGGTGCAAATATACTGCTATCATTGAGTGTCCCAGTAGGGACATCATATGAGGTAGCAATATAAAAAAAAAACCTGATAAGCATCATATTTAATGCCTATTTCAAGTCATGATAAGCTGCAGATGACAAAATCAAAATAGGAAGTGATCTGTGTGGTAGCCTACTTATTAGCTATGCTTACCTGTATTGTACAGAGACAAGGGTTCTTCTTCCTTCCTCGTTTACACACTAAATGGTAGCATTTACATGTTTTCCCTTTAAAAGCCAATAAGAATAACACAGCTGATGATGACCCCGAATCTGCCTCAGACCCACCCCAATATGGTATCATGGAGAGAGTAGCTCTTGTAATGCTGACTGCAGCCTACTGCGTTTCGCCTGAGTATAACGCTCGCATCAGGTTTCGAAACATACCATACCTTTCCATCTCTGTACCGTGGGTCATTAACACACATAAACACCACTAAACGCATCAGCTGCATATTTTGTTCATTCCAGCAGAAACGACAACATTCTTTGGTGCCCATCCCCTCTCTGTAACTTAACTCTACTGACAACAACATTGCATCATATCGCTGCATCATCCGCGGCTGCTTAACTGCTCTGTTAACGGCGAGGAGAGCATCTTCTGATCTTATTTGCATCCGAGAATAGCGTTCGTTGAGGTGATATTGGTGCTGTCTTTTATCAGCAAATGTGGCAGACTACAAAATTTATGATAACCGACATTACCTCAAAGGCGCCCCTAGCAGCCATCGCTAAACAC
Source organism: Urechis unicinctus (assembly GCA_034190875.2). Taxonomy (NCBI): domain Eukaryota; kingdom Metazoa; phylum Annelida; class Polychaeta; order Xenopneusta; family Urechidae; genus Urechis; species Urechis unicinctus. The sequence goes on along the minus strand of CM067358.1, from coordinate 65,091,644 downwards.
CCACACCAGGTATATTGTATTGTTTTGAGAAGAATCTCAACTTCATCTGCAAACAAACTTCTCTCAGGCTTCATAATACTATAGCAGTTGATCAATGGTCTAGTGAATGTCATATGTACCATTGAGTAAGAACAATGGTTGTCTATACCCCGGCCGAATTGTCTGTTGTGCAGGTTTATTAATTTGTATTAAAAAAACATTCCAAACGGTATAGCCAAGACACAATTTGAACCTAGCGAGTTCGCCGCAGATAACATTACAATGATATGATCTACTAAAACTGCTTTAGTACAAAAACGGAATTAAAATTATATGCTCAACTTCGAATCCATAGCTCGCAATATCTAGGCAATCTGACAAACGCTATAATTACATATTTGCTTCTGCCGCCGTTACAACTACACCATAACAGTTTTCCCTATCCAGCCCGTTCGTGTAACATGATTATGTAATAATTGGACAGTACAAATGATTCCCCTAGTGATTCAATTGCAAATCCTGGTGGGTAATAAAATCCATGGCAAGCAAGGGATATATTAAAAATGTTTCAAGCGCTGTCAATACGGTCTGGTAATACTCGGATCCATGCGTATTATTAGCAACATTCGACTAGCTATGCATTGACTTATCTAATGGTGTGTCTATTATCAGGTGAAATAATATGTAAACATGAATATTACACTAGTGCATCCTTGGTTGATGGTTACATATAGCTAAATGTAGTCTTCGTTATGCGAAAAAGACGTAAAAGACAACATGGAGCCAGTATTATTGAAGGCAAGTTAACACACGCGCGCCTCACCTTCCAGACTACGCCACTATACTCTGGCTTAATCATGCATGATCAGGACAACATTAATGATTCAAACAAACCATTGACAAGATACTGTACTCCACTACAACCTCTAGCAAAGTATGTTGTCACCCGCGGCTGTACACAGCCGCGAACATTAACGACCAGACCAGCGTTATCTCAACTTATCTGCATCTCGGCATGGCGTCCATCTACACGCTGTAGCCTGCGAAATAGGTTATCGCGTGTTTACCTTATGGTAATGACCATGAGACAACCACATAGCCATCCCCGGATATATGATGTAGACAGATGACAGATTATCTCACGAACCACAATGATTAGATAACCCATCCACGCGAATACAACTTAAATGACTGATTGCTTATGAACATCAACAGACATTCACGCATATGGATGGCACTACATGCATCCGTTGCATGATCAATAAGTTGGCCTTCCTACGAAATACTATTATTCACACAGCTGCCATTTCCCAGTGTGGTACTAATCCACAGTCTTACCATTGTACCCAACCATACAACCAGAATCTCATTAACTGCCAGAGTATCGACCACTCAGCGCGTTTAAGTTGGTTGTATTGAAGGAGAAAAGAGCCCATGACTATTGTTTGCGGTGAAGAATAGATAACACATGGCACGGGGTAGATACTATTAGGCAATACTTCCACCAAAATTAGGGAATTGTGAATGCACAGTTGTTCAACCCATATGCTTTTCAAATTTGGTAAACATGTTGTGTTGGTTCAAGCACAAATCGATAATTTACTGTTAGTGATCACATTGCAAAGAATTAGTCAATATCTAGTTATTTACGCCACTAGGCAAAAATAGAAACAACATGATAACCGAATAGTCCCAAAAAAAGCATCTTTAATTGTCAGTGTTCTACTTTACAGTTACAAATTGAAAACTTAGTGATGCAAATGTAACCACCCACATACTTTTGCAAACAAGTACATTGAAGGGGACGTCAACAGAATAAGACAGATAGCACAGCAGACCTTTCTGAATATGCAACAACTGTGTTGATGTTCAATACAGCCAGCACGCCGCGACCAACAGAGAATCACAAAGAGTGGGTAAATATGGTGATACTGTGACTGGTGACCTTGACATAATAGATACCTACTCTTTCGTCTAGGATGCTGTGAGCAAAACAAATATGCTGATGGGTGGCACTGGGCAATGAGAGTATATATAGACACGGAAGAAGCCCCTCATTACTATTTGCACAGAAGCCAGTGGCCCCTACGCAGGGGATATGTATGGTCGTTTGGCGACAGAGTCAGGGGTTAGCCTGACAAGATGGAAGCTGACAATATACCACGTTATACAGTGGTAAGATCATTAGTATGGGGTGGGCGTCTGATGTGGGGGCTGAAGCTGATGCTATAACACAGTCGTTCCTGTAATAAATGGAACAAATCAAGCGGTGGGAATAAATAAACCTGCTCACAAACGGGCTGATGCAATAACTTTCGATCACCCTTTACAGCTTGAAGAAGGAAATGTTATTAACAAGTCCAAACAGAAAAGCGACCTGTTCAGTTGTATCACTTATTGTAGACATATAATAAAAATGAAACAACAACCAACCGTTCTGAGCTACCTCATGAAGCTGAGCCAGTGACTGGTCAAGCTGCACAGAGAGTTAGAAACAGAACGAGACAAATGCGCCACACAAGACGCAAAGCATCGACCAGGAGTTAACATCCGGGATGGCACCCTTGTGCTGGTCTGCATGAATATGGGTGTATTGGGTGGGGTGCTGCTGTACAATGGAATTACAGTGGCTTGTGGCATGCTATCAGTGGCTGGAAAATTCATTAGTTGCAGGCTTTATGTGACGGCACAAAAACTGCTGAGAGCGAGATGAACATGATTATTGAACATATCTCGGCCGCATTTACTGAGGGCAAGATTTCAGATGACGAATTTTACCTGGCTGTAAATGAGGCGGGAAAAATGTTCAGATTAAGAGGGAAATACGTGCTGGTGCACAAAAGGCCCACTCCACCGTAACTCTCAACGATACCGTAAAAACATTTGGACGGAACGAAGTCCACGCAGACTTCATGAATGAATTAGCTGCGCCTGCACAATGATTTGTGGCAATTTGTATAGCAAGTATAAAATTAGACCCATATGTGAATGGGGTTTTTCTAGGCTCACTTATCCCAAACAGGGTCGCGCCTCCATCAGTTATTTTATTACCGTCTTATATAGGTGAATTGCGCGGACCTTTGCATACCTTAATGAGTGATTGTCCTTGTTTCACTCGCATCGTGGACACAGGTGCAGTTAACTGCGGGTGTCTTTACCGCATCTGCGACGAGGGACCTGGGGCGTTGAACCATTGCATCCCATACAAGCCCTATGGTGGAGACAATGTTTGTAGGCGCATTTGATTGTTGCGCGAATTAGCAACCAGCTGCACGTGTTTTATGCTTGCACACAGCAGCATGTTATGTGTGTATGCATGTATATCTAGCTGTGTGCAGTCTATTGAATACATAAGCATAATGAGGATCAATAGACGATAAGCGCATTACGAAACTCCAGAACCGTGTTGCCGAGATGGAAATCGACAAAATAATACATAATGAAGGAGAAGAGGAACTGGTATTTGAGAGGAATGACAGAGTAAAGGATCTAGAGTTGAGAGACATACTCAGGACCATCGAGGTATGTGGGGCATTCCTGAGGTAGCTGGTTGTGCGTGTTTTATATATCCCTGGGTTATTTCACTTTATACATGAAAGTACGGTTTTTGTCAGCGAGTCCCATTGCGCATTGTGCTGCTGTGGTGCAAGCCAAGCATGAGACTAAACGGCCATACACCATTAAAATGTCTGGCGCCAAATATCGTAACCACTGTATTAACGATCAAGATCCGTATCAGATGACTTCAATTTGCCCCAAACACTAACAATAAACACCCTAACAGATCAGTTAGCATCAAGGAAGTAAAATTCAGATTATCAATGACATGAGTCATGTTAAAAAGGTATTAGTAGGTTCACCACTAGTCTGGCCCAAATCAATGGCATACCATGCACTCCAAGACCGCACGGTTCCATCCACATAGCTTGATCTGGTAAGTCCTATTCTGAAACTCGGTCATTGTTATGATACAGTGCAATGAATCGATCCACTGATTGTGTCGAGTCCACGAAGCGACGTCGTCGTTGGTATTCGGCTACCTTGCACGTATTTTGTTCTCAATAGTTCGACCAGCGAACAGCTGGTTATAAGCTCGGTAATATTCTATGGTGCACTTATCCAGGATTACTAAGCTTTGCACATGTTCGTGGACAGAGTCAATTTCCTTTTGATCTGACATGCCTGGTATAGGAACAGGATGATTGCACCGTAAGCTAGCACCCCCCCCCCCCTTCCCGGTGAGTACAACCCCTGGCGAGCACCACCCCAATGAGCACAACCCCTAGGGAGCAGCACACCCGTCGAGCACAACCCCTGGCGAGCACCACCCCCAGCGAGTACAAACCCTAGCGAGCACCACACCCGATGAGCACCATCCCCGGCGAGCATCACCCCCAGCGAGCACAATCCCTAACGAACACCACCTTCGGCGAGTACTACCACCTGCAAGCACTTTTAAGGGCCTGGAAAAGTTTAGTGACCAAGAGTCCGTGCTGTCTTTTCATCAACAAGTACGTGTCTTTCCGTAGCATAACTCAAACAACAGGAGAATATCATCACATCATCATATGTTATCATCCAGTGGAGCACAGTTACATAACTGATAAAGATAACCAGATACCCTTCCCTATCACCCGGCGCGCACACCCCTCCCCCCCCTCAACAACCCAGAGGAACGCCCTCATTGCTTAGGATACAAGAGCTAGTGCCCAATCAACACAGCTTTCAATGAAATTCTGGCACTTCACTGCCCTCCTTCACCACACTAATATCGTTTTTTTTCTAGCATGACAAAGAATTTTTTTGGTAAGACGTGTCAGACTGCCCAAAAATAGTTGTTGGATTTTCCATCAATATAGGCCTCCTAGAATACCTTTTCTCTGTCTCACTAATGTTGAGCGAACAACAACCTAGGGCAGACTGCGTGTTTGTATTCAATTGTATGAACTTCTCTCACCTTTCTAGTTACAGGCATGCCAACCAGTCAAATTAGTAATCCTATAAGTCATTCAATCATTGCCGATTTTATTTCGGCATCAACCAGGCAACAGCGAGCAGGGCATATCACATTACCCTTGTCCGGAGTCGGCTCTGGATAATTGAATTGGACAGTGACCAGGGATACCATAATGAGACGTCTGCTCAATAACAGATTGGCATTAAATTACCTCGTGTTTTTACCTTTGTCAACAGATAAGCCTCACTCCATTCTATTGCAGTTGAATAGTTGATAAAATACCGAGTGCATCTCATATGTTGCGGTAATTAACATCACAGGTCGATCACACCCTAGATAATTGGTGCGATTGCATAGAGTGTGTTGATGAGAGTGATTGCGTGGCTGGGAAGAGGTAGTAATCGTAATCGAGTTCCTTTACTACCCACGAAGGCATACATACACATGTGTACCCACAGACACATCAAGAGCTTCTCAAGCCACGGCACAATGCTTATACGGTGACGACAGTTTTGTCAATTGCTGGTTGTCGAACCCGATGCTGTTGGTAGGTGTGATAGGCAATAATCACTGCAGATGTGCATTTCAGAATTAGAAGCTAATTTCAGATAAACACAGCGCTTCACGTTAATATTAACTGTCATGGCCGGAACAACTATATATAAAGTGTTGATATTGTAGCGTCATATGTGTTAAATGGGCGAATATTTGTAAGAAACTTACATGTTACTGATACGAAATGAACTATTTTGACTAAAGACCTATAGTGGACATTTACCGTCAATGGTTTCTAGCTCTTCAACATTTCATATAACTTCAATAAAACCAAACCTTCGGTGCAAAACTACTAATATAATCAGGTTACCGGAGAAAAAGTGTTTAGGAATGAACCTACCCTTCTTGTACCTGTATCCTGATCTCATAATAGCTTAGCGTCAGTAACGTATAACATATGAGATAATATGGATGAATTCAACACATCAGTAAAGCGGTATAGAAGACATAACAACAATAGATGATAACAATGACTGAACTGGAGAGATTTGAGTGATCTAGTCATGTCATATGGCTGTGCCTCGACCAACCACATATCGGATTTGTGTTAGGAATGCAGCACAATTATTCACCAAAGGAAGAACACTTGGTATGCCGCGCGTGTGTGTACCTGGGCTGCTGCTGTGAGCAGCCACATTTTATCCAACGCCTGGCCGTGACTGTAAGTTTGAGCCCACCATTGCAGTACTTTATGCCATTACAACACATACAGCCATACACATATCAGTCACATGTTTCGCTCAATTAAGGCTTTAACAGAAACATTCCTCGTTCCGTCCCGCTCTCATTAACTCTTACGACGGCTGCATATCACCACATCATACGCGGCTTCCCATGTCAGTGCACATTAACGACCGAGGCGGGCGTTTCCTGACCTAACCTGCATTCCGGAATAGCGTTCGTTTTCAGGCTATAAGCGCCGTAATTTATCAGCAAACGCGGATGATGATAATGCTTCCGAGACCACCGCCCCTAGGACCCGGTACTCACATCTACCCCAGTCTGCCTTATTTTGCATACAGATTAAGTCATATACTGCGACTGCTGCATAATAACAACTGCGTTGTCTCAACTGCTGCCAGACATATCACTCGGCATTGAACAGCATCAGTCTATTGTAAATAAATGACCCAGGGTCACTGAAGGTTGATAGAACTGGACACTGACCACGCCATCGTTAAAGTAAGGCCTCCGCTTCCTAGCCCGGTATCAGGTACGTTGTTTCGCTTCAACTCAGCTTTGTTGACAGACGAACCTTTCTACACTATGTATATCTAAAGCAGTTGATCTAGTGCCTAATACATCATATTTGAAGCATTACTTAAAAACGCAGGACGATTACAACCTCGACGACTGGTATGCGATTTTGGTTTAATAAATAGTTTTCGGGCAGCATTCCTCGTGATGCAATGTGAGCACCAGGCGTTTTAGCACCACCACAGTACTGCTTCTTGCAGTGTCTTTCTCTGCTCAATGCTACAGTGAATGCAACGCATGTACAGGCGTTTCCCACCCACCTATATCCAGCTAAGTAATACAACCGCTGTAAATCATAGAACGTGTGGATTTTATCGATGAGCTGCCTACCATAGAGTTAACACAAGTCAGGCGTTGTAAGGGAAGACTTAACGAGAACTAGTACATTGTTGCCCATTTGACGTGTTGCTGTGTTGCAGTGTCGGCCATGAACTGCTTCCTCGCTGCCAGCTTACGAAAACTATGGAAATGAAGATACCTGTGGAGAAGAATTATTGATAGTATCCTCAAGCTAATAACTGAGCAAGTGTCAGTGAAAGAGCGTATCCACGTACCTAAGTGGTCACCATGGTTTCTCACGTATGTGTTTCTGCTTCCGTGGGCTTAAAATGCGTTTGACATGGAGAGTAATCGTCATTTTGTGCATAAGACTCTTTTGCACTGTCCAATATACATTAGATATGACAACCACACGAGATTTTTGCGAACCTATTGTTCTTTTCGAAATAATTGGCGTGCCTACTGTGATATAGTAGGCGGAAGAAGCCATGTCACTACGGCTAGCTTTCAATGATGTCCGGCCAGTCTTTAGACATCCGAAGGGTTGTATTTGGCCGCTGATGTCCGGAAAAAGATTCATCTCCGCTTGTTAATATACTGACGTCGAGATATTAATATCTCTCATTTACCTGCATTTAATGGTGTTGATGATATTTCCCATTCTTCCGTAGAACATTAAATGCTGACATTCTTCACACCAGGTTGTTTAGCCGATGAGCAAAATTATCTCACATTGTGAGTCCTGCAATGAATGTGTAGCTTGGCACTATTGGTGATTATCATGTTCCTACGTTAGATATCGTTGCTCATGGGGGTACATGGCTGCTGCTGTAACATTCTACCAGTCCATGGATATACTGGGAGCAACCCCCTGGAGTTTATTGGTAAACGCTTTGCTAAATAACGATCTAATGCGCACCACCAAGCCTTCGCAGAACGTTAAGCGAGTGCTCATGCGAAACAGTAGCGGCAGGCATTCGGGTTCTTAGAACCATTTCACTACAACCTCGTTGATTAACCAACGTTTTCAATGTAAGAAAAAATGCACTGCGACACCTTAATTTTTTAAATAGGCTTATTACCCAAAGTTTTCCTTTTTAATCACATGGTAAGTTTCGGTAAAGCAAGGTACCAATGAGCGTATTTTCGAGGTGAAACATTCAGTCAAACGCTATCGAGGGCAAAATTAAGTAGAGCCGTGTTGGCCAAAAAAGAACCACCAATCAACGGATACTTTGATATCAAGCTTCTAAGACCCTGTCGAAGCAGAGATGTAAGCAGAAATTGAAATTTCCATAAAGCTTGGAATGTGCAAGTAACGTAATGCATCAGGCATGTGATGGGACTGTGACAGCGACATAAAATGTAGAGCATGCGATGCAATGGTGACGTGAAACAAACAGCACGCGATGCAACGGTGACGTGAAACAAACAGCACGCGATGCAACGGTGACGTGAAACAAACAGCACGCGATTCAACGGTGACCTGAAACAAAATAAGCGCGATGCAACAGTTACGTGAAACAACACGAACTCGATGGAACAGTTACGTGAAACAAAAAGAACGCAATGGACCAGCAATGCTACATTAAACAATCGTTGAGACAGCTACGAAGTGAAAATGCGGCACAAACCTAATGCATAAATCTTGCAATTTTACTGAGGCAATGTTATCCTAGCCGAATAATTTGAGGTTCAGTTTTAGATCATCATCATTGTCGCAGAACGTGTTATGGGATCGTGAGTCGTGGTTGTCAACATTGGAATTCATTTATCCGTATTTGGTGGTACGTGAATGACACGACGTCGTGATCGGTTTACTTTTCCAATGCGTACAATGTTCAGCATTCCAATATCTATGCAGTCACTCTGTAATCCCCAATAATGTACTCATCTAAGATTAGACGCAGCCTAAATGTTAGAAATGTGGGTTAGTTATTATCAGGTGATCTGTATGCAACCATACCCAGATGCGATAATACAAAATGTTGGTATTCAGTGAATCCTTTGGTGCGTCTATACAGATATGCATTGGATTTTAATTCCACTGTGAGATCATTATTTCCATCTTATATGAAAGGTTTTCCCTGCTTGTTCCTGTCGAGATATCAACACAAAGAGACCTGGTATTATTAGCGGGAATAACACACTTTGTTGCAACAGAACACGCGCATGATTGACTATTAGAGTACACCATTGACAAGATACTGTATTCTCTCTTTACGTTAACGAAGGCTGCATATCTTCACCAGGGCTAAATACAGCCGTGCATAGTAACGATGAGGCGAGCATTATCTGTTAACTGCATCTCGGAATAGCGTCCTTCTACGGCCCACAACTTCTGTCTTTTATCAGCCAGTGGGGCCAGAACAACGCATACTGAGCTTATACTAATGTCCCAGAGATAATTACAAAACCAGCCTCCTATCATCTTGGTATTAGACGTAGACAGATTACCTTGAACACTGCCGAACGTTGTGTGCTACTACAAGAGCGAGCCGCTCTCTCTCGCGCTATTGTTACAGTAAATTTACAGCCGCATATATGATTTAAATGACTGATCACTCTTGCACATCGACAGAACATTAAAAGCACGAAGGCCATTTTGTGCACAGTTACATGACCAATACGTTTTCCCTTCAAATCGAAACACGTGCCTCTATCTGCAAAGTCTCGGGCACAATTCCAAAAGCTACCCCGATTTAGTGCAATTCATATATTTATCAATGTGCTACCAATCCCGCTTCCCCCAATACAACAATTACACCAAATCATATAGCGGGATTGTATTTACTTATTGAGTCTTGACCATTTAGTTGATTTTGTTATTTCAAGCGGTTTAATAAAGATGTCTGCAGCTACGCGTATTAAGTTGGTCGGGTTTATAAAGATGTCTGCATCATAGTGTATTTCGTCAACCTTCTTCATAAAAATGACTGCAATTAATCAAACGGCTCTCATAAAGATGTTTACATCTTAGTGTATTTAATCAGCATCACTATAAGCCTCACAGATAATCAACGAGTCATCTTGCTAACAGTTGACCAGCACTCTGGCACATGTCACACAGGCGTGTTCGCGTGCTTGGTATTGAGTGAATTGATCAGCTCGCACACCAATCGTACATGACTCCACCTGCTAAACGATCTCATTAGTCCATCATATTAGCTCCATTCTTATCTGACACCGCTCTGGCATACCCCCCAGCAATACATAACACCAATCTATTGTCCCGGGGTCAGCTCAGGTTGATTAAACTGGACTTACATCAAGAGTATAAGGAGAAGGGGCGGTTTGAGAGGTGTGAAGAAGTTTCCATCAAGCATTGGTGCTTTAGTTATTAAATCCAATGGAGCGAATTGACAAGCTCACCAAACAAAAACATTCATTACTATCACCGTGTAAGTTGCTTGACACATACCATGAACAAATCTTCAATGTCCGATTTTTTTAACGTTCACAGACTCCTTGCTAATCATTGGAACATAAGCAATAATGGGAACCATTCCCTTCAGATTCCGATGCCTGAATGACGTCATCACGTCTGATGGTCTGGTAGTGTGGATGCTTGAAGTAATCAGACAGTCCCCTCCCCCCGAATCCCGCCACCTCTTCCATTTAAATGCCCCCCGACCCTTTCTCCCTTTCTTTATGAACCTCAGATGTTGTTATTTAGAAGCTTGCCAGTAAAGTGATAGTCTTATTTCCATTTAATGTTTATCATTAAAAACTACCAGTATGAGACTGATCCATGTTTGCGACTAAACACGACAATTCAACCTCTATCATGGAGGCATAGTCCAGTCATCAGGTCTATATATGAGACAATTTTAAAATGAAATCAACACACAATGCTTCATAAGCGTAAGAACAATTGCGCACCCGAAGGCCCACACAACCATCTGTAGTGCATCAACGACCAACAGTCCTATCACCAAAACAAAACTAGAACAACCCCACCCTCGTCTGACCCTTGACATTTACCAGGATTGATGTATCAGACCGCTACGCGCCTCTTGTACAGGTGGTCGTCGAATACTGTATTAAGACCTTGGAAAGGCACTCCTCCCAAATGTACGTACCAACAGCAATAAAAGTATCATATTCTGCCAGTGGACCGTTATTATTATACCATCAGGTAAATAGCCTAAAAGGAAGCCATTGAAGCCATGTTCCAAGCAGCCGAGAAATTCAGAAGCCATACCAGCGTATAGATTCTGACCAGGTTGTGAACGGCGTCGTCAGCCTAAGATGGTTAAGACATAAGAATACATCTGCTCTTTCAAAGTTATCCTAAACTATGGTATAGCATCATATCATTTGACATTGCACATAAATACCAGATGCAAATGTTTGACTATCTGTTTTTCTGGGATAATGCTCACAACCCACACACAAAACACACACCACAAACACACAATCACACACACAAACACAAACACACACAAACCCACACTCACACCACAAAACCCACACCCTAGCGCACTTGCACACTTACACACACACAAACACACACTTCCCTACACCCACCGTACAAGAACGACACACCACACACACACACACACACACACCACACACCACACACACACACACACACCACACACATGGGACCTCAATGTGCAATGCTTTCCAATGCCGCACCGAACGAAAAATGCCGGTCATATATCGCCAATATGTAAACAGTACCTCCCACGAAGGGAAACAACAAACGAATTGCACCAAAATCTAAAATACCGAATCAGGCGCAGAGATTGCATTACTTAGTGGAGATAATTAGTTGGAAAAGGTCACACATCTTATTCAGAGCAACAGCGATCTATCACACCTCAAGTAGCATTGCTATATTGATAAAAGAAAGACCAACAACCACAAACACCCAGCCTTAGAACACATCACCTTCAACTCAACCCCTCACTTAATGTCTGCACTTGTTTGCAAGCAGAGCTTCAAGCATTCCCGTGAAGCTGACTACAATCAACAGCCAGTAATTCCCATCAGTCCGAACGAACAGGAGATAAAGACATGGGCTGATGGACGCACTTATGCTGCGCTGGTTATTAACCATGCTGCAGGGGTGTTCAAGTGTTGCTGTTTCTCAGGTGTGAAACAACGCGGGATAAAATAAAATATTTTAGAAACATAGATACGCATGCTCTGTAGCTAATTAACCTAACGCATATCCCATATGAACACTGTGTTGCATAAAACAGTGAGACATGCCCCGAAAGGCTGGATGTGATTTAACATGGAAACAGTCTTCTAGCAACCGTTGCCTAATGAACCTCCACATTTACGCTCACTGGTCCAGGCTACTACATATCATCAGATCATATCACTCTCACATTATATCTGGTGTGGAAATAAAGTAATGCTGCGAGCAATCTCAGTGAGAGAAACTACATCAAAGCTCTGTTCTTCTGGTTCCTAAATCCCTACCACCTCTTATAGACAACAGCTCAGAGTCCAAATAAAAACCGGGGGTGTGTTTCTCCGTGGGGAAGTAAAAGTAATGCAGAAGAGGGCGAACGCAGGGCCTGAGCAGGTCGTCGAGTTTACCAAGGTCTAATGGAGGGGTGAAAATGTGTCAGACCACATACCAAAAGGGATAGGGAGAGGTGTGGTGGTGTCTGATGAGCGATGGGCTGAGGGGGTCAGCATGTACCATACCGTAATCCATGATGGACGGCGAGTGTACAGCCGGATTACAAGGCAGGAATCAACGCTACTTCACGTACCAACTGGATCCGAGGATAAATATGCAGTCGACTTACTTAAGTTGTAGAGGGTAAATATAGCTCAACAGCAACCATTAATTCGGTAGTTGACACATGAGATGGGGGGAGGGAATGAAGCGCTTATTTCTTGGGATCCTCCGTAATAAACAATAAAGGTTCTTGAAAATAAACCGATAATTGTCCATTCAACGGGTACTATGTTGCACCCATGATGACAGGTTTCCGGGTGTGACATTCATTGACTGCATAATTGGTTAAGAGTAGAGCAATATAACGCTGAAATTGGGTCAATCAACTGTAATAAAAGCTTAGCTAGTGATGACTTCTACTTAACGCCTCAGTAACTAATGCACTATGCTAGCCCTTACTTCACTGACCCTCTGTTTTAGTTTCGTCCACTACAGATACTTACAAACCTCGTTGATAAGCGAATGTTTTTCAATGTGAGAAAAATGCACTGGCGACACCTTAATTTTTTAAATAAACATTCCTGCATCAGCTAAGAACTGGCAATATTATCCCAACTTTTCCTTTTTAATCTCACGGTAAGTTTGGTTGAAGCGAGCAACCAAAATGCATTTTCGTGTTGAAACATTTAGTGAAACTCTATCAAGGGCAAAATTAAAAGTAGAGCCGTGTTGAAACTTTGATGCCAAGCTTCTAAGAGCGTGCCTAACAGAGATGTAAGCGGAAATTTTAAAATGAACAAACTGTATAATCGGGTAAATTTACAGCACGGACACCTACGAAATCCATAAAGACTGGAATGTTAAGGTTATGTAATGCATCTGTTGACCGCGACATAAATGTAGAGCATGCGATAACAACGTAATGTGAAATAAAAAGCATGCGATGCATAGGAGATGTGAAACATAAAAGCACACGATGCAATGGTGACGTGTTTACATAAAGCATACGATGCAAAACGTGACGTGAAACAAACAGCACGCGATGCAAGCAGTGACGTGAAACATAAAGCACACGATGCAAAGGTGGACGTAAATTATAAACCACACCATGCAATGGTGACGTGAAACATAAAGCACACGATGCAACGGTGTCGTGAATTATAAACCACACCAGGCAACGGTGACCTGAAACATAAAGCACACGATTGCAACGTGGGGCGTGAAACAAACAGCAGGAATGGAACAGCAATGCTGCATTAAGGATGCGTTGAGCAGCTACGTAGTGAAAATGCGGCACCAACCTAATGCATAAATCTTTGCAATTTTACTTGGCAATGTTATCCAAGCTGAAAACTGTGAGGTTTAGATTTAGATCATAATCACTGTCGCAGAATTGTGTTATGGGAAGGTGAGTCGTGGCTGTCAAACATTGGAATTCATTTATCCGTATTTGTGGAATGGAAACGTGAATTACACGAACGCCGCCGTGATCGGTTACTCTGTCTATGCGTACCATTTTAAGCATTCCAATATCTATGCCAGTCACTCTTGAACTCCCCAATAATTAAAAACTTATCTAAGATTAGACGCAGCTTAAAATGAGATTGGGTTTTAATTATCAGGTTATTTTGATATGCAAACATGAATACCATACCCAGATGCGATAATACAAAATGTTGGTATTCAGTGCATCCTTTGGTGTGCGTCTATAAAAGATATGCAAAGATTTTAATTCCACTGTTTATCATTATTTCCAACTTATATGAAAGGTTTTCCCTGTGTGTTCCTGTCGTGATATCAGCACACAACAGACCTGGTAATATTAGCGGGAATAACACATTTTATTGTAAACCATTGACAAGATACTGTATTCTCTCGTTACGTTAACAAAGGCTGCATATCTTCACCAGCGGCTTAATACAGCGTGCTATTAAACGATGAGGCGGGCATTGTCATACTAATGACCCAGAGATAATTACAAAACCAGCCTCCTTCATCTTGGTATTAGACGTCCTAGACAGATTACCTGGAACACTGCCGAACGTAGTGTGCTACTACAAGAGCGAAGCCGATCTCTCGCGCTATTGTTACAGGCATTGAGTGAATGATCAGCTCGCACACCAATCGTACATGACTCCACCTGATAAACGATCTCATTAGTCATCATATCAGCTCCATTCTTATCTGACACCGCTCTGGCATACCCCCCAGCAATACATAACACCAATCTATTGTCCCGGGGGTCAGCTTCAGGTTGATTAAAACTGGACTTACATCAAGAGTATAAGGAGAAGGGGCGGTTTTGAGAGGTGTGAAGAAGTTGCCATCAAGCATTGGTGCTTTAGTTATTAAATCCAATAGAGCGAATTGACAAGCTCACCAAACAAAAACTTCATTACTATCACCGTGTAAGTTGCTTGACACATACCATGAACAAATCTTCAATGTCCGATTTTTAACGTTCACAGACTCCTTGCTAATCATTGAACATAAGCAATAATGGGAACCATTCCTTTTCCAATGCCTGAATGACGTCATCACGTCCTGATGGTCTGGTAGTGTGGATGCTTGAAGTAATCAGACAGTCTAGACCACCATTTAAATGCCGAGTTATGACGTCAGATGTGTATTTAGAAGCTTGCCAGTATGAGAGTTATTTCATGTTATCATTACAAACTAACATTTACTGATCCATTTGCGACCACGACAATCAACCACTATCATGGAGGCATAGTCAGTCATCGGTCTATATAAGACAACATTAAAATAAAGTCACGTCACACACACATGCTCATAAGCGTAAGAACAATTGTCACCCGAAGGCCACACAACCATCTGTAGTGCATCAACGACCAACAGTCCTATCACCAACCAAACAAAACTAGAACAAACCCACCATCGTCTGACCCTTGACATTTACCAGGATTGATGTATCAGACCGCTAGCGCCTCTTGTACAGGTGGTCGAATACTGTATTAACACCTGGGAAAGGCACTCCTCCCAAATGTACGTACCAACAGCAATAAAAGTATCATATTCTGCCAGTGGACGTTATTATTATAACATCAGGTAAATAAGCCTAAAAGGAACCCATGAAGCCAATGTTCCAAGCAGCTGAGAAATTCAGAAGCCATACCAGCGTTTAGATTCTGACCAGGTGTGACGGCGTCAGCCTAAGATGGTTAGATATAAGAATACATCTGCTCTTTCAGAGTTCATTGTTTCAGGTGTGACTTATCCTAAACTATGGTATAGTATCATATCATTTGACATTGCACATAAATACCAGATGCAAATGTTGTACTATCTGTTTTGTGGGAGAACGCTCACACACACAAACACACACAAACACACACAAACACACTCACACACACAACCACACAACACACACACAAACATACACTCACACACACAAACCCACACCACACGCGTACACGCACACTTACACACAAACAAACACCACACTTACACACACACACACACCGTACACACACACACACACACACACACACACACACACACACACACACACATTCACCACACACACACACACACACACACACACACACACACACACACTCACACACACACACACACACACACACATGGGCTCAATGTGCAATGTGTCCAATGCCGAAAATGGGTCAATATGCAAATATGTAAACATTACCCTCCACGAAGGGAAACAACAAACGAATTGCACCAAAATCTAAAATACCGAATCAGGCGCAGAGATTGCATTACTTAGTGGAGATAATTAGTTGGAAAAGGTACACATCTTATTCAGAGCAACAGCGATTATCACCTCAAGTAGCAATGCTATATTGATAAAAGAAAGACAGGCAAACCACACCAGCTTAGACACATCACCTTCAACTCAATACCTCACTTAATGTCTGCACTTGTTTGCAAGCAAGAGCCTCAAGCATTCCCGTGAAGCTGACTACAATCACAGCCGGTATTCATCCCATCAGCTGAACGAACAGGTGATAAGACATGGCTGATGGCGCACTTATGCTGCGTGGGTTATTAACCATGCTGCAGGGGTGTTCAATTGCTTTTTTCTCAGTGTGTGAAACAACGCGGGATTAAAAATAACTATTTTAACATAGATACGCATGCTCTGTAGCTAAGTAACCTAACGCATATCCCATATGAACACTGTGTTGCATTAAACAGTGAGACATTCCCCGCAAGGCTGGATGTGATTTAACATGGAAACAGTATGCTAGCAAACCGTTGCCTAATGAACCTCCACATTACGCTCACTGGTCAGGCTACTACATATCATCAGATCATATCACTCTCACATTATATCTGGTGTGGAAATAAAGTAATGCTGCGAGCAATCCGGGCGTGAAATTACCTGGTCAAATTAATGGGACAATTAAGCGTCAGCACTGACACTTCTAGGGCACAGTGCTATGTTATCATAAGGAAAGTCAAACTGTTGGTTCCCACTATTGCCATTTGCGGACAATAACGAGCCAATTTTACGCATGATCTAGTATAGATCTGTTATACACTCGTCTAGTATGCTCACAGACACATGTGCCAATCAAAGCATTACGCAGCTGTCAGTGCGCCAATCAATTGTATAATCTCATTAGCCATCAAATCAGCGAATCGATTTTCTCAATGCCAATAATTTACCTTGTAATCAGGTTTATCAGATCAGAATTACATGACATCAGTCTACCTTCATCCAAGGAGGAGCTCGCTCTGTTTAGCGAACAAGGTACGAATCACCCTTTTGATGTGAGCAGATGCCAAGTCAGAAATACATCAAAGCTCTGTTCTTCTGTTCCCTAAAGCCTCAACCTCTTAGCCAACAGCTAAGTCCAAATAAACCCTGTTTGTTTTTCTTCCTTTGGGGAAGTAATGCAGAATAGAGGGCGAACTCATGGCTGAGCAGTGTCGAGTTACACAGGTCTAATGGAGGGAACATGTGTCAGACCACATACCAAAAGGGATAGGGAGAGTGTTGGTGGTGGATGAGCGATGGGCTGAGGGGGTCAGCATGTAGATACCGTTATCCATGATGGACGGCGAGTGTACTGCCGGATTACAAGGCAGAATCAACGCTACTTCACGTACCAACTGGATCCCGAGGATAAATATGCAGTTGACTTACTTAAGTTGTAGAGGGAAATATAGCTCAACAGCAACCATTAATTCGGTAGTTGACACATGAGGTGGGGGGAGGGAATGAAGCTGCTTATTTCTTGGGATCCTCCGTAATAAACAATAAAGGTTCATGAAAATAAACCGATAATTGTCCGTTCAACGGTTACTATGTTGCACCATGATGACAGGTTTCCGGGTGAATTCATTGACTGCATAATTGGTTAAGAGTAGAGCAATATCAACGCTCAATTGGGTCAATCAACTGTAATGAAGCTTAGCTAGTGATGATCCTACTAAACGCCTCAGTAACTGATGCACTACGCTAGCCCTTACCCTACTGACCCTCTGTTAGTTTCGTCCACTACAGATACTTATCAGCATCAAATACAGCCGATATGGGAAGCTATAAAAATATTCTTTTACTGCCAGGATGACGTCGCTACACACTGCTCTGTGATCACCTCAGCCAATGCAGACGACATATTCATGTTTTGTCTATTCCATTTCGAGAAGCTGGTTTAACTGGTATTCACTATCAAGAACACTCCTGCTACACAGGCAGCTACTAGGTGGAATACAACATAAAATGAGAGGTTTAGAGATGATGTCTATCATTAACAGCGACGTGGGAGGCATTTGTTATTTGCTTGAGGGAGAACACATTCCATTC
Organism: Urechis unicinctus; assembly: GCA_034190875.2. Lineage (NCBI taxonomy): Eukaryota > Metazoa > Annelida > Polychaeta > Xenopneusta > Urechidae > Urechis > Urechis unicinctus. The sequence goes on along the minus strand of CM067358.1, from coordinate 65,073,176 downwards.
GATGACTGGTAGTTATAGGACAAGTATGATTATAACTGCGTCAAATCTAGACCAATTGGAAGCAAGCTCTGGAACGGAAGGTGCAAATATACTGCTATCATTGAGTGTCCCAGTAGGGACATCATATGAGGTAGCAATATAAAAAAAACCTGATAAGCATCATATTTAATGCCTATTTCAAGTCATGATAAGCTGCAGATGACAAAATCAAAATAGGAAGTGATCTGTGTGGTAGCCTACTTATTAGCTATGCTTACCTGTATTGTACAGAGACAAGGGTTCTTCTTCCTTCCTCGTTTACACACTAAATGGTAGCATTTACATGTTTTCCCTTTAAAAGCCAATAAGAATAACACAGCTGATGATGACCCCGAATCTGCCTCAGACCCACCCCAATATGGTATCATGGAGAGAGTAGCTCTTGTAATGCTGACTGCAGCCTACTGCGTTTCGCCTGAGTATAACGCTCGCATCAGGTTTCGAAACATACCTTTCCATCTCTGTACCGTGGGTCATTAACACACATAAACACCACTAAACGCATCAGCTGCATATTTTGTTCATTCCAGCAGAAACGACAACATTCTTTGGTGCCCATCCCCTCTCTGTAACTTAACTCTACTGACAACAACATTGCATCATATCGCTGCATCATCCGCGGCTGCTTAACTGCTCTGTTAACGGCGAGGAGAGCATCTTCTGATCTTATTTGCATCCGAGAATAGCGTTCGTTGAGGTGATATTGGTGCTGTCTTTTATCAGCAAATGTGGCAGACTACAAAATTTATGATAACCGACATTACCTCAAAGGCGCCCCTAGCAGCCATCGCTAACACCCACACCAGGTATATTGTATTGTTTTGAGAAGAATCTCAACTTCATCTGCAAACAAACTTCTCTCAGGCTTCATAATACTATAGCAGTTGATCAATGGTCTAGTGAATGTCATATGTACCATTGAGTAAGAACAATGGTTGTCTATACCCCGGCCGAATTGTCTGTTGTGCAGGTTTATTAATTTGTATTAAAAAAACATTCCAAACGGTATAGCCAAGACACAATTTGAACCTAGCGAGTTCGCCGCAGATAACATTACAATGATATGATCTACTAAAACTGCTTTAGTACAAAAACGGAATTAAAATTATATGCTCAACTTCGAATCCATAGCTCGCAATATCTAGGCAATCTGACAAACGCTATAATTACATATTTGCTTCTGCCGCCGTTACAACTACACCATAACAGTTTTCCCTATCCAGCCCGTTCGTGTAACATGATTATGTAATAATTGGACAGTACAAATGATTCCCCTAGTGATTCAATTGCAAATCCTGGTGGGTAATAAAATCCATGGCAAGCAAGGGATATATTAAAAATGTTTCAAGCGCTGTCAATACGGTCTGGTAATACTCGGATCCATGCGTATTATTAGCAACATTCGACTAGCTATGCATTGACTTATCTAATGGTGTGTCTATTATCAGGTGAAATAATATGTAAACATGAATATTACACTAGTGCATCCTTGGTTGATGGTTACATATAGCTAAATGTAGTCTTCGTTATGCGAAAAAGACGTAAAAGACAACATGGAGCCAGTATTATTGAAGGCAAGTTAACACACGCGCGCCTCACCTTCCAGACTACGCCACTATACTCTGGCTTAATCATGCATGATCAGGACAACATTAATGATTCAAACAAACCATTGACAAGATACTGTACTCCACTACAACCTCTAGCAAAGTATGTTGTCACCCGCGGCTGTACACAGCCGCGAACATTAACGACCAGACCAGCGTTTATCTCAACTTATCTGCATCTCGGCATGGCGTCCATCTACACGCTGTAGCCTGCGAAATAGGTTATCGCGTGTTTACCTTATGGTAATGACCATGAGACAACCACATAGCCATCCCCGGATATATGATGTAGACAGATGACAGATTATCTCACGAACCACAATGATTAGATAACCCATCCACGCGAATACAACTTAAATGACTGATTGCTTATGAACATCAACAGACATACCACGCATATGGATGGCACTACATGCATCCGTTGCATGATCAATAAGTTGGCCTTCCTACGAAATACTATTTCACACACAGCTGCCATTTCCCAGTGTGGTACTAATCCACAGTCTTACCATTGTACCCAACCATACAACCAGAATCTCATTAACTGCCAGAGTATCGACCACTCAGCGCGTTTAAGTTGGTTGTATTGAAGGAGAAAAGAGCCCATGACTATTGTTTGCGGTGAAGAATAGATAACACATGGCACGGGGTAGATACTATTAGGCAATACTTCCACCAAAATTAGGGAATTGTGAATGCACAGTTGTTCAACCCATATGCTTTTCAAATTTGGTAAACATGTTGTGTTGGTTCAAGCACAAATCGATAATTTACTGTTAGTGATCACATTGCAAAGAATTAGTCAATATCTAGTTATTTACGCCACTAGGCAAAAATAGAAACAACATGATAACCGAATAGTCCCAAAAAAGCATCTTTAATTGTCAGTGTTCTACTTTACAGTTACAAATTGAAAACTTAGTGATGCAAATGTAACCACCCACATACTTTTGCAAACAAGTACATTGAAGGGGACGTCAACAGAATAAGACAGATAGCACAGCAGACCTTTCTGAATATGCAACAACTGTGTTGATGTTCAATACAGCCAGCACGCCGCGACCAACAGAGAATCACAAAGAGTGGGTAAATATGGTGATACTGTGACTGGTGACCTTGACATAATAGATACCTACTCTTTCGTCTAGGATGCTGTGAGCAAAACAAATATGCTGATGGGTGGCACTGGGCAATGAGAGTATATATAGACACACGGAAGAAGCCCCTCATTACTATTTGCACAGAAGCCAGTGGCCCCTACGCAGGGGATATGTATGGTCGTTTGGCGACAGAGTCAGGGGTTAGCCTGACAAGATGGAAGCTGACAATATACCACGTTATACAGTGGTAAGATCATTAGTATGGGGTGGGCGTCTGATGTGGGGGCTGAAGCTGATGCTATAACAGTCGTTCCTGTAATAAATGGAACAAATCAAGCGGTGGGAATAAATAAACCTGCTCACAAACGGGCTGATGCAATAACTTTCGATCACCCTTTACAGCTTGAAGAAGGAAATGTTATTAACAAGTCCAAACAGAAAAGCGACCTGTTCAGTTGTATCACTTATTGTAGACATATAATAAAAATGAAACAACAACCAACCGTTCTGAGCTACCTCATGAAGCTGAGCCAGTGACTGGTCAAGCTGCACAGAGAGTTAGAAACAGAACGAGACAAATGCGCCGCACAAGACGCAAAGCATCGACCAGGAGTTAACATCCGGGATGGCACCCTTGTGCTGGTCAGCATGAATATGGGTGTATTGGGTGGGGTGCTGCTGTACAATGGAATTACAGTGGCTTGTGGCATGCTATCAGTGGCTGGAAAATTCATTAGTTGCAGGCTTTATGTGACGGCACAAAAACTGCTGAGAGCGAGATGAACATGATTATTGAACATATCTCGGCCGCATTTACTGAGGGCAAGATTTCAGATGACGAATTTTACCTGGCTGTAAATGAGGCGGGAAAAATGTTCAGATTAAGAGGGAAATACGTGCTGGTGCACAAAAGGCCCACTCCACCGTAACTCTCAACGATACCGTAAAAACATTTGGACGGAACGAAGTCCACGCAGACTTCATGAATGAATTAGCTGCGCCTGCACAATGATTTGTGGCAATTTGTATAGCAAGTATAAAATTAGACCCATATGTGAATGGGGTTTTTCTAGGCTCACTTATCCCAAACAGGGTCGCGCCTCCATCAGTTATTTTATTACCGTCTTATATAGGTGAATTGCGCGGACCTTTGCATACCTTAATGAGTGATTGTCCTTGTTTCACTCGCATCGTGGACACAGGTGCAGTTAACTGCGGGTGTCTTTACCGCATCTGCGACGAGGGACCTGGGGCGTTGAACCATTGCATCCCATACAAGCCCTATGGTGGAGACAATGTTTTGTAGGCGCATTTGATTGTTGCGCGAATTAGCAACCAGCTGCACGTGTTTTATGCTTGCACACAGCAGCATGTTATGTGTGTATGCATGTATATCTAGCTGTGTGCAGTCTATTGAATACATAAGCATAATGAGGATCAATAGACGATAAGCGCATTACGAAACTCCAGAACCGTGTTGCCGAGATGGAAATCGACAAAATAATACATAATGAAGGAGAAGAGGAACTGGTATTTGAGAGGAATGACAGAGTAAAGGATCTAGAGTTGAGAGACATACTCAGGACCATCGAGGTATGTGGGGCATTCCTGAGGTAGCTGGTTGTGCGTGTTTTATATATCCCTGGGTTATTTCACTTTATACATGAAAGTACGGTTTTTGTCAGCGAGTCCCATTGCGCATTGTGCTGCTGTGGTGCAAGCCAAGCATGAGACTAAACGGCCATACACCATTAAAATGTCTGGCGCCAAATATCGTAACCACTGTATTAACGATCAAGATCCGTATCAGATGACTTCAATTTGCCCCAAACACTAACAATAAACACCCTAACAGATCAGTTAGCATCAAGGAAGTAAAATTCAGATTATCAATGACATGAGTCATGTTAAAAAGGTATTAGTAGGTTCACCACTAGTCTGGCCCAAATCAATGGCATACCATGCACTCCAAGACCGCACGGTTCCATCCACATAGCTTGATCTGGTAAGTCCTATTCTGAAACTCGGTCATTGTTATGATACAGTGCAATGAATCGATCCACTGATTGTGTCGAGTCCACGAAGCGACGTCGTCGTTGGTATTCGGCTACCTTGCACGTATTTTGTTCTCAATAGTTCGACCAGCGAACAGCTGGTTATAAGCTCGGTAATATTCTATGGTGCACTTATCCAGGATTACTAAGCTTTGCACATGTTCGTGGACAGAGTCAATTTCCTTTTGATCTGACATGCCTGGTATAGGAACAGGATGATTGCACCGTAAGCTAGCACCCCCCCCCCCCCCCTTCCCGGTGAGTACAACCCCTGGCGAGCACCACCCCAATGAGCACAACCCCTAGGGAGCAGCACACCCGTCGAGCACAACCCCTGGCGAGCACCACCCCCAGCGAGTACAAACCCTGGCGAGCACCACACCCGATGAGCACCATCCCCGGCGAGCATCACCCCCAGCGAGCACAATCCCTAACGAACACCACCTTCGGCGAGTACTACCACCTGCAAGCACTTTTAAGGGCCTGGAAAAGTTTAGTGACCAAGAGTCCGTGCTGTCTTTTCATCAACAAGTACGTGTCTTTCCGTAGCATAACTCAAACAACAGGAGAATATCATCACATCATCATATGTTATCATCCAGTGGAGCACAGTTACATAACTGATAAAGATAACAGATACCCTTCCCTATCACCCGGCGCGCACACCCCTCCCCCCTCAACAACCCAGAGGAACGCCCTCATTGCTTAGGATACAAGAGCTAGTGCCCAATCAACACAGCTTTCAATGAAATTCTGGCACTTCACTGCCCTCCTTCACCACACTAATATCGTTTTTTCTAGCATGACAAAGAATTTTTTTGGTAAGACGTGTCAGACTGCCCAAAAATAGTTGTTGGATTTTCCATCAATATAGGCCTCCTAGAATACTTTTCTCTGTCTCACTAATGTTGAGCGAACAACAACCTAGGGCAGACTGCGTGTTTGTATTCAATTGTATGAACTTCTCTCACCTTTCTAGTTACAGGCATGCCAACCAGTCAAATTAGTAATCCTATAAGTCATTCAATCATTGCCGATTTTATTTCGGCATCAACCAGGCAACAGCGAGCAGGGCATATCACATTACCCTTGTCCGGAGTCGGCTCTGGATAATTGAATTGGACAGTGACCAGGGATACCATAATGAGACGTCTGCTCAATAACAGATTGGCATTAAATTACCTCGTGTTTTTACCTTTGTCAACAGATAAGCCTCACTCCATTCTATTGCAGTTGAATAGTTGATAAAATACCGAGTGCATCTCATATGTTGCGGTAATTAACATCACAGGTCGATCACACCCTAGATAATTGGTGCGATTGCATAGAGTGTGTTGATGAGAGTGATTGCGTGGCTGGGAAGAGGTAGTAATCGTAATCGAGTTCCTTTACTACCCACGAAGGCATACATACACATGTGTACCCACAGACACATCAAGAGCTTCTCAAGCCACGGCACAATGCTTATACGGTGACGACAGTTTTGTCAATTGCTGGTTGTCGAACCCGATGCTGTTGGTAGGTGTGATAGGCAATAATCACTGCAGATGTGCATTTCAGAATTAGAAGCTAATTTCAGATAAACACAGCGCTTCACGTTAATATTAACTGTCATGGCCGGAACAACTATATATAAAGTGTTGATATTGTAGCGTCATATGTGTTAAATGGGCGAATATTTGTAAGAAACTTACATGTTACTGATACGAAATGAACTATTTTGACTAAAGACCTATAGTGGACATTTACCGTCAATGGTTTCTAGCTCTTCAACATTTCATATAACTTCAATAAAACCAAACCTTCGGTGCAAAACTACTAATATAATCAGGTTACCGGAGAAAAAGTGTTTAGGAATGAACCTACCCTTCTTGTACCTGTATCCTGATCTCATAATAGCTTAGCGTCAGTAACGTATAACATATGAGATAATATGGATGAATTCAACACATCAGTAAAGCGGTATAGAAGACATAACAACAATAGATGATAACAATGACTGAACTGGAGAGATTTGAGTGATCTAGTCATGTCATATGGCTGTGCCTCGACCAACCACATATCGGATTTGTGTTAGGAATGCAGCACAATTATTCACCAAAGGAAGAACACTTGGTATGCCGCGCGTGTGTGTACCTGGGCTGCTGCTGTGAGCAGCCACATTTTATCCAACGCCTGGCCCGTGACTGTAAGTTTGAGCCCACCATTGCAGTACTTTATGCCATTACAACACATACAGCCATACACATATCAGTCACATGTTTTCGCTCAATTAAGGCTTTAACAGAAACATTCCTCGTTCCGTCCCGCTCTCATTAACTCTTACGACGGCTGCATATCACCACATCATACGCGGCTTCCCATGTCAGTGCACATTAACGACCGAGGCGGGCGTTTCCTGACCTAACCTGCATTCCGGAATAGCGTTCGTTTTCAGGCTATAAGCGCCGTAATTTATCAGCAAACGCGGATGATGATAATGCTTCCGAGACCACCGCCCCTAGGACCCGGTACTCACATCTACCCCAGTCTGCCTTATTTTGCATACAGATTAAGTCATATACTGCGACTGCTGCATAATAACAACTGCGTTGTCTCAACTGCTGCCAGACATATCACTCGGCATTGAACAGCATCAGTCTATTGTAAATAAATGACCCAGGGTCACTGAAGGTTGATAGAACTGGACACTGACCACGCCATCGTTAAAGTAAGGCCTCCGCTTCCTAGCCCGGTATCAGGTACGTTGTTTCGCTTCAACTCAGCTTTGTTGACAGACGAACCTTTCTACACTATGTATATCTAAAGCAGTTGATCTAGTGCCTAATACATCATATTTGAAGCATTACTTAAAAACGCAGGACGATTACAACCTCGACGACTGGTATGCGATTTTGGTTTAATAAATAGTTTTCGGGCAGCATTCCTCGTGATGCAATGTGAGCACCAGGCGTTTTAGCACCACCACAGTACTGCTTCTTGCAGTGTCTTTCTCTGCTCAATGCTACAGTGAATGCAACGCATGTACAGGCGTTTCCCACCCACCTATATCCAGCTAAGTAATACAACCGCTGTAAATCATAGAACGTGTGGATTTTATCGATGAGCTGCCTACCATAGAGTTAACACAAGTCAGGCGTTGTAAGGGAAGACTTAACGAGAACTAGTACATTGTTGCCCATTTGACGTGTTGCTGTGTTGCAGTGTCGGCCATGAACTGCTTCCTCGCTGCCAGCTTACGAAAACTATGGAAATGAAGATACCTGTGGAGAAGAATTATTGATAGTATCCTCAAGCTAATAACTGAGCAAGTGTCAGTGAAAGAGCGTATCCACGTACCTAAGTGGTCACCATGGTTTCTCACGTATGTGTTTCTGCTTCCGTGGGCTTAAAATGCGTTTGACATGGAGAGTAATCGTCATTTTGTGCATAAGACTCTTTTGCACTGTCCAATATACATTAGATATGACAACCACACGAGATTTTTGCGAACCTATTGTTCTTTTCGAAATAATTGGCGTGCCTACTGTGATATAGTAGGCGGAAGAAGCCATGTCACTACGGCTAGCTTTCAATGATGTCCGGCCAGTCTTTAGACATCCGAAGGGTTGTATTTGGCCGCTGATGTCCGGAAAAAGATTCATCTCCGCTTGTAATATACTGACGTCGAGATATTAATATCTCTCATTTACCTGCATTTAATGGTGTTGATGATATTTCCCATTCTTCCGTAGAACATTAAATGCTGACATTCTTCACACCAGGTTGTTTAGCCGATGAGCAAAATTATCTCACATTGTGAGTCCTGCAATGAATGTGTAGCTTGGCACTATTGGTGATTATCATGTTCCTACGTTAGATATCGTTGCTCATGGGGGTACATGGCTGCTGCTGTAACATTCTACCAGTCCATGGATATACTGGGAGCAACCCCCTGGAGTTTATTGGTAAACGCTTTGCTAAATAACGATCTAATGCGCACCACCAAGCCTTCGCAGAACGTTAAGCGAGTGCTCATGCGAAACAGTAGCGGCAGGCATTCGGGTTCTTAGAACCATTTCACTACAACCTCGTTGATTAACCAACGTTTTCAATGTAAGAAAAATGCACTGCGACACCTTAATTTTTTAAATAGGCTTATTACCCAAAGTTTTCCTTTTTAATCACATGGTAAGTTTCGGTAAAGCAAGGTACCAATGAGCGTATTTTCGAGGTGAAACATTCAGTCAAACGCTATCGAGGGCAAAATTAAGTAGAGCCGTGTTGGCCAAAAAAGAACCACCAATCAACGGATACTTTGATATCAAGCTTCTAAGACCCTGTCGAAGCAGAGATGTAAGCAGAAATTGAAATTTCCATAAAGCTTGGAATGTGCAAGTAACGTAATGCATCAGGCATGTGATGGGACTGTGACAGCGACATAAAATGTAGAGAGCATGCGATGCAATGGTGACGTGAAACAAACAGCACGCGATGCAACGGTGACGTGAAACAAACAGCACGCGATGCAACGGTGACGTGAAACAAACAGCACGCGATTCAACGGTGACCTGAAACAAAATAAGCGCGATGCAACAGTTACGTGAAACAACACGAACTCGATGGAACAGTTACGTGAAACAAAAAGAACGCAATGGACCAGCAATGCTACATTAAACAATCGTTGAGACAGCTACGAAGTGAAAATGCGGCACAAACCTAATGCATAAATCTTGCAATTTTACTGAGGCAATGTTATCCTAGCCGAATAATTTGAGGTTCAGTTTTAGATCATCATCATTGTCGCAGAACGTGTTATGGGATCGTGAGTCGTGGTTGTCAACATTGGAATTCATTTATCCGTATTTGGTGGTACGTGAATGACACGACGTCGTGATCGGTTTACTTTTCCAATGCGTACAATGTTCAGCATTCCAATATCTATGCAGTCACTCTGTAATCCCCAATAATGTACTCATCTAAGATTAGACGCAGCCTAAATGTTAGAAATGTTGGTTAGTTATCAGGTGATCTGTATGCAACCATACCCAGATGCGATAATACAAAATGTTGGTATTCAGTGAATCCTTTGGTGCGTCTATACAGATATGCATTGGATTTTAATTCCACTGTGAGATCATTATTTCCATCTTATATGAAAGGTTTTCCCTGCTTGTTCCTGTCGAGATATCAACACAAAGAGACCTGGTATTATTAGCGGGAATAACACACTTTGTTGCAACAGAACACGCGCATGATTGACTATTAGAGTACACCATTGACAAGATACTGTATTCTCTCTTTACGTTAACGAAGGCTGCATATCTTCACCAGGGCTAAATACAGCCGTGCATAGTAACGATGAGGCGAGCATTATCTGTTAACTGCATCTCGGAATAGCGTCCTTCTACGGCCCACAACTTCTGTCTTTTATCAGCCAGTGGGGCAGAACAACGCATACTGAGCTTATACTAATGTCCCAGAGATAATTACAAAACCAGCCTCCTTCATCTTGGTATTAGACGTAGACAGATTACCTTGAACACTGCCGAACGTTGTGTGCTACTACAAGAGCGAGCCGCTCTCTCGCGCTATTGTTACAGTAAATTTACAGCCGCATATATGATTTAAATGACTGATCACTCTTGCACATCGACAGAACATTAAAAGCACGAAGGCCATTTTGTGCACAGTTACATGACCAATACGTTTCCCTTCAAATCGAAACACGTGCCTCTATCTGCAAAGTCTCGGGCACAATTCCAAAAGCTACCCCGATTTAGTGCAATTCATATATTTATCAATGTGCTACCAATCCCGCTTCCCCCAATTACACCAAATCATATAGCGGGATTGTATTTACTTATTGAGTCTTGACCATTTAGTTGGATTTGTTATTTCAAGCGGTTTAATAAAGATGTCTGCAGCTACGCGTATTAAGTTGGTCGGGTTTATAAAGATGTCTGCATCATAGTGTATTTCGTCAACCTTCTTCATAAAAAATGACTGCAATTAATCAACCGGCTCAATAAAGATGTTTACATCTTAGTGTATTTAATCAGCATCACTATAAGCCTCACAGATAATCACGAGTCAATCTTGCTAACAGTTGACCAGCACTCTGGCACATGTCACACAGGCGTGTTCGCGTGCTTGGTATTGAGTGAATTGATCAGCTCGCACACCAATCGTACATGACTCCACCTGATAAACGATCTCATTAGTCATCATATTAGCTCCATTCTTATCTGACACCGCTCTGGCATACCCCCCAGCAATACATAACACCAATCTATTGTCCCGGGGTCAGCTCAGGTTGATTAAACTGGACTTACATCAAGAGTATAAGGAGAAGGGGCGGTTTGAGAGGTGTGAAGAAGTTTCCATCAAGCATTGGTGCTTTAGTTATTAAATCCAATGGAGCGAATTGACAAGCTCACCAAACAAAAACATTCATTACTATCACCGTGTAAGTTGCTTGACACATACCATGAACAAATCTTCAATGTCCGATTTTTAACGTTCACAGACTCCTTGCTAATCATGGAACATAAGCAATAATGGGAACCATTCCTCTTCCGATGCCTGAATGACGTCATCACGTCTGATGGTCTGGTAGTGTGGATGCTTGAAGTAATCAGACAGTCTAGACCACCATTTAAATGCCGAGTTATGACCTCAGATGTGTATTTAGAAGCTTGCCAGTATGAGAGTTATTTCATGTTATCATTAAAAACTAACATATACTGATCCATTTGCGACCACGACAATCAACCTCTATCATGGAGGCATAGTCAGTCATCGGTCTATATAGGACAATTTTAAAATGAAATCAACACACAATGCTTCATAAGCGTAAGAACAATTGTCACCCGAAGGCCACACAACCATCTGTAGTGCATCAACGACCAACAGTCCTATCACCAAAACAAAACTAGAACAAACCCACCCTCGTCTGACCCTTGACATTTACCAGGATTGATGTATCAGACCGCTAGCGCCTCTTGTACAGGTGGTCGAATACTGTATTAAGACCTTGGAAAGGCACTCCTCCCAAATGTACGTACCAACAGCAATAAAAGTATCATATTCTGCCAGTGGACGTTATTATTATACCATCAGGTAAATAAGCCTAAAAGGAAGCCATGAAGCCAATGTTCCAAGCAGCCGAGAAATTCAGAAGCCATACCAGCGTATAGATTCTGACCAGGTGTGACGGCGTCAGCCTAAGATGGTTAGACATAAGAATACATCTGCTCTTTCAAAGTTATCCTAAACTATGGTATAGCATCATATCATTTGACATTGCACATAAATACCAGATGCAAATGTTGTACTATCTGTTTTCTGGGATAATGCTCACACACACAAACACACACAAACACACTCACACACACAAACACACACACACACAAACACACACTCACACACACAAACCCACACACTCGCGCACGTGCACACTTACACACAAACAAACACACACTTACACACACACACCGTACACACCGTACACACACACACACACACACACACACACACACACACACACACACACACACACACACACATGGGCTCAATGTGCAATGCGTCCAATGCCGAAAATGGGTCAATATCGCAAATATGTAAACATTACCCTCCACGAAGGGAAACAACAAACGAATTGCACCAAAATCTAAAATACCGAATCAGGCGCAGAGATTGCATTACTTAGTGGAGATAATTAGTTGGAAAAGGTACACATCTTATTCAGAGCAACAGCGATTATCACCTCAAGTAGCATTGCTATATTGATAAAAGAAAGACAGGCAAACCACACCAGCTTAGACACATCACCTTCAACTCAATACCTCACTTAATGTCTGCACTTGTTTGCAAGCAAGAGCTTCAAGCATTCCCGTGAAGCTGACTACAATCACAGCCAGTAATTCCCATCAGTCGAACGAACAGGAGATAAGACATGGCTGATGGCGCACTTATGCTGCGTGGGTTATTAACCATGCTGCAGGGGTGTTCAATTGCTTTTTCTCAGGTGTGAAACAACGCGGGATAAAAATAAATATTTTAACATAGATACGCATGCTCTGTAGCTAAGTAACCTAACGCATATCCCATATGAACACTGTGTTGCATTAAACAGTGAGACATTCCCCGAAAGGCTGGATGTGATTTAACATGGAAACAGTCTTCTAGCAACCGTTGCCTAATGAACCTCCACATTACGCTCACTGGTCAGGCTACTACATATCATCAGATCATATCACTCTCACATTATATCTGGTGTGGAAATAAAGTAATGCTGCGAGCAATCTAAGTGAGAAACTACATCAAAGCTCTGTTCTTCTGTTCCCTAAAGCCTCAACCTCTTAGCCAACAGCTAAGTCCAAATAAACCCTGTTTGTTTTTCTTCCATTGGGGAAGTAATGCAGAATAGAGGGCGAACTCATGGCTGAGCAGTGTCGAGTTACACAGGTCTAATGGAGGGAACATGTGTCAGACCACATACCAAAAGGGATAGGGAGAGTGTTGGTGGTGGATGAGCGATGGGCTGAGGGGGTCAGCATGTAGATACCGTTATCCATGATGGACGGCGAGTGTACAGCCGGATTACAAGGCAGAATCAACGCTACTTCACGTACCAACTGGATCCCGAGGATAAATATGCAGTCGACTTACTTAAGTTGTAGAGGGAAATATAGCTCAACAGCAACCATTAATTCGGTAGTTGACACATGAGGTGGGGGGAGGGAATGAAGCTGCTTATTTCTTGGGATCCTCCGTAATAAACAATAAAGGTTCATGAAAATAAACCGATAATTGTCCGTTCAACGGGTACTATGTTGCACCATGATGACAGGTTTCCGGGTGAATTCATTGACTGCATAATTGGTTAAGAGTAGAGCAATATCAACGCTCAATTGGGTCAATCAACTGTAATGAAGCTTAGCTAGTGATGATCCTACTTAACGCCTCAGTAACTAATGCACTACGCTAGCCCTTACTTCACTGAGCCTCTGTTAGTTTCGTCCACTACAGATACTTATCAGCATCAAATGCAGCCGATATGGGAAGCTATAAAAATATTCTGTTACTGCCAGGATGACGTCGCTACACACTGCTCTGTGATCACCTCAGCCAATGCAGACGACATATTCATGTTTTGTCTATTCCATTTTGAGAAGCTGGTTTAACTGGTATTCACTATCAAGAACACTCCTGCTACACAGGCAGCTACTAGGTGGAATACAACATAAAATGACAGGTTCAGAGATGATGTCTATCATTAACAGCGACGTGGGAGGCATTTGTTATTTGCTTGAGGGAGAACACATTCCATTCGATGACTGGTAGTTATAGGACGAGTATGATTATAACTGCGTCAAATCTAGACCAATTGGAAGCAAGCTCTGGAACGGAAGGTGCAAATATACTGCTATCATTGAGTGTCCCAGTAGGGACATCATATGAGGTAGCAATATAAAAAAAACTGATAAGCATCATATTTAATGCCTATTTCAAGTCATGATAAGCTGCAGATGACAAAATCAAAATAGGAAGTGATCTGTGTGGTAGCCTACTTATTAGCTATGCTTACCTGTATTGTACAGATAAAAGGATTCTTCTTCCTTCCTCGTTTACACACTAAATGGTAGCATTTACATGTTTTCCCTTTAAAAGCCAATAAGAATAACACAGCTGATGATGACCCCGAATCTGCCTCAGACCCACCCCCATATGGTATCATGGAGAGAGTAGCTCTTGTAATGCTGACTGCAGCCTACTGCGTTTCGCCTGAGTATAACGCTCGCATCAGGTTTCGAAACATACCTTTCCATCTCTGCACCGTGGGTCATTAACACACATAAACACCACTGAACGCATCAGCTGCATATTTTGTTCATTCCAGCAGAAACGACAACATTCTTTGGTGCCCATCCCCTCTCTGTAACTTAACTCTACTGACAACAACATTGCATCATATCGCTGCATCATCCGCGGCTGCTTATACATCTCTCTGTTAACGGCGAGGAGAGCATCTTCTGATCTTATTTGCATCCGAGAATAGCGTTCGTTGAGGTGATATTGGTGCTGTCTTTTATCAGCAAATGTGGCAGACTACAAAATTGATGATAACCGACATTACCTCAAAGGCGCCCCTAGCAGCCATCGCTAACAACCGCACCAGGTATATTGTATTGTTTTTAGAAGAATCTCAACTTCATCTGCAAACAAACTTCTCTCAGGCTTCATAATACTATAGCAGTTGATCAATGGTCTAGTGAATGTCATATGTAGCATTAAGTAAGAACAATAATTGTCTACACCCCGGCCGAATTGTCTGTTGTGCAGGTTTATTAATTTGTTTTAAAAAAACATTCCAAACGGTATAGCCAAGACACAATTTGAACCTAGCGAGTTCGCCGCAGATAACATTACAATGATATGATCTACTAAAACTGCTTTAGTACAAAAACGGAATTAAAATTATATGCTCAACTTCGAATCCATAGCTCGCAATATCTAGGCAATCTGACAAACGCTATAATTATATATTTGCTTCTGCCGCCGTTACAACTACACCATAACAGTTTTCCCTATCCAGCCCGTTCGTGTAACATGATTACGTAATAATTGGACAGTACAAATGATTCCCCTAGTGATTCAATTGCAAATCCTGGTGGGTAATAAAATCCATGGCAAGCAAGGGATATATTAAAAATGTTTCAAGCGCTGTCAATACGGTCTGGTAATACTCGGATCCATGCGTATTACTAGCAACATTCTACTAGCTATGCATTGACTTATCTAATGGTGTGTCTATTATCAGGTGAAATAATATGTAAACATGAATATTACACTAGTGCATCCTTGGTTGATGGTTACATATAGCTAAATGTAGTCTTCGTTATGCGAAAAAGACGTAAAAGACAACATGGAGCCAGTATTATTGAAGGCAAGTTAACACACGCGCGCCTCACCTTCCAGACTACGCCACTATACTCTGGCTTAATCATGCATGATCAGGACAACATTAATGATTCAAACAAACCATTGACAAGATACTGTACTCCACTATAACCTCTAGCAAAGTATGTTGTCACCCGCGGCTGTACACAGCCGCGAACATTAACGACCAGACCAGCGTTATCTCAACTTATCTGCGTCTCGGCATGGCGTCCATCTACACGCTGTAGCCTGCGAAATAGGTTATCGCGTGTTTACCTTATGGTAATGACCATGAGACAACCACATAGCCATCCCCGGATATATGATGTAGACAGATGACAGATTATCTCACGAACCACAATGATTAGATAACCCATCCACGCGAATACAACTTAAATGACTGATTGCTTATGAACATCAACAGACATTCACGCATATGGATGGCACTACATGCATCCGTTGCATGATCATAAGTTGCCCTTCCTAGGAAATACTATTATACACACAGCTGCCATTTCCCAGTGTGGTACTAATCCACAGTCTTACCATTGTACCCAACCATACAACCAGAATCTCATTAACTGCCAGAGTATCGACCACTCAGCGCGTTTAAGTTCGTTGTATTGAAGGAGAAAAGAGCCCATGACTATTGTTTGTGGTGAAGAATAGTTAACACATGGCACGCGGTAGATACTATTAGGCAATACTTCCACCAAATTAGGGAATTGTGAATGCACAGTTGTTCAACCCATTTGCTTTTCAAATTTGGTAAACATATTGCGTTGGTTCTAGCACAAATCGATAATTTACTGTTAGTGATCCCAATGCAAAGAATAAGTCAATATCTAGTGATTTACGCCACTAGGCAAAAATAGAAACAACATGATAACCGAATAGTCCCAAAAAAGCATCTTTAATTGTCAGTGTTCTACTTTACAGTTACAAATTGAAAACTTAGTGATGCAAATGTAACCACCCACATACTTTTGCAGACAAGTACATTGAAGGGGACGTCAACAGAATAAGACAGATAGCACAGCAGACCTTTCTGAATATGCAACAACTGTGTTGATGTTCAATACAGCCAGTACGCCGCGACCAACAGAGAATCACAAAGAGTGGGTAAATATGGTGATACTGTGACTGGTGACCTTGACATAATAGATACCTACTCCTTCGTCTAGGATGCTGTGAGCAAAACAAATATGCTGATGGGTGGCACTGGGCAATAAAAGTATATATAGACACACGGAAGAAGCCCCTCATTACTATTTGCACAGAAGCTAGTGGCCCCTACGTAGGGGATATGTGTGGTCGTTTGGCGACAGAGTCAGGGGTTAGCCTGGCAAGATGGAAGCTGACAATATACCACGTTATACAGTGGTAAGATCATTAGTATGGGGTTGACGTCTGATGTGGGGGCTGAAGCTGATGCTATAACAGTCGTTCCTGTAATAAATGGAACAAATCAAGCGGTGGGAATAAATAAACCTGCTCACAAACGGGCTGATGCAATAACTTTCGATCAACCTTTACAGCTCGAAGAAGGAAATGTTATTAACAAGTCCAAACAGAAAAGCGACCTATTCAGTTGTATCACTTATTGTAGACATATGGTGAAAATGAAACAACAACCAACCGTTCTGAGCTACCTCATGAAGCTGAGCCAGTGACTGGTCAAGCTGCACAGAGAGTTAGAAACAGAACGAGACAAATGTGCCACACAAGACGCAAAGCATCGACCAGGGATGGCACCCTTGTGCTGGTCAGCATGGATATGGGTGTATTGGGTGGGGTGCTGCTGTCCAATAGAGTTGCAGTGGCTTGTGCCATGCTATCAGTGGCTGGAAAATTCATTAGTTGCAGGCTTTATGTGACGGCACAAAAACAGCTGAGAGCGAGATGAACATGATTATTGAATATATCTCTGCCGCATTTATTGAGGGAAAGAATTCAGATGACGAATTTTACCTGGCTGTAAATGAGGAGGGAAAAATGTTCAGATTAAGAGGGAAATACGTGCTGGTGCACAAAAGGCCCACTCCACCGTAACTCTCAACGATACCATAAAAACATTTGGACGGAACGAAGTCCACGCAGACTTCATGAATGAATTAGCTGCGCCTGCACAATGATTTGTGTCAATTTGTATAGCAAGTATAAAATTAGACCCATATGTGAATGGGGTTTTTCTAGGCTCACTTATCCCAAACAGGTTCGGGCCTCCATCAGTTATTTTATTACCTTCTTATATAGGTGAATTGCGCGGACCTTTGCATACCTTAATGAGTGATTGTCCTTGTTTCACTCGCATCGTGGACACAGGTGCAGTTAACTGCGGGTGCCTTTACCGCATCTGCGACGAGGGACCTGGTGCGTTGAACCATTGCATCCCATACAAGCCCCATGATGGAGACAATGTTTGTAGGCGAATTTGACTGTTGCGCGAGTTATCAACCAGCTGCACGTGTTTTATGCTTGCACACAGCAGCATGTTATGTGTGAATGCATGTATATCTAGCTGTGTGCAGTCTATTGAATACATAAGCATAATGAGGATCAATAGACGATAAGCGCATTACGAAACTCAAGAACCGGGTTGCCGAGATGGAAATCAACAAAATAATACATAATGAAGGAGAAGAGGAACTGGTATTTGAGAGGAAAGACAGAGTAAAGGATCTAGAGTTGAGAGACATACTCAGGACCATCGAGGTATGTGGGGCATTCCTGAGATAGCTGGTTGTGTTTGTTTTATATATCCCTGGGTTATTTCACTTTATACATGAAAGTACGGTTTTTGTCAGTGAGTCCAATTGCGCATAGCGCTGCTGTTGTGCTAGCCATGCATGAGACTTAACGGCCATACATCCTTATGATGTTTGGCACCAAATATCGTAACCACTGTAATGAAGATCAAGATTCATATCAGATGGCTTCAATATGCCCCAAACACTAACAATAAAACACACTACCATTCCAATAAGCATCAAGGAAGTAAAATACATATTATCAATGCCTTTGGTCATGTTACAAATGTATTAGTAGGTTTGCCACTAGTCTGGCCCCAATCAATGGCATTCCATGCACTCCAAGTCCGCACGGTTACATCCGCATAGCTTGATCTAAGACTCGGTCATTGTTATGATACAGTGCAATGAATCGATCCACTGATTGTGTTGAGTCCACGAAGCGTCGTCGTCGTTGGTATTCGGCTACCTTGCACGTATTTTGTTCTCAATAGTTCGACCAGCGAACAGCTGGCTATCAGCTCGGTAATATTCTATGGTGCACTTATCCAGGATTACTAAGCTTTGCACATGTTCGTGGACAGAGTCGATTTCCTTCTGATCTGATATGCCTGGTATGGGAACAGGATGATTGCACCGTAAGCGAGCACCACCCCTGGCCAGCCCCACACCTGGCGAGAACAACCACTTGCGAACATCACCCCCAGCGAGCACAAACCCTGGCGAGCACCGCACCCAGCGAACATTTCCCCTTACGAGCCACAACCCCAGTAAGCACCACCCTCGGCGAGTACCACCACCTGCGAGTACTTTTAAAGGCCTGGAAAAGTTTAGGGACCAAGGTTCCGTGCTGTCTTTTCATCAGCCATTCATTGTCCTCAAATGAGTATTTTACACTAACAAGTACGACAGCAGCATATCATCACATCATCATATGTTATCATCCAGTGGAGCACAGTTACATAATTGATAAAGACAACCAGATAGCCTTAGCTATCACCCGGCGCGCACACCCACCTCTCCCCTCAGCAACCCAGAGGAACGCCCTCATTGCTTAGGATACAAGGACTAGTGCCCAATCAACACAGCTTTCGATGAAATACTGGCACTTCACTGCCCTCCTTCACCACACCAATACCGTTTCTTCTAGCATGACTAAGGATTTTGTAATACGTTTCAGACAGCACACAACTAGTTGTTGGACTCCCCATTACTATAAGCCTCCTAGATAACCTTTGCCCTGTCTCAATAATGATGAGCGAACATCAATCCGGGGCAGACTACGTGTTTGCATTCAATTGTATGAAACGGAGAACTTCTCTCACCTTTCTAGTTACAGGCATGCCTACCAGTCAAATTAGTAATCCTATAAGTCATTCATTCATTGCCGATTTTATTTCGACATCAACCAGGCAACAGCGAACAGGGCATATCACATTACCCTTGTCCGGAGTCTGCTCCAGATAACTGAATTGGACAGTGACCAGGGATACCATAATGAGAAGTCTGCTCAATAACAGATTGCCATTTAATTACCTCGTGTTTTCACCTTTGTCTACAGATAAGCCTCACTCCATTCTATTACAGTTGAATAGTTGATAAATACAGAGTGCATCTCACATGTAGAGATAATTAACATCACAGGTCGATCACACCCTAGATAATTGACAGACGAACCTTTCTAAACTATGTATATCTAAAGCAGTTGATCTAGTGCCTAATGCATCATATTTGAAGCATTACTTAACAACACAGGACGATTACACCCTTGACGACTGGTATGCGATTTTGGTTTAATAAATAGTTTCCGGGCAGCATTCCTCTGGATGCAATGTGAGCACCAGGCGTTTTAGCACCACCACAGTACTGCTTCTTGCAGTGTCTTTCTCTGCTCAATGCTACAGTGAATGCAACGCATGTACAGGCGTTTCCCACCCACCTATATCGAGCTAAGTAATACAACCGCTGTAAATCATAGAACGTGTGGATTTTATCGATGAGCTGCCTACCATAGAGTTAACACAAGTCAGGCGGTGTAAGGGAAGACTTAACGAGAACTAGTACATTGTTGCCCATTTGACGTGTTGCTGTGTTGCAGTGTCGGCCATGAACTGCTTCCTCGCTGCCAGCTTACGAAAACTATGGAAATGAAGAAACCTGCGAAGAAAGATTTATTGATGTTATCCTCAAGCTCACACCTGAGCAAGTGTCAGTGAAAGAGCGTATCCACGTACCTAAGTGGTCACCATGGTTTCCCATGTATGTGTTTCTGCTTCCGTGGGCTTAAAATGCGTTTGACATGGAGAGTAATCGTCATTTTGTGCATAAACCTCTTTTGCACTGTCCAATATACATTAGATATGGCGACCACACGAGATTTTTGCCAACCTATTGTTCTTTTCGAAATAATTGGCGTGCCTACTGTGATATAGTTGGCGGAAGAAGCCGTGTCACTACGGCTAGCTTTCAATGAGGTCCGGCCAGTCTTTAGACATCCGAAGGGTTGTATTTGGCCGCTGATGTCTGGAAAAAGGTTCATCTCCGCTTGTTACTGTATACTGACGTCGAGATATTAATATCTCTCATTTACCTGCATTTACTGGTGTTGATGATATTTCTCATTCTTCCGTAGAACATTAAATTCTGACATTCTTCACACCAGGATGTTTAGCCGATGAGCAGGATAATCTCACATTGTGAGTCCTGCAATGAATGTGTAGCTTGGCACTATTGGTGATTATCATGTTCCTACGTTAGATATCGTTGCTCATGGGGGTACATGGCTGCTGCTGTAACATTCTACCAGTCCATGGATATACTGGGAGAAACCCCCTGGAGTTTATTGGTAAACGCTTTGCTAAATAACGATCTAATGCGCACCACCAAGCCTTCGCAGAACGTTAAGCGAGTGCTCATGCAAAACAGTAGCGGCAGGCATTCGGGTTCTTGGAACCATTTCACTACAACCTCGGTGATTAACCAACGTTTTCAATGTAAGAAAAATGCACTGCGACACCTTAATTTTTTAAATAGGCTTATTACCCAAAGTTTTCCTTTGTAATCACACGGTAAGTTTGGGTGAAGCAAGCAACCAATGAGCGCATTTTCGAGGTGAAACATTCAGTCAAACGCTAACGAGGGCAACATTAAGTAGAGCTGTGTGGGCCCAAAAAGAACCACCAATCAACTGATACTTTGATATCAAGCTTCTAAGACCCTGTCGAAGCAGAGATGTAAGCAGAAATTGAAATTTCCATAAAGCTTGGAATGTGCAAGTAACGTAATGCATCAGGCATGTGATGTGACTGTGACAGTAGAGCATGCGATGCGATGGAGACGTGAAACAAACAGCACGCGATGCAATGGTGACGTGAAACAAACAGCACGCGATGCAACGGTGACGTGAAACAAACGGCACGCGATGCAACAGTGACCTGAAACAAAATAAACACGATGCAACAGTTACGTGAAACAACACGAACCCGATGGAACAGTCACGTGAAACAATAAGAACGCAATGGACCAGCAATGCTACATTAAAAAATCGTTGAGACAGCTACGTAGTGAAAATGCGGCGCAAACCTAATGCATAAATCTCGCAATTTTACTGCGGCAATGTTATCCTAGCTGAATAATTTGAGGTTCAGTTTTAGATCATCATCATTGTCGCAGAACGTGTTATAGGAACGTGAGTCGTGGCTGTCAACATTGGAATTCATTTATTCGCATTTGGTGGTACGTGAATGATAAGACGTCGTGATCGGTTTACTTTTCCAATGCGTACCATGTTCAGCATTCCAATTTCTATGCAATCACTCTGTAATCCCCAATCATGTACTTATCTAAGATTAGACGCAGCCTAAATGTGAGATTGGGTTAATTATCAGGTGATCTGATATGCAACCATACCTAGATGCGATAATACAAAATGTTGGTATTCAGTGAATCCTTATGCGCGTCTATAAAGATATGCATTGGATTTTAATTCCAATCTGAGATCATTATTTCCATCTTATATGAAAGGTTTTCCATGCGTGTTCCTGTCGAGATATCAACACAAAGAGATCTGGTATTATTAATCTGGTATTATTAGCGGGAATAACACATTTTATTGAACATAACCATTGACAAGATACTGTATTCTCTCTTTACGCTAACGAAGGCTGCATATCTTCACCAGCGGCTAAATACAGCCGTGCATATTAACGATGAGGCGAGCATTGTCTGTAAACTGCATCTCGGAATAGCGTCCTTCTACGGCCCACAACTTCTGTCTTTTATCAGCCAGTGGGACCGAACGAAGAATATTGAGCTTATACTAATGACTCAGAGATAATCACAAAACCAGTCTCCTTCATCTTGGTATTAGACGTAGACAGATAACCTTGAACACTGCCGAACGTTGTGTGCTACTACAAGAACGAGCCGATCTCTCGCGCTATTGTTACAGTAAATTTACAGCCGCATATATGATTTGAATGACTGATCACTCTTGCACATCGACAGAACTTTAGAAGCACGGATGCCATTTTGTGCACAGTTACATGACCAATATGTTTCCTTTCAAATAGAAACACGTGCCCTATATCTGCTGAGTCTCGGGCACAATTCCAAAAGCTATCCCGATTTAGTGCAATACACATATTTATCAATTTGCTACCAATCCCGCGTCCTCTAATTACACCCAATTATGTAGCGGGATTGTATTTACTTATTGAGTCTTGACCATTTATTTGGATTTGTTATCTCAACCGTCTTTATAAAGATGTCTGCAGCTACGTGTATTAAGTTAATCGGGTTAATAAATATGTCTGCATCTTAGTGTATCTAGTCAACCAGCTTTAAAAAGAAGTCTGCATCTTAGTGAATTTAGTCAATTTCACTATAAGCTTCACAGGTAACCAAGAGCCTGTGGTGCTAGCAATTGACCAGCACTCAACCACTGGCATATGTTACACGGGCGTGTTCACGTGTATGGTATTGAGTGAATCGATCAGCTAACGCATCAATCGTACATGACCTCACCTAATAAACGATCTCATTAGTCATCATATCAGCTCCATTCTTATCTGATACCGCTCAGGCATACCCCCCAGCAATACATAACACCAATCTATTGTGCCGGAGCCAGCTCAGGTTGATTAAACTGGACGCTGACCATACTATGGTTATAATGAGATGTCAGATTCATAACAACTTGACATTAGCATCTGATTATCCCATTGTTATCAATACCCCTCTACCTTACAGATAAACGTCGAGCCTCTACATAAGACTGAATGAGTTGATTAATCGTGGATAGAACGAGAATAACTTCTCTTTTAAATAAGAGATGAACACCGCCTAGGGCACTACACAACCATTTAATTCTTCTCATATACATCAAGAGTGAATGAGTTGATTAATCGTGGATAGAACGAGAATAACTTCTCTTTTAAATAAGAGATGAACACCGAGAATAGGGCTGAGGGAAATATATCTCAACAGCATCCATTAATTCGGTAGTTGACACATGGGGGGGGGCAGTATCCGAAGCTGCTTATTTCTTGGGATCCTCCGTAAACATAAAATGTTCATGATAATAAACCGATAATTGTCCGTTCTACGGGTACTATGTTGCACCCTGATGACAGGTTTCCGGGTGAATTCATAGACTGCATAATTGTTTAAGTGGAGAGCAATATTCACGCTCAATTGGGTCAATAAACTGTAGTGAAGCTTAGCTATTCTCTTACTGCCAGCATGACGTCCATACACACTGCTCTGTGATCACCTCAGCCTATACAAACGACATATCCATGTTTTGTCTATTCCATTTTGAGAAGCTGGTTAAACTGGTATTCACTATCAAGATCACTGCTACACAGGCAGCTACTAGGTGGAATACAACATAAAATGAGGGGTTTAGAGATGATGTCTATCATTAACAGCGACGTGGGAGGCATTTGTTATTTGCTTGAGGGAGAACACATTCCATTCGATGACTGGTAGTTATAAGACGAGTATGATTATAACCGCGTAAAAATTCTAGACCAATTGGAAGCAGGCTCTGGAACGGAAGGTGCAAGTACACTGTTATCATTGGGTGTCCCAGTAGGGACATCATATGAGGTAACAACATAACAAAACCCTAATAATCATCATATTTAGTGCCTATGTCAAGTCATGATAAGCTGCAGATGACAAAATCAAAACAGGAAGTGATCTGTGCGGCACCTACTTATTAGCTATGCTAATCTGCATGGCTTTAACAGCATTATCCGTGACAAGCATTTGATGCTCATCACTGTAAAAAGACAAGGGTTCTTCTTCCTTCCTCATTTACACACTAAAGGGTTGCATTTATATGTTTTCTCTTTATAAGCCAATACGAATAACGCAGTTGATGATGATCCCGTATCTGCCTCTGACCCACCCCCTATTGTTTCACGGAGAGAGTAGCCCCTACAATGCTGATTGCAACCCACTGTGGTTTGCATGAATATAACGCTCACATAAGGTTACAAAACATACCCATTCATCTTTACACCATGGGCCATTAACACACATAACATCCAGTGTATGCATCAGCTGCATATTATGCACTCTAACGACAAAAAGGTTGCATCATATCGCTGCATCACGGTTGTCTGTTAACGGCGAGGAGAGCATCTTCTGATCTTATCTATATACACGAATAGCATTCGTTGGGGTGCCGTCTTTTATCAGCAAATGTGGCGAACTACAAAATTAAGGATAATTCCGAGGTTACTTCTAAGGCGCAACCGTCGCTCACAACCACATCAGGTATATTGTATTGTTTTTAGTTGAATCTCAGCTTTATCTGCAAACGGACTTCTCTCAGCCTTCTTAATGCTACATCAGTTGATCAATGGTCGAGTGAATGTCATATGTAGCATTACGTAAGAACAGTGGGTATATCAGAAGTGTTTCAAGCGCTGTCAATGCTGTCTGGTATTACTCGGCTCCATGCGTATTATTAGCAACATTCGACTAGCTATGCATTGACTTATTTAGAACTACGCACATCCTAAGGGTGTGTCGATTGTCAGGTGAACTAATATGTAAACATGAATATTACACTAGTGCATCCTTCGGTGATGGTTACATATAGCTTAATGTAGTCTTCGTTATGCGAAAAAGACGTAAAAGACAACATAGAGCCAGTATTATTGAAGGCGAAGTTAACACACGCGCGCCTTACCTCCCAGACTACACCATTTTTCTCTTGTTTAATCATGCATGATCACGACAACATTAATGATTAGAACAAACCATTGACAAGATATTGTACTCCACTATAAACTCTAGCAAAGTATACTGTGACCCGCAGATGCATACAGCCGTGAACATTAACGACCAGACCAGCGTTATCTCCACTAATCTGCGTCCACCTACGGTCTATAGCCAGCAAAATAGAGTATCGCACGTTGGTATTATGGTAATGACCCTGAGACAATCACATAGCCATCCCGGGATATCAGATATAGACAGATTACAGATTACCTCATGTACTGTCGGACTAAGTCGCGCTAATATCACAATGATTAGATAACCCATCCACGTGAATACAATTTGAATGACGGATTGGTTTTGCATGTATCCGTTGCAAGATCAATAAGCTGCTCTTAAAATAAAAACTCCCTCCTACGAAATACTATAATACACACTGCTGTCATGTCCCTGTGTGGTACTAATCCACAGTCTTACCATTGTACCTAACCATACAATCAGAATCTCATCAAATGCCAGAGTATCGACCACTCAGCGCGTTCTAGTTGTATTGAAAACTTGATGCATATGTAACCACCTTCCACAGTGATGATTCATAATGAGCAATATTGTGTAGTGAGGTAGCTAGGTATAATATTCCTGTTAACATTGGTCATCTACCGATTATTGATCCACCGACATACTTGTGCAGACACGTACATTAAAGGGGATTACAAAATCGATGCACAGCTGCTGTCAATAGTCCATGAAGGGGTTACGTAACCCAATCACGTGTCATTCATGTGTCACTTCAAATGGAAAAATTCAATCGACTGTTTCACAGCCATGGCTCACATTTCCATTAACCATTGTATCAAAGGTCTTGATCTGAGACTGAGGCTTTGGATTTGGCAATAACGTCTACCTTTAATCAACAACGCATGGTAACTTCGGTTACATCAAACAAGGCACAGACCACGCAATCGTTGCAAGCAGATGCTTTTCACTAACTACCTATCAACCGGGATACAACAGGCTGCATCGAAGCTTTGTTGTCTTCAACGTCCACCTGGCTTTGGCCGACGATTAGAGTCCAATATCCCTGTTCGGGGAAGTAGTACAGACCAGAGAGCGACCACACGGCTGACTGTGGTGTGTTTGACTGGTCTAATGGAGTGAACATGTATCAGGCCACATTCCATGGGCAAACATGGATAGATGAGAGCATAACTCAGCAACAATCATTAATCAGATAGCTGTACCCAGAGTGCATAAGGACGATATTGACGACTACAATATATTACAAGATAACATCGCTGTCAACTCAGCCAATTCAAAAACCCACACAGCCGAGTGTGAAAAACGCCCCTTATTTATAGCATGTAAATAATGTCTATAAGACATGAGAGAGGTGCGAAATGCCTGTGATACCGACATTTAACGGAAGGCAGTGTCCTCTGTTTGGTACTATGCAGGCGAGCTCACATCGACAGCCTACGTCTGCTCTGATAACCCAGCGTGAATGGGGAGCACGGACTCATTAGGGAGGATAACAAGCATCATCCAAGCCGTCCTTCCCTCTTTGGGTAACGTTTCGACTTATTCAATGGCTTAAATGAATCAACTATATCACCTGCTACTTTGATCGATTACCCGTGATAGGGATTTTTGATAGTTCAATGGACCAACTTTACTATATTGTGCATGAATATTGGCAATGATGTGTGATTTATCCGTGTAAATTCAATCAAACTGAGACTCATGGAACGTCCACCAGCTATGTCATATCGCCTGTTCAAGCCATCCAGCACCGCCACACCACCTCCACACTCTGATGGTGAGTTTGAGTACTACATATCTGCATCGTGAGCCACACATGTAAACCATTACAAGCAGCAGCTAGATATTGTGTAACATCGACCACATGCCTGGATGGTCATTCCCCTTCCCCATAACTTAATAACGCCACCCACAGCTGCATATAGCAGTGTCTTTTAACGGCGTGGGGGGCATTTACTGGCCAACACCATATCCCGGAATAGGGCTCGTTAGAGCGAAATAGGTGTCGAACTTAATCAGCAAGTGTGGCAGACTACGAAGATGATGATGAAACCGAGATTAGCTCATAGGAGCCCCTTGCACCCGACGCTCAAGACCTCTCCAGGCTACCCTCATTAATATTCTGCAGACTGATTACCACATAATAGAGACTGCTGCATAATAATCTACTTGCTGAATGAATAGGGCACCCAGCGCAAGATAGTGCGTATCATCACTCATGATAGCCATAGTGTGTATCACTACTTGGTGGCTGACAGAAACACAGTTCTAAGATTAAAGTTCTCAGGCACTATCCAAACACCCCGACGTAACGCTAACTGCACATCACTACCGCCCATAAATTTCTCATCATTTCTGTTCCTTCTTGTCATTTCAACTTCATCACTAATGCCTTGATAACATGTTCACGTACAAGATTGCATTCAACTCGATGAGATTTCAAGAATAGAATCTCATTACGAGTACCATCACTATAAAAGCATAGATAACCAGAGCTCGGTCTAACGTGTGGGTAACTGGTTACCAGGCACAGGAAAATGCGTTAATGTCCAGTTATATGAGAATCAATCATCAACTATAGGTACTCCTTAACAAGAGTCACGCGAACCAGTTATAGATCTCATTAGTCGTCAAATCAGTCTTAACTACACTCAGGTATACCACTCACCACTACGTAACACCTGTCTATATTGAATCAATAAACCGGAGTCAGCTCAGGATGATAGAGCTGGACGGCGACCAAGTCGGCGTTATAAGGTATCTGTCACTTAACAACTTGACATTCGCAAGTCATTGTGTGTATTTTATCTCAGCTTTGTTTACAGACAGAATTCATTCACCTACTTTTAAGTCTATAGCAGTTGATCAATGATCTATTGAATGTCATATGTACCATTAAGTCAGAACAATGGTCGTGTACTCCCTAGTCGAATTGTCTGTTACACTGGTTTATCCAATGGTTGTAAAGGGATGCAGCGACGACAACAGCTGTAGATGAACCTAGCCAGTTTGAGGTAGATAATATCAAAATTAACTGATCTACTAAGACTGTTTTAGGACAAAAAAGAAAAGAACTTTATGTATAAACTAAACTTACAACGAACAACAATACTTAGCTCGCAATATCTAGGCAGGCTAACAAACGCTATCATTATATCGTTGCCTCCGCCGCCGATACAACTACACCATAAAAGGTTTTCCCTGGGAACCCCTAATGGACACGATTTTGCAATACTTGGACAGGGACGCTTCCCCCAGTGAGTCATTTGCTGGTGGTATCAAAGTCCATGGCCAACGACGACAAACGCTGTAGATGAACCGTGTTATAGCCAGTTCGAATGTAATGACTCTGTCATATTATGTACTTATCTAATTAAGCCTGATAGCTACTAAGTAACATGAATTTTAGGTTACGAAAAGTCAGAAAAGTCGGCGATATTTAGTTTGGACTATATCTCGCGAAGGGCTACATTTCGCACCTAGAAAATAAATATATCAAGAGCCTTTACAAAAAATATACTTTTCGCTCCAAAAAATCCAGGCACTCGACGCTATTCTTCAATAAATGCCATCGATAGTTCGTTTCCGAACAAATCGCTGATATGATGTCTGCCATTTTGGAAACTATTAATTCTCGCGATTTCCCGCATTGCCTTAGCATCCCAAGTGGGGGGGCACTTACCCTAACTCGGATAGGGGTGTGTGCCGCGGGACCTCGAAAACCTGTACCCGTTGTACTCGTTGAGAATGAGAAAAAGTATACTCCATCGTACAAGGTATTATGCGAATGTCTAACCCGTCGTAAAAGTCGAGATGTCGAAAAACCACCCACTTCGTGCGGCACATGTATACTATATCATTACACTTAAGTGCCCCCCCGGGCTTAGCATTAGACTTCGTCATGCTGCGCATGGGCAATGCATGTGGTCAAACTTGTAAACAAACATGTTGCTGTGTTTCTGAACTTTTTACCGCTTCCCAAATTGATCGAACTATAAATAATTACCATGGATGAAATCCCCCGCCGAAAAGGGATAAAATCGTCCATAAAACATCATTGCATTCTATAACTCCATCACTTGTGTATGTTTTGTGCTTGGTAGTTGTCTGAATCGATCTAAAAATATTCGCATTGCGTTGTTTCGAAAAAAGGTAAGACGTCTACGCAGACGTCTTGTAGGGCTACCTAAAGGTGTGTCGACAATCAGGTGATCTAATATGTAAACGTTGCCATTATACCCAGATTCGATGACAAGAGTGGTGGTATCAATTGCATCCGTAGGCGGTGGTTACACACAGCTTGAAGTAGCTTTCGCCATGCGAAAAAAACCCAAATAGAATCAGTATTATTGAAGGGAATATCACATAGTAAGGCAATTAAGCACACATGCGCCTCACCACACAGTTCTGCCAGACTATGCCATGTTCCGCTTGCTCCATCATGCATGATCAGGACACCATTAACGATTAGAACAAACCATTGACACGATACTATGCTCCTTTATTAACTCTAGCACAGACAGTTTATTGTGACCTGCAGATGCATACAGCCGTGAACATTAACGACCAGACCTGCGTTATCTCAACTGATCTGCATCTCGGCATTGCGTCCATCTACGGACCATAGCCGCTGTCAGACAACGAAATAGAATTCGTACGATGACCTTATG
The DNA here is from genome assembly GCA_034190875.2 of Urechis unicinctus. NCBI lineage: Eukaryota > Metazoa > Annelida > Polychaeta > Xenopneusta > Urechidae > Urechis > Urechis unicinctus. The sequence goes on along the minus strand of CM067358.1, from coordinate 65,042,761 downwards.
GTAATGACCAAGAGGCGATCACATAGCTATTCCCGAACATATTGATATAAGCTGTAGATAGATTACAGATTACCTCGTGTACTGTTGAACTTGCTCGCGCTAATATCACAATGATTAGATAACCCATCCACGCGAATACAACTTGAATGACTGATTGCTTATGAAAATCAACAGATATTAACGCATATGGATGTCACTTTATGCATCCGTTGCCTAATCAATAACTTGCCCTTCCTACGAAATACTACAATACACATAGCTGCCATGTCTCAATGTGTTATTAATCCTCTGTCCTGTCATTGTACCCATCCATATGACCAGCATCTCGTTACATGAATCTCAACTACTGTATGGTGATAAGACATGGCTTATGGCACTATCATACGGCGTAGGTTATTTACAAACCCTGGTGCGCCTAATGACTTGAGATCAAATTTATATGTCAATAACGCAACGGTATAACAGAGCTATTCTGCAATAAATTCTCATGCTTTATGGTCATGTAGTTCATATGCATACCAGCGCCAATTTAGAATGGCATCATTTCCCATCCCAAAGCACACAACCTTCTCACACTTAAACATTAAGGAGATAAAACAGAAAATATTATTGATATGGTGATATTCTCGGTGCTGGACGGGTAAATTAACATCGAAAATGGTCTACTTGCAATCAAAAACAAATGAACTTCTGCGTTACGTAATGCATTGTTAAAATGCTTGACTGATGAAGTGCCCAATCAAGAGACCGATATTGTAAAGGATGAGGAAGGCCTTGTCGCTTTTGATGCAGCCTTTGGGAGGCATGGTACCAGCGGCGAGCTGTTGCTGTTGCTGTTGCTGCTGCGTACATCCACTCGTCGACAAGATGCGCTGTAACACACAGGACATATACCCGTCAAATACAGACTGGTCACTGTACAACATATCACCATGCTGTCACCTTCACAATACATAATACAAATATAGTAATGCCGGAAGCGATCCGGGTGAGAAATCACATGTTCATAAGATATGGATCAATAAAGAAGAAAGGTTTGTTGTGCGGAAGGAAGTAAGCCAGGGTCCGGTGATATTTTGCCATACTGAACAATGAATCTCAGGCTAAAATCTGCCTGTTGCTGATAGAAACTATCCAGTTTTACTGAACTGTAGATATGTATTCATGTATATATCTAATATGCTCAAAGCCAACTTAACTAATAGAAACCGCTAAGCAGCTGTCACAGCCCAATTAATTGTATCATATCTTTAGCCATCCAATCAGCGCCCCAATTATCTCAATGCCAATCATCGGACAAATAATCAGGTGCATCACATCAGCATTACATACTGCGGTAGGATCGAGCAAGGCGTAGACCACGCTCTCGGTGTAAGCAGATGCCGTCAGTAACTACATATCAATTTGGATACCATGGGCGGCATTGAAGCACTGTTCTCGTAAACCTCTAACTCTACTTGGCATACATTTAGCGTCAAATAAGCCCTTTTCGGAAAAGTAATTGAGACCAGAGTGCGACCAGACGGCTGGGCCTGGTGTGTTTAACTGGTCTGATGGAGTGATCATGTATGAGGCAATTTACCCAAGGGAGTTGGGGGATGAACGATGATAGGCTGAGGTGTTATCCTGGCGATATCATTTTCCGCGATGGATGGCTTGTGTACATCGGGATCACAAGGCAGGACCGGGGCTGATTCACGTACCAACTGAATCCCAAGGCTGTGTGACAAGGACAAACATGCAGTGTAGAGAGGGCAGCATAACTCAGCGACAATAATGAATCAGATGGCATTCCCCCGAGGCAGTCGGGTCGAAACAACACCCCTCATTTCTAGCATGCAATATATGTCTCGTTATTTTTAGGAGTCAGCGAGATACTGAGCTGATGTGCAAGCATGTGCAGCAGCATTTGTATGCTTCGTCAATATAACAGCTGGCTGCGTTCAAATAGCCGATGGGGAGTGTGACATACTTGGCGTCAACCACCATAGTAGAAGGAAGGGCTAATGTATCAAACAGACATCACAAGGATAAATATAAGAACTCTGAAGGAACCAAAACTGCCATTTACAGCCTCTTTCGACATTAAATGACCCACATTGAGACAGCATTCTTACTAAGCATAAGGAACATATGTTTTCCGAGACTGCACCACAGCATCCCAGGAAGCTGATACTATAATTAACGACAACCAGGGACCCTAGTCATCAATAGGGATGACTCCGTGACTGACATGTGGCCATAAACACCTACATTGTGCTGATCATCTAAAGAATACCCAAAACTCTCTTGGGCAGGGTTTATTAATATAAGTGACTGTGTTGACGTTTCTTGCACGCACGTATGTTCAGTGGAAGGGTTCATGTGTTGTAAGGTAGGGGAAGTTGGAGTGTGCGGATATTCAATTCACCTGTACACCAATCTTAAAGGTCCCGGACCTTACATTCATGACATTAATCTTCACAACTCTCGGCACCTCGCTCTAAGCACACAAGCGCATTAACCATTGACGCGGTGCCAGCCTATTTACCACCAGGGTCTACAAGCAGTTTATGGCTAATCTGCTAGCCGGGATTATGTAATGTCGTACAACAGCGTGTGGTGTTATTTACATCCATCCGCTACGCTAATCTGAGCTCAAGGTTGAGCCATTATACAGCTGCCTCCCCAGGAACCACAAACCTCCACGCATTCACAATCGGCTGTAACGTTCATCTCTGTTAGTAGAGGGCGTGGGAGGGAGGACATGCCTTAGAGACCCGCATTAAGTCATGTTTTAATGTCATCAAGTAATTGGACCTACGTCAACAATGACAAATCCAGACGTCGAGATGAGGAACGCATTCTCTCCTATCACCAAAACGAAAACTAGATCAAACCCACGCTCGTCTAACCATTGACATTTACCAGGATTCTTGTATCAGAATGCTAGTGCCTCTAATACAGGTGGTCGAATACTGTATTAAGACTTATGAGAGGCACAACTCTTAAATGTACCCGCCAGCAGTTATAAAAGGATCGTATTCTGTCAGTGGGCGTTAACATGATAACATCAGGTGAATAGGCTTAGAGGGGAACCATGAAGCTAATGTTCCCAGTAACTGAGAAAGTCAGAAGCCATACCAACGTGTAGATGCTGGTGCTGAAGCCACAGAGGGCTGTCTGTGACAACTGCAGCTACCACTGACCAGGTGTGCCAACATCAGTCTAAGACAATAAGACATAAGAATGCAATAGTTTCATTGTTTCAGGTGTGACTCATCATGAGGATGAATATATCCTACATTATCTTATTTGACATTGCATATAAATACCAGATGCAAATAAAGCACACGCACACCGCAGAACAGAGGTTATGCAATGTCAGAACTGGCCGACTATCATCAGTTAAGGTTTACCTGCTTTAACCTCCTACCGGGTAGGGCGATTGAAGACTGCATTGTAAGAATTGTCGTAAGCGATCATTTCGGCAATGTTGCATAGTGCATCCCCGCAACATTGTACAAAACAGGCCTGCAAGATTATGGGATGTGTAATGCATCCCTTTGATATGACGCGTTGTGTATAACATCCCCTTTACATCAGGGATTGTGTATTACATATCACTTACTGTCCTTCTCTTAATCAACATCTTCCGTGGTGTATCACTTAACTCTAATGTTATGTGTATTATATATCTGAAATATCAGGCGATGTGTATTACATCCCAGTAACACCATGTGTTGTGTATTTCATCCATGTAACATGAGACGTTTTGTGTATAACTACCGTGTGACATCATGCACTGCATATTACATGGTTGTTTACGCCATGCGCTTTGTGCTATTACACCCCTGTAACATCACACTTCATGCATTACATCCGTTTGGTATCATGCTAGTTCTCGTCAAATCTTTCCTTACAATGCCCTACGTTTGTTCACTATATCGGTTGCAGCTTGCCACTAATAATACTTATGTGTTCTAAAATGCCGAATCAGGTGACGATACTTAGTGGAGATAAATGGGTGGAAAGGGTTCAAATCTTATTCAGAGCACCTGAAATGTAATTGCTATATTGATAACAGAAAGACACGCAAACCACAATGTCTGCTCTCGTTTGCAAGCAAGAGCCTCAAACATTCCCTTGAAGCCGACTACAGTCACAGCCGGTATTCCCATCAGCTGAACGAACAGGTGATAAGACATGGCTTATGGCGCTCATATGCAGAATGGGTTATTCAGCAACCCTGGTGCCCCACATGATGGGAGATCAATTGCTTTTTCTCAGATGTGAAACAAAGCGGGATTTAAAGATCTATTTCGACATATATATACATGCTTTGTAGCTATGCAACCTAAAGCATATCCCCTAGGAGAAGTGTGTATCATTAAACAATAAAAACAGATAGTATGTGTTGATAATTAAGGCAATACCTGCGGTGCTAAAAATGTGAATTAACATGGAAACGGTTAGCAAACGTTACCTAATGAACCTCCACATTACGCACACTGGTCACGGTACAACATATCGTCAGATCATTTCACTATCACATTATATCTGGCATGGAAATATAGTAAAGCTGCGATCAACTCGAGCTGGAAATCGCATGGTCAAAATTTATGGATCAATTCACAAAGTGGTTCCACTATCGCCTTATGTGGACAATAACGAGCTAATTTTACGCATCATCTAGTGTAGATCCGTTATACACTAGTCCGGTATGCTCAAAGACAATCAAATAATTACTCAGCTGTCAATGCCAATAATCGACCTAATAATCAGGTTAATCCAATCAGAACTACATGACATGAGTCTACCTGTCATCACATGGAGGAGCTCGCTCGGTTGATCGAACAAGGTACCAATCACCCTTTTGATGTGAGCAAATGCCAAGTTTGTAACTACATCAAAGCTCTGTCCTTCTGTTCTCTGACGCCTCCACCTCACCTCAACCAACAGTTAAGTCCAAATAAACCCTGTTTGTTCGTCTTCCATTAAGGAATTAATGTAGAATAGAGGGCGACCACATGGCTGAGGAGTCGTGAGTAACACAGGTCTAATGGAGTGAACATATATCAGACCACAGACCAAAAGGGATAGGGAGAGTGTTGGTGATGGATGAGCGATGGGCTGAGGGGGTCAGCATGTAGATATCATTATCCACGATGGACGGCGTGTGACCAGACCAGCATTATCTCAACTAATCTGCATCTCAGCGTTGCGTCCATGTACTGGTTAAAGCCGCTGTCAGCCAGCAGAATAGATTATCGCACGTTGACCTTATGGAAATGACCAAGAGACGATCACTATAACTAGATAACCCACCGGCGTCAATGACAGATGGCTTTTGCATATCAACGGACATCATCGCTAATGGATGTCACTACATGCATCAGTTGCACGATCAATAATCTACTCTTAAATTAAATCCTCTTTCCTATGAAATTCAATGATATATTCTGCTGCCATGTCTCAATGTGGTAATAATTCTCTGTCTTACTATTGTACCAACCTATATCAGCAGAATCTCATTGTCCGCCAGATCATCGACCACTCATCGTGTTTTAGTTTGTTGTTGGAAAAGAGCCCATGACTCTTGTTTGGTGTGAAGAACATATTACATACCGCGCGGGGTAGATATTATCAGGCAATACTACCACCGATTTGGTGAATTGTGAATGAGTAGTTGCTCAACCCATACTCTTTTGCACATTTTGGTAGACAACGTGTGTAGGTTGCAACACAAATTTGTAACTAATCGTCCGTGTTCCCAATGCCGATGATAAGTTAATATTGAGTGATTTATGCCACCAGGCAAAAATAGAAACAACATCAGAATTGAATTGCCCTAAAAAGCATCCTTGAATGTCATTTTTCTGCAGTTACAAATTGAAAATGAGTGATTCAACAGTAACCACCTCCCAGCAAAATGATTCATAAAGAGCAACATTGTGTAGTGAGGTTGCTAGGAATAATATTCCTGTTTACATTTGTGATCTACCGATTACCAACCCATCCACGTACTTGTGCACACAAGTACATTGAAATGGATTACGAAGTCAATGCATAGCATTTGAAATGCTGTCAATAGTTCGTGTAGAGGTTAAGTAACCCGACCACGGCATCGTGTCATTCACGTGGCACTTCGAGAGGGAACATTCATTGGTTGCGGGTCAGTTCGCCCCCGGGACGGTTCGCCCCCGGGTCAGTTCGCCCCCGGTGGGACAGTTCGCCCCCGGGCCAGTTCGCCCTCGCTGGGACAGTTCGCCCTCGCTGGGACAGTTCGCCCCCGTGTCAGTTCGCCCCCAGGTCAGTTCGCCCCCGCAATGCTACGCCCATGTTTTACAGAAAGGAATATATTGAATGCTATATATTTCATTTAATAAAGGAACAGTATTAATGAATAGTTCATATTCCTCTATTTGTATTGTTGTATTCATGTCATGTATATTTGTCATGTATATTTATGTGCATTCATGTGTGCGCTTTTAGTTCATATTCCTCTATTCTTATATTCTTGTCATGTATGTTTTATTAATGTTGAATAAAGAGCCTGAGTTGTGTATGCATGTGTGCGTTTTTAGTTAATATTCCTCTATTTATTTGGTTTTCTTGTTTTATTTCACTGGTTTGTTTTGATGAATGTTTTATGAATGTTGAATAAAGAGCCCGTGTTGTATTGAGTTATATGTATTTTTGTGTGCGCTTTAAGTTCGTATTCCTCTATTTACTTCGTATTCTTATTTTATTTTAGTGATTCAATTATAACATATGCTACTGCCATAAATAAAATATACCACACATTCTTCTGGTGCTCGGTTGCTGTATCTGTACGCGTTTTGTTCAAGGGGCATATCGTTCCGAGACGAATGCCCGACCAAATGCCCTGGCCGCCGAGTCCCAATGGACGGTAGACATTATGCGTTAAATTTAAGTCATATCAAGATAATAAATTCATTAATACTGTTCCTTTATTAAATGAAATATGTAGCATTCAATATATTCCTTTCTGTAAAACATAGGCGTAGAATTGCGGGGGCGAACTGACCCGGGGGCGAACTATCCCAGCGAGGGCGAACTGACCCGGGGGCGAACTGTCCCACCGGGGGCGAACCGTCCCGGGGGCGAACTGACCCGATACCACATTCATTGCATTGTTTGCTACAGCTCACATTTACATTAACCATATCTTAACAACGATGGTGACCTGAAACTGAGGCTTTGTCAATAACGTTATTTAGTAGGAGTCGTCTAGGCTAGGAGTGAATGCTGTGCGGGCAGTTTAGTCACGCCTCGCAGGGACAGGGGACGGTAATTGCACTACTTTTACGCGTTGTGGACTTCACAACTGCGACATTTTGGGCCCTGTGTAGTACATCACTGTTACATCGTGTGTTGTGTAAAACATCCTATTAGCGGCATACGTTGTGTATCACATAACTGCTTTATCTCGCGCTGTGTACCACTCTACGTTGATTATTACATAGTTTAAACATCCCTGTAACATAACATACCATTACCATCATCCGCTGTCCATTACACTGCAGCTACACCATTACCTGTACATTGCATTGCACCTACATCTTGCGTTGTGCGTGACACCCTGCGTTGAACCCATTACATCGCTAATTGCTCTGAGAATTTCGCAAAGTACAGTCTATAAATCACCCTGATTATGTCGCTGATATCGAAGGTGCATGCACACTTTTGCTGATGATTAATACCATGCACATCATGTTAACACGCGTGCTGCTGTCTAGTGAATAAGCGTTGTATGATTGGTATTTCTAAATGCGCGGGGGCGTTCGCTAATGACATGTGGTCGGTGGCCTGGAAGCATGCTGTGTCAGGGATGATATTCTGCAGGGTTATTGTGCTTCGTCTCAAGTGCGGTATCTCCCACTAGTAGCATATTCATGTAGTAGATGGACTACACACTGAAGGTGTTCAGACTAAAACCCTTATATGTTACCATGGCGACTGTTAGAATGTCTTCGGTAGCTACCTGATAAACACCTGTTCAGGTAGGAGCTTGAGGAGTTCAACAATACATATCAATAAGCAGGTATCTACATGCACCAAGTTATCACGAGCATATAGTGAGGAAGCAGTTCTAGGCCGACAGAGCATTACATAAATCTCATAGTTCTACCAATGTTTTTTCTTACTGCGTCCGATTTTTCACTATGTGGGTATGTGGGGTGTAGCTTATCACTGATGATGCAAATTGGCTGTGATATACTGCAGAGTGTCAGGTATAGCGGGTGTATTACGCAGCGGAGATAATCAGATGGCAACCGGTGGCACGTTCATCGTCCCATCTTCTCAGATCAGCAGCGGCTAATATCACAAGAAGCATTTTTCTGTTGATGCAAGGAAGACAGCAAACTGCACCTAGCTGTACACGTCGTTCTCATCCAAATGCCTCACTTAGTGTCTGACTTTCCTGTTGTTATCTTCAATCAACCAAGCAAGAGAGTTTTATTTACACATTTGAAAGTGCATTTGATCTTCCTCCATGCGACGAGCCAGGAAATCCTAAATAGCACACAAAACATGATAGCGCCACCAGCTATGTCATATCGTCTGTTCATGCAGCTGATATAAATACTCTTTGGGACTTTATCTGAATTCCTCTGCCGTGTCTGTCAACAGTGGGATGAATGTATCCACGAACGGTGCCACATGCATGACAATGTGTCGTCGTGGCATTCTCTTCATTGATTCAGAGGTTTAGTATCAAAACACTTAACCTTGTATTTGTGTAATGACAAACATTGAGAAGAGTAGATATCATTAAAGGCTGCCTCCACCAACAAATAACAATGTTCCTTTTTTGTCACATAATAACAACAACAGCAAACCACTTATCTTTCAGTGAATTACTCATTATTTTCGGGAAGCAGTGAACAAGCCCTAAACAAGAAATGATCTGTGCAGCATCTTAAATGCAATACCTGGCTCATTATGACGCATTAACTTGCTTATTTGCCGTTTGCATGAATAGGCCACGCTCTTAGACACAAACTACAGCCATCCAGCACCCCGCACTACCTCCTCACTGTGAGTCCTGCATATCTTCATCATGAGCCACACATGTAAACCAGCATCAACTAGATATTGTGCTACATCAAACAGAATCGACCACATGCCTGGACGGTTCTTCCCCTTCCCCATAAATTAACTACATCCCGCGGCTGCATATAGGAGTGTCTATTAACGGCGTGGAGGGCATTTACTGACCAACACCATATCCCAGAATAGGGCTCTTTAGAGCAAAATAGGTGTCGAACTTAATCAGCAAGTGTGGCAGACTACGAAGATGATGATGAAATCGAGATTACCTAACAGGAGCCCCTTGCACCCGGCGCTCGAAACCTCTCCAGGCTACCCTCATTAATATTCTGTATACTGATTACCACATAATAGAGACTGCTGCATAATGATCTACTTGCGGAATGAATAGAGCACTCCGCTCATGTCACAAAGAATTACATGAACGCGTTTCAAATGGAGGAACACTCATGCGTGTCAGGGGATATTCACACATAAACAGCCACAGTGGCTGACAGAAACACATTTCTAAGATTAAAGTTCTCAGGCACTATCCAAGCACAACGACATAACACTAACTGCATAGCAACCGCCCATAAATTTCTCACCATTTATGTTTCTTCTTGTTATTTCAACTACATCACTAATGCCTTGACAACCTGTTCACGTATAAGATTTAATTAAGCTCGTTGATATTTCAAGAATATAATCTCATTTACGATTGAATACCCATCACGATAAAAGCATAGATAACCAGAGCTCGGTTTAACGTGTGGGTGACTGGTTACCAGGCACAGGAAAATGCGATTATGTCCAGTTATATGAGAATCAATCATCAACTATATACTCCTTAACAAGAGTCACGCGAACCAGTTATAGATCTCATTAGTCAACAAATCAGTCTTAACTACACTCAGGTATACCACTCACCACTACGTAACACCTGTCTATATTGAATCAATAAACCGGAGTCAGCTCAGGATGATAGAGCTGGACGGCGACCAAGTCGGCGTTATAGGGTATCTGTCACTTGACAACTTGACATTCGCTAGTCATTGTGTGTATTTCATCTCAGTTATGTTTACAGACAAAGACATAGCAGTTTTCGCAAGGGTATGCTATTATCTCAGCTTTATCGGCTGACAGACTTTTCGCAATCTTCTTAAGTCTATAGCAGTTGATCAATGGTCTAGTGAATGTCATATGTAGCATTAATTAAGAACAATGGTCGTCTACTTCCCGGTCGAATTGCCTGTTATACTGGTTTATTCAATGGCTGTAAAGGGACTTTCCTTGGTATGCAGCGACGACACCAGTTGTATATGAACCTAGCCAGTTCGCGGTAGATAACATCACATTAGACTGATCTTATCTAACATCCACTAAGACTGTTTTAGTGCAAACACGGAAAGAACTTTGTGTGAAATATATAAGCTAAATATAGAATGCAAAGAACAACTCTCCGTAGCTTGCAATATCTAGGCAGGCTAACAAACGCTATCATTATATCTTTGCCTCCGCCGCCGATACAACTACACCATAAGAGGTGTTCTCTGGGAACCCCGTTCGTGTGACATGATTATGCAATACTTGGACAGCAGAAACGCTTCCCCCAGTATGTCAATTGCAAAAACTGGCGGGTAATCAAAGTCCATGACCAACAAGGGGCCTATCATAAATGTGTCATGCGCTGTGAATGCGGTTTGGTATTACCCGGCCCCATGCGTATTATTTGCAACATTCAGCCAGCTATGCATTGACTCTGTCATCCTCAATTATGTACTTATCTAGGATTACACACAGACTAAAGGTGTGTCGACAATCACATGATCTAATATGTAAACATTGCTATTACACCCAGATACGATGAAAACAGTGTTGGTATCAAGTAATTCTATGGGTGAGGATTACACACAGCTAAACGTAGCTTTGTTTATGCAAACAAGAAGTAAGGCAAATTAACGAACGTGCGCCTCACCACAAAGTTCTCCAAGTCTACGCAATGTTCGGCTTGTTTCATCATGCATGACCACAACATCATTAACAATTAGGACACCATTAACTTGCGCTTCACACTCCTTCCCACGAAATACTACAATACACATTCCTGCCAAGTCTCAATGTGGTACTAATCCACTGTCTTGCCATTGTACCCAACCATATGATCAGAATCTCGTAAAATGCTAGTCTCGACCACTTATCTTGTTCTAGTTGGTTTTTGCATGACTATTGTTTGGTGTTAAGAATAGATTACACATGGCACGGGGAAGATACTATTAGGCAATACTACCACCGAATTGGTGAATTATGAATGAGTAGTTGCTCAACCCATTAGCTACTCTTTTTGCACATTTTGGTAAACAAAGTGTGTAGGTTGTAGCACAAATCGATAACTTATCGTTGGTGTTCCCAATGCCAAGGATAAGCTTATATTGAGTAATTCCAAAAACATCATCAAAAACAACATCTGAACTGAATTGCCCAAAAAAGCATATTGAAGCTTCAGTGGTAAATTTAACCGTTATTAAATAAAATGTAAGTGACGCTAAAGTAACAACCACCACAAGCGACATTGTGTAGTGGGGTAGCTAGGTCATAATATTTCTGTTTAGATTTGCCATCAACTGATGATTGAACCACCCACGTGAATGACATGAGGTGCATCTAATCCTACACAAGTGCATTAAAACGGAGAACAGAGTCAATACTCAGCTGTTGGAATGTTGCAAACTGTCTGTATAGGGCTTATGTAACTTATCGCTGATAATGCAAATATGCTATGGTATACTGCAGAGTGCCAGGTTCAGAGGGTGTATTACGCAGCGGAGATAATTGGATGGCAAGCGGTGGTCAAGAACTGCATTCGCCGACGCATCTTATCATATCAGTAGCGGCTAATATCGCCAGAAGCATTGATCTGTTGATACATTTTTGTCAGCAAACTACACCTACCTTTACACTTCGTTCTTAACCAAATGACTTTCGTTTTCTCCAACTAAACAAGCAAGCACCCCAAGCATACCAACTGTTGACGCACCTGTTATTTACACCAGCTGAGAGAACAGGTGATACGACATGGCTCAGCCCCATCAGAGGCCGAGATTGTGAAGGATGAGGAATACCTTGAAACAACTGACGCAGATAACACACAGGACATATACCCGTCAAATACAGACCGGTAACTGTACAACATATCACCATGCTGTCACACTCACAATACATAATACATATATAGTAATCCCGGAAGCGATCCAGGTATGCAATTACATGTTCGTAAGAAATGGGTCAATAACGACATACAGGGAAAGTTTACAGGGTACAGTGATATTTTGCCACACGGGACAATGAATCTCAGGTTAAAATCTGCCTGTTGATGATAATAACTATCCCAACTGGTGAACTGTCGATATGTATTCATGTATGTATCCAATATGCTCAAAGCCAACTTTACCAATAAACACCGCTAAGCAGCTGTCAGTGCCCAATCAATTGTATCATATCTTTAGCCATCCAATCAGCGCACCAGTTATCTCAATGCCAATCATCTGACAAATAATCAGGTGTATCACATCAGCATTACATAACCTCAGTGTACCTTTAATCAACTACTGGGGTTGGATCGAACAAGACACAGACAACGCTTTTGGTGTAAGTCGATATCGTCGGCAACTACGTATCAATTTGGTTACCAATGGCTGCATCGAAGCGCTGTTCTCTTAAACCTCAACCTCTCCTTGGCACCTCTTCTGGAAGAACTAATGTAATTCCCACAACGCAGCGTTAACATACATTAGACAGAGTCACAACACGCGTGTGCTGATGGGAAGCAGTGGCTACAAGCACCCTGGACCTCGGAACCATTTCACAAACAACTGGTTAATATACGAGAGTTTTAATGAGAGAGATCGGCGTCACAAATCTATTAAAATAAAAGCACACATCTCAAACATTCCGACTTTCAGGAACAATAGATTTGTTTAATCCAAGTTTACATTTTACTCCCGTAGTTATTTTTGATGAATCGAGCGCACACATTGCAAAGATTTTCTATGTACTATTGCAGTGAAGCGCTCGTGGAGGGCAAAATGAAAGGTACGAGCAGAAATTGTGGTCTGTCTGTCTGTCTGTCTGTCTGTGGAACCTGATCAATAAAGCACCTGATGTGACAGTAAAACATTGTATGACCGGGACTCAAAAATATTGTAATACAAAAATCACGTGAAGATAGAAATGCGTAGTGCCTAAATCACATAATGTGACAGTGACGTAATGCATACAGCAAGCGATGTGAGAGGAAGCTTCGTAATGCGTAAATCACTCGATGTGATAACTTCGTGATGCATAAATCACTCGATGTGATAACTTCGTAATGTGGAAAGCACTCGATGTGATAACTTTAATGTGGAAAGCGGAAAGTAATTCGATGTGATAGCTTTGAAATGCGGAAAGCATTCGATGTGATAACTTCGTAATGCGTAAAGCAGACGATGTGATAGCGCCATAATGCGTTAATCACGTACTATTCAACAGCAACGTGATATATAAAGCGACGATGTTGTCTTAACCGACTAGTAAGAATATTCAATGTCAGATCATCACCATTGTCGCAGAACGGTTTCTAGAAATGTGAGTCGTTTCTGTTCAACCGTGGAACGGATTTCCCCATTTACCATATAAATGACAGGACGTCGTGGTCCGATTATTTTGCCCCATACGTGCTGTTTGCAACATTCCAATAGCTATATTCTGACTGCTGCAATGCCCCATACTGGTTAAGGAAAATCTAAATCATGGCTGTTAAACACGTGGAATTCATTTATTCAACTTGTGATAACTTAGCCCTATACTTATCATTTGCAACATTCCAACAGCTATGCATTGACTCTGTGATCCACAGCAATGTACTAGATTAGTCGCTAGAAAAATGTGTCATGATTGGTCGAATACCACTTGATCAGAACGGTAAAGTGAAACATTACAACGAGACACGATAATACAAACTGCTGGCGTCCAGTGTTACTTGCTGGTGTTTAGACAGTGACTGAGAACTGGTAACTTCATAACTGCATTCTTGTCGGCTTCTAAGTGGTGATACGCGCAATATATATAATATGTGAATTAGCTAGCACGAACGTCTTGGTAATTACGACTCACCGTAGCTTTCACTTAGGGACCACGAAGTTAAAGACTGCAGCTGAATTACAATCTGCTCCCAAACTGTGCCATGCTGACTGCTATCAACATGCATGATCAGGACACCATTCATCATATAAACAAGTTCTTGTAACTCTGGCTACGGAAGCATACCATCACTCGCGACCGCCTACAGCCATGCATAATACAAGCGAGGCGAGGATGACCTAATCCTCATCCCGGAATGACGTTCTTTAGAGGGCAGAATGGGTACCGCCTTTTATCAGCCGGTGAAGCATCGCCCATAGCTGCATACAGTAGTGCATATTTACTACGAGGCGAGCGACTTCGGACCTTATCTACATCAAATAATAGCATTCCTCTGCGGGCAATAACCGCAATGTTTTGTCAGCCAGTAAATCAGAACGACGCACATTAAGCTCATGGTAATCGTCAAGAGACAATCACAAATCGAGCCCCGTTCATCTTGCTTGTAGACATAGACAGATTACCTCATGTACTGTTCTTTACTGTATTATGCTACCAGAACGAGCATATAAATTCTTTACGCCCCCACCCACAAACACCTTTCTTATGAATGTGACTTGCACCTTATCGTACATTTACACACATTACACGCATCAGTAGCATGTACAATAGGATGCCAGACGGGTCGGCCGGTATGAACAAATGTATGGGGCGCAAATTCAAACAATGCTTACACAATACTGGTAACACACACTGTTGGCATACATTAATGCGTTACCAGTACTATGTCTTTCAATTATAACCCGAACGGTATCTCGTCAACTTGTCGGACTCGACCATTCATTTGAAATTGATTTATCGACTGGCTTCAGTAAGATGTCAGCACCTGCCTGAATATAGTCTCATACATGATAAGCCTATCAGATAACAACGAGCCAATCTAACTAACAGATCGGCAGTCTTGCACAGGTCACTCTCTTAAGCTCACGGAGTTAATCCACCTATCGCGGTATACCACCTAGCATTATATAACATCAGCTTTTCGTTGACCAATAACCCGAAGTCATATCAGGTAGATCGAAATGGACACTGGCAGCGATCGTTATAATGAGATACCTGCTTCGTATAAAAGACATAATCTGATTATCCCTTTGTTAACAAATCAACGTTGTCTCACCAAAAAAACTCGCGCACTTCATTCAAAATGAATAATGCGAATAAATGAACTGTTAGAGAAGTACGAACACCATGAAGGTCGACCACAAGTTATACATTTCAGTCATCAGGCAGGAGAAGAGTGGGAATGGAGCGTGCTGAAAGGATGGTAGTAAGTATCATTGTTGTTTGATTATGATTAGTGTGTTAGCAATTTAGCTAAAATACAGTGAAGTGTGGCCAATGGAGCAAATCCAAATGGGTTGCATTGACAGGCGCACTAATAGGGAATCATCTAGTCGAAATTACGCCTATTACAGCGGCTAGGAAAGCTAAAAAGGTTTGGCGAAAGGTAGAAGGCATCATGGGGCTTATGGAAACTCCCTCACACTCACTAGTCTGACTGATAGTAGCCGGGTCATGAATAAACACCAGCAAATACACACAGACCTGTACATGAAAATGGTCAAGAAAAAGTTAAAGACATCAGCATAACACAAAGAAGGAATAACAAGGCGCATGATAATTACCGTCACAGAGCTCATGAATATTATTAATAATATGCAAAACGAATGTTTATCAAAAAAACAACGCCGATACATAGGACAAGAATATATCTAAGTCAACACAACATGTTTCATAGGACAATTGCTAATCTCCTCTGACACATTATTAGTGTAAGCACAAATGTCACCCGATGGCCATGCGACCATCTTTTATGCAGTAATTATCTACATGGGCAGTTTATGTATTTACAAGTGACCATCAGATGCTGCTTGCTGCATCCGTTCATGGGTACATTAGTTGGTCTCTGTGATCTACAGCAATGCAGCTGAAAGCACACACAGTCAGATGTAGACACAAGCATCCCATAGGGGATACGAGTAACAAAAAGGTATTTTCATACCTATTATGTTTTAGAACATAACGAAAACCTTACATAATATATATTTTTAACATGTGAAAGTTACTTTTTCCATTGTCATGCTAACAACAAGGATTCGCAACCCCATCTCATAGACTGTGGAAATCATATTGGAACAACATTATAAGTCACTAATTAGGTTAGGTAAGTGCCATCCAAATGATGCCATGTTATCAGACTCAGCTGAGTGGACGCTGAAACCAGTTCTCAGGTAACATCACCACGAATGAGTAATCAAGGAGGAACTCATAACAATACACTCGCTACAACGCGCGTATAGTTATAGCGAGGTGATTCCACCAGTAAATGTCCCAATCAAAAGCAATGGGTAAATGTCACAGATATAAAAAAACAGTATTTTTATTAAGACCCTAAATCTGAACACTTGATATAAATATCTTTATTATCCACTAAAGAGGTTATTCTAATAGGCTACCAAGGCTAGAGTTAACTGCCAGAGGAGGGGGCCCAGAAAATGCGATAGCATGTGCAACAGCATTCGTATGCTTCGTCGAAACAAGCAAAGGTCAACTGACCGCTACTTAATATTGAGTGATTTATGCCACCAGGCAAAAATAGAAACAACATCAGAATTGAATTGCCCTAAAAAGCATCCTTGAATGTCATTTTTCTGCAGTTACAAATTGAAAATGAGTGATTTAACAGTAACCACCTCCCAGCAAAATGATTCATAAAGAGCAACATTGTGTAGTGAGGTTGCTAGGAATAATATTCCTGTTTACATTTGTGATCTACCGATTACCAACCCATCCACGTACTTGTGCGGACAAGTACATTGAAATGGATTACGAAGTCAATGCATAGCATTTGAAATGCTGTCAATAGTTCGTGTAGAGGTTAAGTAACCCGACCACGGCATCGTGTCATTCACGTGGCACTTCGAGAGGGAACATTCATTGGTTGCGGGTCAGTTCGCCCCCGGGACGGTTCGCCCCCGGGTCAGTCCGCCCCCGGTGGGACAGTTCGCCCCCGGGGCCAGTTCGCCCTCGCTGGGACAGTTCGCCCTCGCTGGGACAGTTCGCCCCCGTGTCAGTTCGCCCCCAGGTCAGTTCGCCCCCGCAATGCTACGCCCATGTTTTACAGAAAGGAATGCTATATATTTCATTTAATAAAGGAACAGTATTAATGAATAGTTCATATTCCTCTATTTGTATTGTTGTATTCATGTCATGTATATTTGTCATGTATATTTATGTGCATTCATGTGTGCGCTTTTAGTTCATATTCCTCTATTCTTATATTCTTGTCATGTATGTTTTATTAATGTTGAATAAAGAGCCTGAGTTGTGTATGCATGTGTGCGTTTTTAGATAATATTCCTCTATTTATTTGGTTTTTTTGTTTTATTTCACTGGTTTGTTTTGATGAATGTTTTATGAATGTTGAATAAAGAGCCCGTGTTGTATTGAGTTACATGTATTTTTGTGTGCGCTTTAAGTATTCCTCTATTTACTTCGTATTCTTATTTTATTTTAGTGATTTGTATAAGTGATCAATTATAACATATGCTACTGCCATAAATAAAATATACCACACATTCTTCCGGTGCTCGGTTGCTGTATCTGTAAGCGTTTTGTTCAAGGGGCATATCGTTCCGAGACGAATGCCCGACCAAATTCCCTGGCCGCCGAGTCCCAAGGCCCTTACAGCACTCTATCCGGGGACGATGGACGGTAGACATTATGCGTTAAATTTAAGTCATATCAAGATAATAAATTCATTTATACTGTTCCTTTATTAAATGAAATATGTAGCATTCAATATATTCCTTTCTGTAAAACATGGGCGTAGAATTGCGGGGGCGAACTGACCCGGGGGCGAACTATCCCAGCGAGGGCGAACTGACCCGGGGGCGAACTGTCCCACCGGGGGCGAACCGTCCCGGGGGCGAACTGACCCGATACCACATTCATTGCATTGTTTGCTACAGCTCACATTTACATTAACCATATCTTAACAACGATGGTGACCTGAAACTGAGGCTTTGTCAATAACGTTATTTAGTAGGAGTCGTCTAGGCTAGGAGTGAATGCTGTGCGGGCAGTTTAGTCACGCCTCGTAGTGACAGGGGTACGGTAATTGCACTACTTTTACGTGTTATGGACTTCACAACTGCGACATTTTGGGCCCTGTGTAGTACATCACTGTTACATCGTGTGTTGTGTAAAACATCCTATTAGCGGCATACGTTGTGTATCACATAACTGCTTTATCTCGCGCTGTGTACCACTCTACGTTGATTATTACATAGTTTAAACATCCCTGTAACATAACATACCATTACCATCATCCGCTGTCCATTACACTGCAGCTACACCATTACCTGTACATTGCATTGCACCTGCATCTTGCGCTGTGCGTGACACCCTGCGTTGAACCCATTACATCGCTAATTGCTCTGAGAATTTCGCAAAGTACAGTCTATAAATCACCCTGATTATGTCGCTGATATCGAAGGTGCATGCACACTTTTGCTGATGATTAATACTATGCACATCATGTTAACACGCGTGCTGCTGTCCAGTGAATAAGCGTTGTATGATTGGTATTTCTAAATGCGCGGGGGCGTTCGCTAATGACATGTGGTCGGTGGCCTGGAAGCATGCTGTGTCAGGGATGATATTCTGCAGGATTATTGTGCTTCGTCTCAAGTGCGGTATCTCCCACTAGTAGCATATTCATGTAGTAGATGGACTACACACCGAAGGTGTTCAGACTAAAACCTTTAGATGTTACCATGGCGACTGTTAGGATGTCTTCGGTAGCTACCTGATAGACACCTGTTCAGGTAGGAGCTTGAGGAGATCAACAATACATATCAATAAGCAGGTATCGACATGCACCAATTTATCACGAGCATATAGTGAGGAAGCAGTTCTAGGCCGACAGAGCATTACATATATCTCATAGTTCTACCAATGTTTTTCTTACTGCGTCCGACTCTTCACTATGTGGGTATGTGGGGTGTAGCTTATCACTGATGATGCAAATTGGCTGTGATATACTGCTGAGTGTCAGGTATAACGGGTGTATTACGCAGCGGAGATAATCAGATGGCAACCGGTGGCACGTTCATCGTCCCATCTTCTCAGATCAGCAGCGGCTAATATCACAAGAAGCATTGTTCTGGTGATGCAAGGAAGACAGCAAACTGCACCTAGCTGTACACGTCGTTCTCATCCAAATGCCTCACTTAGTGTCTGACTTTCCTGTTGTTATCTTCAATCAACCAAGCAAGAGAGTTTTATTTACACCTTTGAAAGTGCATTTGATCTTCCTCCATGCAACGAGCCAGGAAATCCTAAATAGCACACAAAACATGATAGCGCCACCAGCTATGTCATATTGTCTTTTCATGCAGCTGATATAAATACTTTTTGGGACTTTATCTGACTTCCTCTGCCGTGTCTGTCAAGCAGTGGGATGAATGTATCCACGTACGGTGCCACATGCATGACAATGTTCCTTTTTTGTCACATAATAACAACAACAGCAAACCACTTATCTTTCAGTGAATTACTCATTATTTTCGGGAAGCAGTGAACAAGCCCTAAACAAGAAATGATCTGTGCAGCATCTTAAATGCAATACCTGGCTCATTATGACGCATTAACTTGCTTATTTGCCGTTTGCATGAATAGGCCACGCTCTTAGACACAAACTAAACTACAGCCATCCAGCACCCCGCACTACCTCCTCACTGTGAGTGCTGCATATCTGCATCATGAGCCACACATGTAAACCAGCATCAACTAGATATTGTGCTACATCAAACAGAATCGACCACATGCCTGGACGGTTATTCCCCTTCCCCATGAATTAACTACATCCCGCGGCTGCATATAGGAGTGTCTATTAACGGCGTGGAGGGCATTTACTGACCAACACCATATCCCAGAATAGGGCTCTTTAGAGCAAAATAGGTGTCGAACTTAATCAGCAAGTGTGGCAGACTACGAAGATGATGATGAAATCGAGATTACCTAACAGGAGCCCCTTGCACCCGGCGCTCGAAACCTCTCCAGGCTACCCTCATTAATATTCTGTATACTGATTACCACAAAATAGAGACTGCTGCATAATGATCTACTTACGGAATGAATAGAGCACTCCGCTCATGTCACAAAGAATTACATGAACGCGTTTCAAATGGAGGAACACTCATGCGTGTCAGAGGATATTCACACATAACAGCCACAGTGGCTGACAGAAACACATTTCTAAGATTAAAGTTCTCAGGCACTATCCAAGCACAACGACATAACACTAACTGCATAGCACAACCGCCCATAAATTTCTCACCATTTATGTTTCTTCTTGTTATTTCAACTACATCACTAATGCCTGGATAACCTGTTCACGTATAAGATTTAATTAAACTCGTTGATATTTCAAGAATATAATCTCATTTACGATTGAATACCCATCACGATAAAAGCATAGATAACCAGAGCTCGGTTTAACGTGTGGGTGACTGGTTACCAGGCACAGGAAAATGCGATTATGTCCAGTTATATGAGAATCAATCATCAACTATATACTCCTTAACAAGAGTCACGCGAACCAGTTATAGATCTCATTAGTCGTCAAATCAGTCTTAACTACACTCAGGTATACCACTCACCACTACGTAACACCTGTCTATATTGAATCAATAAACCGGAGTCAGCTCAGGATGATAGAGCTGGACGGCGACCAAGTCGGCGTTATACGGTATCTGTCACTTAACAACTTGACATTCGCTAGTCATTGTGTGTATTTCATCTCAGTTATGTTTACAGACAAAGACATAGCAGTTTTCGCAAGGGTATGCTATTATCTCAGCTTTATCGGCTGACAGACTTTTCGCAATCTTCTTAAGTCTATAGCAGTTGATCAATGGTCTAGTGAATGTCATATGTAGCATTAATTAAGAACAATGGTCGTCTACTTCCCGGTCGAATTGCCTGTTATACTGGTTTATTCAATGGCTGTAAAGGGACTTTCCTTGGTATGCAGCGACGACACCAGTTGTAGATGAACCTAGCAAGTTCGCGGTAGATAACATCACATAAGACTGATCTTATCTAACATCCACTAAGACTGTTTTAGTGCAAACACGGAAAGAACTTTGTGTGAAATATATAAGCTAAATATAGAATGCAAAGAACAACTCTCCGTAGCTCGCAATATCTAGGCAGGCTAACAAACGCTATCATTATATCTTTGCCTCTGCCGCCGATACAACTACACCATAAAAGGTCCTGGGAATCCCGTTCGTGTGACATGATTATGTTATACTTGGACAGCAGAAACGCTTCCCCCAGTGAGTCAATTTTCAAAAACTGGCGGGTAATCAAAGTCCATGGCCAACAATGGGTATATCATAAATGTTTCAAGCCTGTCAATGCGATTTGGTATAACTCGGTCCCATGCGTATAATTAGCAACATTCCACCAGCTATGCATTGACGCTGTCATCCTCAATTATGTACTTATCTAAGATTACACACAGACTAAAGGTGTGTCGACAATCACATGATCTAATATGTAAACATTGCTATTACACCCAGATACGATGAAAACAGTGTTGGTATCAAGTAATTCTATGGGTGAGGATTACACACAGCTAAACGTAGCTTTCTTTATGCAAACAAGAAGTGAGCGACCTTTAGAGCCAGTATTATTGAAAGGAATATCACATCGTAAGGCAAATTAACGAACGTGCGCCTCACCACAAAGTTCTCCAAGTCTACGCCATGTTCGGCTTGTTTCATCATGCATGACCACGACATCATTAACAATTAGGACACCATTAACTTGCGCTTCACACTCCTTCCTACGAAATACTACAATACACATTCCTGCCAAGTCTCAATGTGGTACTAATCCACTGTCTTGCCATTGTACCCAACCATATGATCAGAATCTCGTAAAATGCTAGTCTCGACCACTTATCTTGTTCTAGTTGGTTTTTGCATGACTATTGTTTGGTGTGAAGAATAGATTACACATGGCACGGGGAAGATACTATTAGGCAATACTACCACCGAATTGGTGAATTGTGAATGAGTAGTTGCTCAACCCATTAGCTACTCTTTTCTCACATTTTGGTAAACAAAGTGTGTAGGTTGTAGCACAAATCGATAACTTATCGCTGGCGTTCCCAATGCCAAGGATAAGCTTATATTGAGTAATTCCAAAAACATCATCAAAAACAACATCTGAACTGAATTGCCCAAAAAAGCATATTGAAGCTTCAGTGGTAAATTTAACCGTTATTAATTAAAATCTAAGTGACGCTAAAGTAACAACCACCACAAGCGACATTGTGTAGTGGGGTAGCTAGGTCATAATATTTCTGTTTAGATTTGCCATCAACTGATGATTGAACCACCCACGTGAATGACATGAGGTGCATCTAATCCTACACAAGTGCATTAAAAGGGAGAACAGAGTCAATACACAGCTGTTGGAATGCTGCAAACTGTCTGTATAGGGCTTAAGTAACTCTACCACGACGTCGTGTCACTCACGTGGCACTTCAAGCGGATAAATTCATTCCACTGTTTGACAGCAACCAATCAGATTTCCGTTAACATATCGTAACAATGATCGTAACCTGAGGCATAGGATTTGTCAATGACGTTATGTTGAAGGAGTCTGGACTGGGAGTGTTTACTATGTGGGATGAAGCTTATCGCTGATAATTCAAATATGCTATGGTATACTGCTGCAGAGTCAGGTTCAGACGGTGTATTACGTAGCGGAGATAATTGGATGGCAAACGGTGGTACAAGAACTGCATTCGCCGACGCATCTTATCATATCAGTAGCGGCTAATATCGCCAGAAGCATTGATCTGTTGATACATTTTTGTCAGCAAACTACACCTACCTTTACACTTCGTTCATAACCAAATGACTTTCGTTTTCTCCAACTAAACAAGCAAGCACCCCAAGCATACCAACTGTTGACGCACCTGTTATTTACACCAGCTGAGAGAACAGGTGATACGACATGGCTCAGCCCCATCAGAGGCCGAGATTGTGAAGGATGAGGAATACCTTGAAACAACTGACGCAGATAACACACAGGACATATACCCGTCAAATACAGACCGGTAACTGTACAACATATCACCATGCTGTCACACTCATAATACATAATACATATATAGTAATCCCGGAAGCGATCCAGGTATGCAATAACATGTTCGTAAGAAATGGGTCAATAACGACATACAGGGAACGTTTGTTGTGCGGAAGGAACTAAGCCATTACTGACAATACCAGGGTCCAGTGATATTTAACCACACGGGACAATGAATTTCAGGCTAAAATCTGCCTGTTGATGATAATAACTATCCCAACTGGTGAACTGCAGATATGTATTCATGTATATATCCAATATGCTCTAAGCCAACTTAACCAATGAAATCCGCTAAGCAGCTGTCAGAGCCCAATCAATTGCATCATATCATTAGCCATCCAATCAGCGCACCAGTTATCTCAATGCCAATCATCGGACAAATAATCAAGTGTATCACATCAGCATTACATAACCTCAGTGTACCTTTAATCAACTACTGGGGTTGGATCGAACAAGACACAGACAACGCTTTCGGTGTAAGTCGATATCGTCGGCAACTACGTATCAATTTGGTTACCAATGGCTGCATCGAAGCACTGTTCTCTTAAACCTCAACCTCTCCTTGGCACCTCTTCTGGAAGAACTAATGTAATTCCCACAACGCAGCGTTCACATACATTAGACAGAGTCACAACACGCGTGTGCTGATGGGAAGCAGTGGCTACAGGCACCCTGGACCTCGGAACCATTTCACAAACAACTGGTTAATATATAGTTTTAATGAGAGAGATCGGCGTCACAAATCTATTAAAATAAACACACACATCTCAAACATACAGACTTTCAGGAACAATAGATTTGTTTAATCCAAGTTTACATTTTACTCCTGTAGTTATTTTTGATGAATCGAGCGCACACATTGCAAAGATTTTCTATGTACTATTGCAGTGAAGCGCTCGTGGAGGGCAAAATGAAAGGTACGAGCAGAAATTGTTGTCTGTCTGTGGAACCTGATCAATAAAGCACCTGATGTGACAGTAAAACATTGTATGACCGGGACTCAAAAATATTGTAATACAAAAATCACGTGAAGATAGAAATGCGTAGTGCCTAAATCACATAATGTGACAGTGACGTAATGCATACAGCAAGCGATGTGAGAGGAAGCTTCGTAATGCGTAAATCACTCGATGTGATAACTTCGTAATGCATAAATCACTCGATGTGATAACTTCGTAATGCGTAAATTACTCGATGTGATAGCTTCGAAATGCGGAATGTGATCGATGTGATAACTTCGTAATGTGGAAATCACTCGATGTGATAACTTCGTAATGCGGAAGGGATAAGATGTGATAGCTTTGAAATGCGGAAAGCATTCGATGTGATAACTTCGTAATGCGTAAATCACTCGATAGCGATAAACTTAATAATGCGGAACAGGATAAAGCGATGTGATGTCTTCGAAACCGACTAGTCCAATATTCAATGTCAGATCATCACCATTGTCGCAGAACGGTTTCTAGAAATGTGAGTCGTTTCTGTTCAACCGTGGAACGGATTTCCCCATTTACCATATAAATGACAGGACGTCGTGGTCCGATTATTTTGCCCCATACGTGCTGTTTGCAACATTCCAATAGCTATATTCTGACTCTGCAATGCCCCATACTGGTTAAGGAAAATCTAAATCATGGCTGCCAAACTGTGGAATTCATTTATTCGCTTGTGATAACTTAGCCCTATACTTATCATTTGCAACATTCCAACAGCTATGCATTGACTCTGTGATCCACAGCAATGTACTAGATTAGTCGCTGCCTAAATGTGTCGATTGGTCGAATACCACTTGATCAGAACGGTAAAGCGAAACATTACAACGAGACACGATAATACAAACTGCTGGCGTCCTGTGTTACTTGCTGGTGTTTAGACAGTGACTGAGAACTGGTAACTTCATAACTGCATTCTTGTCGGCTTCTAAATGGTGATACGCGCAATATATATAATATGTGAATTAGCTAGCACGAACGTCTTGGTAATTACGACTCACCGTAGCTTTCACTTAGGGACCACGAAGTTAAAGACTGCAGCTGAATTACAATCTGCTCCCAAACTGTGCCATGCTGACTGCTATCAACATGCATGATCAGGACACCATTCATCATATAAACAAGCCATTGAAAAGAGACAATATTCTTCTT
This sequence comes from Urechis unicinctus, assembly GCA_034190875.2. Taxonomy (NCBI): domain Eukaryota; kingdom Metazoa; phylum Annelida; class Polychaeta; order Xenopneusta; family Urechidae; genus Urechis; species Urechis unicinctus. The sequence continues at coordinate 65,017,229 of CM067358.1, read as the reverse complement.
GTAACTCTGGCTACGGAAGCATACCATCACTCGCGACCGCCTATAGCCATGCATAATACAAGCGAGGCGAGGATGACCTAATCCTCATCCCGGAATGACGTTCTTTAGAGGGCAGAATGGGTACCGTCTTTTATCAGCCGGTGAAGCATCGCCCATAGCTGCATACAGTAGTGCATATCTACTACGAGGCGAGCGACTTCGGACCTTATCTACATCCAATAATAGCATTCCTCTGCGGGCAATAACCGCAATGTTTTGTCAGCCAGTAAATCAGAACAGCGCACATTAAGCTCATGGTAATCGTCAAGAGACAATCACACATCGAGACCCGTACATCTTGCTTGTAGACATAGACAGATTACCTCATGTACTGTTCTTTACTGTATTATGCTACCAGAACGAGCATATAAATTGTTTACGCCCCCACCCACAACACCGTTCTTATGAATGTGACTTGCACCTTATCGTACATTTACACACATTACACGCATCAGTAGCATGTACAATAGGATGCCAGACGGGTCGGCCGGTATGAACAAATGTATGGGGCGCAAATTCAAACAATGCTTACACAATACTGGTAACACACACTGTTGGCATACATTAATGCGTTACCAGTACTATGTCTTTCAATTATAACCCGAACGGTATCTCGTCAACTTGTCGGACTCGACCATTCATTTGAAATTGATTTATCGACTGGCTTCAGTAAGATGTCAGCACCTGCCTGAATATAGTCTCATACATGATAAGCCTATCAGATAACAACGAGCCAATCTAACTAACAGATCGGCAGTCTTGCACAGGTCACTCTCTTAAGCTCACGGAGTTAATCCACCTATCGCGGTATACCACCTAGCATTATATAACATCAGCTTTTCGTTGACCAATAACCCGAAGTCATACCAGGTAGATCGAAATGGACACTGGCAGCGATCGTTATAATGAGATACCTGCTTCGTATAAAAGGCATAATCTGATTATCCCTTTGTTAACTTGGCGAACCCTTCGCCAAGTTATGGCGATCAGCCCTGTCCTTATGTTTGTGGGATGTTGAATTTGTAACTTTTTTTTGTTTCGCGATACGAGGTCGCAATTTTTGAAATTTTCCAATTTTTTTTTGCCAATCGTTAGGCGTGAATGATGCGCAGAACCGAGAGGTTTGTTTTGACCTTGACTCAAAACTAAGGTCAGGGTCATCGAATAAGTGAAAAACTAGTAACCTCGAATAACTCCGAAAATAATGGTCGGATCGTTACAAAGTTTACTACCATCGTGTAGCTCATTCAAATTGCAAACTTTTTCTAATGACATATACGGCGATCCAACCAATGGTTTTCCCGAGCGCCTAAGGTCGAAAAAAAGTGGTATCGGTCCAAATGGCAACAAAAGTTTCATGAATATGTTGAGCGCCTATCAGATATCATTTGTTGTTGTGATCCGCGATACAGGTCGCAATTTTGGAAATTTTCAAATTTTTTCTTCACCCATCGTTAGGGGGTAATGATGCCCATCAAAACCGACAGGTTTTGTTTTGACCTTGACCTGAAACTAAGGTCAAGGTCATCGAATAAGTGAAAAACTAGTACCTCGAATAACTCCGATAATAATGGTCGGATCGTTACAAAGTTTACACCATCGTGTAGCTCATTCAAATAGCAAACTTTTTCTAATGACATATACGGCGATCCAACCAATGGTTTTCCCGAGCGCCTAAGGTCGAAAAAAAGTGGTATCGGTCCAAATGGCAACAAAAGTTTCATGAATATGTTGAGCGCCTATTAAACAGTCATTACATGTCCGATGGTAATATAAATTGGTTTACATGTTCTCCGAGACATACTTAGACGTATCTTTAAATAGTGTGGGTGTTAAAGACGTCACTTCCGGTCTCAATAGCTTTCCCTCAGTCCTTGATATCATTTGATTTGTACCTCATGATTTTTAACTTAAGTAATATTTGGCCCATTTTGGCCAATTGTGACCCGATTCTGTAATTATTTGGATGCAGTTCGCCAAGTTCCCACATGGCTCCCATGGGCCTCTTGTTAACAAATCAACGTTGTCTCACCGAAAAAACTCGCGCACTTCATTCAAAATGAATAATGCGAATAAATGAACTGTTAGAGAAGTACGAACACCATGAAGGTCGACCACAAGTTATACATTTCAGTCATCAGGCAGGAGAAGAGTGGGAATGGAGCGTGCTGAAAGGATGGTAGTAAGTATCATTGTTGTTTGATTATGATTAGTGTGTTAGCAATTTAGCTAAAATACAGTGAAGTGTGGCCAATGGAGCAAATCCAAATGGGTTGCATTGACAGGCGCACTAACAGGGAATCATCTAGTCGAAATTACGCCTATTACAGCGGGTAGGAAAGCTAAAAAGGTTTGGCGAAAGGTAGAAGGCATCATGGGGCTTATGGAAACTCCCTCACACTAACTAGTCTGACTGATAGTAGCCGGGTCATGAATAAACACTAGCAAATACACACAGACCTGTACATAAAAATGGTCAAGAAAAAGTCAAAGACATCAGCATAACACAAAGAAGGAATAACAAGGCGCATGATAATTACCGTCACAGAGCTCATGAATATTATAAATAATATGCAAAACGAATGTTTATCAAAAAACAAAGCCGATACATAGGACAAGAATATATCTAAGTCAACACAACATGTTTCATAGGACAATTGCTAATCTCGTCTGACACATTATTAGTGTGAGCATACATGTCACCCCATAGTCATGCGACCATCTTTTATGCAGCAATTATCTACATAGGCAGTTTATGTATTTACAAGTGACCATCAGATGCTGCTTGATGCATCCGTTCATGGGTACATTAGTTGGTCCCCGTGATCTACAACAATGCAGCTGAAAGCACACACAGTCAGATGTAGACACAAGCATCCCATAAGAGATAGGAGTAACAAAAAGGTATTTTCATGCCCATTATGTTTTAGAACATAACGAAAATCTACCATAATATATATTTTGAACATGTGAAAGTTACTTTTTCCAATGTCATGCTTAGAGAATGTGGAAATCATATTGAAACAACATAATAAATCACTAATTGTGTGAGGTAAGTGCCATCCAAATGATGCCATGTTATCAGACTCAGCTGAGTAGACGCTGAAACCAGTTCTCAGGTACCATCACCACGAATGAGTAATCAAGGAGGAACTCATAACAATACACTCGCTACAACGCGTGTATAGTTATAGCGAGGTGATTCCACCAGTAAATGTGAATCAAAAGCAATAGGTAAATGTCACAGATATAAAATTATTTAGACCCTAAATCTGAACACTTGATATAAATATCTTTATTATCCACTAAAGAGGTTATTCTAATAGGCTACCAAGGCTAGAGTTAACTGCCCGAGGAGGGGGCCCAGAAAATGCGATAGCATGTGCAACAGCATTCGTATGCTTCGTCGAAACAAGCAAAGGTCAGCTGACCGCTACTTAATAGCCTATGGGGAGTGTTACATACTTGGTAGAAGGAGTAAGGACTAATTTATCAAACACACATCGAAGGGATACATAGAAGAACTCTGAAGGAACCAAAACAGTTATCATTTATGGCCACTGTCAACACTACACTGACACTATTCTTACTAAGCATTTGGAACGCATGTTTCACGAAACATCACCACAGCATCCCAGGAAGGTCATATGTCACTATAAGCCACGCCAACAAAGAACCCAAGTCATCAATATGGATCACATGATGACTGACATATGGCCTTAAACACATAATGTGCATCATCTAAAGAATACTCCCAAATGTGGAAAACGTTCTTTGGTGGGTTTTATTAATGTCAGTGACTGTGCAGACGTTTCTTGCAAACACATATGTTCATGGGGAGGGTTCATGTGTTATAGGGTAAGGGAAGTTTGCGTATGCGGATATTCAATATAGTTACTCATGTCATACATGTGTTCATTCACCAGTACACCGATCATAAAGGTCCCGGTCTACACATTCATAGCAGCCATCTTCACAACACTCGGCATCTTGCTCCAAGCACGTCAGCGCATTAAACATTGACGCAGTTCCAGCCTTTCTACGACCAGGGTCGAAAAGCAGTACACGGCTAATCAGCTAGCTGGGTATATGTAATGACCACGTACTATACGATAGTGTGGTGTGATTAACATCCACCACCTAGGGTAATCTGATTTCAAGGTGGAGCCATTATACTGCTGCCTCCCCGGAAAGGGTGATGGGCGGCTGGCGTGGGAAGGAAGACTAGCCTCAGAGACCTGGCTGGAATCAGGTCATGTTTTCATATGATCAGGGAATCGCCCTCACGTTATATTTACATTCAGCTAAAGGTTAAAAATAACAAAACATGACGACACCAAGAAGAAAACTAGAATAAAACCACTTTCGAGTTCCCCTTGACATTTGCCAGGATTGGTGTATCAGACCGCTAGAACATCTTATACAGGTGGCCAAATTCTGTATTAAGACTCTCAAACGTACGTACCAACATTATTAAAAGGATCATATTATGCCAGTGGGCCATACCATCGTATAGATGCTGGTGCACACACGCACACACACACACACACACACACACACACACACACACACACACACACACACACACACACACACATGGGCTTCCGTACTGATAACATCAGCACGTTCACACACACACACACACACACACACACACACACACACACACACACACACACACACACCACAGAACAATGGTTGCGCAACGGCAGGACTGGCTGGCTATCATCTGTCAAGGTTAACCTCCTTTAACCTATGACTGGGTGTAGGCTTTGAAGACTGCATTGTTGTACATTGTGGTGAGTGATCATTTCGACCATGTCGAGCAGCAGGCGCCAGCAAAAAGCAATAAGCCGGCTGTCGACATTATACTGAAAGGAAATGCTGTGGGTTTGCGTTGAGTGTACGACTGGCTCAAGATCATTACGATGTTCTGCTTCGCTGGCTTATAGTCGACGAACGATTCTCCGTCATGTAATTTGGGTGATTGATATGCACACTGCTGTGTGAAGCTGCGGGTGCTAGTGACATGACAAATTGCTGCCGTCATAAGAGTCACGTTACAAGAGGTATAGAAGAGCATTTCTCCCTTGGTGATGGGCTGCATAAGGGGAAATAGAGCCTTTGTCTTTTCGTTGTTAGTTGTTTCAAAGAGATTTAGAATCTTGTGTGCTGTGTGCTGTGTCACTTTAAAGGGGAATAGCGCTATTTTCTCTCAGAGGATTGTTTTAAAGCATACAATAACACCTGCGTAACTGGTTTTCAATGATGATATCCCCTTGAAATGAAAATGCACGTTTGGCAGAGATACACTATTAAATCAATGTAAATGAACCTTAAAATAATGCAAAGGAAGAAAAGGAGCGATTCAAAAGAAATCGTCAAAGTCAGTATTATATTCCTGTTACGAACATCACATGAAAACTTCCGCTAGACTGACATTGCTACTATTTGTGGAAATGATTATGCTACTACATCCCAGTTATTGGCACGCCGTGTAACATGCTCGGCTGATAATATTTTTCAACAAGAAGACGAGGTTGTAAAGTGAGGAAAGCCCTGGCGCATTTAAATTGTTGACGAGGATTGTGTCAGTGGCGAGCCGTTGCTGATGCTGCGTCTACATCCATCCAACGACAAGATGAGATGTAACACAAAAGACAATGTATCCGTCAAAAACAGATATCATCGGATCACTCTCACATTCCTGCTACACAAGCTGCTACTAGGTAGAATACAACAAAAATGAGAGGTTTAGCGATGATATCCGCCACTAACAGCGACGTGGGAGCCAATACGTATTAGCTTTAGGGAAAACACATCCCATTTGATGACTGGTAGTCAATACTACCTGAATAATGGCAACAGTGTCATTCTGAATTACCCGCAAGGAATGTGCATCCATTAGCGCCAAAGGATAACGCAAAAGCATATATATTCCTGATACAGGAGCTCTTAAACAAAGCTACCACTTGCTTTTATTGACATTTGATCTTCTGTGAATCTAGCAGTTAATAAAGGTTGTTAGTACATGATGTGAATGGTCAGGCCGATATCATGTAGAGATCGTAATCTAGATTGAAAACTAGAAGTTCTGTCGATATTGCATGAAACGACCTGCTGAGAATTGGTCGAGTGTTCATAAAACAAAAGAATCACTATCTTTGTCACTTTCTACTGAGAACCAAAACCTAGAATGTGTACTGTTCTGACAGCTAATCTATTCACAATAGTTGAAGAATTAACAGGTTCTAATAAGAGTGTTTAACATAACAAGAGTTCCTACGGGTAAACGGAAATCAGATTTACTGCAATATGCCTTTTCATCTATCATGTGCAAATTGTCTTGAAAATATTATTCATGACAACTTTCAAAGCTCTGTCATTCCATCTGCATGTAGACCCGTCCACGATCTAATCCACTTGAGGATAAACGGAAATCAGATTTACTGCGATATGCCTTTTCATCTATCATGTGCAAATTGTCGTGAAAATATTATTCATGACAACTTTCAAAGCTCAGCACTGTCATTCCATGACTTGTCCACGACGTAATCCACTTGAGGATAGCGTTTACATGTTCTTCTCATTATAAGGCAATTAGACAGAAGAACGCACGCTTAGCAATTGATGATGATCCCGAATCTGCGTCAGAATCACCCCGTATTGTACCATGGACAGGGCAGCTCATATTGCGGTTAGCATGAGTATGACGCTCACACTAAGGTACAAACTTTTACCAATCCAGCACACGAGGAGAGTTTGGGTTTTCCAAATCTGCACTGTCGTTCATTAACACTCAAGTAAACCATTACGTGCATCAGCTAAGCATTGTGCTCAATCCACCAGAAACGACTACGTGCCTTGGTGGCCCTCCCCCCACCGCGTCACCCCCATCTTACTTAATTCTTAGGACAACAGCATATCATGATATCGCTTCATCACCCGCGGCTGCATATAGCCGTGTCAATTAACGGCGAGAAGAGCATCATCCGATCTTATCTACGTCCAGGAATTGCGATCGTTAGAGGGGAAATAAGTGACTTGTTTTATCAGAAAGTGTGAACATTCCGAGATTATTCCTAGCATCCGACGCCCACTACCAGGCGCGCCTTATTAATAATCTGCTGGCTTTTTACCCACATAATAGCGACTGCTGCATAATAATCTACTTCCTTGAACGAAAGGGGCAGCTCGCTCATGTCGAAAAAAATTACGTGAGCTCATTTTATTTGGTTGATTTTGTTGTTGATTGAGTATATTCCCACAGGAAAGCCATTATGCGTATCACGACTTGGCGGCAGCTGGAAACACATTCCGGTGGTAAAAATGGCTAATGCTCTATTCAATCACCACAAAGTAACACCCACTGCACATCACTTCCTCCCATACATTGCACGCCGTTGCTGCTTCTTCTTGATATTTCAACCATGTCACTAACGCCTTGTTAACATGTTAATGTAAATGATATAGAAATCAGCATGTACGGTGAAGTATCCATCACGACAGAAGCATAGATAACCAGACCCTAATCTGATGTGTGCGTGACCAGTTATCAGGCACAGGATATGTGTTTATGTTCAGTTATATAAGAATCAATCATTAACTAGAGGCATTCATTAACAAGAGTCACGCGAACCAATTAAATATCTCACCAGTCTTCAAATCAGCACCCTGATAACTCAACTATACTCAGGTATGTCACTGATCACTAATTAACACAAGTCTATTGTTAATCAATAACACAGAGTCAGCTCTGAATGATAGAGCTGGGCAATGACGAAGTTGGCGTTATAAGTTATCTGCCATTTAACAACTTGATATTCGCAAGTCATTGGGTGTATATCATCTCAGCTTTGATTACAGACAAACCTCACTCATAGCAGTATTCGCACGGTAAATGGTATGGTATTTAATTTAATCTCTCAACCTTCTTATGTCTATAGCAGTCAACAAATGGTCGAGTGACTCTCAAAAGTAGCATTAAGTCAGAGCAATGGTCGTCTACATCCAGGTCGAATTGTTTGTTATGCTGGTTTATGAAATGGTTGTAAAGAAACATTTGTAAGGATAAAGCGAAGACACCAATTGCAAATGAACCTAGCCAGTTTGCGGTAAACACTACCATAAAATGATCTTATTTGAAATCTCCTAAAACTTTTATAGTACAAATACAGAATGAAATATATAACCAAATCTTACCAATAGCTTGCAACACTAGGCAGGCTGACAAACGCTATCATTTTGCCTCTGTCGCCGATAAAACTAGACCATGAAAGTTTTCCCATGGCAGTCCGTCAGTGTGATGCGATTATATAATTAATTGGACAGCAGAAACGCTTCCCCTAGTGAGTCAATTGCAAATACTGGCGGGTAATCAATACATGGCAAACAAGGGGTATCCAATTAATTTTTCAATCGCTGTCAATACGTTTTAGTTTAACTCGGTCCTAAGCTAACTATTAGCAACATTCCACCAGCTTTGCATTAACTCCGTAATCCACAATTATTTACTTATCTAGGATTACGCACAGCTTAAAGGAGTGTCGATTATCAGGTAATCTAATATGAAAAGATGAATATTACACCCAGATACGATGAAAGCAGTGTTGGTATCTAATGAATCCTTAGATTAGGGTTACATATAGCTTTACGTAGCTTTCGTTAAGCGAAATAATACGTAAGAGACCAATAGAGCCAGTATTATTGAAAGGAATATCACTTTACTCCTCTATAACTCTAGCAAAGGCATTATATGGTCACCCGCAGCTGCACACATCCGTGAAAATTAACGACCAGACCAGCATTATCTCAACTAATCTGCATCTCAGCATTGCGTCTATGTACTGGTTAAAGCCGCTGTCAGCCAGCAGAATAGAGTATCGCACGTTGACCTTATGGAAATGACCAAGAGACGATCACTATAATTAGAAAACCCACCGACGTCAATGACGGATGGCTTTTGCATATCAACGGACATCATCGCTAATGGATGTCACTACATGCATGAGTTGCACGATCAATAATCTGCTAATAAATCCTCTTTCCTACGAAATTCAATGATATACTCTGCTGCAATGTCTCAATATGATACTAATCCTCTATTTTACTATTGTACCAATCTAAACAAGCAGAATCTCGTTAACTACCAGAGCTTCCACTACTGATCTCGTTTTAGTTGGCTGCTGGAAAAGAGCCCATGACACTTGTTTGGTGTGAAGAATAGATTACACATGGCACGGGGTAGATACTATCAGGCAATACTACCACCGAATTGTGAATGAGTAGTTGCTCAACCCATTTGCTAAACTTTTTGCACATTTTGATAAACAAAGTGTGTAGGTTGTAGCACAAATTTGTAACTAATCGTCCGTGTTTCCAGTGCCGATAATAACTTAATATTGAGTAACTTATGCCACTAGGCAAAAATGGAAACAACATCAGAATTGAACTGCCCAAAAGAGCTTCCTTGAATGTAATTTTTCTACAGTTACAAATTGAAAACTGAGTGATGCAACTGTAACCACCTCCCAGCGAGATGATTCATCAAGACCAACATTGTGTAGTGAGGTTGCTAGGTATAATATTCCTGATTACATTTGTGATCTACCGATTACCAACCCATCCACGTACTTGTGCGGACAAGTACATTGAAAGGAATAACAAAGTCAATGCATAGCATTTGAAATGCTGTCAATAGTTCGTGTAGAGGTTAAGTAACCCGACCACGGCGTCGTGTCATTCACGTGGCACTTCAAGAGGGAACATTCATTCCATTGTTTCCACAGCTCACATTTCCATTAACCATATCGTAACAATGATCCCGACCTGAACTTTATGTAGCAGGAGTTTGGGCGCTGTGTAGTACATCACTGTTACACCGTGTGTTGTGCAAAGCATCCTATTAGCGGCATACGTTGTGTATCACATAACTGCTTTATCTCGTGCTGTGTACCACTATACGGGGATTATTACACAGTTTAAACATCCCTGTAACATAACTCCTGTATGACATACCTTTACAATCATGCGCTGTTCATTACACTGCAGCTACACCATTACCTGTACATTGCATTGCACCTACATCTTGCGTTGTGCTAATCCTTGCCCTGTACACTGCATTCCATCTACATGGTACATACATTATGTGCTGTGCATCAAATTCCAGCAACACCCTGCGTTGAACTCATTACATCGCTAATTGTACTGAGAATTTCGCAAAGTACAATTTATAATTCACCCTGATTATGTCGCTGATATCGAAGGTACATGTGCACTTTTGCTAATGATTAATACTATGAACACCATGTTAACACGCGTGCTGCTGTCTAGTGAACAAGCGTCCAATGACTGGTATTTCTATACAACGGCGCGGGGGCGTTGGCTAATGACATGAGGTCGGTGGTCTGGCAGCATGCTGTGTCCAGGACGATGTTCTGCAGGGTTATTGTGCTGCATCTCAAGTACGGTATCTCCCGCTAGTAGCATGTTCATATAGTAGATGGACCACACGCCGAAGGTTTACAGACTAAAACCCTTAGAAGTTTCCATATTGGCTGTTAGGATGTCTTCAGTAGCTACCTGACAGACACCTGTTCAGGTAAGCGCTTAAGGAGTTCAGCAATACATATCAATAAGCAGGTATCTACATGTGTACCAAGTTATCACAAACAGACAGTGAGGTAGCAGTTCTAGGCCGACAGAGCAATACATCAAATGGACAATTCTCCTATTTCTACCAATGGTTATCTTATAGAGTCCGACTCTTTACTATGTGGGTATGTGGAGTGTAGCTCATCAATGATGATGCAAATTGGCTATGATATACTGCAGAGTGTCAGGTATAGCGGGTGTATTACGCAGCGGAGATAATAAAATGGCAAACGGTGGCTCGTTCACAGACCCATCTTCTCAGATCAGCAGCGGCTAATATCTGTTGATGCAAGGAAGACAGCAAACTGCACCTAGCTGTACACGTCGTTCTCATCCAAATGCCTCACTTAGTGTCTGACTTTCCTGTTGTTATCTTCAATCAACAAAGCATGAGAGTTTAATTTACACCTTTGAAAGTGTATTTGATCTTCTTCCATGCCACGAGCCAGAAAATCCTAAATAGCACACAAAGCATGATAGTGCCACCTGCTATATCACATCGCCTGTTCATGCAGCTGATATAAATACTGGTTGGGACTTTATCTGACTTCCTCACAATGCCAAGTTGTGGTATAAGCAATGTGTCATTATTATGGGGACACATATAAGCCGTGGCTCTCAAACAGTGGAATGAATGTAACCACGTAGGGTGCCACTTGCATGACACTATATTGTCGTGGCATTCTCTTCAGGGATTCAGAGCTTTAGTACAAAAACACTTAACTTTGTATTTGTGTCATGACAAACATTGAGAGGAGTAGATGTCATTAATGGTTGCCTCCAACAACAAATAACAATGATGCTTTTTTGTCAGATAATAACAACAATAGTAAATCATTTATCCTCCAATAAATTACTCATTATTTGCGAGAAGCAGTGAACAACCCCTTAACAAGAAATGATATGTGCAGTATCTTAAATGCAACACCTGGCTCATTATGATCCATTAACTTGCTTATTTTCCGTTTGCATGAATAGGCCACGCGCTTAGGCACAAACTAAAGCCATCCAGCCCCCCCCCACCACCTCCTCACTGTGAGTCATGTATAACTGCATTATGAGCCACACATGTAAACCATTACAAGCATCAGCGAGATCTTGTGCTACATCAAACAGAAGCGACCACATGTCTGGATGACCATTCCCCTTCCCCATAACTTAACTACATCACTTGCGGTTGCATATAGCAGTGACTATTAACGGCGTGGAGGACATTTTCTGAGCAACACCATATCCCAGAATAAGGCGAAATAGGTGTCGAACTTAATCAGCAAGTGTGCCAGACTACGAAGATGATGATAAAAGCATGTTTACCTCAGAGGAGCCCCATGCACCCGACGCTCAATACCTCTCCAGGCTACCCTCATTAATATTCTGCAGAATGATTACCACATAATTGAGACTGCTGCATAATAATCTACTTGCTGAATGTACAGGCCACTCCGCTCAAGTCATAAAGAATGGAGGGATATTCTTGCGTGTCTGAGGATATTCACACATGATAGCCATTGTGTGTATCACCACTTAATGGCTGATGGAAACGCAGTTCTTAGATTTAAGGTCTCAGGCACTATCCAAACACTACGACGTTACACTAACTGCACAGCACTACCGCCCATAATTTTCTCACCATTTTTAATTACATCACTAATGCCTCGATGACATGTTAACATATGTTCACGTATAAGATTGTATTCAACTCTTAACTAGAGGCACACACAGAGCAGTTTTCGCAAGGATATGGTATTTAGTTGAATCTCAGCTTTATCTGCTGACAGACTTTTTGCAACCTTCTTAAGTCTATAGCAGTTGATCAATGGTCTAGTGAATGTCATATGTAGCATTAAGTAAGAATAATGGTCGTTTACGCCTCGGTCGAATTGTCTGTTATACTGGTTGTTAACGATTTTTAAGGGACTTTCCTTGGTATGCAGCGACGAGACCAGTTGTGGATGAACCTCGCCAGTTCGCGGTAGATAGCATCACAATCAACTGATCTTATTTAACATCCACTAAGACTGTTTTAGTACAAAAACGGAAAGAACTTTGTGTGAAATATATAAGCTGAATATAGAATGCAAAGAACAAATCTCCGTAGCTCGCAATATCTAGGCAGGCTAAAAAACGCTATTATTATATCTTTGCCTCCGCCGCCGATACAACTACACCATAAAAGGTTTTCCTGGGAACCCCGTTCGTGTGACATGATTATGTAATACTTGGACAGCAGAAACGCTTCCCCCAGAAAGTCAATTGCAAATACTGGTGGGTAATCAAAGTCCATGGCCAACAAGGGGTTTATCATAAATGTCAACCCGGTTTGGTATTACTCTGCCCCATGCACATTATTAGCAACATTCCACCAGCTATGCATTGACTCCCCAATTATGTACTTATCTAGGAATACATACAGCCTCAATGTGTGTCGACTATCAGGTGATCTAATATGTAAACATTGTATCTAGTACATCCATAGGTGAGGGATTTCGTTATGCAAAAAAGACGTAAGGGACAAATAGAATCAGTATTATTGAAGGGAATATTTCATAGTAAGGCAATTGAGCACGCATGCGCCTCACCACACAGTTCTCCCAGACTATGCCATGTTCCGCTTGTTCCATCATGCATGACCAGGACACCATTAACGATTAGAACAAACTATTGACGAGATAATGTACTCCTCTATAAACGTTAGCACAGGCAGTATATTGTCACCCGCGGCTGCACACAGCCGTGAACATTAGCGACCAGACCAGCGTTATCTCAGCTAATCTGCATCTCGCTATTGCGTCCATCTACGGGGCATAGCCGCTGTCAGCCAACGAAATATAATTCGTACGATGACCTTATGGTAATGACCAAGAGGCGATCCCATAGCTATTCCCGGATATATTTATTTATATTACCTCGCGAACTCACACGGGCTAATATCCCAATGATTATTTAACCCATCCACGGGAATAACACTTGAATGACGGAGTGCTTTTCCAAATCAGCGGATATTAACACACATGGATGTCACGACATGTATCCGTTGTCTGATCAATAACTTACCCTTCATGATAAAAACTCCTTCCTACGAAATACTACCATGTCTCAATGTGGTACTTACCCTGTTTGCCCAACTTTTTGACCAAAATCTCGGTAAATGCTACAGTCTCGACCTCTCATCTCGTTTAAGTTGGTTGCTCTAAAGGTAAAAAGAGCCCATGACTATTGTTTGGTGTGAATAATAGATTACACATGGCACGGGGTAGATACTATTAGGCAATACTACAACCTAATTGGTGATTGTGAATGCGTAGATGCTCAATCAATTAGCTAATCTTTTACACATTTTCGTAAACAACATGTGTAGGATGTAGCAAAAATTTATAATTCATTATTGGTGTTCCCAATGACAACGATAAGTTAATGTCAAGTTATTTCAGCCACAAGGCAGAAACAGAGACAACATCAGAATTGAATCGCCAAAAACTGCATATTTAAGCTTCAGTGGTCTACTTAACAGTTAGTAACTAAAAACTGTGTGAAGCAAGTGTAACAACCACCACAAGAGAGCCACATCGTATAGTGGGCAGCTAGGTCATGATATTCCTGCTTAGATTTGCCATCAACTGATAATTGACCCACCCGTATGCACGAGGTACGTCTGATCCTACACAAGTACATTAACAAGGAGAACAGAGTCAATAGTGTTGGAATGCTGTAAAATGTCCTAAAGGGGCAGAGTAACCCGATCATGGCGTCGTGTCATTCACGTGGCACTTCAAGCGGATAAATTCATTGACAGCAACGACTCAGATTTCTGTTAACCATATCGTAACAATGATTGTGGCCTGAAACTGAGGCATAGAATTGGTCAATAACTTTATGTAGTAAGAGCCGTCTAGGCTGGAAGTGAATGTTGTGCGGGCTGTGTAGTCACACCTAACGGTGACGCGAGTATGGTAATTGCACTACTTTACGCATTATGGACTTCACCACTGCGATATATATATCGCTGTGTAGTACATCACTGTTCCATCGTGTTATGTGTAAAACATCCTAGTAGCAGCAAGCGTTGTGTATCACATTACTGCGACATCTAAGACGCTGTATCACTAAGCGTTCTTTGCACACCCGTTAGACACCATGCACTTTGCATATTGCATTCCAGCAACATAACTCGTTGTGAATTGCTTTTGTGTAAATTCACTCATTGTGTATGACATCCCTGCATTATAAAACGTTGTGCGTTTCAGTGCAGCTACATCACGAGATGTACATAACATGGCACATACATGATGTGCTGTGCATTAATTCCCAACAACACCAAGAGTTGAATGCATTACATCGCTACTTTAGGCTGTGCATTTCGTACGGTCCCTTATTGCTTCTGATTACGTCGCTGATATCCAATGTTCTTGCGGACTGTTGCTGATGGTTTGTTCCTGTCAAACGCTCTAAAATCCTTAGTAGTTATCATAGTGACTACTAGGATGTCTTCAGTAGCTATCCGACAGACACCTGTTCAGTTAGAAGCTTCAGGAGTTCAGCAATATATCTCAATATATGAGAAAAGCGTCGAACGGACAACATTGCTAGTTCTACCAAAGTTTTGTCTTACAGCGCTTAACTGTTTACTATGTGGGATGAATCTTATCGCTGATAATGGAAATATGCTATGGTATACCGCACAGTGTCAGGTTCAGACGGTGTCTTACGCAGCGAAGATAATTGGATGTCAAATGGTTGTACGTGAACTGCATTCGACGACGCATGTTATCAAATCAGCTGCGGCTAATCCCGTACACTTTGTTCTTAACACGATCCCGCACTTGACTTTCGTTTTCTCCATCTAAACAAGCAAGAACCCCAAGCATACTCAGGAAGCCGACTGAAGACGTAACGGGTATTTACACCAGCTGAGCTGCGAGAACAGGTGATAAGACATGGTTAATGGCACTATCATATGGCGTAGGTTATTTACAAACCCTGGTGCGCCTAATGACTTGAGATCAAATAAATAAACAAAGCAAGGGTATAACAGAGCTATTCTGCAACAAACAATCATGCTTTGTGGCTTTGTAGTGCATATGCATGCCCGCGCCCATTCCCAATCCATAGCAATATCTTCTCTCTGAACACGATAATCTGCCATAGGATTGCTATGCTTTTGGACTGAACACACTACGCACACTGATATTCATAAGATATGGGTCAATATCAAAATAGAAGAAAAGTTGGTTGTGTGGAAGTAAGTAAGCCATTACTAACAATACCAGGGTCCTGTGAACAATGGAACAATGAATCACAAGCTAAAATCTGCCTGTTGTTGATAATAACTTCCCCATTTTACTGGAGAACTGTAGATATGTATTCATGTATTTATCTATTATGCTCAAAGCAACTTTACCAATAAAAACCGCTAAGCAGATGTCAGTGCCCAATCAGTTGTATCATATCATTAGCCATCCATTCATCGCACCAATTATCACAATGCCATCGGGTGTATCACATCAGTATTACATAACATCAGTGTACATTTAATCAACTTCTGATGTAGGATCCAACAAGGCACGGACCACGCTCTCGGTGTAAGCAGATGCCGTGGGTAACTACCTATCAATTTGGATACATCAAAGCTCTGTTCTCTTAGACCTCCACCTCTACTTTGCATACATTTAGCGTCCAATAGGCCCGTTTCGGGAAAGTAATTGAGACCAGTGTTCGACCAGACGGCTTGGCTTGGTGTGTTTAACTGGTGTAGCGGAGTGATCATTTATCAGGCAATTTACCACCGGGAGTTGGCGGATGAACGATGGGCTGAGGTGTCATCCTGGCGGTATAATGTTCTGCGATGGATGGCTTGTGTACAGCGGGATCACAAGCCAGTACCAACTGAATCCCAAGTACAAGCATGCAGTGGAGAGAGGGCAGCATAACTCAGCGACAATCATTAGTCAGATAGCTGTCCCCCGAGACAGGCCAGACTGGTATTCGCGACCACAAAACACTTCGCCCACGCACAAAGCCATCGAGTATAATGCGACCCATACAAAACCGGGTATAATACGACATACAAAAGAGGGGTATAGAGATTACAGCCGGCATTAACAGTAATGCGTTAGATAGTGGCCGTTTGCCGGAGAGAACTGATCGCGGGCACGATCACGGTTCAAATTAGTTGATGTAGTCGTCGCCATATCATGGAATGAATGTAGCCAATGTAAATACACGACGTCGGAATCATTCCTCAATGTATTCACGGCTTAAGATTAAGAACACCTGCATCTATGTGATAAGAAACATCTAGAGTATGATTTAACTCCCAGTGAGTATTTGAGTGAATCTATTGTTTTAAACAAGAGATGAACTGTGCAACACATTGCTGATGTGCTGTTCTAACCCACTTGAACTTGACAAAAGTATTTACTGTTACAACGTGCCACTGTTAAGAGACAAGGGTTCTATTTCGCTCGTGATTTACACCCTTCAACCGCAACATATCACCATGTCGTCATTATCACCCGTGATTGTATGTAGCTATGCATAATGCGCTGGGTGTGCATCTTTTGACCTTATCCAATATTAAAGGGACACGTTCTTCACGATTTTTATTAGTCAATAAGACAACGCACGCTGAGGAGCTGATTATTCTCCTGAATCTGCCTCAGAACCACCCCCATGTCATGTTGAAGGTAGCTCATATACTGGCTACTGCCGCCGTGCTAAAGTAGTTCAAATATGACCGCCATTGCGCGAATCACGATCCCATGGTGTCACAGTTCTGAAGTTACAAGGTCTCAGGCACTATCCAAACAGTGTAGGATCAGCGGAAGTATTGTTGAGCCAGGCAGTACGTGTAGAAAAAGAGCATACGTCACAAGAGTAAGGCAGTGTATGAACCACTTAAGATTATGTTACAAGAGACAGGCAGTATGTATCCGACCAGAGCTGATGTCTTGGTTGTGTGGATTAATATATGACTATGCTAAGATATTGAGCTTGTTAGTAAATTTTATTAACAATCCATATATTTGCTCGATGCTTTTTGTTGCATATATTATGTCATTGCTTTCCAGCCTTACTAGAGTTTGCTAGCTGTGGACATGATTTATACATTTCACATAAAATCCATGCCGTTCCTGTACTAAAACAGTGTAAAATCAGATAATTAGGTTGTAATGTATGTTATCGACCAGGAGCTGGCTAGGATCATCTACAAGTGGTGTCTCAACCACCCGACGAATATTCCTTGACAACCTTTTATTAAACAGCCACAACAGACTAGTCGTCAGGCGTTTGATTGCCCATTCTTAATAAATACTTTAAATAGGATGCACTCAACTATTAATCAACTGCTATACACTAATAGACTCGAGTTAGGTTTGTGTGTAGACAAAATTGAGATAAAATGTTTCTAATGATGAGCGACAGTCTTGCACAGGTCACTCACTTAAGCTCACGGAGTTAATCCACCTATCGAGGTATACCACCTAGCAGTATATAACATCAGCTTGTCGTTGACCAATAACCCGAAGTCATACCAGGTAGATTGAAATGGATACTGGCAGCGACCGTTATAATGAGATACCTGCTTCATATGAAAGGCATAATCTGATTATCCCTTTGTTAACAACACAACTTTGTCTCACAGACAAACCTCGCGCACTTCATTCAAAATGAATAATGTGAATAATTGATCTGTTGGAGAAGAACGAACACCATGGAGGGCGACCACAAGTTGTACATTTCAGTCATCAGGCAGGAGAAGAGTGGAGAGGGAGCGGGGTGCAAAGATGGTAGTAGGTATCATCGTTGTATGATTATGATTAGTGTGCACCAAAAGGGCATCATCTAGTACTGCCAACATGTACATTGTTTGAGATTAGTCATGACCACAGTTTTTGTATTCTTTTGTAGCGTGCAAACTTGCTGTGCTTCCCGGTTAGCAATGAATGTAAACAACAATGTGAAACAGTCCCCTCCTAGTAGAGGAATGGCGTCACCACGTCTAACGGTCTGGCATAGTCGATTCTTGAACTAATCAGACAGTCTGTACTATCCTTTAATTCACGAGCTATAGCTTCAGTTGTTTGCAGAAAATAGACTATATTATGGTGATCAAATATTGTTTTGCTATCGTTGCTTACAAAACAAAGACAGAATCCGTTTTATGAAAGTATTGAAAAGACGTTATTTATTTGGCAGGTTAATTAACAGTGTTTATCAATTTGTAGCAGATCAAAAAATAACAGATTTTGATAATTATATCCCAGTTTAATTCTTATCTTGACAGGGTTCACATCATAAATTATATTCAACTTTCGTGATCTTCTACCGATTTCTAAATACTTTCTGAGTCGTAATTACGCCTAATACAGTGGTAGGAAAGCTAAAAAGGTTTGGCGTAAGGTAGAAGGCTTCATGGAGCTTATGGAAACTCCCTCACACTCACTAGTCTGACTGAAAGTAGCCGAGTCATGAATAAACACTATCAAATACACACAGACCTGTACATAAAAATGGTCAAGAAAAAGTCAAAGACATCAGCATAACACAAAGAAGGAATAACAAGGCGCATGATAATTACTGTCACAGAGCTCATGAATATTATAAATAATATGCAAAACGAATGTTTATCAAAAAAACAAAGCCGATACATAGGACAAGAATATGTCTAAGTCAACACAACATGTTTCATAGGACAATTGCTAATCTCCTCTGACACATTATTAGTGTGAGCACACATGTCACCCCATAGTCATGCGACCATCTTTTATGCAGCAATTATTTACGCAGGCAGTTTATGTATTTACAAGTGACCATCAGATGCTGCTTGCTGCATCCGTTCATGGGTACATTAGTTGGTCTCCGTGATCTACAGCAATGCAGCTGAAAGCACACACAGTCAGATGCACAAACAAGCATCCCATAAGAGATACAAGTAACAAAAAGTTATTTTCATACCCATTATGTTTTAGTCTATAACGAAAATCTTCCATAATATATATTTTTAACATGTAAAAGTTACTTTTTCCATTGTCATGCTAACAACAAGGATTCGCAACCCCATCTCATAGACTGTGGAAATCATATTGGAACAACATTATAAGTCACTAATTAGGTTAGGTAAGTGCCATCCAAATGATGCCATGTTATCAGACACTGAACCCAGTTCTCAGGTAATATCACTACGAATGAGTAATCAAGGAGGAACTCGTAACAATACACTCGCTACAACGCGTGTATAGTTATAGCAAGAAGGTTTCATCAGTGCATGTCCCAATCCAAAGCAATGAGTAAATGTCACAGATATAAAAAGACAGTATTTTAATTATCTACTAAAGAGGTTAGTCTAATAGGCTACCAAGGCTAGAGATATCTGCCAGAGGTGGGGGCCCAGAAAATGCGATAGTATGTGCAACAGCATTCGTATGCTTCGTCGAGACAAGGAATGAACAGCTGGCCGCGTCCTTAAAGACTATGGGGAGTGTGACCTACTTGGTTGAAGGGAGAAGGACTAATGTATCAAACACACATCGAAGGGATACATAGAAGAACTCTGAAGTAACCAAAACATTTATCATTTATGGCCACTGTCGATACAACACTGAGACTATTCTTACTAAGCATTGGGAACACATGTTTCCCGAAACATTACCACAGCATCCCAAGATGATGATATGACACTATAATCCACGACAACAAAGAACCCAAGTCATCAATATGGAACACATGATGACTGACATATGGCCATAAACACATACATTGTGCATTGTGCATCATCTAAAGAATACTCCCAAAGGTGGATAACCTTCTTTGGCGGGTTTTATTAATGTCAGTGACTGTGTAGACGTTTCTTGCAAACACATATGTTCATAGGGAGGGTTCATGTGTTATAGGGTAAGGGAAGTTCGAGTATGCGGATATTCAATGTAGTTGCTCATGTCATACATGTGTTCATTCACCAGTACACCGATCATAAAGGTCCCGGTCCTCACATTCATGGCAGCCATCTTCACAACACTCGGCACCTTCCTCCAAAGCACGCCAGCGCATTACACATTGACGCGGTTCCAGCCTTTCTACGACCAGGGTCGAAAAGCAGTACACGGCTAATCTTCTATATGGGTATATGCAATGACCACGTACCATACGATAGCGTGGTGTGATTAACATCCACCACCTAGGGTAATCTGATTTCAAGGTGGAGCCATTATACTGCTGCCTCCCCGGAAAGGTTGTTGGGCGGGTGGCGTGGGAAGGAAGACTAGCCTCAGAGACCTGGCTGGAATAAGGTCATGTTTATATATCATCAGGGAATTGACCTCACGTTATATTAACATTCAGCTAAAGGTCAAAAATAACAAAACATGACGACACCAAGAAGAAAACTAGAATAAAACCACTCTCGAGTTCCCCTTGACATTTGCCAGGATTGGTATATCAGACCGCTAGCACATCTTATACAGGTGGTCAAATTCTGTATTAAGACTTGGGAAAGGCACGCCTCTCAAACGTACGTACCAACAATAATAAAAGGATCATATTATGCCAGTGGGCCATTCCATCGTATAGATGCTGGTGCTGACGCCATAGAAGGCTGTGACACCTGCAGCTACCACTAACCAGGTGTGCCGACATCAGCCTAGAATGGTTTGACATGCGAATACATCTGCTCTTTCGGTGTTTTATTGTTTCATCATGAACATAAACTATCCTATTTTATCATTTCATTTGACATGTAAACACCAGATGCAAATAAAGCATTCTCTGGAGAAAGCATTGAAGCAGTATAACAAACCATTGCACACCCAACTCTCTCTCTCTCTCTCTCTCTCTCTCTCTCTCTCTCTCTCTCTCTCACACACACACACACACACACACACACACACACACACACACACACACACACACACACACACACACACACACACACACACACACACACACACACACACACACACACACACACACACACACACACACACACACACACACACACACGCACACACACACACACACCACAGAACAATGGTTGTGCAACGGCAAGACTGGCTGGCTATCATCAATCAAGGTTAACCTCCTTTAACCTATGACTAGGTAGGGTGGTCGAAGACTGCTTTATTATAATTGTGGTGAGCGATCATTTCGACCATATCGAGCAGCAGGCGCCAGCATATGAAGCCATAAGCCGGTCGTCGACATTATACTGCAAGGGAATGCTGTGGGTTTGAGTTGGGGAGTCTATGACTGGCTCTAGATCATTACAATGAGCTCAATGTGCGATGTTCTGCTTCGCTGCCTTATAGTCGACAAACGATTCTCCGTGATGTAGATTAGGGGATTGATATGCACACTGCTGTGTAAAGCTGCGGGTTAAAGTGACATGACAAAATGCTGCCGTCATAAGAGTCACGTTACGAAAGGTATAGAGCATTTCTCCCTTGGTGATGGGCTGCATAAGGGGAAATAGAGCCTTTGTCTATTCGTTGTTAGTTGTTTCAAAGGGATTTAGAACCCTGTGTGCTGTGTGCTGTGTCACTTTAAAGGGAAATAGCGCTATTTTCTTTCAGAGGATGGTTTTAAAGCATACAATAACGCCTGCATTACTGGTTTTCAATGATGATATCCCCTTGTAATGAAAATGCACGTTTGGCAGAGATTCACGGTCAAATCAAAGTAATTGAACCTTAAGATAATGCAAAGGAAGAAAAGGAGCGCTTCAAAAGAAATCGTCAAAGTCAGCAACGAACAAAAACTTTACTGACTGATTGACTATTATTTGTGGAAATGATATCTATAAACCAGATGTGGACGGCTATTTGAAAGCTTTTTGAAAGTCCTCCTGCTAATTGTTGACAGGACGTGAAGAATAGACAAGATATGGCTCTATTGGGCTTCCGTACTGAATAACATCAGCGACAATATCAGAGAATGATGGAATTACCAATGCGTTATTACTCAGCCCATTCGCTACCCGTATGCAAATTGTTTTTGTATAAACAAAGTGTTTTGGCTTTACCGTTGATGTGCACAATGTCGAAAATGGGTCAATATCGAATATATGCTGACATTGCCCTCCAAAAACAGAAACAAGAGACGAATATCACCAAGTCTACCAAAAATGCATCTTTCAGCTTCAGCTTCCTACGAGCTACGTGTAATCCGAGAAATGTACATCAACGGGGATTACATATTTAATACAAAGCTGCTGAAACTCCTAGAGCCGAGTAACCCGACCACGTCGTCATTCACGTTCGACTTTCCATTAACAATACTGCAACAATTATGTGACCTGAAACCGAGGATAAGAATAGGATGTATCAATAAAGTTATGTAGATAGAGAAATCTAGGCTGGGGGGGTAACTGTACGAGTTGTTTGGTCAAGACAAGAAGTAAAATGTGAAAGATAATACGATTTCGGCGATTGCATTACTTTTTTATGCATTATTGGCTTCAACTCTGCGACATGATGCTCGTTGTATAGCACACCCGCAACATTGTACAAAACCGGCCTGCAAAATTATGCGCTGTGTATAACATCCCCATTACATGAAATATTGTGTATTACATCTCATTTACAACTCCCTCTCATTATCACATAACTGCAACATCTTACGTTGTTTATCACTCTGATATGATGCGTTGTGTATCATATTCCTGGTACATCATGTGTTGTGTATTATATTCCTGTAACATCATGTGTTGTGTATTACATCCATGTCACACCATGCGTGGTGTATTTCATCCCTGTTACGTGACGTCGCATGAATAACTTCCGTTAGCAATAAACATTACATTTTACATCCTTGCTACATCCTGCGCTTCGTGCACTACATCCCTGTAACAAGCTCGGCTGATAAATGGCCTCAACAAGAAGACTAGGTTGTAAATGATGAGGAAAGCCTTGGCGCATTTAACTCAACCTTTGGGAGGCATTGTGTCACAGGCGAGCTGTTGCTGATGCTGCGTCTACATCCATCCAACGACAAGATGAGATGTAACACAAGAGAAATAAGTAAATGTATCCGTCAAAAACAGACATTATCGGATCACTCTCACATTCCTGCTACACAAGCAGCTACTAGGTAGAATACAACAAAAATGAGAGGTTTAGCGATGATATCCGCCACTAACAGCGACGTGGGAGCCAATACGTATTAGCTTTAGGGAAAACACATCCCATTTGATGACTGGTAGTCAATACTACCTGAATAATGGCAACAGTGTCATTCTGAATTCCAGCCAGGAATGTGCATCCATTAGCGCCAAAGGATAACGCAAAAGCATATATATTCCTGATACAGGAGCTCTTAAACAAAGCTACCACTTGCTTTTATTGACATTTGTTCTTCTGTGATGTGTAGATCATAATCTAGATTGACAACTAGAAGTTCTGTCGTTATTGCATGAAACGACCTGCTGAGAATTGTCGAGTGTTCATAAAACAAAAGAATCACTATCTTTTTCACTTTCTACTGAGAACCAAAATCTAGAATGTGTACTGTTCTGACATAAATTAACTACTCCCCCCGCGGCTGCATATAGGAGTGTCTATTAACGGCGTGGAGGGCATTTACTGACCAACACCATATCCCAGAATAGCGCTCTTTAGAGCAAAATAGGTGTCGAACTTAATCAGCAAGTGTGGCAGACTACGAAGATGATGATGAAATCGAGATTACCTAACAGGAGCCCCTTGCACCCGGCGCTCAAAACCTCTCCAGGCTACCCTCATTAATATTCTGTATGCTGATTACCACATAACAGAGACTGCTGCATAATGATCTACTTGCGGAATGAATAGGACCCTCCGCTCATGTCACAAAGAATTACATGAACGCGTTTCAATTGGAGGAACACTCATGCGTGTCAGAGGATATTCACACATAACAGCCACAGTGGCTGACAGAAACACATTTCTAAGATTAAAGTTCTCAGGCACTATCCAAACACCACGGCCTAACACTAACTGCTTAGCACTATCGCCCATAAATTTCTCACCATTTATGTTTCTTCTTGTTATTTTAACTACATCACTAATGCCTTGACAACCTGTTCACGTATAAGATTTAATTAAACTCGTTGATATTTCAAGAATAGAATCTCATTTACGATTGAATACCCATCACGATAAAAGCATAGATAACCAGAGCTCGGTTAAACGTGTGGGTGACTAGTTACCAGGCACAGGAAAATGCGATTATGTCCAGTTATATGAGAATATATGAGGTACTCCTTAACAAGAGTCACGCGAACCAGTTATAGATCTCATTAGTCAACAAATCAGTCTTAACTACACTCAGGTATACCACTCACCACTACGTAACACCAGTCTATATTGAATCAATAAACCGTAGTCAGCTCAGGATGATAGAGCTGGACGGCGACCAAGTCGGCGTTATAAGGTATCTGTCACTTAACAACTTGACATTCGCAAGTCATTGTGTGTATTTCATCTCAGTTATGTTTACAGACAAAGACATAGCAGTTTTCGCAAGGGTATGCTATTATCTCATCTTTATCGGCTGACAGACTTTTCGCAATCTTCTTAAGTCTATAGCAGTTGATCAATGGTCTAGTGAATGTCATATGTAGCATTAATTAAGAACAATGGTCGTCTACTTCCCGGTCGAATTACCCGTTATACTGGTTTATTCAATGGCTGTAAAGGAACGTTCCTTGGTATGCAGCGACGACACCAGTTGTAGATGAAACTAGCAAGTTCGCGGTAGATAACATCACATTCAACTGATCTTATTTAACATCCACTAAGACTGTTTTTGTGTAAACACGGAAAGAACTTTGTGTGAAATATATAAGCTAAATATAGAATGCAAAGAACAACTCTCCGTAGCTCGCAATATCTAAGCAGGCTAACAAACGCTGTCATTATATCTTTGCCTCCGCCGCCGATACAACTACACCATAAAAGGTTTTCTCTTGGAACCCCGTTCGTGTGACATGATTATGTTATACTTGGACAGCAGAAACGCTTCACCCAGTGAGTCAATTGCAAAAACTGGCGGGTAATCAAAGTGCATGACCAACATCGGGTATATCATAAATGTTTCAAGCCTGTCAATGCGATTTGGTATAACTCAGCCCCATGCGTATAATTACATCCTCAATTATGTACTTATCTAGGATTACACACAGACTAAAG